>CM077882.1:45878282-46478282 GCA_039720435.1 Amazona ochrocephala
ATAGGGACTCTTCTTGCTGTCGCAATATAATTAATGGTAATACTTGAGGAGGTAAGTGTGATCCGGTATGAGAAAGGGTATCTTAATCTTGCCCTCTCATGGTAAAGTATATTAAATCCGGGATTTAAAAAGTAGACTAAGCATTGATGGGATTAAACATATTACATATCTTTAAGGAAGGCACATGTATTCTTCAGTGTTTAGTGCAAAGTCCCATGCTGAACTAAATCCAAAAATGAGATGTAGATTCTGACATATCTAAAAACGTCGAACTGGATCTCTTGGTTCTTGCTTTGACGTGGCAATATTCTTTTAGCGCCTGAACAACATCTTGGGTAGAGGTGAAAATGTAATACAGAGCCTTTTAATTTCATTGTGTTATTTATAACAATTATCTAAGTCAAATTAGACATAAATGGCTACTAATCTTTGTGTGTATGTGTATCAGTGCCCAACAATTCCTAAATGCCACTAGGAAATTAGAGTAATTTTGATATTAAAATGATTACTACCACTTTTGTAATAAACTGATGCGACTTTAGAAGTCTGTCCCTGATATCTTTCATGATTTAGACATCACACAAGCTATAATTGTCCTATTAAAGGAAAGAGAGCTAATCTTTTTGCATTTGAAGTAAGCCCTCATCATCAGACCCGACAAAGCTAGACAGATCAAAAAAGAGTAAAAAAGAGCATTTAAGGAAATTAGTACAAGTGTCAGTTAAAAGGTAAAAATGCACTTATTATTGAAATACAGTTGAAACCAAATTCTTTTCATTTCTTTGATATTGCTAAAGCATAAAACGTTCAATTAACTTTCTATTGTGTTTGGGGGGTAGTGGGGAAAGGCAAAGCATTGTCAGTGAAGTGTTAGGTGTGTAGGTGGTGTGTGCAAGGCAAAAATGATTAGATAAGAGCAGAGGGTATAGCAAAGGCTTTTTGACTGGCTTTGCAGTTGACAAAGCCAGTCAACTCCTGTAGTGTGTTCCAGGACAATGTTCTTGCATGTATACTGCTTTTCCTAAAGATAGACTACTGAGCCTCTGAGAAGGTAGCGTGCGTTCCTTTCATCCTCACCAGGGAGTATTTATTTTCCTGATTATTATCTACATCATTGAAACTTGCATGGTTGTGCACCTCTTCCCTAATAAAAGTGAATACAGATAAATTGATAATATTTTGAACCTTTGAATAATAGTACTTTGCAACATAATTGAGATACATTTAATTTGTACTTACCCTCAGCCATAAATATGAATTCCCATAGCTGTATTCTTTTATTCTTTGAAAGCTGTTACTAAGAATGCTGATTTGTAAAAACTGATTTAAGATATTTCAAAATACATCCTTGATTTACAACTGTTATATGTTGGCAACACCGAAGCTGGAAATAATTTGTAGTAATGCAGCAGTTTTTCCCATCCTTTGTGCTGTTTAAAGGGAAAGCAGCTTCTTTTTCTTCTTTTTTTTTTTTTTTTTTCCTGTTAATGACAGCACTGTCCTGATAGAGAATATATAGAGGGAAAATTTTAAAAATCCTATAAACAAGAAACCCCTCTGAACCCATTCAGCTGGCTTGTTAACAAAACCTTTTTAATATATCGATGAAGATGTTTTCTCTCTAATTCCACCATCCCTACAATTTATTTGAATTTCAGTAACATTAAAAGGATGCCGTAATGTTCAAAATGCTTTAATTAAAAGAAGTATTTGCTAATTGGCATAAAATATCTGTGTGATTATTTTTCCATATATTTATGATTTTGCAGTAAGAGAACAGCTGCTAAATATTTTCTTACATGCTGATTCTACTTAATCAACATTCTTCTTAATGGAGGCGACAAAAGTTAGAAATTGTGTTTTACAAATGTGTTCCGTGAAAACATCAGCATGATGACAAAGTCAAGCCCTTTGGTGTACAAATGAGCAGGTTTACTGCAAAACACTTCTATATAGATAGGAGATAAATCTTAGTTTAAAAATCCTTTTCAATATTGAGCACCTTTGAAGCCAAATGTGTACTAGCACTTAAAGAAAATATTACTAGTTTTAACACCCAAACTCACTCGATGTTTTGATTGTTATTCTTATTAATATGCACAGGATAGAAGTTAATGCCATACTGACAGATTTAATGCTTTGTAAATGTGCTGAATTCAACTACAAAGGTAAAAGCAGCCATTACCCTAAGACCTAAAAGAGAGACACTAATCAGCTGGCTTTTTTCCTCCTATCTTTTTTGCAGATGGCTGGGAATACAGGTTTTATTTAAAATGCAAGGCTGGAAAAAGCTTAGCCACAGGAAAAAGAAAAGGTCTTGACCCTTAAATATTGACTCAGTTCTATCGATTACAAGATGGGGGGTGGAGAGACTTTTTAAAAATGTAACCCTAAAAAAGGCACAAAACAGATTTAGGTAAAAATCAGCCTGAGCTTTGTTATTTATGGAACTAAAGAGTTACAGAATAAAATGCAAAGTGGAGGGAGACCAGGGCACACATGGGCTCCAGACCTGATGTTCAGGCCTTATAGACTCATAAGCCAAAAGCCCTTGCCTCTCCTGGCCAGAGTGCTTTGTCAGAAGGCTACACTGCCTGTGGAAGCTGGGATACCCAGCAAGGTCAGGATCTACGTTTGCCAGTAAATTCCCTATTATGGGCAAAGTGGCATGTTGTAAAAACTTCCTTTCTTTTCAGCTATGATGAATAATAGAGCAAAAAGAATAAGGGCCCCCCAGCCACTGACAATTCAGGAGAAAAAATAACAAACAAGGTTATAACCTTACATCTTGAACTGAACTTTGACAATGAAGTTCAAAACTGGAAATTTCAGGGACAAGCAGAAAGACTACTTAGGACGATATTATAGAATCATAGAATAGTTAGGGTTGAAAAGGACCTTAAGATCATCTAGTTCCAACCCCCCTGCCATGGGCAGGGACACCTCCCACTAAACCATGCCATCCAAGGTTATGTCCAACCCCAACTTGAACGCCGCCAGGGATGAAGCATTCACAACTTCCCTGGGCAACCCATTCCAGTGCCTCACCACCCTTACAGTAAAGAATTTCTTCCTCATATCCAATCTAAATTTCCCCTGTTTAAGTTTAAACCCATTACCCCTTGTCCTCTCACTACAGTCCCTTATGAAGAGTCCCTCCCCACCATCCCTAGAGGCCCCCTTC
Organism: Amazona ochrocephala; assembly: GCA_039720435.1. NCBI lineage: Eukaryota > Metazoa > Chordata > Aves > Psittaciformes > Psittacidae > Amazona > Amazona ochrocephala. Next base: position 45,881,467 of record CM077882.1, read on the forward strand.
AGATACTGAAAGACTGCTATGAGGTCTCCACGCAGCCTTCTCTTCTCCAGGCTGAACAGCCTCAACTTTCTCATCCTGTCTTCATATGGGAGGTGCTCCAGTCCCCTGATCATCCTCGTGGCCCTCCTCTGCACTTGTTCTAACAGTTCCATGTCCTTTTTATGTTGAGGACACCAGAACTGCACACAATACTCCAAGTGAGGTCTCACGAGAGCAGAGTAAAGGGACAGGATCACCTCCCTCGACCTGCTGGTCACGCTCCTTTTGATTATCCAAGAGAGGCTTTATTAAAAAGGCCCTCAAAATCCTAGGGCAAGTGAGCCTATGTAGTACAACTTCTCTAAAAAATATTACATCTACATTAATTCTGAAGTGCCTGATTTACTTGAGTAAAAGTAATTCTCATTGTCAAAGAACTGAAGCAATTCTATAGATCAGTTAAAGGAAGAACTGCTCCCTAACAATGTGCCAAAGCCACAAAGAATTCACTATAGATATGTTGACAAATGGAAACATAAAATAAACACAGAAAAAACATGTAATCCAAGGCAGTAATATGTATTTTAACCTAATGCACTGCTATACTCTCAGCATGTATACTTAGCTTTTCCACACTTCATACCCCAGGCTGCTGACAGGACTTTTCCCATTCTTTTGCCAAGAAAGCACAAAATGTGCTAAACTGTTTCTTTGCATATTTTCTTATAGACTTGTAGAATTTGACTCTCTTAAGGACAATTAAACTACACAGTATTTCTTAAAGGACTTCTAATCAACAAATTCTGATTTGCAAAATGGGCAGATGTAATAGGACCCAGTCAGGAGACCTACTGTTCTCCTCTCCTGCATATCATACATTGTCATTCGTGATGTTCTTTTGCAGGTATGTTCTCCTCACTGCACAAGCAATCTTTCGGTTGACAAGCAGAAGGACTATTACATGACTAGTCAATCTGTCCAGACAGGAGCCGCAAGGTGTGTAGAGTCGGAATAGAGTCAAACACTGTATTCAGGTGAGACAGAGTTAAAAGCTATGCATATAAAGTACATTTCAGTTTTAGCAATCTGAAGTAACTTTTAGAAGCAACCAAGAATCTGGACAGTCAGTGCATAGAGCACATGAACACACAGGAGCCAGGCATAGAATCATAGAATAGTTAGGGTTGGAAAAGACCTTCAGATCATCTAGTTCCAACCCCCCTGCCATGGGCAGGGACACCTCCCACGGGCAGGGACACCTCACACTAAACCATGCCACCCAAGGCTCTCTCCAACCCGGCCTTGAACACCGCCAGCGATGGACCATTCACAACTTCCCTGGGCAACCCATTCCAGTGCCTCACCACCCTCACAGTAAAGAATTTCTTCCTCATATCCAATCTAAACTTCCCCTATTTAAGTTTGAACCCATTACCCCTTGTCCTCTCACTACAGTCCCTCATGAAGAGTCCCTCCCCACCATCCCTATAGGCCCCCTTCAGACACTGGAAGGCTGCTATGAGGTCTCCACGCAGCCTTCTCTTCTGCAGGCTGAATAGCCCCAATTTTCTCAGCCTATCTTCATATGGGAGGTGCTCCAGTCCCCTGATCATCCTCATGGCCCTCCTCTGCACTTGTTCCAACAGTTCCATGTCCTTTTTATGTTGAGGACACCAGAACTGCGCACAATACTCCAAGTGAGGTCTCACAAGAGCAGAGGGGCAGGATCACCTCCCTTGACCTGCTGGTCATGCTCCTTTTGATGCAGCCCAGGCTATGGGTGGTGTCCACACACTGCAGGCTCATGTTCATTTTTAAATCAACCAACAGCCCCAAGTCCTTCTCCACAGGGCTGCTCTGAATCTCTCTCTGCGCAACCTGTAGCTGTGCCTGGGATTGCTCCGACCCAGGTGTAGGACCTTGCACTTGTCATGGTTGAACTTCACCAGGTTGGCATCAGCCCACCTCACAAGTGTGTCAAGGTCCCTCTGAATGCCATTCCTTCCCTCCAGCGTATCAACTGAACCACACAGCTTGGTGTCATCAGCAAACTTGCTGAGGGCGCACTCAATCCCACTGTCCATGTCACTCACAAAGATGTTGAACAAGACCGGTCCCAACACCAATCCCTGAGAGACACCACTCGTTACTGGTCTCCAGCTGGACATTGAGCCACTGAGCACAACTCTTTGCATGCGGCCATCCAGCCAGTTCTTTATCCACTGAGTGGTCCACCTATCAAATTAGTGTCTCTCCAATTTAGAGACAAAGATGTTGTGTGGGACAGTGTTGAATGCTTTGCACAAGTCCAGGCAGATGACATCAACTGCTCTACTACTGTCCATCAGTTCTGTAGCCCCATCATAGAAGGCCACCAGATTGGTCAGGCAGGCTGTCACCAACCACCTTGTTGTGTTTCATGTGCCTTAGCATGCATTCCAGGAGAATCCGCTCCAAGATTTTGCCAGGCACAGAGGTGAGGCTGACTTGTCCGTAGTTCCCCAGCTCATCCATTTTCCCCTTCTTGAAAACAGGGGTTATATTTCCCTTTTTCCAGTCATCGGGAACTTCACCTGACTGCCACGATTTTTCAAATATGATGGACAGTGGCTTGGCAACTTCATTTGCCAGCTCCTTCAGGGCCCGCAGATGGATTTCATCAGGTCCCATGGACTTGCATATATTCAGGTTCCTAAGATGGTCTCGAACCAGATCCTCTCGTACAGTGGGCCCAGGGTCTCCATTCTCACTGTCCCTGCGTCTGCCTTCCAAGACTTGGGTGGTGTGATCAGAGCATTTGCCGGTAAAGACTGAGGCAAAGAAGTCATTAAGAACCTCAGCCTTCTCCAAATCCAGGGTAGCCAGTTCTCCCGATAGCTTCTGGAGGGGGCCCATGTTCTCTCTAGTCAGTCTTTTATTTGCAATGTACCTATAGAGTCCCTTCCTGTTATCCTTAACATCCTTAGCTAAGTTTAATTCCAACTGGGGCTTAGCTTTCCTAACCTGGTCCCTAGCTTCCCGGACAACACCCCTCTATTCTTCCCAGGCCACCTGTCCTTGCTTCCACCTTTTATAAGCCTCTTTTTTCCTTCAAGTTTTCCTCAGCAGCTCCTTATCCATCCAAGGAGGTCTCCTGTCCCTTCTGCAGCACTTCCTTCTAGTTGGGATGTATCTCTCCTGAGCTTGCAGCAGGTGATCCTTGAATATCAACCAAGCCTTGGGCTCCCCTGCCCTCTAGGGTTATTATCCATGGAACCTTACTCAGCAGGCTCCTGAAGAGCCCAAAGTCTGCTCTCTTGAAGTCCAGGGCAGTGAGCTTGCTGCACGCGCTTCTCACTGTCCTGAGGATCTCGAATTCGACCATCTCATGATCGCTGCAATCAAGGCTGCCCTGGAGGGTCACATTTCCAACCAGCCCTTCCCTGTTGGTGAGAAAGAGGTCAAGCATGGCACCTCTCTTTGTTGGCTCCTCTATTACTTGCAGAAGGAAGTTGTCTTCCACACAATCGAGGAACCTTCTGGATTGCTTGTGCCGGGCCGTACCATCCCTCCAACAGATATCAGGGTGGTTGAAGTCTCCCATGAGAACAAGGGCCTGCAAGCGTGAGGCTGCTCCTATCTGCCTATGGAGCGCTTCATCCCCCAAGTCCCCTTGGTCAGGCGGTCTGTAACAGATCCCCACAATAATGTCTCCCATCGCTGTTCTCCCTTTAACCCTCACCCACAAACTCTCTGTCGATTGCTCACCTGTCCCCAGACAGAGTTCCATACTCTCCAGCCTATCCCTAACATAAATAGCAACTCCCCCTCCCCGCCTACCCAGCCTGTCTCTCCTAAAGAGCCTGTAGCCTTCCATTCCAACACCCCAATCACAGAAGACATCCTACCATGTTTCTGTGATGCCTATGATATCACACCCCCATAGACGTGCACACATCTCTAATTCCTCTTGTTTGTTTCCCATGCTACGGGCGTTTGTATAGAGGCATCTGAGCCAAGATCCAATTGAAGCCGGCTCATTGGCTGGAGCAGCTGAAATATCTCTACCATTGCTCTGAATGTTTACTATAGGTGCTGGCAACCGACTGGGTGTGTTGGGATGGAATGGTGCCCCCCTCCCCCAACACATCCAGTTTAAAGCATCCTTGAGCAGTCTGGCAAGCCTGCTACCAAATCCACTCTTCCCCTTCTTTGTCAGACCAGCTCCACCAGCCCCCAGTAGACCTGGCCTACTAAATGGAGTCCCATGGTCAAGGTACCCAAACCCCTGACTATAGCACCACCCTTCTAACCATTTATTAACCTGGTCAATCCTCCTAGCCTTTTTAAGGTCCTCCTCTGTATCCTGGAGAATTGACGAAAAGCCAATCTGAGCTCCAAAGCTCCTAACCACCTCTCCCAGGTCTCTGTAGTTCTTCTTTATGGTCTCCGGGCTACTATTATCTAGTGGGACCAACTAGAGCAGGCAGCCTCTCTGCAACATCCCTGATCCGAGTCCCTGGTAGGCAACACACCTCCCTTGAACCTGGGTCAGGCCCACAGATGGGTGCCTCTGCTCCTTTCAGCGTAGAGTCCCCTAGTACTACGGCCCGCCGCTTTTTCCTGTCAGCACCAGTAGTGATCTTCTTTACCAGTACATCAGCCGGTTGTTCCTGGTGGGAGCGTGGTTCCTCATCAGCCCCCCTGCAGGACAGCAAAGTGGCTCTGGGTGGGAACAACAGATTTAGGAGGAAGCCCCTTGCTTTTAATTGTCCTCTTACTCCTTTTTTTGTTGTTTGTTTTTTTCTTTTTTTTTTTTTTTTTTCTCTGTTACTGTTTCCAAGTTTCCTGGGTTAGCGGCCTCTTTTCCTGCATGAGCGACAGTGGACGCTTGAGGCCCCTGCACAGTCTGGTCCTGGGGCAAGCAGTGCTGCTACCTCTCAGGTTCCCTGACACCTTTCAGCCTATAGCCTCCCGCAGCTCAGCCCCTGCTGCAGGAGGACCTCCACCAGGGAGCACAGAGTGCAGCCGCGCCCATTGCGCACCCTCCCCTCAGGAGAGCAGTGCAGGCGCTCTCTACACCCCGAGCTCTGCACTGCAGCCTCCGTTCTCATCAGCTCTGGGTGCCTACGCTGGCCACCGCAGGGGCAGCCAGAGCAGACCTCCCAGACCGAGCCCTGGTCATACGGCGACTGCTCACCATCCCGCCCGCCTGCCCCCGCGAACTGCCGTGGAAACTGCCTCGAGCCCGCCCTGTTCGTCGTGCTCCCTGGGGCAGCTTTTTACCCAGTCAGGGCTGGTGCCGCTCCTCCTGGCACGCCCCCTCTGAGTCAGCTCCTCGCGTCCGCTGAGCTGCCGGCTCCTGGGCAACTCCGGTCGAGGACTTGAGGTTTCGTGGGTTGCTGTTGCTGCTCCGAGTTGAAGCTCCTGGGCGCCGAGCCTCCCCCCGATCAGGTGCTGCAGGCGTGCTCTCTCGAGACAGTCACCTCAGCAATGAGTGATCTGTGACAATGGTGTATGGGGTGATTACGTCGTGTGAAAAAAATAGGGTAGATTGGTCTCCACAGGTAATGCAGCGTAACATGACTGTATTGCTGCCAGTGACCAACTGTCTGAGATCTTTCGTCATGGAAATCCAATGTTCCATATAAAATAATACCCTAAGCTATCATGCTAGGTAGTCTGTTGTCATGCTATGCCTTCTCCACTGCTCTTACTTCATTTTTGCTGTCTATAGACAACTCTGGATAATACATTCTCGGATATATTTTGTTAAAAAGGGTCTCTGGATTTTAAAAGCCACATTTATTTCCAAATTATTTTATCTAGAGTTTTTATTAATTGCAGTATTATCAGCTAATTCTGCAATCAGTGATCCGCTTCACAGTGCAGCTTTAATACTAACAAACATTTAAAAAAAAAAAAAAATCTTGGTATAGAATCAAAGATGAAATCAAATTATTTAAAGATTTGTATTTTTTTTTTTTTTTTACCAATGTTTAATTCTGCCTGGTTTCACCCCCATCAGAATATGAAGTTTTAAAAGTCTGATAATTTACTTTGTATAACAATTCAGAAGTAGGACTTTTTTGTGTGTGTGCATACTAAATGACAACATCTAGGACAGTTGATTTCATCAATAGTAAACTCCCATTGCAGCAGTTAGTGACAAAAAATGTTTCTCAAGGGAAGTAAATATTTACTTACACATTTATAAACTTTCTCAGTGCTTTTTATGAAACTCCTCAGTAGCTCATGCAAAACAAACTGGTAAATTAGAAAATGCTCTACATAAAAATGGATATTAATCTTTGTTTCACCTGTCTTTTAAAGAACTAACATGAGGAAATTGTAAAAGTCATAATGCAAACTGAGGAGCTCCAAATCTCTTTTGGGTTTTACTTGTTTGCTGAGTTTTGGCTGGCATCGTCTTGCCCACATGCAGCGTGGTCTCTGCAGCGTACCTGGGAATCGCATTTACTTCAGGCACAAAACATCCCTGTAAGACTGGCAGGGCTGAGGAGCTGGGTCTTACCAAGGTAGGCTGTGAAGGGACAGCTTGGGTGAGGGGCTGCCCAGGGCTGAGAGATACAGATTCTGCTGTCCCATAGCTCCCAGCCGGTTGGAACAAGATGCTGCTTTGTTTCAGAAGGGCGTCACAAAGATAAAATACACTAAAGACAACAAGGTACTTACTTAGACATTACAGCTTTGGAGGGGGAGCACGGGATCATTTAAGCACCTTAGAAGCAGAAGTTGATTAATACAGAACACAGCTTTGCTTTCTTTGAAGTAAGTGTAAAAGGGGAAAAACACCCTATCCTTCTAAGAAAGAAAGGGGTATAAACTAAGAAAATGAAACGCTGTTATGATGGTAAAGGCTAGCACGGTATTATTATTGTAACACCAATGATTAGGAATTAAAGGAGGCCCTACAGCCTCGTGTAATTCACAACTGTGTACTACAAACGACAATGGAGTTTTAATGAAACTGTTTAATCTTTAAAGACAACTTCTAGGCTTCCTGCTGCTGGGTGCCCAGCTACCCTCTCCCCATAACCTCCCTGAAGCCTGTCCGGCTACTCTCAGCTTCACAGCACCAGGTGCAGGTGGCAGTGGTGGGGCTCAGATGTGATAGTGGTGGGCTCTTCCACTCTTATCAGCACTGCAGATCACCCTCTGTCTTTCTGCCTCCCATGGGGATGACTCCTGTGCAGGAGGGAAGTCAGGGCTTTTTCCCCCACTTGCCATATTGCATCATGGAGGAGACTGACATGGCCCCTTTGTTCACAAAACTCCTGGAAACCCCATGGGATTTAACTGGCCTTTCAGGGCAACACCCATTCCCTCCCAAGCGTAAAGCCTGTTGATGTTAAGAGGAGGCTGTGCCTCAGCAAGGGTGTGTGCCCTCTCCTTAGGAGGCGTGGTAATTTGGGGGGCAGTCTGTCTGTTTGTGGGTGGCATGCTGTGGTGCAAGCAGGCTGCAGGCCTCCACCACTGCTAGCAGGTTTTGCCTGCCACTTCCCAGTCCTCTGTCACCTGCTCCCTCCTCTTTTTATTGTTGTTTGATACTTGAGGTAGCTCCCTGTGCTCTGGATATGTTCAAGTTTTCAGACCTTTACCTCAGCTAAGTCCCAGCACGGGCACCTGGGCTTCCCTGAATGAACCCTGGAAAACATAATCTGCATTTAGTACCCAGTAAATTGATGCCTGCAAAAGTGCTGTATATAGCTATACCAAATAATAACAATATAAAGCTATTAGTTTAGCCTTCTAGGTTCCCTCACAGCTTTGCCACCATTATGTTAATAATGACTGGAGTGGCAAAAAAAATTGAGCTATTTCTCGTACTGAAATGCACTGAAGGAGTAACTGCTTCTGAAGGACTGAAAAGAAGGATGGTGACTTTTTCCTCAAAAAAAAAAAAAAAGGGAAGGAAGGCAAGCTGGCATTTACTGTATAAAAGTATTCTTCTTATGAAGTTCATTATTTTCTCTTTCAGTAGGCAAGGAAAAGGGTTCTCTTTGGAGGGAAGACCAGTTAACTGGATATTTTTTTCACCTGCAAAAGTTGTGTGTGGGGGGAACTGCTTCAATATCAACTCAGATTCTCACATGTTGGTTTAAGAAAAATATAAGTATGTTTTGCAAAGGAATATAAACTCTAAAGTAATTTTTTTTTTTTTTTTTTTTTTTTTAGGATGTGGAAACGAAGGCAGAGAAAGACAGGAAGAGCTGTGGAGGGTAAGTTCTGCAAAAGGATCTGGTGTTTCTGACCACTGTTCCTGTCTGAGTGCATTCAGTGCTCTGCAGCAAAAGAAGGGATACATAACACATTATGATTTTATTAGACAGTTCTCTGCTAAAAATATAGAAAACTAGTTCCAGTAGCCCCAGTGTTGCAGTGGCAACAGGACATCTGTGCTTTTTGATTGTATTGCTGTTGTTTGAAGTGCTGGCCTAAGATTTCAGAAAGTAGCCTTACGCCTCTCATGGCACTTACGTGTGAGGGCTGCAAGTTTGGGTTTCAGATAGCCAAGTGTTCTACCCATGTACAAGAACTGTTTCCATGTGCCTTACATGTTACAGTTTCAGGATTATAGAATGTATATTTTCAATATTTAAGTGTCACCCCGAGGCTGCTCTGTGTTTTCTGCTCACCCATTCTGCCCGGCCTTACAGACACACTAATTTATGTCCTGATCCATGCTCTGGGAATTAATGTCATGGCACTGAATAAGATTGTAAAGAAGTCAAGTCTTCTTTTTTCCTTTTTTTTTTTTTTTTTAACCTCTGTGTGTTGAAGGTACTTATCTTGTTATGTGAATATGGATGATAGTTTCTTATGAATATGGAAAAGAGTGGGGAGGTATGGGTCAGTGTTTAACTGCTCTTAACCTTTCCACCAAGTTGACCTTACCACAATGTGATGCATAGGAGGGGTCAGGCTTAGCTGATTTTCTGTAGAATACCATTAGTAATTTTTTGCCACAAATATTTGCCCTAAAGCCTTGTTTGCCACCTATATAATTATTAGAAGACTCTTATAATTGTATTTGAAATTCCAAGTTGGCACTTATGTCACAGTACCATGGCACACTATTATGTTTAATTTCTCTTTTGTTCATCTCATTTAATATACTGAAGAATTATATTCAAAAGAAGATCCCACACACTTCTTTTCCTTACCATTACCAGCTACGTGTTCCTCCCCTACCTGCTAGAACCATCAATTTAATTAAAAAAAAGTAAAGATGAGAAAAAGCATGTATAGGTTTGCACTCTCAAAATGTAAAGTGGGTAAACACCCCATTTCATATGTTGTTTTCTGAAGCTGAGGTAATAAGATATTTATATTTCCCTGATAGGTAGAACTAATAACCCAGTAGTATTGCAGGATGGTGATGTTAAATTAATCCTGACTTTGACATATTGTACAATTTGAGCTGTTCAGCCCAAATTATGTTCACTTGATCCTTGTAGAGATCAATTAGCTTCTTCCTCCACCCTGGCAAATTTGCTTGGGTGTCTCCTCTAGTGCTACTCCCTTTCATCCCGGAGCCCAGGGGTGAGGCTGTTTAGTATGAAAACCCATGAGAAGGTGTTAATAGTAGGTGACGCCCAGGCTGTTAATTCTCACTGGTCCTAGCTTGGAATGGAAACTCCTGGTGCAGCCACAAAGTGGTCATCTATGAATGGTTATAATAGAGCCACACTGTTTGGAAATGGGATAGGATGATCATGTGGGATCCTCAGGTGATGTGCTTGTTAGGTCTTTGCATGGTTGTACGTGATCTCATACAGTGATCAGCACCAATGGGAGGGTGATCTGGATTGCCTTCAGATAACACTGTAGGGTGGCAAATGTATTTGGATTTAACACAGAAAGGAAGTTTTCCAGTTTCGTGTTGTTTTTTTTTTGTTTGTTTGTTTGTTTTTTGTTTTGTATTTTTTTTTAATAGTATTTATTTTCAAGTTTTCTGGTGGGTTTTGGAAGCAGAGTAATGCAATATAGCAGCCTTCTAATATCTGAAGGGGGCCTATAGGGGTGCTGGGGATGGACTTTTCATTAAGGACTGTATTGAGAGGACAAGGGGTAACGGGTTGAAACTTAAACAGGGGAAGTTTAGATTGGATATGAGGAAGAAATTCTTTACTGTAAGGGTGGTGAGGCACTGGAATGGGTTGCCCAGGGAAGTTGTGAATGCTTCATCGCTGGCGGTGTTCAAGGTGGGGTTGGACATAGCTTTGGGTGGCATGGTTTAGTGTGAAGTGTCCCTGCCCATGGCAGGGGGTTGGAACTAGATGATCTTAAGGTCTTTTCCAACCTAACTATTCTATGATTCTATAATATGAAGTCATAAAGAGTAAGCACTATTCAGCCACTATAAAAGGAGTGGAAGTTAACCTTTTCTTATTAGTCAGTTTCGACTTAGCCACATCTTTTGGAACAGGTGAAAACTTTCATCCACCTGCTGCAGATTACTATCTGGATTGACTGTTTCAGTTTGAAGTTTGAATGTTTTACTGTGGCAGCAATCCTGGTTTATTACTGTTCTTCATCTGTTGTTCTCTAAATATTTGTTTTGCAACAAATTTGTCACAACCAGTAGATATTTTACACTCTTTTTACTGATTGAAAACTGATGTACTACAAGTGTAAGCTGGTTTTCCAGAGAAGATCAGTAAGCACAGAAAGGTCTTATTGGTTTATTGGGCTCAGGTGGTTAAGGTGTGCCAATTTCTGTAGCCAAGAGCAATGCAAAGGAGTGGGTAGCAACAGATGTGTCTTTCTCTGCTCTGTAGCCCAATAGATGAGATTTCCGGTTGTATTAAAGTAGCAGAATTTTGCAGAAGTCTGGATTGGAACTGAAATTTATAGATTAAAATCCACGGTAGGATTTTGTTTGCCTGTAAGTAACTATAAATACAGTGGACATGAGTGGGTACTTTTGTGTAGCTGTGTATTTGAAGTCAAGCCCACGTGTTTAAACAGTTGGCTTTTTGCAGGTCAAATGTAAGACTGGTTATATTATATTTTTATTACTTGACATTGCAGTAGTAACAAGGTACTTAGTTCAGCACTGTTATTTTTGTTTATGCTATGCACTTCCAAGATAATTTAATTAATTTTGCCATTCTGTTAATTACTATGGACATGTATTGCATAATACAGAATACTTTCTGAGTAAATTAGCTTCATGCTGCTGTGTGACTATCCTCTTCTATTTCACTTAAAGGTTGCTATCAGTTACTACATGGTATGCAAAGTAGATGTATAGCCAGATACTATCTTGCAGAGTTTATAGTTTAAACATGCAAAACAGGTGAAGAGTAGGAGAAGTGAGAATTTCCCATGGTCTCAAAACAGCCAGTAAAGGATGATGTGGACAGCATGCAGGATCTAGTCACTGCTCCATCCATATTGCTGTCCTTTTGGAAGAGCAGTCTATCATAGATTAAGATACTTACACTCACTCAAAAGGGGTTTAGTGGTTTTTTTTTTAATTGTTATTGTAAAGTAAATGTCAGCTATTCCATCTGCCCCTCACCATAACCATCATTAATTAGCTGTTTTCCTTTAGATGTTGCATCAGAGGTGGATTTTTAAGGGTAGATTTCAAAGAAGTGAGGACAATAGCCTGACAGCTCAGTTCAGGGAGGGCACTCCATGTGTGAGGGCCAGGGTGGAGCTGTGTGTGAGGGAGGCTGACAAACAGCAAAGAAAATTGTTATTGTTGGTGGGTTAGAAAAAACTGTGAGAAAGAAAGAAAGAGAAATGCAATTAGAGACAAGAACAGACAAATAAAGAAGGGTGGAGTTTTGAAGAGCCTTGAAGCTGAGGACCAAAAGCATGAACTTGCTGTTGTGAAACCAGGAGTGATGTGGTCAAAGCAGACAAGGAATATAACCCTCAAGGGTTGGGGGGGGGAAGATAAATTAATGATATGCTATCTCTTGATAAGCTCAGAAAGCATAAATTGCAGAAGAACCTCTGGTTCCGAAACCTTTTAGAAGCTGAAAAATTTTTGAGGAAGAGAAGAGAGATGGCATCCAAAATAGCACATTATAAAAAAAAAAAAAAAAAAAAAATCTGAGCAAGGGCATTTTCAGTGCTAAAGCTGAATGTTAATTGAAATCCTACTGTGCCAACAGGAACATTGGAAAGAGACCAGTCAGGATTAGACTAATTAAGATGTCTTTAAAAGAAAGCAGGGAAAAAAAAAATCTACTGAAAAACTGAACAGGTTGGATTGTCTTAAAGAGGACTTTACCAAATACGCAGAAAATTCTTAAAGAATTTGCAAAGTGTGTCCATCTTACAAAACATGAATTGAAGTAGACTGGAAAGTTGTTGCAGTTAAAGAAAAGTTGCCTTCTAAGTATCTTTGGGAGCTATTGTCTGGGAATGTGCTGAATAAGAGCTCTTTGTGCCCTATGTATTTTGTTTTGAGGAGAGATGCTAATAGCTGCTTTAAGGAAGTTAGTTAGGGTTAGGTCTTTGTCCCCTCTATTTTTCATTTTAAGGAGAGATGCTAATAGCTGCTTTAAGGAAGTTGGTCGCTTCTGTATAACCCTTTGTAGCGAGTTTCTCTGACATAAAATACTCAAGACTTGTAACCCTTCTTTCTTTTTTTCACTTGCTTCCATTCAGCTTTGTGTGCCTGGCTGTATAAAAGGGCAAAAGGATGTTCATTCTGGAACTGGTGAATGGGATTTCTTTTTTTACTGAGGTGTAAAGTTGTTGTTTAAAGTGACCTTGTCACAACCGTGGTAGAGAGGAGATGTCCTTCTTTCTGAGCTTTCACTTCACAGTGCTTTTGGGAAGCATGAAAGTGCACATGTGGCAGTAGAACATGAACAGTAAAGATGGAGACAGAGTTTCAACTTGTCTTTCCTTGGACCAATGTGATGTGAGACATATGGATTGGAGTCTGAGATTGTTGATGGAAGCGGTGTTTGTCAGGCAGCTTCCACAGTGGAAGCTGATGACCCACATGCAAGTCTTTTACAGACCTTGGGAAGATAACCATTGCTTCTGACATTACAGAGCGATAATGGCATTTGACAGAAGAAACCATGAATATTTTAGTCCTTTAAAAGGGGTTAAGAAGTATGCCTAGTGTTGAGTCAAGCTTTTTGAATTATTCAGTGGGAATAAGTGAACCAATTTATTGGACTTCTTCCTTGTTCACAGATCACTCTCAAGCTCATCCTTCTTTCCATGACCAGAGTTGCTTTTCTCAAGTGTTCTACAAATAGTTTATACAAATATCAGCCAATAGAACTTGTGATCTCTTTCCTTCAACCATTATTAGCTGTTAGCCTTGTAAATTTTTCCAGATTATTGCTTTTATATGGGTGGATGGCAGGACTTTTAAAATAAAATGAAATAGTGAATCTTGAATAAATGTACTTCTGTGCAACTACTGTTTAGTGCAAAATTTCAGATATGTGTATTTGTGAAGGAAGCAGCCACAGTGAGAACAAATAAGCTCTTATCTGACAGGTGGATTTTACTGGGGTTGAAATAGCCCAACAGGGACTTTCTCAGGAGTGAGGGTCTCATGTTGGCCAGAGCCGCTTGTGCATATCTCTGAAAATATCTCAGCTATTCAGAAAACCGCAACATATAATGTACCCTTAACTGTGTTCAGCAATAGTTTTAAAACCTAGCTGACTATTTTATTGGAGCTGAACAGTTGCAAATTTGATGAAGAGTGAATATGGAAAGTATTAATATGGTTAAACCAAAGTGAACTCTCAGGAATGTTTCAGAGCCTTGATTTTATACTATTTAACTTGCTTGAGTTTTTGCGCTGTGTATTTATTTATTTACCAAAGCCCCAGTCTTTCTACAAAAGTACTCTCTGTAATGACATTCTTGGGAGGTCTGTGGCTTGTCTCACATTCTTGCATTTATGAAGTCAACACAAACAAGTAAGCCTGACAGTGTAAAATCTACATATTGATGTAGTACCTTTCTTAACGTCTGATATGAAGCTACACCCAATAGGAAAGCCAGAATCTTTCTAGAAAATAGCACAGGCAGTAAATCCCATCCTAAGCCATTTATCTAAGCAAAATGGAGTGTACAAGGTACTAAACTAGCCTGACAACCTGTATTTAGTGTAATGATTTATTTGCTCTTTGGCAAGCTCTAACCATTTACTATTAACTATTGCAGAGGAAAGGTAAGGTTATTATTACCTCATAAAGTAAATAGTGATACTTCACAAAACAGAACATCTGCCCCTGTTATTAAAATATTTTGACAGTTTTAAACCGGTTAACATTTAATCTCATTTGTTAATTATGGGAAGCAATAGTATGTGTTCTGAAGACACAAAAATAAATATTTTTGTGATTAGGAAACTTGTTACACTCCAACAATAATTTTTTTCTCAGGGTTCTTTTCTTAATCTGAAAATAATGTAGACATTACTTTGGCATTCTTGTAAATACTGAGGCTACTTGGAACTAAGCCTACTACTTTTAGATGGCTTAAAATCCCAACCCTTATTTATCTTACTGGCATATAAAAAAGAGAAACATAAACAATTTTCTGTGCTTAGCAAAACAGGTTGATATATAGGTATCTAGGGGGAGAGGCCACAATGTTTTCCTGTTCTAGCAATAGAATCTGAGTGCTTCACTGCTGCGTATTTTAAGATTTTTTTACATATATATATTTTTTTTTTAAGAGAGCCTGAAAATGTCCCATTTATGTGTTTTAAGGGCAGAGAACAAAAATTGTAAACTAGCCAAGGAAAAGAAATCATTAGTTTTCAGCCACACCTGGTATTTGGTCCAGTTCACCACACAGCTTCATGACCCTAAGTGAGTTGCCTGAAGAAAGGAGGAGGGAGCAGGCAGGTATGAGTAGCCAGTCCTTCGCAGTCTGTGACTGTATGGATTCACATTTGATTGAAACAACTCCATAACTGTGATTTGAGATGGGGACTCCAGAAACCTGAGCTGGGCTGTGCTTCTGTAATTTAAGATGCTGTACCTTTGGCAAGTAACTCACTGCTCTGTACTTTTTCTGCCTCTCTTTCCTCATGCTAAATGTTTTTCTTGTCTATGCAGAACAGTTTTTAGCAGTGTATTTTTTTCTCTCTTACTACATTTGAACAGTACTTAGAATAGTGAGGTCTGTCTCTCAGCTGAAGGCTATCAGCGTGGAATACAGACTAAAAAATTTTGAATGAGACTTCGTGTAAGTGGAACTAGTCTGTTTTGTGCCACCTTCGTCATTACATGTGGTAGAATGTCCGAAATCTCTACGCTCATCAACTTTGCTTTATATAGCACTTTTTCTACAATGTGTCAAAAGCATTTTAAAGAACAATAGCTACTGAGTTGAATAATCAATTATAGATAATAATATAGTACAGTACAGATAGCACAAAGTATGTAATTATAGTATTTGATTTGGTTCTGTTAGAAGTCAGTGGCAATTTAATGTTCACATCATCAGTGGAAGCAGGAAGCCCACAGTAGATAAATGCTCAGCACAGTTGGTTGTTGTCTTGGTTTAAACCCATCTGGTTAACTCAGCACCACACAACCTCTTATTGACCCCCTTCCCTTCCCCCTCCTCCACCCAGTGAGGGATGGGGAGGAGAATCAAAAGAATGTAAAGTCTACGTGTTGAGATAAGAACAGTTTAATAACTTAAAGTAAAATATAATACAAATACTACTAATAATAATAATGAAAAAAGAAATAATGAGGGGAGAGAATATGAAATTAAAAAGCGGAAAGGAAAAAAGTAAACAGCAGTGATGCACAGTACAACTGCTCACCACCTGCTGATCGATACCCAGCCTGACCCGAGCAGCAATCTGCCCCTTCCCCCCCATTTATATACAGGGCATGACATGCTGTGGTGTGGAATACCTCTTTGGCTAGTTTGGGTCAGGTGTCCTGTCTCTGCTCCCTCCAAGCTTCCTCTGCCTCTCCTCACTGGCAAAGCATGAAAGACTGAAAAGTTCTTGACCAAGGTAAGTGCTGCTTAGCAGCAACTAAAACATCAGTGGGTTTTCAGCATCGTTCTCAGACTAAAGCCAAAACACAGCTCTGTACCAGCTACTGGGAAGAAAATTAGCCCTATCCCAGCCAAAACCAGGACAGTTGTGAACTCTGATCAGCTATTCACAAATGTTCTGTAAAATTTTAGCTTAAGCTGGATCTTTCTGTCCTGCCTCAAAGTTGATCTAGAGAAGTTTAAGGTAATATTAGTTTATCCTCTACCAATTTACGTACTGACTTTCTGTCCTCTCTGTGGGCTGCATCTGTATTTAAAATGTCATCTAAGGTCTGTCATTACAACCTGGAGTATATCCTATTCAGTGGACTTCACCAGTTCTTTTGTATAAATATTCACAAGCAAATTGCAAATTTTTTTATTTTTTTTTTAACCTGAAACTCACAACTAATCCCTACTACACAGAAATGTAAAATATATAGCTTAGTTGTGACTAGTGATGTGATTTTCATGGCCTTGTTTGTACTTTAGCTGGATAAATGGAAGCCTTTTAATCTGCTTTCTGCTGCAAGGATTTTGGGAAGTGTGGTTTTTAAATTGTATCTCAATGAATTGCAGAACATAGAAGATGAAAATTCACTGTCCCTGAACATTTGAGCCAATAAATCTTGACTACTGTAAAAGGAGGTCTGGGGAGTGTTTATATCCAGATTTAAATTGTTCATTATTCTCTCCATACAGTTAATGATTTTTTGGAGTATAATCTGAGAGTCTTTCCTTTCTGTGTGTTATACGTGTTCTTTGTGCTGTTCTGGTTTTTAAGTCTATTTCTCTGTTCCATGTATATTTTTCATGGTCTTGATTCTGTTCACATGTCCAGCCTCTCACTGTGACCTTTCTGACAAGATCTTGTGACTAAAAGCAGTAGGACCAATAGTCACAGACAGGACTGGACCCATAAATTGTACATATTCCATCCCATTTGTCTCAATCTTGAGGTTAGTCCTCCAAGCCATGATCTCATCTTTGCCTGAATAAGGTTTTGAATGTTGCCTTCTTTGTTTTAGCTTGAGGTAGGGACACTGAGGACTCCAGAAGATCATTTTCTAAAATATAAGACTTGATAATTTAATTGTTTCCATTTATTCCACATACGTGTTTGTGTGTTGTTTTTCTTCCTTGTTTGTTTGTTTTTAATCTAGGACTATCATAAGCATAGCAGTCTAAATACTGTAAAGCTGTTTTCTTAGTTGCCTTCATTTTGTGGTTTCTTCACTTCTATGTAAATTTAAGCTGCTTTCTCTTTGCATGGATTTTTGAAACTGCTTTAAACATCTATCAAAAGTGTATCTCCTCTGCATAAAGTGTATAGGCAAGCTTTTGTAATCAAGTTTTAAGAGAGAGGTGGGTTAAGAACTTATGCTTAGTCAGCAATGTAGGACGTGGTGGAAGAACAGAAGCTGGCCACATAGTATAGCACATAGAAATGTATGGCAGTTTCTCTCAGTGTTGTAAGCTTCAGATCTAGCCTTACAGACAATAAAAACTTCAAAATATTAACCCTTGCAATGCTCAGAAGCCGTTACTCAGTCTGTTCACAAATTCTGTTTAAAAAAAATAATTTTCCTCCCACATTTTGGTTTTTACAAAAAAAATAGACATTCCATTCCAAGTAATTACTACCCTTCTTTTACAGCCTTGCAGCTCCATAAGATGAGCTATTGTGCTAAATAATTAGCACATGCCATTCAGAGTATTACAGGAATTATATGCAACATCAAGCAGGAACTATACACTGGCACATGACCATATTTTCCATGAAGCTGCACTAAACAGAAATTAGGTATTAGCAACAGGTACATTTAAACCGAGTTATTAATTGTTAAGGGGAAAAAAAAAAGAGAGCAGTGTCATATTCAGCCATTAGCGCAGTAAAGCGTTTTGAAGTTTGCAGTGATTTGAACCATGACCTCTTTGAACATATCTTTTGTTCATTTACATACACAAACATTAATCCTGTGCTTGAACACAAAATTCATTTACATAAAAACTACATGGTGATTTATAATTTATTAAGTAATTGTGGCTGAGATGTTATTGGAAACAAAGAAAACTATACTTAAATGCCAGGTGCTAAGGAAATACATAGCAGCTTTTTAATAAGGAAGAGGAAATATTTTCCTTCAAGTATGTCACTAATACAGATTTTCTTTTTGACTTACATATTTTTTTTTCATGGAATTACATGCTCTGAGAGGAGCTATACTACAATATACTGGAAACACTTGAGTTTATATTCTCTGCTTAAATAGTGGGTAAAAGATTATCACAAAATATATCCCTACATTGCCCAGCTAACGTGCTAGGTCAAGCCTATTAGAAGATTT
This sequence comes from Amazona ochrocephala, assembly GCA_039720435.1. Lineage (NCBI taxonomy): Eukaryota > Metazoa > Chordata > Aves > Psittaciformes > Psittacidae > Amazona > Amazona ochrocephala. The sequence continues at coordinate 45,899,802 of CM077882.1, forward strand.
CTGCAGGGTGTACCTTACCTGTGGATCCCAGTTGAAGATAGGAATTGAGCCATGCAGACTGGAGTAATTTTGGCTTTGAAAATTGAGAAGTCAATGCATGGAAGGAAGCCAATGTTATTGGAAACGTCTCTAGTGAATTCGGGCAGCAGATAAGCAGGAAGATTTTTACATTTGAGTTTTGGGATGAGATGCCTAAAGCACAAATTTGATAGCATTGGAAATAGTAGTAGGGTTTTTTTAATTAAATTAAGCCCTTTGTGTGTGTCCAGATCCTCTAGCCATTCCTGCCTGTACAGAGCAAAGGACTTAGCTAAGGTAATTTTAGCTGCACCCTGGATCTCCAGGACGTCATTGTAGCAGAAATTCACCTACTATTTTCCCTTGGCATTCCAAGCACAAGTTTTTACTGGAAGGTGAGGAAAGGCTTCAAAATGTCTTAAGGCAAGGCCCTAGGCCTTATTTACTTAGAACTTATTCCTTCTATTCTTCTCCTTCCTTAGCAGCCTCCAGTCTCAATTTTTATCTAATGCTGGGCTATTTCATAGATTCACTCACACTCTTCCAGTAAGTTTAGCATTTGTTCAATCTGTATTTGAATCGATTGTATTTGAATTGTCCTGCAGGCTGCAAGGTCTATAGTTCATTGAGAACACATGAGGGAGAGAGCTGGAGCCAGCTTTGTGTTCAGAGCCACTTCAGAGCTTTCAGGTCTGTAGGCAAAATTGAAAGGGATAAGAAACTAAAGTCCAGGCTGGACTGCACCTCTTTTGTCAGGAGGTGCAACAGTAACAAGTAGAGCTGCCAGAAGAGCTTGGGACAGTTAGGCTTGTTGCTGGTTCAAGGGGAGCACTGTAGAGGAGGATTCATCTCAGAAGCAGCCTTTTCTCTTCCTCTGCGCTACTGGTCCTGACCCTGGACATGTTTTGAGCCTGGATTTCAGGGACCTGGCTAAAGCAGAAAAAGACAGATGCAAGTATCCTTTGGGCTTATAGATGTTTCTTGCAATCACTTGTGAAGACGAGCTTGACCCCAGAGTTGAAATGGTCTTTAGAGGTTCTGTGAATATTTAGGGAGCTGATGAACTCTGAAGAGGTCCTTGTTGACCATGTCCAAATGTAATTCTACTAAAGGCTTAGTAAGTGACCAAATGTAGAAGAATTTCCACGATGATACCATAAGATGCAACAGTGAACAAAGAAACCCCATGCACTGAATAATTCACTATATGTGAAGCAGGTGGTAAATGCAGATGGTTCAGCCCAAATGACTAAAATTTGGCAAGACTTTATAGCTAGCTTTGTATGATGTCTTACCTTAAATCGTCAGCCTTGCCTCTAATGGTAGTTACTGGTCTCTGAACTTTGCAGTTTATGTATATCACAGGCTGAGAATTGAGGCAGGATTTTTGCATCCTGAGCAGTAAACTGCAGGTGTGTAAATTCTGTGGTGGATCAAACACACTATTCTTTAAATTATCCTGCTGAATTGCTAAGGTAGAAATGAGGTTTAAATAATTCTAGGTATCTGGCGAAGTGAAATGTTACTTTACAATTTTCTTCTGATAACATATTTTGAGGCCTTCTAGAAAGCTGAAAATTGATTACTAAAAGTTCATTTTGTGTATATATTCTGTTGAAATTTGTTTGTGACCTGGGATGAAACTGTGTAAAAGGCAAATGAAACTACATTATAATTTGTGATTTGCTGCTCTTACAACATCTCAAGCCCATGAAGATTCAGATGGGTTTATTGATACTTTGAAAAATATGTAAAAATAAATAATCGGCTGTCACTAGCCATGTATGTGCTCTGTTTTCTTTAACATTCTTATGTCAGATTCTATAAACTCCAGCAGGAGCTTGGTATGCTCTGTACAGCTTGGCAGCTTTAATGACATTAAGACTTTTGGCAAAAAATATTTTGAAAGCCCCAATATAATAAATCCATTGGATTTTTTCTCCTTTTTTTTTTTTTTTTTTTAATAATGTGGTTCAAGGTGGCAAATTCCATGGAAACCATGTTTTACAGAGGACTGGGCAAGCAGCTGCAGGCCAGCCTGCTTCTGCTCTGCATGAAACTATGGTGAAAACATCTTTCAGTAGTAAGGAAGTTAATACAGTAAATCAGTTTACTCTGTCTACATATACAATTATAGAGTTTCACAGCAGTATTTTTTTATTAATCTTTAATATGGAATTACCATTTTTCTCATTTCATTTTCCTCCCCCTCTCCTTGTCTTTAAGCTCTAACAGGACAGTGTTTAGAACAAAAATCTGGGTTTCTAACTATCACTATGCTTGTCCAAAATTCCATTAATGACAGAAAAGCTTTTCTGGACCATTGGTTGTATGCTTGAAGTCAGAGTGGGACTTACTATTAGACACAATAATAAGGATGTTGAAGAAGTCAGGTATATTAAAAAAAATCAGCTTTATAGATGGCTCTTGGCTATGCTTGTTCTTGCTGCCAGGTGATGTGTGGATCTGTGCTGAAAGACAATACTTTGAAAATTTAGGTGAAAATTTAGGTGAAAAATTGTGCTTGTGGTTTACATTTGTAAGATCAGTTTTGCTCACATACCTGTTTACAAATTCCTTTTTTAAGTCACAGCAGAGAATCCTATTGTGAAATCTCTCTTTAAAGTTATTATTAACTACACTTAGTGTCTGGAAAAAAAATTGTGTGCTCATACCTTGTAAAACAATCTTTATATTGTTTGTTACAGCTGAAAGCATAAAAATGCTTTTAAAGATGTTGGTCCGTAACTGCAACAGTACTTCCTGACGTTGTAATACAACATTAATAATGAAAAATAAAAATAACTACATAAAATTTTTAAGTTAGTGTCTCAAGTTATGACAAATTTATTATGTAAGAGGTTGTCTATAACATAGTTACCTGGCCTTCATATTCAAATAATTGTTTTTATTCTGCCTATGTTTCTTGACTTAAATGAAGCTGGTGGTCTTCAGCATCTTGTTCTGAACATAGCTGAACTCGCTGAAGACAACTCGCTGAAGACATTACCGTTTCCTCCATCTGTTTGCCATAGCTCACATAGCAGAACTTACCGCTACTTCTGTCCACTGCATAATTTTTTTTTGCATATTCCTCCCTAACCTACATTAGTCAAAATTAGCTGTGTTTGAAAAGCCCTACTCCCAATCATTGTGACAGGAGAAGAATTAGAGGGCAGCTACACATGCAGTTACTCTGGTAAATATGGGGGAGTACTAATCTCTCCTCATCTCAGCTTCACTGTGATGCAGCCATTACTGCAAAATCATTAGGCTAGATTATATTGCCAAGTCCAAGCACTGGCAAAAATCGTGAGTTTGACTCAACATACATGAGAGTTAAAAAAGCAATACAGTTGAAATTCTTTTATTTGCCTTCTGCTTTTTGGAAAAGGCAGAATTCACATTTCTAAACTTTCTTTAAAGATTTTGAGGGCTAGGAATTAGATCTGTTATAAAATAAGGTGAGGTGCAATACTTACTGCTTTGATCCTAGCTGCTGTGGGTCAAACAGAAACATCACTGGAGTCTGATAGCTGACATTAAATCATGCAGGTGTGCAGCACAGGGGGACAAAACATTAAAGGCGAAGTTCTGAGGTTGCTCTGTCTGTTAAAAGATCTAGAATAATCTTATGATCTCCTAAAATTGCTGTTTCTTTGGGAAGAAGGTCATTCCACTGTAGTCATTATCGAAAGAGGACTTCTGAGGACATCTTTGCAAGCCAGATGGTACCAAGGACAGAAAGAGCCCAGAGAGGGAAACATTGGAGTATGCGGTGTGATGACAGTTTAGCAGATTATAGCACAGTCTCAAGCTGCTGAAGTGGTGCCTCTAAGGTGATCTAGGTTAGACTATGGTACAGAAGCAGCATACTTCAAGTTATCCAGATTCCTTAGGGCCTCAGATTTCCTCAATCTCTGTGCTGGCTCAGTGGAGTTTTTGTGTACTACTTTAGTAGACTGAAAAAAAGAGGAAAAATCAAAGAGATGTGACAGATAGGCAGCTGTGCTGAAATACTCTTAAGTTCTGAGGTTGTTCAGCTCTGTTATTTTTAAGGCCAACATCTCTTTATGTATGCATATGTAGGTATACTCATATTCTAAGAGATATGTATGACATATGCCACCCTGAGGGAGGTATTTTCCTCTTGGAAAATTTCTCTCCTTCGGAGAAAGAAATCATGGGCAGAGATGGGGAACAGATAGTTGAAGGCACCAGTGAAACACGTTGTGCTAAAGTTATGGCTCTTCTTACAGCTCCAGCAAAACCCATTCTCTGTTCATGTTCTGCAGCCAAACTTCATTCTTCACAAACATGTTTGGCTTTGTTTATAAACTGCCCTGCTCCAGTGCACTAAGAGTGCTTTTAACTGGGGCTGCCAACCAAAACCAAAGGAAGTCTTCATAACCAGAAGCTGGTTAACATCTCTTCTCAATGGTCAGACTAGCTTTACTGGGAACACACTTTTTGGAGAATGAGGATCAATTTAAGTTTGATATATTTGGAAAGAATGGATGCCTCTGCAGGCCAGTGTAGATAAACCACAAACCACCTACTTGGATCCTTCGCTAGTAGCTTGCAGCTGCATAGCCCCACTTCTGGCCTAGTATGAAGGGAGGAGTTAAACAAAGATGGGTCAGTTTTTTCAGTTTTTAGAAGAACTGAATTCATGGAGTAATTCTGGGTAATACAGAACAACTAGTTTTACAGTTGTGGTAGAGATATTCCCAACTGGGGATGCTCCTGAAGCCAATGACCAGAATCACAATTCAGACTTTCTTTTTACCTATTACACAGGCAGCTTATTTCTCTCTTTAATTCAGCTGATGGTTTTGGTAATGAAAGAGGCCAAGCCAGCATGGGTAATGACTACGTAAATTTCTCATGCAATCAGATAAAAGTGAACAGCTTAGCTGAAACACAATAACTGCTGTTCTGTTAAGACTTACCTAGTTATTGTTAAGCTTTGTCCTGGGTTCAGCAGTAGCAGTCATTTTTCTCCTTCTCGGTAGCTGGTGCAGCACTGTGTTTTTGACTTTGGGCCTGGGAACAGCGCTGATAACAGCAGTGTTTTCAGTTACTGCTTGGCGATGTTTTGGTTTGACCAAGGACTTTCTGAGCCTCATGCTCTGCCAGGGAGGAGGGAAGCCTGGAGGAAGGAGAGACAGGACACCTGACCCAAACTGACCAAAGAGGTTATTCCATACCACAGCACGTCATGCCCAGGATGTAAAAATGGAGGGCAGAGACCCGGAACGGTGGGGGGTGCACCGTGGGGGGTGCACAGCTTGGTCGGGTTGGGATTGATGGTGAGCAATTGTATCCTTTCCTTGTATTTGCCTTGTCATTATTATTACTGGTGGGGGTGCACTGTTTGGTCGGGCTGGGGACTGGTGGTGAGTAATTGTATTCTTTTCCCTTGTATTTTCTCTTGTCATTATTATTATTAGGGGTGGTAGCAGTAGTGATTTGTGTTATACCTTAGTTACTAAACTGTTTTTATCTCAACCTGTGGGAGTTGCATTCTTCTGATTCTCCTTCCCATCCCTCCAGGAGCGGAGGGAAGAAAGAGTGGGGAGTGAGTGAGAGAGCGACTGCGTGAGCTTATAGAGGCTTAAACCACGACAAGCTTGTAGTGACCATATAAATTGTAGTATTTAAACATAGTGCTTATGATCAGCAGCCTCTTTTAGAGACCTGTTTAGCAAAAGGAACAATTCTGTGTAACTTGAGATGAATTATTTTGGTTGTTAAACACTGATTCTTCGTGTCACACAGCTCACATGAGAATCCTTGTAGAAACTGGTGTTCAGAGGTGCTGAGTAGGTGTCTGAAGTGTCCAGTTACATGCAGATATGGCCATCTCATTTAACTATAAATTAAAAGAAAGTCCAATATATTGTGAATGTTATTATGCATGAAGGAAAATTTTGGTTCCATGTTTAAGTAACGTGTGTCGGACAGCTGAAAGTAGATCTTTATAGAACATTTATCCTCAAGCTGAAACTTTGCAGCGGAAGAAGCAAATTTCACACTGTAATTATAAACCTCTAAAAGCAGGGTTTGTAAGGGAAATGCTGACAGACTCTTTACTGCCATATCAGTAACAGAAACTATAAAATACAAGCATTTAATTGGATAGTTAATAAATATTGCCCTTTTTTCAAGAGATTTTGAGAGTCGTACACACCGTGAAGTGACTTTGAACAAGAAAAGATGTAAGGAATGTATAGTTTTTATTACCTGCTGAAAATACAGAGAATGAAGAGAGAAAGCTATTAATAATTCTGTTTGTGTATGAGATATATAACATGGTAAGCAGAATGAATGCAACAATAAAAATATATTTACCAATACACCTTCTTTCCTCTGAAGTGTCAGTCAATATGTAATGAGCAAGTTGGTGCATTTTGTAATCGATTCATGGTTGAAGTTAATTGTATTGTATTTATAGCCTATAGAGGTGGTTCACATTTTAGATCAGAACTTGCCTTGGTAACGTACTAATAACCACAGGTTCCAAGAGGCTAAACTGAGACAAATATAGAAGAATTCAAAACAAAACATGCGGGGGTTCTACATAAAAGTCACTGAATGGAACAGAACGCCTTAAGACAGAAGAGAAGCACACGTGTAGAAGGGAGGGATGTACTTGTTTAATCTATTTTTACTTTCCTTTATGCTTTTCCATTTTGGAATTGTGTATTCTGGACATTCTGAATTTGCATTAATATATATATTATATATTATTAGATCCTGATCCACTGTCCATTTAAGCTTCAGGTGAGACAGAGAAATTGTAAAAGAACTTATTTTCTCTTTGCCAAGAAAAAAAAATATTTTGGTGTTGGAATTAGTTGGCAACTGGAAGTTAGATGCAGTCTCATGAACTTGGAGTATGTCTGTTCTCATCTTCTTGTTTTAAATTTAATGTCTTTCCCACATATATTAAAATGGAACTTAGAAAGAGGTATGCCATTGCTTGCAGAATTGACTCTGCCCTGGGCTTCTGCTTTGATTACCTCTCGCAATATGCGTCTTGCTCTATTCTGGAGAAATACAATGGATATTGTCCGACTGGCAAAATTCCAATAGCTGCATGTATGCTGGACAGCCTTATTCTGTCATCCAGAGTACGGTTTTGCCTGTGGTCTGTGGGGAAATATTGCAATAAACTGATACAGTCTCATGGCCAAATTCCTATTGTGTTACTCATTTTATTCAGGCAAAATGCCAATTTGCTTGAGTGAGAATTATACCTGAGTGGGAACCAAATATAAGGACTTCAGGGTTTTGTGTTTGAAGAGTAGAACAAGGCATTAAGCCATAAAGATACACTTTGCTGTTCATTAAAGGAGGATTTTTTTTATTTTATTTTTTCAGTGGAATTCCCCCACTATTCAAAAGGGAATGTAAGCAAATGAGTAATTTTTTCATTGTTAATGATAATTTCCATGAATTACAATGGAAAGGAAGATCTCTTAGAGAGTGACAAAAGGAAACCTGAATTGGAGAAAATCCCACTAACAGTGTTGATGCTGTCTTGATAAAGCTTCCTTTCCTTGAGCAATACCAATTTTAAATTTATCCCTGAGAGGAGATCCACATATCTAAGTTACAGGCTGTTTAATTCTGTTTTATGCAAGCATAGTATGCTTTAGACTTTTTAATTTAAATATTTCAAAGAACCAATTTATAGCAGATGTGTTACTTTCCTTCTTAAGTACATATTATGCATTTTTTATTACAATTTTGCTACAGCCAAATGTCTTAAAAGCCTGATTCACAAATCACTTCACTGCACTTCAAGAATGAAAAACAAAGAGTATATGCTCAGAACATGACTAACCTTTTGAAATGTTGTAAAGCTTTAGAAATTAGAGTAATTTAGACCTGGCTCTTATTTTTAGGTTTCAGAGTATTTCGGCATTTAGATTTTTTGGTTTGATGATTATCATTTGATGTAGCTGTGGTTATTTAAAAATGCTGTCTCCATGACAGCCTTGTAAATGAACTTTTTGACTCATACACACTCTCTTTCTTTTAAAAATAAATCTTACTCACAGAAAAAGCTTGCAAGCTAAAATATGTATAATTTCTTTTACTGTGGGAATACCATGTGTCTTAGCCCATGTTTACTCTTGAGTAAAAGTGATTCTGACACTGCATATTTCCATATGATTCAGGGAAAAAATAGATACATAAAATGATGGGTCCCAAAACTGACGCACTTTAGGAAATTAAATTGTTTTTGTGGAAGAACTGTGAAGGTTCAGAGGAACATCCTAAACTTGTGGTAAGAGAAAGAGAGTGATTTGTTGTTTGTGACTGAGCACTCACAGTTAGTTCGTCTGGACAAAAATTGGTCATGCTGGATGGGACTGGCTCGAATCCTGAATTTCAGCTTAACAGGTCTCTTGTAGATTTGTTACCCAGGATGCTAGCCTAAGTATTTCTAAATCTCTCTGGTCCAGTATCCTATCTCTATCTGGCAGCAGCTGCATCAGTGGAGGTTATAAGGAACTCCAGGTCAGCAGTCTAGTCCAAAATTTGTTAGGCCTTGTGTAGACAGCAACATAAATTTTGTGTTTAGAGAACGGGAAACCTTAGTTGAACTTTGCCTTCAGGACATGCTAAACTAGTCATGTGCTTGTCTCTGCCAACATGTATAATCTGCTAATTGGCTCTCACATTAGCTAGGCATACTAACATTATGCTTTGGACAAGGCCTTCCAGTTGATTTATATCCAGCAACCTGATGAAGTATACTGAATGTTTTAATTGGATACTGAATATTTTATCTGATATTAAGTATATTTCTATCTGTATGCATTTATAATTAACTTATTTTAATCCTGCCAAACTCCTGGTTTCAGGGAAAAGAGTTGTGGGGTTTTGTTGGTTGTGGGTTTTTTTTATTTTTTTTTTTTGTTTGTTTGTTTGTTTTTTTGCATGGAATTGCAGTTATCAGTTTAAGATTTGTTTTGTTTTATTCCATTGATCTTCCTTTTGCATTATGACAGAGAAATTTAAAACTATGGAGTTGTAATAGGAGGAAGAGACATCCCATTCTCCTATATACATAGCTGTGTAATAGTTACTGCCAGCGCCCAAGCCCATTTTTTTAGTAGATGCAGTGGTGCATCTTAGGAAAAATTCTATTTTAGTTGAACTGGTTTTAAATCTTTACACTGTGTGATATAAATGGTGAACACTTAATATTAACCAAACATTAGTAACTGGAATATCATCTCATTAGGCCTAAAAATGAATCAAAATTTGTAACAACAAAACTGTTTGACCCTCTCACATTATCAGGTCACCTGTTATTAATCAGACCAGATGATGGCAAGTTTGTAATGAGTATCAATTAACATCATTATTTACAGTGCAATTGTAGGTAAAGACCTTAACCAAAGCTAAATCCTCATCATGCTAGATGTTCATTAGCTATATAGGATGAAATCATTCTGTGCTTTGAGAGTTTACAATCTTAATTGACCAGGCCAATAGTCTCAGCTGGAAACAGCTCAAAGAGGTTAAAGGGTCATGTACTGGGACATTATTAGAAGAGAGAGGAACTTACAGACAAAAAAAAATAGTGTATGCTTTCACAGTCATTCTGTGCCACAGCAGAGCAAGGTGTTAACCACAAAGGTGGATTTTATTTTGAGTATGACTGTGGAATTTTCTTATGATTAAGTATGCTGATAGGGTCCATTAAGAACATGTGAAGGAAAGTAAAACAGACTTCTTATTTCAGTAGAGTGTTGACATGTAACTTTAGCCACCAGAGAAATTAAATCATTAGCTGTAAACAGTCTTTTGTCCATATGAAATAGAATACAAATAAAATTCTGAATGGCAGGTGAGCAACAGTAATTGAGGTGGCTCTGACAGAAATCCTAAATAAGGAGAAATCTCAGGAGCCATCTGGATTTCCAGAATTGACAATCAATAGTTTGGTAGCCAAAAGTCGTAATGCTTGTATCAATTTTAGGGTCTTATCTGAAATTCATCAGTGTTTAAATTGTGTGGATTAGTGATTTCTGAATTTAAAAATTCTTTTCTCACTGACTGTAAAAAATTCTAATATAGTTATGGAGTATTGTGTACAGTTGTGGTGTCCTCAATAGAAAAAGGACATGGAACTGTTGGAACAAGTGCAGAGGAGGGCCACAAGGATGATCACGGGACTGGAGCACCTCCTGTATGATGACAGGCTGAGAAAGTTGGGGCTGTTCAGCCTGGAGAAGAGAAGGCTGTGTGGAGACCTCATAGCAGCCTTCCAGTATCTGAAGGGGGCCTATAAGGATGCTGAGGAGGGACTTTTCATTGGGGACTGTAGTGATAGGACAAGGGGTAATGGGTTCAAACTTAAACAGGGGAAGTTTAGATTGGATATGAGGAAGAAATTCTTTACTGTAAGGGTGGTGAGGCCCTGGAATGGGTTGCCCAGGGAAGTTGTGAATGGTCCATCACTGGCAGTGTTCAAGGCCAGGTTGGGCAGAACCTTGGATGACATGGTTTAGTGGGAGGTGTCCCTGCCCGTGGGAGGTGTCCCTGCCCATGGCAGGGGGGTTGGAACTCGGTGATCTTAAGGTCCTTTCCAACCTGAACTATTCTATGATTCTATAATTCTATGATTCTATAATTCTAAGATTCTATTTTTGATTTAGAGTGAAATGACAGTGAGAAATGCAGAAGGAAAGTAAGCGTCTAGGAGGAAGCAGTGGAATAAGGGCAAATGGGGAAAAGTAAAGTGGAAAGAGCAAGCTTCTGAACCACTAAAGTAATCAGATTCTAGAATAGCCTTCAAATGGGCCAAAAAAAAAAGGGAGAAAGAAACTCCCCCAAAATCTAATTTCTAAGAGAGAAATATTTACAGGGGATGTATACGAAAACTTGCACTTTGGGAAACTCAGTTACATTTTTAGTTAACATGATCTGTTCACCTCTTCTCTTAAAATGTATATATAATCAGTCTTGATAGTTGTTTACCTAACCTTCAAGGCAGTGCTTTGCCTAGTTAACATGGTTCATTTTTTAAAGTCTTATACATAGAAAGATATTTAATATCTAATAAACCTTTTTTTCCTGCAAATTAACAGGTTGCTTTGTCCTCAGTCAGGCTTGCCATCTCTGTAAGTTGGGTTTTTTTCATCATTCTCCTTCTTAATTTTCTTAGTTCTAAACATGTTCAGTCCCTTCAGATTTTCATTATAGCAGATGTTTTCCAAACTTTTTCTGGTTTTGACACTTATGCAGATTCAGTCTACCTCTTGATTAAATAGAATGCTCCAAATGGGCACAATGTATGCTGAGGACACTCCATTCCTAGTTGAGAAGAAAACTCTCTTCCTGTTCAGATACTCCTGTTAATAATTCCAGGATGACATTGAAATTTCTTGTAGTACCGGCATTGGTTCAGTCTCAGTCTGAGATCTACCATAAATCCCTAAACACTCCATGCAGTACCTACATAGCCAATTATTGCTCACTGTATATTTCTACATGTTATTTATTTATTTTATCCCTGTATAAAGCATTTTGCAGTCTTTCTGTTATCAGACCATTCTTCTAATTTACTAATGTAGTTTTGAATTCTAAGCACCTCCTTGCCATTCCACCCCCATCTTATAAATTTATTCTTTAAATAAAAATTTTGAATATTGCTGGATTTGGATTAAGGTCCTTAGGGACAGTATCCAAAGTATTGAATTAATAGTCTTTTAGGCAGCTTTTTCCTTTTCTGTAGTAATGTATTTAGATCATATTTCCATTATATCTTAGCCACTAACTCTACAAGTTTTCTGGATTCTTATTTTGTGAATTCCATTCTCCTAATAACACTTTCTTGTTTTCCCTTGCTTTTTAAATGACAGCTTTTTCACAGTAACTTTCAAATTACTGTGCATATTCAGGTTTTCAGTCAGACTGAACTAATAAGAATTAAGTCTGAAATGGCATCTCCATCTAAATCTGAAGTCTTTGGTTCTGTGTTCCAGCAAAATGTTGGGACAGCTTGTGTCCTGCAGCATTGCCAATCCAAAGAATTATATTATTGTTGCTATTTGTTCCTGGGCTCTTTATTAACTGTTCAAAAAAATGCCTCATCTGCCTATTCTGGATTTAATGGCCAGAATTAATGATATTGGGCTACTCTGCTGTGTTATTAAATTGATTAATCAGTTTCCTGCATTATCAGGCTATTACTCTCACCAACCCTAAGTTATCATTGTAATCTCTCCCACTCCATGTCTAAATGATTGGTGCAGCTGCCCATGTTGTACACAAGAAGCCAATGAGAAGGTTGCCAGACCGTTTTTTTTATACACCATCCTTCCCATATGCAGGAAAACCTCATCAATTATTGTATTGCTGCATTTACAATTTTCTGTTTTAAAAGAAGGGTGGAAAGAACCCTAGGGAAGAATCTTGAGAAACATATGTATTTGCTTCTGAATGGCAGGTGCAGCCAAGTCTCTCTGGTATGAAATGAGGTTCCAGAAATGCTTAGTAAAAAAAATGGTTTGGCTTGCAATTTGCAAGACACTGGCCATTTACAAGGCCATTTTCTCACTGTTGGGGCACAGTTCCTCTTTAGGATGGTGTAGCTGAAAGCATCCAGAATGGAATCTTAAAAAGCATAATTAAAGAATTCATATTGAAATGAGCAAAGGCAATGCCAATTGAGTCCTGGGTTTGGGTGATATTAGACACATTTTCAAATCATCATACTCTCATATTGCAGTGGTAGGGTGAAAAGAGTATTGAAAAGATTGTACTGACTAAAATTGCTGAATCTGGGCTTCAACAAGATAAATTTCACTCAAAGTAATCCAGTATTAGACACTTGAGAGGAAAACAAAAACCCCACTCCAAATCCCAAAACACAACCTCACCACCAGAACTATGCAATCTATTTCCTTTGAAGGGTTTGCAAGAAAACAGGCATTATTTTTGTGCTTGAACAACTGTAAGTGAAGTGAACAAAAGTAGACTTGAAAAATTTATTTTCATTGCCCATACAAAAAAACCCCAACAGACAAGCAAGGTAGGTTTTTATTTTACCCTGTCTGAATCCCTTTTACTTTACTATACTATACCTTGTTGTGTCTTTTAAAAATATTTAAATTAATGCTTATCAAAGTAGTCCTGTAAGTTTAATATTTTACTGTAACAGTTGTAATCTTGACCATTTGCTTAATATTAAGAAACTGTTGCTTAAATGTCATTATTATTAAAAATAAATGCATATTTTCAGTAGTTCTGATATCAGTTGTCTTCATAGAACAATTGCATCTTCATGCACACTCTTGTTGTTTTGTAACAATGTTACTTTAAATCAAACTGGAATAAAGAATTCCCTAAACTTCTTCCTATTAAAGAATAATGTTAATTGGTTAGTGTATGTAGAAGAAGGTTATATGGCCCATTGACTTTATATAGATTGAAATGCTAAGCAGGGCTAAGTAGAAGCATCAGTAGCGAATAGAGGGTAAGCACTCATCGGTTTTATGTTCTCTTTTCTATTTACTGCTTACCCCTTACAGTGTTTTACAACTAGATACACGAAGTTTTCTTGGGTGCTTAATAAGTAAAAATGTATTTTTGCTTTTGTTGGCTAACCTGCCAGGTCAGTTGCGAGAGAAATAATCCCTACAAAGAGGATGCCTAGGGTCGATCAATTACAGGTTTTTGCCAAGAAGAATTACCTGAGAGAGCATCCGGGCTAAGAAAAGGTGTTGCTACTCAAGACCGTTTTTGAGTCTGAGAGACAGCCATTTCAATGGCAAAAAGATTGTAGACGTTTGTTATGGAGGTAGGATCTCAAGACATCTGCTACATGTGTCAGTTCCACAAGAAGAAAGTGATGCAATACTTGATGGTATGAAAAAGTGACAACTTTTAATGTAGGTGAAGAGGTCTGATTTACTGAAGAGCACAAAACAGAAAATGGAGGTGGGATGTGTGTGTGTAACTGCCTTTAAAAGAGTTAAGGTGTTACTGCAGTTAATGGGTAATTGATTACCCACGGGGTAGCATATTAAAACAAAAACAACCAAAAACTTTTGCAGTTGGTATAGTTTGGAGTACACGTGTTATAGCTTACCAGAACTCAGCTGGTGGGTGATAGTGTTCAGAACCATGTTAACTCAGCCTGTGTGCTTTCACCCAGGTTTCTACTTCCCTTATTTCTTCTTTATTTGAGTATAAAATCAGAATTAGGCTCTCTTATCTGTACTTGAAAGGCACTCATGAATGTCTAGAGACTGATTCTTGTTTAGATTAGGGTTTTCCCTCACCTTCAGAAGGATAATGAACGAAAGATTCGGGTTTCAGCTGAATGTAAATACGATTCATACAGTGTGGAGTGTGGTTATCTGAATACAGAGCTTTGTTGGCTGTATCCTACTGAATACGCTTTGCAAGACATTCACAGGCTTCCTAACAATGTCCTCCTGAGATCTTCTATGCAATGTGTGGAGTCTGAGATTGGAATTTTTCTGACTATTTTTCACCGCTTAAGAAAAAAATAAATTAAAAAAATTAAAGAATTTCAGCCTTTTGGAAATGTCATTTTATGATGTTTAAAAATAAATCCTAGTCCTGATCTCCATGAAAGTCAGTGATGAAATCATAAAGGCAAATAAAAATGGTTTCTAAATTTTACTACCCTGTTAAAGTAGAAAGCCCTCCTTTGAAATCCCTCAAATCTTGACATCCAAGAAGAAAGCTTCTAATGTTTATTTGTGAGAGATGGGGAGGATGCAGCAATTCCGGCTACCCTAGATTCATAGATAAATTTTCTTATTCTTCAGACAGTCCCCCAAGAAGATGGGTTTCGTTCAAGCCTGATAATGAGGAAGCTTTCTCACAAAGAGCTGGCATTGGAAGTTGTGAAGGACCTGACACATTATAGCCATTCGTGTCTCTAAAATGAAAGATACAACTGAGTTCAACCAATACTTGCCTTTTCCTTGCAATCACTAGAGAGCGATTGTGTGGCATACACACAGCTGGTACTAATGGTGGATCACATTCTCAGTGCTCTGCTGGGAATCCAGCATAGATGAATCCCCTGGAATTATGTGATTTGCTGGTACAGCATTTTCCTTGCATCTAAGCAGCATTTCCTGAATGTGTGAGCGCAGAGTGAGGGGTGGTGAAAGTTAAAAGAAGCCATGATCAAAAAGGAAGCACTGACAAACGAAAGTAACTTTCCTAAAATCAATTGGTTTAGTCTCTGGTTATATCTTTTTTTTTTTTTTTTTTTTTTTTTTTCTTGTTTGTTCTTTCTTCTGTCTGTCCCTGCAGAAACACTTCCATCCTCCTTGAAACTATCCAGAGCCAAGTTCAGCAGTCAGTCACTGCCTTGCCTAACATTTCCTGAGCATTTTCACTCTATTCTTAATTTAAGGCGTCAATGTTGTGGTTTTGGGCCATAACTATAACTCCCAGTGGAGTATTAAGGTGTACAAAGATAAAGAATCAAGACAAAAGGTAATTGATGTTCTTAATAAATTCCTGTTCTCCTTTCTATCAGTAAAAAATTATTTTTTTAAAAATTATTATACTGTATGTCAAATATATGACATGTCATACCTTGGTGTACAGTTGTTTAATTGGTGTTTTATTCCTTCAATTGAAAATGAAGTAATAAAATGTCAATATTCTTTTTCTAATTGACAGCTCATTTCTGTCATGTATTGAAGAGGAATAAAGCATCAATTTAATGATGATAGTGTGACATTTAGATATTTGACCCAAGCTTCAAATGTTAGAACAATTTGTGGGTGGAGAAACTCTTTTCCACTTACAGAAATGATGTTAATTAATTATAATATTTATATGAGAAGAGGAATAGAAGAAATTTGCCCTGTCAAAATGTTTGTTATTTAATATCAGTGTTTGGCAATCGATTATTAGAAAGGCGCAGACACAGAAAGGTCTGCAGTTGTGGAAATATACAGATGATCTGTGTAGCAGTTGGTATGTAGAAATTTTGTTCACCAATCCTGTTTGTTGAATCCTCTGTTCTTCCAGGCGACAAAGTTCACAGTATTTAACCCCTGCTTTCTTATATGGAGGAGGTCATGGTAGGCAAGACAAAATACATCTGATGTCTGCACCAGGGATTTCATTATCTGCTTCCATGCAAAGTGCTCATGGAGGTGTTGTGAACCAACATTTGAGCAGCTGAACCTTCCTGTCCAGGAAGCTATGTAACTCATATTCTGTGACTCATAGTCTGTAACTTGTATTCTATGTCAGTTTATCTCTCAAAATGTTTGGCTAGGATTTTTTTTGGCTTTCAAATGGCTGAAGATAACCTGTGGAGCATTTCCTGATTAGGTTCTGTGTTTGAGCAGTAGATATAAATGAAATATGGATGACAGAAAAGGTGGCTTGGTTTCAGCAAGTGACAAAAAGTCATAGCAGGCTTCTCACAAAAGATAAAGTAGATTTGTGTTGGTCTTTTCTGGTGGGTCTGCTCAGCTCTCTCAGAATCACAGCCAAAATATAGCTGCTGCTCTCCATGCAAAGTGTAGACGTGATGGAAAGCTGGAGCTTATGCTGATTTTCATTTGCTGTATTTGGAAAAAACTGGTAAAATGCTGGAAAACTATAATTTCTGCGTTATGTTGTAATGGCTTCTCAGTTCCCTTTTGTCACTTAAATTACTTGAATTCCAAGTGTTTTGCAAGTGCTTGCAAATTATGTTCAGGTGCCCCCCATACTGTAAATGTTTTGTCTGTCCTATAGATGAACTCAGGAAGAGTTCATCTTATGTTCTCCCCCTTCTTTTATTACATCTTCTACCAAAGTACTTTAGCACCTTTTCCTAGATGGCCTCCTCTGCATGATATGATCTCAGTATGTTAATCTTTGCACATTAAAAGCTCTCTTAAAGATAAGGTTTTTTGTGCTGCATACACTAAAGCCAAATAACTTAGGTATTAATTGGCTATTGTTCCATCTCTTCAGCTTCTGTAGTGATCTGCTTTTGAATGAGGAGCCTGAAAAAAGGACCACCACTGCCAGGGTATTAGAAAAGTAACTGTCTTCTCACAGGTACCACTATATAGATCAGCAGTCAATAACTCATGATGATGGAAAGATGAAAGATAATTGTGGTGGTTTAAGCCTCAGCCACGAAGTCGCTCTCTCACTCACTCCCCACTGTCTCTTCCCTCCACTCCTGGAGGGATGGGAAGGAGAACTGAAAGAATGCAACTCCCACAGGTTGAGATAAGAACAGTTTAGTAACTAAGGTATAACACAAATCACTGCTGCTACCACCAATAATAATAATGACAAGAGAAATACAAGGGAAAAGAATACAATTTCTCACCATCCAATATCAAGCCCGACCACACAGTGCACCCCCACCAGTAACAATAATGACAAGGCAAATACAAGGAAAAGATACAATATCTCGCCACCCAGTATCAAGCAGTGCACTCCCCCCGGTGCAACCCCAACCGGCTGCACCCCCCGCCATGCACCCTCACCAGCCTTCCGGGTCTCTGCTCTCCGTTCTACATCCTGGACATGACGTGCTGTGGTATGGAATAATCTCTTTGGTTAGTCTGGGTCCGGTGCCCTGTCTCTGCTCCCCCTGGCTTCCCCTCCTCCCTGGCAGAGCATGAAACTCAGAAAGTCCTTGGCCAGCCTAAACATCACCAAGCAGTAACTGAAAACACTGGTGTTATCAGCATCGTTCCCAGGCCCAAAATCAAAAACACAGCGTTGCACCAGCTACCAAGAAGGAGAAAAATGACTGCTACTGCTGAACCCAGGACAATAATTCTGCCTGATCCTTTAAGTGTGTAGTGAGGTAAACTGTCCTTACTCATGCCAGCAGCTCCATAGATTTAAACAGCAAACAGTAGCTGCGTAGAACCCCAGTTCCCCTTAACATGGGATATGCCAACAGCCTGATGCAGAGCTCATGGGAAAGGCTCATTAGAAGTCTTTGTGACATAAATTCCATTTTAGGCATGAAGAAGCAAAACATAAAGGACATTCAAAATTCTTATTTGGCAATTGTTATTGATACAACCAATCTGTTTTCCTATTAAACCTGAGTTGTAAGGAAAAGCACACTATAGGTATGTGTTTTATGGAATCGGCTTCAAATGTTCCAGTTGCTTGTAACTAGAATCCTTAGTTGCAGGCCAGCACTCTACTGAACTATGTGTGTTTCAGGAACCTGTTCCAGCAAGTTTATTGTCACTGTGAGCAGTTTTTTCTACTACCTAAAAACCTAGGTTGTAAAGGTTTTGAGGTTCAAACAAGCAGCATAGAAGTCTCATGACTGCATAAATTGCCATACATGTGTGGTCAGACTAGCTCATTGCAGAGATCCTGCTAGTCTCCTGCTTTTGAGAATCACTCTGCTGTATTGCAAATGACACCTTTATAAGAGTTATAATTTTTCCCCTCATAGAACTCACATTCTGGAGAAAGCTTGTCAAAACATAATTGTAATTATGTAGCACAATATTTTGTACATTTAAAGATGTTTTAAAACTTATTATATATCTGAAGCTTCCAGATTTAAAACTCAGAAATGTGTAGCCACATTGCTTTTGTCTTTTCCGTTCTCAAGACAATTGTTCCACCTGTTTAGTTTCACGCCAACATTTATCCTCCGATTCTCCTCATAGTACTACTTCTCAATGAACTCTAATATTTTAGTAAAGTGTTGTCAGTATAGATATAACCTTATTAACTCCACTAATAATGCATAGACTAAATCATCTGAGATTTTAAGAATTACTAGCTACATATCTTGCCTTTTATGTATGTATACTGAAAACCCAACAGTGGCTAGATAATAGGAGGCAAAAATAACTAAAAAGAAGAGAGACGTATCTCTAGTCTAAACAAAACAGTGTATTTTTAATTGAAATAACATTCAGTGGAGCTGAGCATCAAAACATTTAACTTTTTCAAAGTTTTCAGCATGAAAGAATTAAGATGAAACACAATTAGGAAACAGAAAACTGCAACATTGTAGAGGATGGTCACTTTTTGTATGTCATGTGGCTTTAAAAACAAGTCAGATAAATGATGATGCCATTAAAACTGAACTAATTAAAGAAAGCTTCTTTTAAGAACTCATTAACTGCAACCTCATTTGCATAATGATGCATATTAATTAAGTTTTAATGAATCTGAATTTGCACCAAGCCTATTCATGTTGGCTTTGAAACAAATTGAACAAATTAGTTAAAAGCTTTTTGGAATCTACTTTTCACACCAAACAGGATATGAATGCAATCATCTCCTCAAAAAAGAAATATTTTCTTTTAATTTAATTCAAAGGTATGCAGACCCATCTATTAATTATTTTTAAATGCAATAATCCCCACCTTTTCTTTGCAAAATCAACAGTATTACTCATTCTTTAGTGGCATATATTATAAATGTATGTTGTGGGATAAAATCATTACAGCCAATTTATTGAAAATAAGGTGGAAACATTTGACTTCAGGGTGCATTTAGTTTACTTAATACATGGATTTCAATTTTGTTGGTAACCTTTAGGCATTTTGGCTGTCTGCAGAACAACCACTAAAACTGTATTTTTTATGTTGCTACCAATTTTTCAAGATATATGTAAAATGCTAAATTGCTTCTACAATACCCATTTCCTAATGTAAGATTTCACAGCATCATAAGTCTTACAAGTATTATAGGGGGGAAATAATTTCTAAGCTTTTAAAAGCTACATGTTCTTGCTTTGGTGTTCTGGATCTTAATTTTTTTTTTTTTTTCGTACACACAGGCATGGACACACAAGAAGCAGAACCCAATTTTAACATGTTTGCTTTCAGCTCATAATAGAAACAAGAATTACAGCAGAAACACTATGGATTTCCTTATACTCCATTGTGTCTTCATCAGGAATGAAGAGATTTATGTAATTACTGCTCCATCTTTTGTTGTTAGAAAGCACTTTTTTGTAAGTCAGCAGATACAAAGGCTGGAATGCTTTTATTGTTGAGATTAAAAGATCATTTTCTTCGCCTTCCTTTAAACTGTTTCTCTGTGACAGGTTCTTCAGGGAGGTTGACAATTAGGAAGATACTGTACTCTGAAACCCCGCAGTTTTTATCATTGTTTTCCAGCATTTTATCTTGTCACCTTCTTATTAAGAAACCCAAATGAAATATATGCCCCCCCCCCCCCCCCCCCCCCCCGCTTTAATTCTCTTTTGTTTCATTGGCCATGGTGGCATCCAGTGACACTAAGCTGATACCAATGCAGATTTCTTGCAGCAAAGTGTTCTGAATCCTTTTGTACTTGCTGGTACAGAAAAGCAGGCTGTAGTATTATTGCCTGCTAATGATTTTACTTTTTGGTTTTCCTTCCCCTCTATCAACAATTTAATATTCCCATTCATTTATAAAGTTAAACTTGAACATTTAATATAGGACTGTGTTCTAGAATTGTGCTTGCTGCAGTGCAATTCTCTTCTCTCTGTTCCCCTAGTGGAAACTAGCTGTAATGTAAAAGGCTGTGAACCTACTGCTAACGTTTTAAGGAATTGCGTTACTGGGTTATAAAAGCAAACAAATTCCTGGTTATATTGTGGTTATTTGACTCACAGTTAATGAAGTAACTCTGAGGAAAACTTTGGCGTGGAAAAAGAAATATGACTTAGATCATGATTGTGAAAATGGAAGAGGCACAGCTTGATTTTTCTTCACATTTGTTATCAGAATTTCTAGAACGTAACCCCCCTTTACCATGGATTTTAATTTGAGAAACACATTGTCTGAAGTTGTGGATCATTGTTCAGGGTAAGATTGCCATCAAGGCTAAGGAGAATGTAAACATATGTGTGATTTTGAAGGCAATGATTATATTCTACAGTCACTTTAAGACATTTCCCCATTTTTAACTTTTTTTTTATTCGTGTACTTTTATAGTGTACTGTAACTTAAAAACAAAATGAAGCTATTAAATATTTTAAGTACCATCTGATTTCCAAATAGGAATAAATTTTTATGAGATCACAACCTGGAATAAAGAAAAAGAATTGCTGTAAGTTATAGAGTCATAATTCTTGTGAATTTTAGGATCCAGGATTAACCAGTGAACATTAACACCATTATAATAACCTATAATTAAAAAAATAATAGAGGCAGTTGGGACCTTCCATTATGGTCTCTATTTAAGTAGACGGATATCATTACAGATAATAGTTTTATATTTGCCAGATATGCAGTCACCCTAACCTATAGGCTATTACTGTAACCTATCATGTAACCCATTGCTTTGTATGCTACACTTGAATATTCATGTTTCTGGGCTTAAAGATATTAAGATTCTTGGAGGCAAAAAGCACAATTTGTAAAGGATGTTTGCTTTTGTTCAAAATTACTTTTAATCTTATTTATCTGATTGCAGGAGGCTTTTCCTTTGGGAAGTATTTTGCTCTTTTTATTTTTTTTTCTGTTTTTTAATACAAATTTATTGTGCAGAACTGGTTTCTTTTGGGGGAATTTTGACAGAAAGTGTCTTCCTTGGGGGAGGTCAAGAGTCATTGGTATTAAACTAGACAAGCTGGTAGTGCAGTGTTAATGGAAATGGAAAGCAGATGTTTGGTAATTAGGGGAGATGTGAATGACAAGGCTTGAGAGGTATGGTACATGCGCTAGCTGGCACAAAGCAGCTGTTGTTACCGATTTCACTGTCAGAAATGTACACAAGTCAGACCATCCCCTGCGAGTTTGCTGTAACACTGACAATTACAAAAAATTGTGTTTGATTAAAATAAGTAATATATCATACAAAGTAATTTTTGTAACATTTAGAAATGACCTGGGTTAAATCCCACGAAAAAAAATAGATGCAAGAGAATGTTGATGAATTGACAGTCCTTAAAAGTAGTGAAAGTCAAGATGAGTATTGACAATTGATGCTTAAGCTTTCTAGCTGACAGAAAATTAATAGAGCTTCTGCAGGGTAGAAGAGGGTATATTTGATATTTGAAAATTAAAAAATAAATTCATTTTTATAATAATTCTATTTTTAGCAGAGAATATTCTTATTTTAATTTGCTTGTGCTAATGTATCTATTTAACAGAATTTTCATTCATCTTTCATTTTCTATTAACAGAACTTTTATTCATCTTTTTGTTGTGAATTATTTACTATAACTTATATGGAACAAATTTTTTTATTATTTTACTGTCAGAAAGCAATTCAATTGAGATGGACTAGCATAAACTTTTATAATAATGTATTTGTTAGGGCTGATCCTAAGTACCTTTTCCTCATTAATTTAAATGAGAATTATACCTCTGCTTTGCATTAGATAGCTTCAAAAACTTCTGTGGTAGGTGCTGTGCAAATAAAAAAATCGTGGTCTCTCCCTATTTTTGCTCATGTCTTATACTGTTTGATAGCATGGGAAAGAAAACCTAAGGAAGACTACTCTTCAGCACTGTTATACCTATAAATGCATCAAAATGTGTTAGAAAAATGTTCTGTTTGTGTGGGGTTCAGCATGTTTATGCTTGGATGGAAGGATTGTCACTTAAGTCATCAGAAAAGACTGAGCTCATCTTTAGTTTAATACATTCTTCCTCCATTTGAAGTCCATGGTGTTGCAAACTGTATTAAAAGGATTACAAAGGTTGCAGCCTTTCAGACATTAAGCTATGCTCCATTTAGCCCATCAGTGGTTGTTACTTTAAATAAAAGAATATTTCTTCTTGTTCATTACTGTTGAGAGCGAAAGTTGAAACTTCTTTCCTTTTGGCAGTGTTTTCCCTTTATCACTAAAGCAGGCTATAATTTTCAGTGGTAAATTCTGGTGATATTAATTTCCAATGTCCACATACGCCAAAGATGTTGGTTTCTAGAACACTTTGGGGAACACTGCATATGAAAGGTGGTGCAATAAGTTGTACACCTCTTCATGAATAAATTTTATCTCAAGATTTCATTTGATGATTTCCTTTGTGTTAAAGAAATGTAATGGGCCAAAACTATTAGAGATGATTTCTTGATGCATTGTTGTTAACTTGATGCTTTCATAAGGGATATCTGAATTAGATCTCTTTGTATACTTGCAATTAAATTTAATTATGCCTGAGTATGTGTCTTAATTCATCTATCCATTTGCGAATGAAAATTTCTTCCCATCCATAGCAAAGACTATTAAAAGTATTAGCTTTCATAAATGTGATTTAAAGATTTTAGCTCACTCCTTTTTTTGCTTGAGAAAATAATTCCCTCTCACTAACACATGCACACATCCGCCACATGCACACATGCTTTCCATGTAGTAAATTTACTGTTTTATTTCAGACATCTCCCGGGAAATAACAAATGAACAAAATAATTTAAATACAAAGAAAAAATCTATTTTCTTTGAAGGAAGACTCATTTCTGAAGTTTGTCATAGCACAAAAGTTTAAATGATACTAAAATATGTACCCCGAGTGAAAAGTAATCACTTCTCCTTGAACATGTCAAAGAGCATAGTATATTTGCAATTGTAGACATTCATACTCTGAAAGAAATGTTAACCTCTATTTTTATATTATTTAATTCCCAATTTTAGTTTTCAACCCTCTTCTGCTATATAATTTTGTATTGTCATGTAGGAGAAAATTTTGCCTGTAGATATTCCCCATTGTTTCCGTGAACTTGAATGGTGTTCTGTATCCTAAATCAAAGTGAAATATTGGCCAGTGCTATGTAGCCTTTTTCCTCTTATATGTTCATCAAACTTCAATGTTAATTAAAAAGAAAAAAAGAAAAAAAAATGGTTTCAGTACAACTGTGTGAATAATATAGTTTTAGGCTTGCGGGTCATAAATGAAAGATCCAAGGATTAGTGGTTCCTGTATGACTGTACCTTGCTCAGTGAATGGCAGTTTTGACTGAAAAGGCCTTCACTGTTGGACTTTAAATGACTGCCTTAAATGCAGTTGTGCTTTTTGTGTGATGACGGAACTGGAGAAACCAGTTCCATAAAGCAGCACAGCTGCTGACATCTGGGCTCACAAAGACAGAGCCTGGAGAGCCTGTGTGTGTTCACAGAGTCTGCTGCAGGACAAAAGAAAGGGATTAGATAAGAGAGCATCAGGAAGATGGGTCCACGATTATGCTTGTCCTGCCTAGGGTGCTATGGGTGCTGCTTATGGGTGCTACTTTAGCTAGTAGCTTTTCCTATCAGCTGGCTTCATCCTCTGGGGCTTGGATTAGAAAGAAGGCAACTCAGTTCTTTAATTCCCTAGAAAAATTCTCTGTGATCAAGGCTAATTACTGTTGTGAAGATGCATGGGATATTTTCTTTCAGCATCAGTCTATAATGTAGGTTTTTGTTATTTAGACTATTTTGATTACTGGGAAAATGGGCCGTGACACCGGAATTAAAACTGGTATGTTATGACTGGCATGGGTAATTCTTAATAATCTCTCAAATTAAAGAAGAATTCAAACTGAGCAGTAGCTTCTGTAACATGGCATTATTTCATTACATCTGTTTAATACAAAACCAATTGTAACTTACTCAGAAATGAAGCTGACATAATTTCTAGAAGAGGGGTAAAACCATGGGAATTTATAACTTCTGTTTTGGGGTCAGTGTTTGTGTGCAAAATAAGTGTTGAAGTCACTGGCCAAAATTTTCATTCCTTTACCTGTTACCTTTATATTAGAAGTCCAAGCCAGACTCTTGGTTTACCTGTGAACATTAGAGACATCAATTAGGATCTTAGTTTTGTGGATTGGAGAGAAGTGATTCAAAAGATTCACAGTGATTCAGGTGCCAGAACACCCTCCATTATACATTGAATATATCAATGAAAAATCCTGAATTAATTTTGGTGTTTTGTTTGAAGGATTCAGGTGGGAAAGGGTGAGAGAAGAGAGCTAAGAAGAGCATATGGAGTGAGAGGTACCTTACTTTTGAGAGCTGGACTCTGCTTCTGCTTGTATTTGGTGAGTTGGAAAAAGGCCAAAATGAATATACTGAATTTTGAGAGCAATCACTCTGGTCAACTATAATAAGAGAGAGATTATTTTCAGAACATTAGCTGCATAACAATGTTCTTTATCATTGTTGCTTTGAACTCATTCTTGCTATCTTTAGTGGTATGTTGTTTCAGCTTTTATTGGACCCGAACTTACATACATTTCTTGTATTTCAGCTTAGCATTTTCCTATCCAGCGGGAACCACACAAAAAACAAACAAACCAAACAAACCCTAATGTATTTTAAATGTGTTATGTAGGAAGGAAAACATAAAGAAATTATTCCGAGTTGACTTCTATTGTGATTTAAATATAGTATAGTTACTTGAATTCTATAAGAATTAAACTCAGATCTTTTAAAATACATGCAAATTCTTGCAGAATATATATGAAAAAGTCACTATAACAGTAGAGGCACTTCTGCTTCCTTGATAAATGGGACTTCTAGAACACACTTTATTGAGTCTCAGATTTTTAATAATTTGAATCCTGCAAGATTTAATTCTGCATAATTCTGGCTGAAATCAGCTTTTGATTGAGTTGTAATGGCTGTGTTATTGTAAATATCTCTGCATGCTAATGTTGTGCTGGAACTCAATAATATTTAGATGAAATTTCTAGCCTCAAGCAGTAGGGAAGCTGGATTTAGAAAGCATGAAAGTTTGTGTCAAAAAGACATTTATTTTTGGGAACCTATAACATGCAGTGTAATAAATGGTCATCCCAAGGTCCAATTTAAATATATACAATAGAATAGAAAACAGTTGATACAGTGTAATTTTTACACCCTTGAGCTGCTGGACTAAATAGTATTGATTTTAGCAGGGTTTTGTAGCCATAAATGGTTTTGTACTGTAATCATCCACAGTGAGTGTAGAGTCAGTGATACCAGATGAGCAGGAATAAATCATGCTATCAGAATAGGCAGCCCATAACATACAGTGCCGTACTCTGATGTTATAGCAAAAATAACTTGTCACAAAAAAGACCCAACCCTTTTTCCAGATGTAGCTTTTCAGTCATGTTTTTGCTTCTCAGGCTGGAAAACACTGCCTACATGCAGGGTGTAAATTTTTGCAGTTCTTATCTACTTTGTATTAATATGGCTTCTTTCTGTGTTATGATGGAAAGCCTTAGCGTTGAGGGGTGGGGGAAGGTAGAAATTAGATTAAAAGAACAAGTTAAAAAAAAAAATCCAAACCAAAATTACTGAATATTTAAATATTTTTAAGGAGCACAAGAAAGAAGTCTGGAAAATCTGTTGAAAAAAAGGAAAAAGAATGGAGATATAAGATGAATTTGTAGTGATAGGACAAGGGGTAACGGATTCAAACTTAAACATGGGAAGTTTAGATTGGATATGAGGAAGAAATTCTTTACTGTTAGGGTGGCGAGGCACTGGAATGGGCTGCCCAGGGAAGTTGTGAATGTTCCATCCCTGGCTGTGTTCAAGGCCAGGTTGGACAGAGCGCTGGGTGACGTGGTTTAGTGGGAGGTGTCCCTGCCCATGGCAGGGGGGTTGGAACTAGATAATCTTAAGGTCCTTTCCAACCCTAACTATTCTATGATTCTATGATTTGAGAAAATCAGGATATTTCACTCTTGGCTGTTTGTACATAGAGATCAATTAGCATACATACCTGCTTTTGAGTTTTATATCCCATTAAGAACCATGGAGCTCCAGAAGGTCCCAGTTCTCTGACTGAACAACAGTGGTCCCTCTCTCTATAAACGGAGCATGAGGAATAATAATTTTCTACCATAGCCCTAAGTTTTGAGAGTAATGAATATGATGCATTCTATGTGTATATGGACATCATGAAATGTTACCATTAGCACAAGTAATGAGTTTACTTGGTCTTACAAAGAATAACATCACTTATGTAGGAGCAAAGTAGCCTTGCCAGGTAAAATACTGGTCTGTTGACATCAGTGACAAAGCTCCCACTGATTTTACTAAAGTTAGATTTTTGTCCCCTCTCTTTCTTTTCTTAGTGTTCTTTAAAGAATAAAATATTCCCATTTAAATGGTTGTGTATCTTAGATTTAAAAAAAAAAAATATATAGATGTCCTGACATATTTTTGTTGAGTGCTATATTTCATAGTTTCAATTAGGACCATATTTTTTTGTCATCAGTCCTTTTAGAATATGTATTGCATGAATCTCAATGCATTCTTGTCTAAGGATTTTGCAGTTTTAACACCTCTCAGCTGTGTTGGTTTGTTCAGAGTTTAGGCTCCTCAGCCAAATACAGTGCATATATATGTCAGTACTTGGCTTATTACCCAACAGACCAGTTCACTTCTACTATAAAAAACAGAAGTAATTCTCAAAGCATAGGTTAGATATGATACAGATTCAGATATACAGCCTGATTCAGCAGCAGTACTCATACCATCAAAGGTGGACAAAACTTGGATGTTTGAATACATGCCTACCCTGAAATCACTGCTCTGTCATACCCACACATCTTCAAGTTTGTTGTTTTGGCTACTGCATAGTTGCATAGATGCAGCAGTATGCAACTTGGCATACTGTATTAAAATCTGCCTTGCAGACTTCCAGACTATTAGCAGTATTGAGGTTTGGCTAGGTAAAGTAGATCCATATGAAAGACTGTCAGAACAAGGACTACATCCAGATCTACTCTTCAAATAACAGTTAGCTTGAGTCCAGCCTTCTTTACTGGGTGAAAGACATCTTCCATGTAGAGTCAGTTAAAAGGCAAGCCCTGATAAACGATCAAGTCAGTTGATACTATTGCCCTAACGTTCTGATTGA
The DNA here is from genome assembly GCA_039720435.1 of Amazona ochrocephala. NCBI lineage: Eukaryota > Metazoa > Chordata > Aves > Psittaciformes > Psittacidae > Amazona > Amazona ochrocephala. The sequence continues at coordinate 45,927,617 of CM077882.1, forward strand.
AAAGTATAAGAGATGAAATCCAAATGTATCTTCCTTGTAATGGGTACTAATATCTCAGATTAAAACTGCAGTTAGTATTGCAAGGCATGCCTCTCATATAATTAAAAAAAAAAAAAAGGGAACGATTTACCTCTGCATCTAAACACAGGAAAAGCAATCAGGAGGCAGAGTCTGCTTCTGCAGTGGATCTCAGTGGCAGAGAAAAAAAGTCTTTTTTATTTAGGTAGTGGTCCTTGCATGGAAGAAAAGAAATGATTCTGAAAACTTCTGTAGATAATGCTAATTTAGAAAGCTTATCCTCCTTACCCTGTTTTCTCATCCTGTCTTGTTCTCCGCTTAAAACCTGAGGTGAAGTGAAATTTAATTGGCAGCTTTGGTTATTTGCTGGGGGTTTTCTGAGCCTGCCAGTATCTAGTTTCTTTTTGTCTGAAAGCAAAAGGTGAGACTCTTTACAAGACTTATCCTATTCCTCTTATTCTCTATATCTGTTAGTCAGCCCTTGCTGATTATTTTTGTTGTACCAAGCTACAGTATATTAAAAGTGCTCTCTTCTCAAATGAAATGTCTTACAATTTAAATCTCTCACTAGGAATGTCAGTATTGCCATGGGACATCTCCATCCTCCCAAAGCAAACAAAATTGACACAGTTGATTTGGTATATAAATGTCTGCAGCTTTATTAAATATGCATTAAAGTGCAACGATCATAAATTACATGCACTCAGCCCACTCAGAACATAATGTGTACAGCTAAATAACTTTCTGACTGTACAACCTAAGCAATAAGGCCAGCCTAAATACTGACTGGAAGCTGAAAGTCAGTTCCCTAAAGTGTCTGCTATTTGAGTATCATTTTATCATGCTGTTAAGCACCTCACCTCTCTCTGTGGGATATATATGAGAAGAGGAGGGAGGGAAAGGGGAAAGTGAGATTTCGGTATTACTTTTTCTTTAAGTTATCCATTTCATTTACTTGTATATGCATTCCTTGACATGGAAGGATGGGCCATTTGGTTCTTGGATCTTTCTGTTCACTGTATAGAAAGAAAATTGTCTCATATAGGAAAGTATTTGTTGCTGATTTAGTAATTCTAATTTATATATTGTATTTATATGGCAATTTTATCAGATGTTAATATCTTTCAAAAGCTGGATGCATACAGGGATCACTGCTTACCTTTAAAAATACACCATTTTCCTGTGTTATAATACAGTATAAATTGTACATACTTCTGCACCAGAGCAGAGTCTATGAAACAATGAATTCTCAGGATGAAACAAAAGAGAAGTCTTTTTAAAAGAGACAGAATGCGGTTACTTGCATTCCTGAATGCATACCCATTATACAGTGAAGTGTCATGACTTTTTGATGACTGTGTATACCTTAGTCTTTTTTCAAATTTGATCTGAAAACTGGATTTAATGGTCTTTGTGCCTTCCAATATCATGATTTTGCAAAGAGGATACAAATCGTATGGGTAGAAGTAACTCATGCTTTGTAGTACTCGGGCTTTTCTGAACTTCTTTCTTATAGCTGACCAGTGTCAGCCCCTCTTACTTTCTGTTAGCACTCAATAGGATATGAACATAAGTTGGCCATGGAGTGAACTATACATTGGAGTCTTCCAGTTATCACTCACTTCAGGTTTTTGCAGTTGTTTCAGTTTTGATTTTGGTTTGGTGTTTGTTAGCTGTTTTTTAATTTGTTTGGTTTGGTACAACCTCCCCCCAACCCCACCCCCAACACTGTATTGAGCAGAGAACATTTATTTGCCTTTGGTTGCTTGTTCTGGCTAAAGTCCCCCCAAACTGTACTTAGTGCCATTTTTAAAAATACTCCTTTGTAAAAATAGCTGCAACATTTATGACAAATTAGCTTGCATTATGAAAAAACAAAATAGCAAGATACAAACTTTCCAACAATATCTGTAAATTGTGTTTATTTCCTGTTGATTTATTGCCATAAGTCTTTTGGCTCCCTCCCAAACATCTCTTGGCAATGGAGTCAACCAAATTAATTTTGTACAAGAAGAGATTTACTATAGTAACTTAAAGTCTGTTTTCATCATCTTGCTAATGATCTCTTGTGTGCTGCTCTACACTTGGTTTATTTTCCCTTGCTTGATAAATGTGAACAGCAAATCTTGGGGTACATGTTGTGATTATGACCTTGTTTCTCCCGTTTGAGACTACCTTTAATCTCCCATGATCTATTGTGTTGGAAAGAGACCTTCCTGAGGAATTTTTATTCTTTATCCTCTGTAGATTATTTCCTCACTATTCTGTTTCTGTTTCATAGCTGATCCTTGTTTAAAGTTTACAATTTCTTGAAATACATTGCGGAATATAGAGTGGCTTTTTTTTCTGTAGCTATTACTGGCTGAATTTGGAGAACTGTTGTGTTCTGAAGTGTGAGCTGATCCTGCAGCTTTATCAGCTTTATCCATATATCCTCAGTAGCTTACTTTTGATTCATTGACACCTAAAGCCTTGCCTGTTTCCTTCCTGCCTGCCTGCCTGCCTGCTTGCCTGCCTTCCTGCCTCCCCCCCTCCCTCCCTCCCCCCCTCCCTCCCTCCCTCCCTCCCTCCTTCCTTCCTTCCTTCCTTCCACTGCAAAGAAGTAGTCCCCATTTAGACATTAAGTAGTCAATTTTAGTCCTCTGTCTAGTTCTTCTGGACACTTCTAAAAATGAAGAAATCAGACATTATATCACAGCATACATTACACATGTCATGCTGGAAATATAGGTAGGCTAGAGGTTATCTTGACCAACTCAGGTTGGTTGCTGAGTGAATAATCCTACTCCAAGCCAAGTCCTTACCAGGTACTCAGTGATAATAGCTGCATTTTGTAAACTCTTTGGCTGATTTCAGCAATGAGATGCCATTTTGAGCATCTCTGAATTGTTCTTTACATAATGTACCAGGCTAATGCGTCCATTCCTAATATTGACAATTACAAAGAATATTGAAATGTGAAGAATTTGAGAGAGAAAACCAACAAACACTACAGGAATTATTAGCATAATGAATGACACCACCTACAGAAAGAAAAGTTTAACTTGCTCACGCTAGTTTAGTATCTGATTGGGAAACATGACAGGTATTTTTGATTTGTGAGGTAGAACTAGAACAAGAACTCTGAGTGTTGGTAGCTGAAGCTGGAAAGAAGACAACAAGGATTTGGATACTCTTCAGCAATGACAGTAATTAATCAGGAAATAATTTTCACTATGGAAGATAATAAGTCAAGAGTGGCTGGTTTTTTTTGATCTGTGAATCTAGATCAGCAGATGTGTAGTTAAAGTGGAATGGATTAAAGACGCATTACTAGAAAAAAGAAATGTTTGGAAATAATCTGAAGCAAAGATAACCAGCGGCAGTGTCGAGTAGCCTTTGAAGCTGATTGTTTTCTTTTCTTTAAAATATTGAACTACAGCCTACCATGCCAGAGCAAGTCACATATTGTTAGTGAAATATTGAAGCATATGATAATGAACACATTGTAGTTTCTGTTTGCATTGACCTTCCACATCATTGACTTATCTAAAGAGTAAAAGCTACATAGTGTTCATTGGCATCTCATGTGCTTAATTTCATGGTATTGGTGTTAGAATACCTGAATAAATGGATGAACAGAAATTTATTTAAAACGGCACAGACATGGTGAGCAACAAAACTGTTAGATTTGTTTTGTAACTTGAATAAGGTTCCTGGATCTTAAGTAAGAACCACCAGGTTGTTGAAATAATTTACACCTAACCTTCACAGTCAGGTGTCATAGCATCTAAACACCTTCACATTCTTTTCCTGAATCCTATTGAAGGTGATGTAATTTAACAATTTCTTACATTTATTCATCCCTCTAGTTCCTTGCAGAATTAGTGCAAGATGTTTAAGAAAAACCCAGCTGATTTTGGAAGGTTTTTTTCTGATGTGACATTTTAAATTAAGGATTCATTCTGCCACAACAGATTCTCAGTTTTGAGTCCTTTCTTAGCTTGGTTCTCTAATTTAGTCCGTCACATGCATTCACTGACTGCTATGCTTTTCTGCTTAACAGAGATTACTAGGAGTTGGTTTTCTTTCGATAAAAGGTAGTTTGACGTTTTTCTGAGGTATTTTGGGGGAAGTGAGTCCTTGGGCTGCGTCTCTACAAATAAGATTTCTCATGAAAAAGAATGCTGCCCAATCGTACTGGATCATTTAGGGTGTCATGGTGAAAAGCATACTAAGAAAATGAGTATCAAAATAATAAAATCCCTATAGAACAGGGTATGGTGAATACTTCTGAAGTTCATGTCAGGGAGATCCTCAGCTGATATCAAGTCAGGCCTATGAATATACTGCTTCACAGTCAAACTTATTCACCTATGCAGGAAAAAACTACTGTTGCATTTCTCCTCTGGTGCTCCTTGAAATACTCTCTCTCTCTGCTCCGATTTTTGTGGGTTTGTTTGTATTTCAATTAGATTCTTGCTTAGAGAAACTAAAAGCAGTAGGGATGCCCCTTGCAGTGTAACTGTCCAGAAAATCATAATTCAGTTTAGGTCAGAAAAATAGAACTCTTTCTGGAAGAGAGAATACATCTGTCAGGATGTATTTCCTTGGATTTTGCTACTCTGAGTAATATAGGAGGAAACATTTAAAATGTTTGCAATTGGCAATAAGAATAAATAAAAAAAGAGAATAATTTAAGTACTGATTTACTGAGAAACCTACCTGAGCAAACTGGATAGATGACCTCTGATCTTGATCAGAGACATGAAGCTTCTGCTCCCAGGTCTGTTCCTTAAACATTAACTGCAAGAGAATCGACACTTTGATGTATAAAACATGCATTTGTCCCAGCATACCCTTGAAGGGCTAAGATTATTTTGCCATGTTTTCATATTAACCAGAAGTACCCGTAGAATGGATCATGAATAAATTCAGAATACCAGGGGATCAGTAAGTAACAATAGTAAGAGCAACAATAGTAATAATGACACACACGCAAACTGCTTAAATTGTATTCTTAATCTAGACTTCCACAATTTTTATTTCTTATGTCTCAAGGGTTTGTTTTTTTTTTTTTACATTTTGAGGCATAGGCAAGCTATCAAATAACTCTGGAAGCAAATATTTTTGCTCTGCTGTTTGCACACTGAACATGTGGGAGAGAGGGGGGAAGTTTCTGATGGAAGTTTCAGTCATGCTTATAAAATGAGTGTAACATGAGTAAGTTAAAAATGTGTTGTTGCAGACTAGTAAAACTTTCAGCCAGAACAGGCCCAGGTTTCAGATTAAGTACTAGACTAATCTTGTCTAATTATACCTTTTAAAAGCTGAAAAGAGGTAATATGAGTTATTTTGTACACAGTGGCTGCAAACAGTATGCTTGCTCTGCATTTGTTTCACATTGAGCCTGGAATGACCACAAAACATTAAAAAATCCCATAACTTCTGCACATAACTGTGATTTTTATTTTTTTTTTTTTTTTTTTCAACAAGCCTGCTGCAGCATCAGAAGTCTGAGTAATATCTGGTATTTGTGTTGTGTGTTTTCTTCTAAGCACTAGTCCTGTAGACATTCTAGGTGGTTTGGCCCTTGTTGCTGTGGTTTCATAAGAAATACAATGAATCTGCAGGTTCAAAAATGACATAGAGGATATGTTAGGTACTTAGCTTGACAAAATACAGTGAGGAAAGGCTATTCCTTAACTTGTTGGGGTATTTCTTTTGTTTTGTTTTTATTTTATTGACAACTTCACTGTAATTTTTATGTGGTTTTTTTTTTGTTTGGTTTTTTTTTTTTTTTTTTTTTTCTGTTTTATTCAAAATAAGAATCGGGGTCAGTTAATATAAAAGGCAGATATGTGCTGATATAGCATGGTATATAGCTCTGAAGTGAATCTGAAGATGTGTGGATACATTCCTGATCATATTCCCCCACCTGATACGAAGCCACTGGAATTTTCATCAGTAAAAAATGGCCAGGTACATTTGTTTATAGAAAGTGCTTTGATATTTTTAAGGCATGATTCTATGTAGATAGACAAGTTGTCATTACTATGATGTGATGCTTAGTATTAGACCTATGTCAACATCCTAAAACAAGTCCTACGTTTGCCTCAGAATATCCCTCAAGTAGATATTTAATTTCTTTTGATTTGCTAGATCCAAAGTGCTACTATTTTGTTTTTAATAACTTTGGGGAATTCTGAAAAATAATACATTTAAAGCTGATACCTATCCAAATCATGACATCAAAACAGCACTGGCAAAATAAATGGTCTTCATTGTGAAAATAGTTTGGAAGTTGCAGGTACACAAGCTCACAACAATGTTTTGCCATTTGGGACTTGGTTATGCTGATAAGATAGTGATGTCTTAGTTGCTGCTAAATAGCACTTACCCTGATCAAGGACTTTTTAGTCTCATGCTCTGCCAGTGAGGAGGGGCGCAAGAAGCTGAGAGGGACCAGAGACAGGACACCTGACACAAACTATCCAAAGAGGTATTCCGTAATACAGCACATCAAGCTCCATTTATGAAGTGTGTGTGGAGGGGGTGGTGTTGACCTGCAGCCACCAGTCACTGTTCATGGATGGGATGGGCATTGGCCAGTGGGTAGGGAGCAATTGTGCTGTGTATCATTGTTTTTTCTTGGATTTTCTCCACTTTCTTTCTTTTGCATTAGTATTATTACTGTTATTGTTTTCAATTTTTAAACTGTTGTTATCTCAGCCTGTGTGTTTTTACCCTTACCTAATTCTCCTCCACATCCCACCAGGGGGTAGGGTGTGGGGTGTAAGTGAGCAGCTGTGTGGTACTTAGTTGCCTTCGGGGTTAACTCACGACATGCTGAAAGACAGCCTTTTTAATTAGCTGCATAGTACACAAAATATGCCATACAAGTATCTGATTATTTTACAAGATTTAACACATACTTTTTCACTGGGGGTAAAGTATTTGTTTTTCCATGAGTAGCATAGAATACTGTTTGAACAAGAAGTTTTATGAGCATTAGTAATTCCCTGCCACTTATAACTAAATCTAGAGCTATTGGTCCAACAGAGAATTACAACAGTATTCTTATTGAATTAACAAATAAAGACATTTGAGTGGCTTGTATAAAGTTGCCCTGGAAAAGGATAATTTTTATTATAACATGTAGCCTGAAACTGTCTAATGGAAAATGAAAATATAACAGCCAGGTAAAAATATTTCCTAAGAATTTAAAAGTAGGAATCTAAAAGTCACATACCATTTAAGAAATGTACCAATGTAACAATCATTTAGTCATTCCTATAGACAGTTTTTGCCCTGCCTTATTAAACATCTGAGTTTAATTTGTGGAAAAATACTTATTCCCAACCTGCTTGTGTAGTGATGTCAGATTGAAATCTCTTGTGCACTTTGATCTCCAATAGTTAGCTTTGTGATAAAGGAAGCATATATTTCTAATTACATTCAATAAAACAAAATGCTCAACCTGTCCCTCTATTATTGAACTGGATGTAATTGTTTTTAAAATACTGAGTTTAATCCAGTATTTTAATATGATCTGGGGTTTAATCGAAATTATGATTACAACATATTTTATGGAAATGTCTCATTTAATCCACATTTCAAAATACAGTAGATTAGTAGAGGAGTAAAGGCTACATGACCGCTTCTGTCTTTGCCACAGCTTCCGTCTGTCCAGGGAAAGATGTTACCCCTCTGCACCTCATTTTACAGATCTTTGAAATATGGATAATTATACCTTTCCTTAACAGTTGCTTTGAGTTCTGTCAGTGCATCACATGTTATCGTCTACTGTGATGCTATTCATTATAACTTTGAACAATTAAGAAAGCTAATAGGCTATAATTAAGAAAGCTGTATCTGAGCATGCAGAGGTCCAAGGGAAGGCTGATGAAGGTAGCTAAAGGTATTGTATGTGTTTTCCTAAAGATTTCTAAAGATCATACTGGAAGCGTGTCCTGAGGCTGAACAAACTCTGGGAAGGTTCTGCTTTGACAAGAGCTGATAGATAGATGGCATAATGAGAGTAATAACTTGACTGGCCGTCAAAGTAGTTTTTTTCCTACAAAGCAACTTTACTTCTCTTGCCCAGGCTAAGCTGGAGCCTCCTGTTTCTCATCTATAAATATTTCTGATGTAAGAGACTGAAGATATGCATGGTAGATATGTTTTATACAGAGATATATGGCAAGCTGTGTGCAACATTCTTTCAGTGATAGTAGTTTTGTCCCCATGTGGGTACTGGGAGAGGACCTATTGTAGCATGATCATCTATGTAGAGTCAGTTAATGATCATACGTTAGTATGCTTAATCATGTATGGAGTATATTAATCATATATGGAAGACATAATTAAAGGCATAATCATATACTGAAGGACAGTTCATCCCTGAAATTCACAGTTGCCATTTTATGAGCAGCCATTGAACTATCTGGGCTTTATTCCTGAAGAGGGAATGAAGTCTTGGCACTGTTGTCTGTGATCTGCTTAGGTTTAAAGACAGCTGATAGACCCCACAGTATCAGTGCTGATGTGAGTCTTCTTTCCCTGGCCATAAGGACACCATCCATCAGTGCCATCAAAGCTATTCTTCTAGTTCATGTTTGTGAGGGAGCTGTGTGAAGTGTTTACACCTCATAGTTTGCCAGTAAATGACAACAGACATCAGTTTGTATTTATCTCATGAGTTTGAAATTTTCATGAAGATGAATGGAGTGTATCACATCAAATAAGCTCAGTGCCCTCCACTACTGTATCAGGACCCTTTCAGAGCTCCCCCTTCATGGATTGCATTTCACCCATGTTGAGCATAGTCACTGAAATAGCATAGCATAGCTATTTCAGTCAAAGCCTTTCTGGTTAAGAAAACATATGCATTTACTGCAGGCTGCTGTGCTTTTTATGGGTATTTGCAATCTTTTAATCAACTGGACTATTAACAGTGGTGTATTCTTTCATATTCCTGCATCTGCAAAGCTCACATTGGTTACCTCTTCAAAAAATATAAAAAGCTGTATTGAGTTAATTTTCTTTTGCATGTATGATTTCACACATTTTTCTGTTAATGTCACATGAGCAGATTTGGGTCAATTTTGTGTTAATTTGCTGTATTGGAAGTGAATATCAAGAAGTTTAAACAGTGAGAGCTGGTGGGAACATATCTACCGCACTGAAGCATCTAATACTTTTTTTAAAAAGCCCTTGACTTTGGTGTAGCTTCCGTTGACCTCTGTTATAACACAGAGCACCATTTTAGGATGGGGGAAGCCATGTGTGAAGAGTAATAATGGTTAAAAAAACTCCACTGTCTTTGTTTGACTTGCCTTTTCTGCATAAGTACACACATAGGAAACCTGGGACTATGCATGCTGTTTCTATTCCCATGATTTGTTGAGTCTTTCCAGAATCACTTTTCTACAAGTCCTTATTTTTAAAGCAGAAACACTAAGGAAGTCAGCAGTGAGTCCTACACTGAAAACTGAAGATCATTCTACTGCTAGTATAAACTGAACAAAAGTATTTTCCTCAGGTATTATGGAAAGCTTGCTAGCAACATCCTTTCATTCAGTCTATCACCCTTTTTCAAAACGGATTCTGAGAATATTTTAAGCACAGATTATATCTGCACATTTTCTATTTCCTTCTGCAGTATTTCTTTTCTTCCTCAAACTACAGCTAAAATCTTGCCCTTCTGGTTTTGCTAACCTTTGTTTTGTCTCACTCTTGAAATCATATTATAAATTCTATGTGGCAGGGCCCATTCCTTCTTACAGTAGTCTGAAAGTGCCTTTTAGAATTTCATGTACTGTAAAGGTAATGATTAAAGATTTTTAAAAAACCCGTTTGGTTATATTCAGTTCTGAGGGTGTCTGTGATGCTGATATCCATGGTTTAAATAAACAGGCTGTGTGACACACATTCTTATTTTAAATGATACTAAAAGTGAGCTTTTTAAGCCAGTAAAGCAAGCCAAAAGAAAGTAGAAATGTAATGGTATATTTTTAATATAAATAATAGCAAGAAGAGTTTGAATTATGATAGTGATACCTTGCCATAACCAAAGGAAGTCTATAGCAGAGTGAGAAATTGAGGTCTGTTTTCAAACCAGTGGTACAAATACCAAGGAATGAACTTTAATGTCTTGTATCTCATTCACTGCTTTTATATTTTGTACAAGGGAGCAGTCTGAGCAGTTTCGCATTTTGAATCCTAGAATCCTAGAATCATAGAATAGTTAGGGTTGGAAAGGACCTTAAGATCATCTAGTTCCAACCCCCCTGCCATGGGCCCTGTGATCTTATAATTAAGACATTTCTCCAAATTTCTTTTATTGCTGTTTTACTGAAAGACAGAAGTTTGTATGACATTTTTCATGTCTTTAAACAAGAATAAAAAAAGAAATAAAACTGTTGTTATGCAAAATCATGCTAGTGTTCATAGGTTTATCATCAGTATCAGGATTTCTTGGTTCAGCTTCTGGCTTTGTGTGGAAATGTGGTTTGGTAACTGTGGAGAGCACAGCCAAATACATAGATTTGAAATTCAGCTTGGCTAAGTGTGTGCAACTTGGGTCTGCTCTGTTAAAAACCTGGGGTTTGATTCCTGCTGCACTACAAATGACAGCTCCTGAGTTAATCCATCTGCAAACTATGGGAAATGATACTTGTCTGTTTCTTAATGAGGCCTTGCTGCATAATAAGGGTTATGTAGTGCATAGAATTATTAACGTCAGATGAAGAGCTGCAACTAGAACTTGTGGCTCACTGCCCATCATATTTTTGCTAGGATAAGGGTGCTTTACAGGTGTAATTTGCCTGTATATTCTGGAGCTGTATGTAAGTTCTTGCAAGGCTTGGAGTGTAATGGATGTGATTAGCATATTGGGAGTTCCATGGAGCTCTGGGCATGCCTGATGCAGTTAGGGGCTCAATGTGCCGGGAACAAAAACTCAGAGGAGTTTTGATATGTCAGAAACTGTAGGGCTCATGTACTCTTAGTGCAGATTTAATTCATTAGTGGGAATGACTGAGTGACTCCTGCTGAAAATGTAGGGAGGATAGCAAAGAGGTAACTCTGAAGCAGAAAGTGTGGATGATTTTAGACCAAAGTATTCATGTTTGGCAAAATTTAAAGTAGAATTATATAATTCTGGGCTCTTATCCTGAGGCTTTTTAGGTGGCCTCTTTGTAGGCAAAATGTCTGTGGATGCCAGGGAGATGTTTTCTGTGCAACAAATGCTGGAATACATTGTAGTTAGTAAGGCCTGCTTTGCATCAGAGATTGTTGAGGAATGGTTGAGCTGGGCAAGTATAACTTAAAAGGAAACTTTTAAGTGGTACAAGTCCCTGTAAGCAGATCTCTAGTTTATGTTAATTGTCAGAATTTTGCTGAAGGTGATGGAGGTTCAATGTACATCCCAGCTGAGGAATTAGTCCCATGAGAGAGAGATTCAGGCTGAACTCTGCTGAGATGGAAAGAAAGCGGGGGCATCTTCTACTTATATCTCCCTCATGTTACCTCATCTTGGTTGCCTGACGTTGTTGATGGTCTGAGGAAATCTGACTGAGGCTGGATTATTTATGTATGGAGAGGGCAGGATAAGACTTATTTATACCTGCTCACATTTATTTTCATGAATCAGTAACTTCCTAGCCCTTTCTGAAGTGGTGGGGTCAAGGGGCATTTGATACTGAGCATTCAATGTAATTAAATATTTGCAAGTATGTTGCACATATTTTGTTTTCACTGAAGTTATCAGTATAGCCCCACATTCCATAAGGTACTAATGCAGTATGGCAGAGATAAGTATATCCTAGAGGGAGGAGGAGGGCTAAAGTACTGTCATATGTCAGCTGTTAGTGTAATTATATTTTTAAGTGGTGCCTTAAATTGGTTGCTTGAACTGTGTTTCCAGTTTCTGTAGAAGAAACAGTAGAAAATAATTTGTGTGAAGGCTTCAACCTTTTGTTTAAGTCAACAGCACATAAAGCATTTTAAGTTTGCTTTTTTATTGTTGAAGTCCCATAATCTATGAAGCACACTTGGTCATGAAGTAGCTTGTTATTAAAATATAATATCATGTTCATCTGTGATTATTATTTTAATTCAGTGCTCGGTTGACTTATACAAAGCTGCCTGAACTCTTTCAGTAACACTCTCCATTCGCCTGCATTACATTTAATTTATACCAAGATGATAAAAAATTTGATTTATTTTACAACAGATCAGTAATTGTGCTCTACAAATAAGTCCGTAATGATAATCAACAGCATTTTCAACATAATTTAATTTGTCTTCTCCCGAGAGGTAGTTAAACGCAGTAATAATAACACTACTGTTATGGACTCTGCTGCAGTTAATCATGGCCTGAATATGCAGACAGCCCCAATATTGTATTGACAGAAATTAAATTAACCATCAGCTTGGGCAATCAGTGGCTGTACAGCTATTAAAAGTAATAAAAGCAGCAAACCCCAACCATAGCCAATTACATTTTGACATATAAACGAAAAAAGACAGATGCTTTTGCTTTGAAATTTTTATTTCATTGGAAGTAAAGAAGACGTATCTTTTCATATACATTATTTCCTATGCCTTAATTAACCATTAATACGCATCACAGACTAAGAATCATAGTGACATAATGTAATATCACAGGTGTATTTTTAGTGCCTCTTAACCCAACCATTTCATGTCTCCATATGCAATGGCTTGGTATATGCTGCAAAAGGTATATATCAAAATGCATAGACAAGACAAGGTACAACCACCATTCTAAAACAATTTCCAGAGATTAGAAAAAAGTATCTCTTTGAGTTTAGTGTGGCATAGTTTTCCTAAAATCCTGCCAAGGTGAGAAGCAAGACTCAAATTTTCTAAAATGACTAATGACTTGGACTGTGCTTTGAAGGAGAGAAAGGAAGAGTTATTGTTTTCACTGTATAGGTGGTTAGCACTTAATATTTTTCTTTTTATGTAAAATGAAGCATCCATAACTTTGTAAAACTTGCTTTTATGTTGTGTTCGCTTTAATATCTATTTTGTCTGGCAAAATCACATATATAAGTGTATTCAAAAGCTATATTATACTACATGGTAAAGTTTAAATACTTCTTGTAAATACACTTGTATACAAAATATTAAATTCATTTATATTTAAGGGGAAATAGAGTATTTCACACTTAAGGGCTATGGATATTTTATTAAGAATCAATGTTTTACCTTAACAAATCAGAGGATTATGAACATCTGAATATATTTAATTTACTTTGTAGTAGTTTCTATAGGTTTACAGCTTGAAAAGTATGTATTTCAGCTTACTGCAGTTATATCTCAGGATGCAAGAGAAATAAGATAGCATAATATGTCATTGTTCTTAATCAAAATCAACCCCAGCGCATGCAAGAAGAGTATTTTGAGAAATAAAGACTTATCTGTCACTTTAGATGTTTCATAATCTTACATAGCATTTTTCCGGTGTACCACTAGCTTTCTAAAGTGTTTCAAAAACTTGGCATTTGTACAATGGTGGGTTACTTGATTTTTTCAGACTGATGACCAAAGTCCCTGTGTGGCAGAAGGATGAAGCTTTTTAGATCAGAACTGAATTTCATTGCCTAACCTCACAATAATCCATAACAAGGTTAGTCCAGATCCATTGAAAAACATAAATACTTGCTTAATTTGACACATAGTATTACTGAATTCATATGATTTTTCCAGTTCCTGAGGAGTTTGCTGGATAGGGGCCTTAGCCAGGAGATGAGAATAATCCTTCACCTTTAAATCTTTTTACTCCTTAGACTTCTTAAACTCAATATAGTTCACTTACATAGAAAAGGAGAATAATCCTGCAGGAACTACAAGATAAAACTTTGTGGCTTGGTTTATGCAGGTCAAGGTAGGAGCTCAAGGTTTTTGGAAATTCCCTTGTGGCCAGAAAAGCCATGAATCGAAGTTCTTAAACAAAAAGTTTGCTCAAGGCATATAGAAGAGATTTCTCTTATTCCATAAGAAAGGCCAAAAGTCAGCCCTCTCCAGCCATTTTGAAAGAAGTCGTTGTGTACTATATGTGACAGATCACAGTGTTATAAAGGCTTTATTTGAGCTCATGTAGAATCATCATTATAAACAGTTTATCCTTGCCTCAACCATTAGCGGTCTAGCTCTAATAAATTTCTTCAAAGATCATTTTGATGTACCATTTTGGTGTATATTTCATGTAGAATGTGCGCTTACCTCTAAGGATGAATGTAATAATATGCTGTCACTTGTTAATGTTTAGATATAGAGTTGTGTTTAGGTATGTCATGTGATGGCAAAATTCAGAATTCTTTAAGTTGCACAGCATTGAAAAATTTCTCTTCTAGTTACGTTTCTGGGCTTCAGTTTTCTTAGACTTTATAAATAACTTTCTTTACCTAAGAACAATGGTTTTGTAAATAGGTAGTACAAGGACCAATATCTATTATGACACTTCTTATGAGGAAAGACAGGCTGAGAAAATTGGGGCTGTTCAGCCTGGAGAAGAGAAGGCTGCGTGGAGACCTCATAGCAGCCTTCCAATACCTGAAGGGGGCCTATAGGGATGCTGGGGAGGGACTCTTCATTAGGGGCTGTAGTGAGAGGACAAGGGCTAATGGGTTTAAACTTAAACAGGGGAAGTTTAGATTGGATCTGAGGAAGAAATTCTTTACTGTGAGGGTGGTGGGGCCCTGGAATGGGTTGCCCAGGGAAGTTGTGAATGCTTCATCCCTGGCGGCGTTCAAGGTGGGGTTGGACATAGCCTTGGATGGCATGGTTTAGTGGGAGGTGTCCCTGCCCAAAGCAGGGGGGTTGGAACTCGATGATCTTGAGGTCCTTTCCAACCCTTACTATTCTATGATTCTATGATATATCACTGATGGCTATTTCAGTGACGAGTTATCTTTCCCCTCTGTAGCAATGAAGATATATGTCATAACAGAGATCAACTATCATTGTAATGCAATTTTTCTCAACATACATTTACAGCAGCATTTGTTGTAAATGGTGTTGATTGCTGACAGAAACTCAGAGGGTGGGAGATATGATTCCTCGTACTCACAATGCAGAAAATACAGCTTAGGTAGTGAATATTATAGCTGATGAGTATTTGCTTCCATCCTATAACTTTCTTCCAGGTTGCCTTTAAGTTCCATAAAGGAATCCACTGCATTAAATGCAATCTGGAAATTCTATTCCCTCAGACACTAACATATATTCACTTGTATTTGTTCAGAAAAGCAAGGTACACAATATGGAGGTAAGCAGCAGATTGCAACTGTATTAATTGTAAATTGATTCAACAGGATAGGAATCCTATTATAATTTTGAGGGTTTATGGGAAAACAAACACTAATTTTACAGTGGTGTACCAAATGAAGAGGCTGCTTTTTTTCTACTTCAGCATTAAATTAAACATGAAAGTGTTTCAGCCCTTACTGTGCCTAAGTTTATAGACAGGGAACAACTTACCATAAACAAGGCAAATCTAGAAAATCTGTATTGGGCATCAGCCACAGCAGCAAGTCAATTATTGTTTCTTTATTCTGGCTCTTAAACCATAGAGATCTAGACCACCAGAGGTAATTTGATAAATACAAACAGCAAATAGGTAAATTAAGCCAAAATCAAACCTAAACTAAGCCTAAACCAAAACCCCTTCCAAAATATTTGTGCCAGTTTTGCTTTCTGTAAAAAATTTCTCTTGATATCTTCAAAAACCATGTTTCAAAATGGTCTGAGCAGAGTAAAAGACAATCTGGCAAAATATCTCTCCTAATCATGAGGAACTTCCAGGAAGGATTCCAAATGGTCTTGCAACTAGGAAATCCATAACTTCCCCTTAGCTTCACAAATCAACTAAAGCTAGAAAATTAGGCTCCATCTTACCATTTTGCTGTTAGTGATAACAAGAGTGTTGATCCTTAAACATCTTTGCTACCTTTTTCACCTTCCTAGGAAAGAGTTTTGAGGGTTTACTGTGAGACCCTATTTACTATGAGAGAGTATCAGCTGTTGTCTCCAGTTGGCAGAAATTCTTTTCTTGTAAATGTTACTCTTTCAGCAGTACAAACCGAACTGGCCACCATTAAACTGTTCTATGGAGCCTCAATGAATGTTTTTCACTCCAATGAATATATCACTGAAAACTGTATAATGCTGAGCAGGATTGTCCTGGCAGTCCGTGTATATATTTAGCCCAGTCACACAGTTCATGCTGAATGGTAGAATATTTATGGAATAATATTGTACCAAACCTGCACAAGGTTTACAGGTATTTGCACACATATAACCCCAGAAATATTTCTGTTTCTTCAAGAAGTCAGCACTCACTCTTCCCTTCATTTGCCAGTTTCTTGTATTTTTTTTGAAATATTTAAACAATACAAAACCTCTTTGTTGATATACATAAATAATAAAGTTAAAATTAAGGTCAGGAATGAAAACAATAGGGCTCTTAAAAGCTGCTATCTCAGCTGTCTGTTGGATTTTTTTTTTCAATTCCAGCTGTTCTTATTGGACATGTAGCTTACTATCATTACTATTTATCATAGAATCATAGAATAGTCAGGGTTGGAAAGGACCTTAAGATCATCTAGTTCCAACCCCCCTGCCATGGGCAGGGACACCTCCCACTAAGCCATGCCATCCAAGGCTATGTCCAACCTGGCCTTGAACGCTACCAGGGGTAAAGCATTCACAACTTCCCTGGGCAACCCATTCCAGTGCCTCACCACCCTTACAGTAAAGAATTTCTTCCTCATATCCAATCTAAATTTCCCGTTTAAGTTGGAACCCATTAGCCCTTGTCCTATCACTACAGTCCCTAATGATGAGTCCCTCCCCAGCATCCCTATAGGCCCCCTTCAGGTATTGGAAGGCTGCTATGAGGTCTCCATGCAGCCTTCTCTTCTCCAGGCTGAACAGCCCCAACTTTCTCATCCTGTCTTCGTACGGGAGGTGCTCCAGTCCCCTGATCATCCTCATGGCCCTCCTTTGGACTTGTTCCAACAGTTCCATGTCCTTTTTATGTTGAGGACACCAGAACTGCACACAATACTCCAAGTGAGGTCTCATGACATAAAATGAGAAAATATTAGCATGGAACATCCACTGCTTTAAACTGTTAGCTTTTGCATTCCTTCACTCTGATATTGGCAATCTTAATATTGCATTATCACGTATTTTTCTGTCTAAAGTTGTCTTGGGTGATAAGTAACTCTTTTAGAAGAATTTATCAATAAGAATAAATTTTGAAAGTGCTGTGTTTGTATGCTTGCTGTATGCAAATGCACATATATATTACATAACATTGTTCTATTATTAATCATGTTAGCATTAAAAATATTTCCTTAAATTAACAGCCATCATGAGTATACATATACAAAGAACAGAAAGGTTGATGTGGAGTGAAATTTATTGCAAGGTAATTGTGAGTGAGAGCAGAAAACTTTTTAAATTACCTGAAACTTTAATTGAAAAAGCAATGCTATTTCTTCGTGTTCCTTCTTTCCTTATATTTTTTCTAATAACTAAGTTGTAAATGGTACTTGATTTTGTGATAATATAATGATGCCCAATGACTATAACTTCAGTGAAATGAGAACTTCATCTTTCTTTTATTCCTCCCATCCTTTCTGTAGTGGAGAAGTATTGACCACATATTTGGATTGCATATGCTGGAAAATTGTAGACTGGAAGAAACAATTGCTTCATAGAATCATAGAATAATTAGGGTCGGAAAGGACCTTAAGGTCATCTAGTTCCAACCCCCCTGCCATGGGCAGGGACACCTCACACTAAACCATGCCACCCAAAGCTCTGTCCAACCTGGCCTTGAACACCGCCAGCGATGGAGCATTCACAACTTCCCTGGGCAACCCATTCCAGTGCCTCACTGTTGGAGTGTTTCTTGTTGAGAGTGAACATGTGAGCAATCCAGCCTCTGACTTAGCCTCACTCGAGTAGTGAGCTGAGGGCTTCACAGGCTACTGAAAGGGTTAACAAAGGATGCCTACGTGCCGACATGAAGAGGACGTTGCCTTGGGGAGGCACTCTGAGCAGGCTTACCACAAAGGCACTGAGCACCCGCAATCAGACACTGAGCACCTGCATTCAGGTTGCCACAAAGGCACTGAGCAGGATGTCGGCGCCGGATCAGGTTACCACGGAGCAGGCCTTGCTTGCAAGGCAGGAGCCTGTTGCTATGGTCGTTTCAGAAGTTAACCAATCAGATAACGACTGTTCCAGTACTTTGTAACTTTTCTATAAAAGGTGGTGCTTGCGTTTAATAAATTGCTAACGTTTGATCACATTGGTCGTTGCTGCGTTGTCCATGTTCTCCCGCCGCACCTCACCACCCTTACAGTAAAGAATTTCTTCCTCATATCCAATCTAAACTTCCCCTGTTTAAGTTTGGACCTGTTACCCCTTGTCCTATCACTACAGTCCCTAATGATGAGTCCCTCCTCAGCATCCCTACAGGCCCCCTTCAGATACTGGAAGGCTGCTATGAGGTCTCCACGCAGCCTTCTCTTCTTCAGGCTGAACAGCCCCAACTTTCTCAGCCTATCTTCACACAGGAGGTGCTTCAGTCCCCTGATCATCCTCATGGCCCTCGAGGATGTATAGCTTGTTCATTTTACTGTTCCTAACAATTTATCAATTTATTTTGATCTAACATTAATGAAAGCATGCCCAGACAAGTACATAAGGAAACTCCAAGCCTGCAGATGCAAACTAGTACTGGTATTTCACACTGCAAACCTCTCAAAGAGATAGAATGTAAAATCCAATGAGTGGATCTGTAGTACTGCAGTTACCAGTCAATAACATGTGGGTTAATTAACTGTCCACTTTCAAAACATACAGAATCTTATTATACTTTCCTGGGGAATTAGTATGTTAAGGCAGATGCCACAACCACAGTTTCTGTTACCTAGGCTGCACATTTGAGATGCCCAGTTGCTTGCATTATTACTAACCACTACATGAACACAATCACCCTCTTGCTCACAGGACATGCCATGGGAATGGGAGCTGGCATTTGACTACCACTAGAGTTTCAGATTAGCTGCCCAAATATACACTTGACTTAATTAGTGGAAAGAAACTGAGATTATAAGCAATAGCTGAACAGTAAGCGTCTCTTTTCCCAAGTAACAAGTGATTGGACAAGAGAAAGTGGCTTCAGTCTGCACCAGGCTAGGTTTAGACTGGATATTAGGAAGAATTTCTTCACCGAAAGGGTAGTCAGGCATTGGAACAGTATTCCCAGGGAAGAGATGGAATCACTGTCCCTGAAAGTGTTCAGAAACAGTGTAGATGACTGTAGATGACCCATACTGACATAGTTTAGTGGTAGACTCGTCAGTCCTGGGGTAACAGTTGGACTTGATGATCTTAAAGGTCTTTTCCAACCTAGTTGATTACATGATTCCATGATCATAATTGTTATGCTGCTATTGTCTAGAAACCAGAGTGTCAACAGATCAAACCAGAAAACCATAACTTAAAGAAACAACATGCTATTTTGATAGCACTTGTTTTAAAAACGCAAGCACATACCAGTTTGACTTTAAGCATGTTGTTGGTTTAAAGCTATATGAAAAAATATATACAAATATATATATAAATATATGTAAAATAGAAAGCTGAATAAGCCTTTCTCTGGATAAGCTTTTTGTATTAGCTGTCAGTTTCTCTACTTCTGTTCATTTCCAAAAAGTGCTAAAGGACATATTTCCTCAAAATTCTTTTTGGGGCCAAGTGTTTGCAAGGCTGAAACATCTGATACAGGAGTCTCATCCTTCTCTTTAAATTTTGCCATAATTGCAAAACTGAATTTTGCATTTAACTCAAATGGCACAGACAGTAGACTTGCAATGCAAAACATGGAATCTCCTCAAAAAGAGGGATGAGAGATTAGAAATAAAAAATAAAAAAGGTAGTATATTCATTATATGAAAGGTAGCGCTCTTACTTAGGGTTTCTGAGTATGAGACTTCACTGGGGAAAAGAAGTAATGCAGAAAACACTACCTCAAACTCCTTCATCATCCTTCTTGTAATCTTTTATTTTTAAAACCATTAATGGACATATTTCAAACTGCTGCTTTATCACTGTCCCCTTCTTACTCTGGTTTTGCCTTCTATTCCATTGCAGTATTTCATTTCCATCTATGACATCATCTTAATCCTCACTCGGGGAAGGGGAAAAAGAGACAGAGAGAAAGAAAAAAAAAAAAACCTGTAACAGAAAAAAAAAACCTTCCTTGGCAACAAAAATAACTTTAAGTGTAACATAATTACCGTCTCTCTGCCCTTTCTCCCCCCTTTGGGACTATTCAGAAAACCCTACAACATACACTTAAATCTTCAACTTCTCTGAGACACTACACGCAGATGGGAAAGATTTGATTAAAATTACAGTGCTTTAGGTTCAACTTCACCTATTAAGAAAAAAAAGGGATCTGGTGCTGGACTTTTTTCCCTGAGAAATAACTAGGCCACAGTAATTACAGACAGGGCCCTGCTGTGCACCATGAATAGGATCCCTGGGGTGGTATTTTCCTGTGACCTGTCTATGTAAGGCTGTTGACATCAACATGAATGATAACTATGCCAGGTTTCCTTTTTTTTTTGTTTGTTTTACTTTTTTTTTTTTTTTTTTTTTTTTTTTTTTAAAATCCTCTTTATGCCTTAGAAAAAGAAGGGGAAGAGAAAGAAAAGAAAAGAAGTTATGAGTGTTGTGATTTACATTTTTTTGTGTCAAGGATGCTTTTATGTATTTTTCTATACATCTGACTGATTATTTTCTTAAATTATTTTTCTTGCAGTTGAATTTTGGCCTTCAAGCAATGAAGAGACCAACACAAGGCCAGTAATAGCACAGAACATTAGACACTGTTGAAGTCCAAATGTTAGCATTTTTCCCAATTTTCAAATTAGTAGGAGCTTTCATTTTTGAGCATTTACCCACTTTAAGACAGTTGACTTGTACAACTAGATGCTGTCCACCAAATTAATTTTGTATGCATTTCAAGTCATGTTACACATTAAAATCTACACTTTGTCATTGTTTCAGCTAATAAAAGTCCTGAACTACCCATCAAAAGATTATGCTGCACTGGTGAAGTGGAGACTAGAAGTCGTAGCTGTTGGCACACCCCAGGAATTGAACAGAATCAGTGGAAAGTGTATTGGTAGAGAATATCTAAATAATAAAGGTAAGGAAAGAGCAATAAACATTAGTGTTAGTATGTTAGGATGGGGCTAAAGAAAAGTAGTGAAAGGTTAGATTGAGCTCTTACTGTAACTGGAAGTGCAGGTAGGAGACTCGTGGAATTTAGAAGAGGTACCGTCTGGAGCTCTTTCAAAAATGTCAGAAACTAAAGGATGAGACAGGAGAATATGTTTGTTGGAAGAAGCAGACAAAAGGCAGCAAGGATGAAGTCCTCACCTTCTTTCTTCTTATTTTGTGTTTGTGAAAGAAACATAAAGCACCGATCTGACCAGCAGATAATCTTTGCCAAGCTCAGATGAAGCTCAGAATCAATTATTAAGGGAAATATTGAGGCACCTCTTATATCATGTGCTTACCCTTCTAGAAGATGGTCTTCATGGCTTGGCAATCTGAGGAAGAGGCAAGATAAGTGAATCTTTGTTCTGCTGACTCTTGACTGATATTTGCCTTGAACATGTCTACTGCTAGCTGTTGTAAGTAAATGCATCTCTGAAGGAGCCAGTCTCAAATTCAAGTGTTAGAATCAGTTCAAGTATCTCAAGATAAACTGGGAAATGTAACCTATTCCATGACAAAAAATCCTTATCCTGGTGTAGAAGAGAATCAGGACTGTTACAGCCTCAAAATAATTGGCTTATGCAGACACCAAGCAAAAAAGAGAGTATTTCAGAGGGATTTTTGCTCTGAAAACTCTCTGAGAGTACTAATAGGTGACTGGTTTATGCTAGGGTACCTGATAAGCTTGAGAAAGATGCTAACATCATGAATTGGTTAGAAATTAGAGCTATTGGTTGAGAAATGACACATAGGCTGAGTAGGACTCTGGTGGTGCATGGAAAGCTGTAGATGCTTATGCTTGATGTAATAACATAACATAACTTGGAGCCAGACAAGGGGATATAGAAAGAGGAATAGTATGGTTAAAGCAATAGCCTGAGAAAATGATCTTTGAGAGTTAGGGAATAAAACCTCATCGAATTTTTTAGAGGTGATGTGTAAAACTCTTTAGTGCCTTCCAGGGAGCGTTGAAGAACAGGGAGCATTTGGGTGAGGCTTGGTTCCTCATGTGCCTCTCATGTTGAATAGAGATTAATGTTTATAACATTTCCTCTCTAGTTATTGAAAAAGAGGTGGCTGAAAAAGCCATGCTTGGAAGCCTTGTGGGAGGGAGCTCACCTACAGGCATGTTGAGATGCCCCTGCTTTTTCACTTGGGATGCTCATTAATATAATCTGCACAGTGCTGTGTTGTGCTTATTAGTCACATTCTCCATGTGGTGGTTTTTCCCATTCTCTTTGTATTTTCATAGGGTCCTCTGTTACTGGTTTTATTTTCCATTTATTGTCCTGGGCTTCCATTCTTCTGTAGTATCTTTCAGCCATTTTCTGTCTCTTTTTTCTAGAGATTGTTCAACTCTATTCTTCTTTGGTTCCTTACTTGCCACAATGGCTATTCCTATTGCCATCTTTAACAATTGAACATTGATGCGGGCTCTAAACTCCTGAGGTGGACTTAAACACTGTAAAGGCAGGGAAGAGCCCTTTCCTGCCTCTTTGTTAGCTGAAAGAGTGGCTTCTGCCCTTTGAAGCAATTGACAGATGCAAGGAAACACTTCTGCAAGACAAGGCTACCGCCCTCCCTCACTCATCTCAGCTCCCATAGCCTCTGTCCGACCCTCCTTCCTGAGTTGAATAGCAGCAACTCAATGTGCCTGGCAGTGAGAGAACTGCTTCTGCAGCACTTAGATATCCTTCTTATTTATTTATTTATTACATGCCTTCTGGCCATATGTGAAATGTTACTCTTCGTGTCATAGCTTACCGTCCTGACTGGTGAAAACTGTTTTGGCTCACAGTATCATAGAATCATAGAATTGACTAGGTTGGAAAAGGCCTTTAAGATCATCAAGTCCAACCACTACCTCAGGACTGCCATGACCACCACTAAACCATATCACTGAGGGCGTCATCTACACGGTTTTTTAATACTTCTGGGGATAGTGACTCCATCACTGCCCTGGGAAGCCTGATCCAATGCTGATCACTCTCTCTGTGAAGAAATTTTTCCTAATATCTAATCTAAATCTCCTCTGTCCTCAGCACAGTTACTCACTGTTGCAGGTTACTTGCCTTCTCTGGTGGTTTTTGCAAGGAATTTGCCTACCAAAGCTGGGTTTTCCCAAGCACTCTCACAACTCCAATGATAATAGGTTTGTGTATGCTGTAGGGTGATGGTGAGCTGATCCAGTCATATTTAGTTCACATTAATCACACCCTTTTACTCAAAACAGTATAGCTCTGCTCTAAACCGATTAAGCTAGAGATGTTTACTCAAGGAGATTAATATAACTCAGAAAAGCACAACATTTGTCCACAGAAATGTCTCAAGGTAATGAGTTTTATTTGGTGGGATGGATATGTAGAAATGTGTATTTTGGATGTAGATGTCTAATTCTACATCCTAAATCAGCAGTAAAACAAAGCTTGTGCAGGCAGAGAAGCTTCAGCTGCATACATGGAGATATAAAGATGAAATGATCTCAGTTTAGAGCTAATGCTTGAGAATATACAGGGAATTAAAGATAGCAATGACAAATTGAAGAGATAAATAGACTAACAGGTGAAGCAGAACAAAAAAAAAATAATCTTTATTTGTATTTAAAAATACGCTTATATACTTTCTCCCTCCTGCGTGGTGCTGACTTAAAAAAAAAACAACACAGCTTTCTTTGATTTCTCAAGTTATACTAAAGACACATACTCTTTTTTTTTTTCTTTTATTTAGAAATTTTTAAGTTACATTGCAGCCTCAACATGAACAAATTCCTGAACAGTCTGTATCTCTAGGATACCATTTTTAGTTCAGAGAACAGATGAACCAGATGAACTTATTTATTATGTTTATACCATAATGTACTTATGATGCATGACAACAATTGATATTAGATCAGCTATCAATTTGGAATTAATTAGAATGTAAGTGGATTTTTGAAATAATTAGATATAAATTAGTTAACTAGATGTTAGGTCTATGTTAAAATTCAGCTAAAAGACCCAAAGTTCTCAGAACAAAACCTGTTTTCAGTGGAACTTCATGCAGTGTATGGACATTATTATATGGATTGATTCTACGTATCCCAGAAATTTATTTTAAAGTTAGTTACCTCAGCCCCTAGGACCTCATGTGGTCAACAGGCACAGAACTGGAAAGACCACCATGACCCAGTACCTGAGTCCCTGAAAATGGAAAGAACTGTAAAAATTTAGATGATCACAAGAAATTTCAGGAAATTAAAGCTACTTAAGGCTGCAGGGAAAGGCAGAAAATTCCTGGTATCCCTACCAGTTTAAGTTTTTCAAGAAGGCTTTATCAATCATAGAATCATAGAATAGTTAGGGTTGGAAAGGACCTTAAGATCATCGAGTTCCAACCCCCCTGCCGTGGGCAGGGACACCTCACACTAAACCATGCCATCCAAGGCTGTGTCGAACCCCAACTTGAACGCCGCCAGGGATGACGCATTCACAACTTCCCTGGGCAACCCATTCCAAGGCCTCACCACCCTTACAGTAAAGAATTTCTTCCTCATATCCAATCTAAACTTCCCCTGTTTAAGTTTGAACCCATTACCCCTTGTCCTCTCACCACAGTCCCTAATGAAGAGTCTCTCCCCAGCATCCCTATAGGCCCCTTCAGGTATTGGAAGGCTGCTATGAGGTCTCCACGCAGCCTTCTCTTCTCCAGGCTGAACAACCCCAATTTTCTCAGCCAATCAGACATCTATAAATGAAAATTCACCGTAGATATATATTAACTACTGTGCTTGTATCCTGTCATAGCCAGTCTGTGCTGGTTGAGAACAAGGCATTTGTCTCCTGCTGCTGAGTATTTGTTTTGAAAAAATAAATCTTTCATGACTAACTGAAGACCTGAAATATGGGTTTTGATATTACTGCTTGTCTGAATGCAGAATTTGTAGTAATTTAATTGAGCTCCTTTATAGATCATACAGATGTACTACTTGAAACAAAAGTCACCTACTGCATTCTTTTGTGCATCCCTGCTGGATTTTAAGGTGCCATTCACATGCTTCACCCAGCAGTGGTTGTTTCCACTTGAAATCTCCAAGCAGGTGACTCAGGCCATTGTGTCCCATCAGGACACTACTGGTCATGGATGTCACTGCCCAATGCCCTCCGGGACTCCCCCACTCTGCCCATGACCCAGGATCTGCTGGTCAGATCCTACTGAAGGCTTTTCTCCGTTTGTTCCCTTCTGATGCCTAAAGGGTATATTCCTTACTTCAGGATTGCATGGCTCACATGGAAGACATTCAGAAACATCTTTTTCATCTTTTCCACACCCATAGGCTGTGGCTGCAGTGGGTGAGGTGTCCCCGTAATAAAAGGCAGGGTTGGAAGGATGGCATTATAAGACATGAAACTGGGTCCTGTCACCAGGTTTCCTCCCACTTTAAGTCCCTCAGTTGCTTCTAGCATCAGACAGAAACCAACAACCTGAAAATCCAGGCACCTTCTATTCTGCAGTCTGGTGCCACCACATCCACAAAAAAACATGTCTTTCCCCCTGACTCTTCTCACTACAAAAAAAGTTGTTCTTTTTTTGTCTATAGAGAAACTCAGTAGCTGCATACTTCCTCTCCAAACTTTTGGCATCCACCCACTGCTCACCCACTGACCTTGGAAAGAAATGCCAATTCAAGGAGGATGAGCACCTGTGACCTGCAATTTGTGGTTACATGTACAATGAAAGGAGCAAATGTGCATATTTTCATATGTATTCACAAATAGCTTGTGTTGGAATGGTTGTACGCCTTGGAAAATCACCTCCTTAATTAGTTTTGGGCAGACTTCTTCTCTAAGGGCTTTTCTTTCCCCATCATCCCTATCAAAAAGACTATCTGTCATGGAGGATCCAACAGATCTGGACCAGCTTGAGCCAATGGGGAGGGCTGGTTGAGTACCTATCATTTGAATTATATGAATTTCTTAAAGAAAACTTAGTGGGGGGAGACGAAAAAAAATATCTCAAAAAGTCTTTGCATTTGTCCAATCTGCATAGCACATTGTCTTTTGTTGTTGTTGTAATTCTGTGACTTAATGGGAGCTGTCTCATTAACGTTGTATCTTTTGGGTTCACTGAGCACTGTGTTGAATTCCTCACTGATCCATTAGTCTTACAATTAATTCTATTGGATATACTACAGGTCTTTGGTAGAGGTACTGTTTACCACCAGGACTAAGTGATGCAGTCTGGTCAATGGCAGTCCTTTGCTTTCCGAATGACAGTTTGGATTTTTGCAGATCAGAGGTATTTATTGACTTCATTCTGGGAGTGAAGAGTCTTATGACTCTCCACATTTTTTGCAAATGAGGTATAACCTGATAAATTTGAATCTGATTTGTATCTATATAATGAGTTTAACTCAAGAGAAAGCTAAGTACTTTTGAACCTGGTGCTTCATGACTTTCAGTACTAAGAATTTATGCCACTGGTTTTGGTATAAAAATAGTATGAATCCATTTTACATTAGATGTAGAAGTTTTTGCGCAACTTTATGCAAAATAACTTTTTATTATAATACAGTTCTGTGCAGTTTACTCTGTAATAGTGCTTTCAGGTAAGAGCTTAAAATTGGAGGTCATGTTTGCTCCTCATGAATATTAAATATCCCAGGATTATTTTCATAGTCATACAGATTCATAGTATGCCCTTGAGCAGAGCTGCATTTCCACCAGTACTGGGTAGTTCTGCATGCCTCTGCAGTCAAACGGGTGTCTATAAGTTGAGACAATGCTTTGAAAACAGTCATATTAGAAGCATGATATCAATGTACAAGAATACATTTGAACAGTGGAAAATCCATCACAAAAACACGTGCACAGCATAAATCTCTTGGATGCTGTGAATCATCCCTTCCTACTGTATATATGAGGAGGAGTTCTGTATGCTTGGACACACTGCTGCTCATGAACAGGATATGGAACCATATAGCACAATTCCTATCTCCTCTCCCATTCCCAGGAAGGATTATCTGTGCCTTTGAGGTTACATAAATGTAAAAAATTCAAGAGTTAAATATTGGGATTGTCCTGGGGTATTCTCCCTTTCTTTGCTTTGCAAGAAGTTTGGATTTCATTCTGGGGTTGCTTTCCATAGAAGCTGGGCTAACAGGGAGCCCTGTTCTTTCAGTCTATAAAATTTTTCTGCTGTACAGTTTTTTTACTGTAACAGACTTCGACTTGGGAGCTGGCTGAATTTCCGGCTTCATATGCAAGTATACAGAGGAAAGGAAAATGGTCCCCACTTGTTATATCCTATAGGCATTCCCCCAAAAGTGGAGTATAACCCCTGCTGCACTCGTGTTCTTTGAACATGTGTTTGCTATAGTCATTCTTGCTCTGACCTGAGTCACAAGAGCGGCACTGGACTGGTCTGGCTCTAAAGCCATGGTCTGTGGAATTCTGAGGATATTTTTAAACATCAGTCATAAGATTATTTTGGTTCTGATTAAAGCTATTTCTTTATTTAGTGACCAAGATAGTAAGGCAAAGTGCAGAATTGTTTTCAGTGTAGTAGAAAGAAAAAAAAATGCTTTTTCAGGATTATTTAATTGTAAATTCTGTAGAACCCTATGCTGTACTCTTTGGCACTGGAGTAGACAGGCTCCAGTCTCCATCTAAGATCCATTCACAGATCCTGTGTTTGTGAGTATTTGTGAATGTATCTTAGATGTTCTGGTTTCAGCTGGGATAAAGTTAATTTTCTTCCTAGTAGCTGGTACAGAGCGTTGATTTAGCTACAGAGTTTCAGATTTCATATGAGAATAATGTTGATAACGCACTGATAGGTCCATTGTTGCTGAGCAGTGCTGTTCTTATCTCAAACCACAAGTTTTTTTACTTTTGCCCTTCTGATTCTCTCAGCCATCCCACTGGGGGAGGAGTGAGTGGCTGTGTAGGGCTTTGTTGCCTGGGGTTAAACCACGACAGACATATTTGTGACTGTATCTGACAGGGCACCTTATTCTGATCTCTGCATCTCAGGAAATTTTACAAAACTGACCTAAGAACGTCTTCTATGATGTATGCATATATTTTTCTCCTCCCCTCTCTGCCAGCTGAATCAAGTAGTTACAGCGTATTAGCATGCATTTTGTTTGTATACAGTCAGCTGCCTATGAACATATAGAAACACAGAAAGTATTCGGTAGCTTTGCGACCTTGAGATGTGAGCCATTCATCATTGACTAGCCTAAGAATACACATCCTGGTATGTTTTATTCATAACCCTATATGTGTGTGTAAATATACACATATATGCAAGTAAATATTCATTTTGTACATATTACACATTATAATGAGTGCAACTTATAATTTGAAAAATGAAAGCCAGTGGGAAAAATTCTTACAAGTGACTACTGTTTTCTCCTTTGATACCTTTCCAAATAGATGTTTCTATCTCATTGTTTTTGTATTTGTTTAACTTTATCTAAAAGATTTTAAAATAGGGTATTATTTAACAAAGAAGAAAACTTTACTACTTTCTCATGTAAAGCTAATGTGACAATAAAACTGTCAACAAGGAGGCAAGATCAGTCTCACAAAAATCTTGAAACCTCTAAGTGGAATTTGCATAAAATAGTTCTGGTATTATTATTCACTGTTCTTTCACTGACAGATATGTCAAGGCCTTAAAACCTAAAAGAACAATTATGCTATTGTATCTCTCCGAGGATTCAAGGGGTGTGTCTTTGGTGAAAAAGTGCTATTAGAGCTTTGAAAAGCAGTAAAAAGACAGCCCAAGGGGCTCTTTAGCTAGTCATTTTAAAAAGAATGCCTGGGCTTTAAGTGTCTTAAAGTACATTTATTCAACTCTTACCTTGTGCTTTAAAAAAACTGCTAATAATTAATGGCTGTAACATTTTTTTAACATTTGCATTAGCTATAAATAAAAACTCTTGATAAAACCTTTATTGATTAACTTAAACTGTGATTCTTTTGTGAATGTTTCTGTATTTCTGTCAAGCATATTGCAAAGAATTATATATAAGCTTTTTAGTTAAGCTAATATTGAGGAAATCATTGAACAATTATATACCAAAACAGGAACTAATCAGTAAATCCATTACTTGAACAGGCTAGCTTAACATAACATGTCTGACATTAAAGATGAGGGATTGATAAGTAGTGTATCATTACAGCTGGATGTGCCATAGAATTCAGCAATCCAAATGTAATTTTATATTAAGCATGTTCATGATTTTAGCTTTAGACTTGTTGCAGTTTGGGTAAAAATATATATTTTGAAGTTCTCACTAGAGAACAAGTTGGAACAAGCCTGTAAAGTATAAATCACTAAGTAAAGAAAGAAGATGCAAAATAAGTATAAAAAAAGGATTGGATTTGAGACTATGGAGCAAAGAGACATCAAAATGAATTTCAATAGGAAAAATCAAGACCGGAATTAGCAAACTTTAATTGTTGTCTATATTTGCCAGCTAATAAATGTACTTTAGAGTAAGACCAAAAATGGCATGAAATTAATTTATTTCATAAACTTCACTGTAGAACGAAGTAATTATGAACTTCGCAACCAGGTGTTAGATTGGCCAGAGACCAGCTTAATATACAGTATTTGATTATAAAATGATTCATTATAAATACGGCAGGTCTATCTCTTTCTCATCAGGATTGTCATATATCAATATAAAGCAAATGTGGAAAAAGTGCTGACCTTCACCAGCTATTTTTATTATAAAAGCATACACTGCTATTACATATACAATAGACTGAGGTGATATTCAGTTCCCACAGTAATAGACTCTTTACAGCTACTAGAGATATGTGGAAACTCAGAGGAGTCTGCTTAAAAATAAAAACCAGAAAAAATTATTACTCTTAAAATTTCATAACAGACAGAATACAGCATCTTCCATTAACATTCTTATAAATACAACTGTAAGTCAGTAACTTCATCTTAATAATCTTTAGATATTCTATACTCTAACTATAGAAAATACCATAAAAGCCAGAGTAATGCTAATTATCTGTAAAAAAATAAGCTGTAAATTTTTTAATGGTGACCACTCTAACAAATTGTAAGTGGTTAGAAAGTCTGATGAGGTGTACATAAGGTTATGTCGATATAATTTCAATTCTGTCATGCCAATATTTAGGTAAAGCTGGAAGCAGTCGATTTCCGATTCTGGATATTAATCTATTTTTTATGTGATATTCACTTAGTGGTTAAGTAAGTACTTATTCTAAACTCAGTATGAATCTTGCAGGATGTAGCATGCAGTTATGCAGGACTGGTTTTGCACTATGCAGTTCATTTTGCATTTACATTGCTGGAAGTTTTGTCATCTTACAGGCATGTAGAATCAGGGGTTTTGTTTTGTGATTTTGGTCACATGTTTGCTATATGCGTGAAAAATGCATAGTTGTGCATAGAAAAATAAGCAGACCTATGCTTCTGTATTAGAACTTAATTTATTGCAACATTCTGATGCTGGCACTTGAGCCAACATGCATCACACTATTAGGTGATTTAGGATTCTGCAGAAATATACTATGCAAGTGTGGATGGATAGCACTTTATAAACATAAGACTGAACCATACCTCTCATCTGTCCTTGAAATTTAGGAATATCATTGACTTTGCATGAAATATTCTCCATATCCTTCCTCAATGTATAGCAGTGTTGTCTTTTAAAGATTAGGATTTATAAAGCCGACCATAATTGTCAGATTTTAAAATACAGTTAGGCTTTCTTTCCAGCTGCAATCTTTGTTAAAAGCTGCTTAAATTCCCATATATCTAACGATGTCTTTTTAATGACTTTCCCTGATTTAAACCCTTTCTCCATAATTTAATTTTTCTTCTCCTTTTCTTTTTTTTGTCCCCAGCTAATGTAAGAGCATTCTGACAGAACTATATTTAATTAAGGAAAAGGGCCAAATTCTGCCTTCAGTTAAAACCTATTCTCTGCTTCAAAGTTGATAGATAATGTGGAGATGGAGACTGAGGTGGTATTATCCTAGCTAATAGATTTCGTAAAACAGCAGGCAATGAGCTTCATTAGAATGGGACAGTGGCCAAGCACAGACCTTGTTTCTGCAAATCCTGAGTGGACAGGCATCAGGGGAAGTACTTGTAGCTTTTGCTCTGAATGCTTTAGGCAAAAGTAGTTTCACTCCATTCCTGCCCCAGCGCTCTTACCGGCCTTTGCTGCACTTTTTCATGTAGGCATTTCATCAGAAGAAAGTATTGACAAAGAATTTAAAAGAAAAATAGGGCAGTGGCCTTGCTATTTGGCTAAAAAGGGGTAGCAAGGAAGAGACCATTATTAGTTTGACAGAGAAATAGGGAGTCAGCTGTCAGAGCTGGAATTGCTGCCAGAGTGGTGGGGAGGAGGTGCGGTAAGGCCCAACTTGAATAAATAAGCAGAGGAAAACTCTGAAATGGGGGGAAGGAACTTAAATGTCATAATCAGGGGATTGATGGATTCAAGGTGTGGGTAAGATACACCAGGTCGGACTGAAAGGCAAGGCAGAAGTTCCTTAGTTGTACAGGATTGTACAGAGAAGAATGTGACATGAGCGTGTGGGAGGCTAGACAGGAAGATCTGCAATGAACGAGGTAGTAAGGGTAAAAACAAAAGATAAGGACCTGAACAAGTGTTTATAGATATGGTCATAAAGAAATACCTGACCATTGAAGGTAAAATTCAAGGAGAAAGGATAGAATTTGTATTCAGCCTTCTTATAGGAGGAAAAATTGGGAAGAAAGAAACCAAAGAACCCATCAAAGCTGTGGGCCTACTGGAGAGAATAGATTGTGGATTTGTTATACACAATGAATGATGTCAGTGCGAGAGACACTCACAATAGCATTTCTGAAATGTGACAGTGGTAATGGCTTTGCAGATGTGTGAGTCAGAGTAGTTGGCCGAATTTATTTTTTTTTCCAAAGAGGATGGACTTACCTACTCAACAGAAATACCATCCTCGCTCACATAGAATTAAGAATTACCCTTTCAGGCGTAGTATTTGTTTTCTCTAAACAAAAACCTTCCTTTCTCTAAGACTCTCCAGAAGTCAACATATCTCTTTTGTATAGGTATATGTAAGTTCAGAGTTATGCCCTGCATGTGTCACTAGGTTTGTTTACTTTGCCATTAATAAGTAAGTTTGCTTTTTGGTATACCCTTTTGTGCTAGAAATAGAAGTATGTCTTGCAGATGCTTTTCTTAGCCCCTTAAAGTCCAGTTCTCTTGAACGCAGAAGCAAAACTCCAAGAAATATTAATTAATCTTTTCAGATTACTACACTATAAAACATTTGTTTGTGTCTTGTAGCATCTTGATGTAAGTGAGGTATTTACGTTGGTATGAAAACTGTATTAAGTATTTAAGGTTGTGTGTCAGTTTACTAGTTTTGGTGCTTTGGGGACAGGGACTATTATTTACTGTATACCACAAACAACACCAAGTACAAGAGGGCCTCGACCTACTAGTCCTCCAGGAGCTACTGCAATAAATAATAGTAGTTGGGGAACAGTCTGTCATTCTAACATGTTGCTGTTAACTGTTGTAGTTTAAAGTGAAGTGGAAAGATCGTCTTGACAGTGCTTTCTGGTTCTGGTTTTTGGTGGTCGATATTGTCCTTATTACAGTAAATTCAGTAAAAGATGTTGTGTCAAGCCCTGACCCTGCTGAGAACCCCAAACTTCTAATGAATGCTGGTGTACTCCAGGTGGTTGGCATCCTTTGTGATCAACCCCAATTCAAATAAAGTCATACACACATACCCCTACTGTATACTGGGCACAACACTTAATCATCTGTGTGAAACAATAGTAATACCTGAACTCTGTCATAATACCATCACCCTAAGGAGGGACAATGATTAAACAATAATACTAAACTGAAGCTGAGTATGTTGTGGCATACTAAATGTTGTTCTGTGCTTTTCTATACAACTTCTATTGTCCTTCAGGGAGTGGATAGGCCTCTTAATTCACCAAAATGAAAGACCAGAATAGTGCTGCCCTGCTTATGGGTCAGCTGTGGGTCTAAAGGCAGGTTGTAGTGCATTGTCAGTGCCTCATAAGAACCCTGGAATTGGTCCTGTTTCCTCAAAAAGATCACAGGGAATGTGAGGAGTTAACAGTGGGATGAGAACAGACCCCCAGATTTACCTTCTACATAGTAATAGTAGCATATCTTAATTTGGTAGTGTCTTAATACTTTCTGGGTGTCAGTATTGGGATAATTCAGATGGTGTCACCTATCATTAATCTATGCTTCCTTCACCAGTCAGTATTCTGACGTCTGTGGGTGGGTAATAAGAGACCCAATACCTGAAAAGTTTCGTTGTGCTCCCTGCTGTTTTAGATTTAAAGAAAGGCTTGCATGCCTGAAAGCTTGTCTGTTCTTTTCTATGTCAATTGGTTTAGTAAATTCTATTAGCTTTCTGTACTAACCCTGCCTCTAGCCTATTGCTCATTGCACTGTGCTTTTTCCTTAATTACCCTTAAATACAATCCCTTCCTCTTCATTTTTGCCTTGTCTATTTTTCCTTCTGTCACCCGTTTTCATAGAATCATAGAATCATAGAATACTTAGGCTTGAAATGGACCTTAAGATCATCTAGTTCCAACCCCCCCTGCCGTGGGCAGGGACACCTCCCACTAAACTATGTCACCCAAGGCTCTATCAGACCTGGCCTTGAACACCATCAGGGGTGGAGCATTCACTACTTCCCTGGGCAACCCATTCCAGTGCCTCAACACTCTAATAGTAAAGAACTTCTTCCTTATATCCGATCTGAACTTCCACTATATAAGTTTGAACCTGTTACCTCTTGTTCTGTCACTACAGTCCCTAATTAAGAGTCCCTCCCCACCATCCTTATAAGCCCCCCTTCAGATACTGGAAGGCTGCTATGAGGTCTCCATGCAGCCTTCTCTTCTCCAGGCAGAACAGCCCCAACTTTCTCAGCCTGTTTTCATGCATGAGGTGCTCCAGTCCCCTGATCATAGAATCATAGAATAGTTAGGGTTGGAAAGGACCTTAAGATCATCTAGTTCCAACCCCCCTGCCATGGGCAGGGACACCTCACACTAAACCATGCCACCCAAAGCTCTGTCCAACCTGGCCTTGAACACCGCCAGCGATGGAGCATTCACAACTTCCCTGAGCAACCCATTCCAGTGCCTCACCACCCTTACAGTAAAGAATTTCTTCCTCATATCCAATCTAAACTTCCCCTAAATTTGAACCCGTTACCCCTTGTCCTATCACTACAGTCCCTTATGAAGAGTCCCTCCCCAGCATCCCTATAGGGCCCCTTCAGGTACTCATCTGGACTTGTTCCAACAATTCCATGTCCTTTTTATATTGAGGACAAAAGAACTGCACACAACACTCCAAGTGAGGTCTCACGAGAGCAGAGTAGAGGGGCAGGATCATCTCCCTTGACCTGCTGGTCACACTCCTTTTGATGCAGCCCAGAATACAGTTGGCTTTCTGGACTGCGAGTACACACTGCGAGCTCATGTTCATTTTCTCATTTTCCAACACCCCCAAGTCCTTCTCCACAGGGCTGCTCTGAATCTCTTCTCTGCCCAACCTGTAGCTGTGCCTGGGATTGCTCCCACCCAGGTGTAGGACCTTGCACTTGTCATGGTTGAACTTCATCAGGTTGGCATCAGCCCACCTCACAAGCATGTCAAGGTCCCTCTGAATGCCATTCTTTCCCTCCAGCGTATCAACCGAATCACACATACTGGTGTCATTGGCAAACTTGCTGAGGGCGCACTCAATCCCACTGTCCATGTCACCGACAAAGATGTTGAGCAAGACCGGTCCCAACACCGATCCCTGAGAGACACCACTCTTTACTGGTCTCCAGCTGGACATTGAGCCATTGAGCACTACTCTTTGCGTGCGGCCATCCAGCCAGTTCTTTATCCACCAAGTGGTCCACCTATCAAATTAGTGTCTCTCCAATTTAGAGACAAAGATGTTGTGTGGGACAGTGTTGAATGCTTTGCACAAGTCCAGGCAGATGACATCAACTGCTCTACCCCTGTCCATCAGTTCTGTAGCCCCATCATAGAAGGCCACCAGATTGGTCAGGCAGGATTTCCCCTTAGTGAAGCCATGCTGGCTGTCACCAAGCACCTTGTTGTGTTTCATGTGCCTTAGCATGCCTTCCAGGGGACTTTGCTCCAAGATCCAAGATTTCACATCTTTATTTCCCATATCTGCCCTCCTGTTTCATTTTAAAACCCAGAACACAAACCACAAGTTTAAAAATTACACCTTCTAAGTATGCTGGTTATACTATCTTGGCCTGAGTCTCCTTTCATACCTATAAGACGTTGTCTTTTTCCTTCCGATAATCTTTGCTTTTGAAGGCTTCAGCATTTTCCTAATAGCAGCCTGTTTCGGTGGATAACAGTGTTGCAGGACAGACTCTGAAAAAAAGCTAGTTAGAGTAAGATTTGTCTTGACAAAAATGACAGTCAAGAAGTTTGATCTGACAGTATTTTCATCTCCTGATTTGGGGGAAAAGTACTTTGAAAATTTGCAGAGGAGACCAGAAAATCATTCAGGAAGCTGAGTATTGAAGTTAAGTTGATTTTTTCCCCCCAGTCATTTAGAGAACATGCCATTACTAACAAAGAAATTCACAGAAATTATCCAGTTCAGAGTTACTTGTATATTATAATGTTCTGAAGCACTGTGCAAATACTTAACTAAAAACATTTTTCAACTGGAATGAAGATTAGGAGTATGCAACAGTCTTTGTAATTCTGTAAGTATAAGAAAAATTAGGAGTTAAGTTTTCATTTTGAAGTATTTGAAATTGCAGAAAAGCACATTTCAGGAATCTAAACACATGTGACTCTTTCTTTTGGAAAGTAATGCTGCTTACCTTACCCCCTTTTATATTCCTTTCATTCCTACTATGTAAGATCTTATTTTGTAGTATTGAGGGCTTTTTCTAAGGATCCTTTTTTCTAAGAATATAACTAGGAATTCTTCTGCTGCTGTATTATTTAAATTGGAAAGGTTCCTG
This sequence comes from Amazona ochrocephala, assembly GCA_039720435.1. NCBI lineage: Eukaryota > Metazoa > Chordata > Aves > Psittaciformes > Psittacidae > Amazona > Amazona ochrocephala. The sequence goes on from CM077882.1 coordinate 45,964,009, forward strand.
TAAATCAAATGGATTCTGCAATTTTGTGACTTTTCTGGAGCCTAATGCCTTGGTGTTTTCTCTCCCGAGCTTCTGGGACCAGCAAAGTGGAAGATATGTTTTATTATTTTCTCTGAGGATTGGAAGTTCTCTGCTTCTTGCCTTTAAGTTTTGTAAGCCTGTGAGTTGCTACGTGGTTTTGAATAGAGTGTAAGTAGATTGCAGCTCATCGCAGCCATTATGTCAATGCATTCATTACTGCTTTTGAGGAATTTTCTTTCCTTTTCTTATGTGATAGCGCATCCTGCATGTCTCCTGGAGGGTTGGTGTTTAGAAGAACTTGTTGGCAATGCATCAACTTGCATGGCCAGTAGAAATTTTGGTTTGCCTCCTGTGGTTGCAGTGACATTTCTTCAAGAATCTGGACGATGGAGAATCAAGAGCAGGAGCTTACCAAGAGAGCCTTAGGAACAGCCTCTGCAGGTGTGCTTTAAGCACATTATTTTAGTCAGGTCTTCATTTCCCTACGGAGAAATTGGTTGAAGAAGCAGAAGAGGGTAGAACAAGTTGTTTTGTTAGTATTTTTGGTGCAGTCACTAAAGAATGACAGCTTTCTGAGAATACTGTAGGTAGAATGAGCATTTATTATTCTTTTTCTGGTGAGGAATGAGAACAAGAAAATTAAAGGGAGCAAGTGTTTGAGTTTACATATAAAGATATAAAAAATGGCAAAAAGGGGGAGTTTTGCTTGTAACACACGCTTTCCTCTTCTTGCCTCAGTGTCTTTCTCTTGCATTATGTTTGAAGAATGGTGAAGAGAGCTTAGAGAGGTAACTTTTATCCATCTCTTTCATTAAAGTTTGCATTCCCAGTAGTAATTGAGACATAATTTTACATACAAGTCAGTTGCAAGTACTGAACATTTTCAGTACATCCTTGAGAAAATTCCTGATTATTCTCTTTCCTGTCTCAAAATTGCTCTTACCTCCCCAAGACATCATGGAGAAGTTAATGTGGAAATGACCTGCTGGATGATTTCTAAGGAGCTGTCAAATCAGGCATGTAACTGAAGGCAAATTTTAACTACTACTGTGGCCTATCCCTTCCCCACCATATTGAAAATATCTGTCAGTGGGTGTACTGAAAAAGAGTATTCTCCAACTTGTTGCAGTAAACAATACTGCAGAAAAAAACCGTATTATAAAATTTCATGTGACCTTTTGAGAAAAGTGCTGATTTCATGGGGAGTTTTGGGAAAAAAGTGCCAATTTCATGCAAATTCAGAGGAAAAAGATAGATTGGAAGGTTTTACTTGGGAAGCATAAAGCCTGAATGACTGTAAAAGATATGCAAGCCTAATAATAATGAAAACAAAACTCTTTTACTAGTATATATTAATTGCCTCATATCATGCTGGCAAAATACAGAAACATGATGTTTTAGTCCATGTATTATGAAATGCAGCTTTACATTAATTTCCAAACTGGTCTAAAAGTGGATTCTTAAATCAATATCTTTTGGAGTTCTCTGGGGGTTCAAATAGTTCTGCTTCCTTATAGTGGCCTCAAAGTATCAAGGTCATTCTGAGTGTAGATGTCTAGCCCATGTGAATAAATAAGTGTGATTAGTTGAACAGACTATATGAGGCTGAGCTTTCTGTTATTGCTCCTTCTCTTTTTACTTACTGAGGTTTATGGGGGCATAGGCAGAGCATGCTGTATGAAAGCAGCACATTCAGCCAGTGATAGGAATATTTTACTGTTGAATTTGAAATGAACGTAAAATAAAGACGAGAAAAATCAGAATCGGTTTTGTGATTATTTAGATTTTCAGTGATTTCCTTGACGTCTCTGCTATCATGTAATTGGTGAGAGAGGTGAAAAAATGTATCATGCATCCTTCAAAAGGGCAGAAACTTTGTAATTTGGATGTTTCTATTAGCAAAATTTCATTCAATCTCTGGAAGTCTTGTCTGCTTCCACTGGAGAATGCTAATAGCCAGACTGAAACTATCAAAAGAATATAGATAGCTTAATATAATTTTTGCAAGGCAGGTAGTGATAGCTGCTCATATGTGGTGTGGCACTTTAACAGCTGAGATTAACTCTTTCAAGTAGATTTAGGCAACTGTTTGAAGCTTTTGATTCAGATTTGGAAAGATACAAAGCTGCTCTGTGGTGTCAGCATCAAACTGTAGAAACCTCTAAAGCTAATCATGATGTTTGTCACCTTGAGATGCAATTACATGTGAATAAATGATATTGCCTGGTTTTAGCTATGCTGAGCTAAAACCAGAATCATGTTTTTATAGATTTGTATATAATTGAAATGGTAGAATTGCTGAATGATGTTTACCACATCTGATTTCCCTCTATGAAATTCAGTGTTTAGGCTCTTTCATCTACATTTTTTGATTATTAATCTCCCTAACTATGCTTGAATTATATTATAAATGGCCTAAAATAGTCACAAACTAAAACAATATTCATAGTACTCCAACAGGTTCTTTTCAGAGTCACAGAAAAAAAAAAAAAAAAAAAAAAGAGATATATATCAAAGTCAAAATGTGTGACCTCAGCTATTCCCAAAGTGGTTTGAAAAGCACTTCCAGAAGAATGAGGAGGTGCACTGTAACCTGGGTGTAGTGTAGAAAGAAATTGTATAGTGTTCCTCCTATAGAATCCTTAATAGAGAGATGACTCTTTATGGAGTTGTAACTTTAAAAGACAGTTTTATTGACTTACAGGATACCTGTAAGTCCAGCAAAAGATTAAACATTATCTCAGAGAAGTCCACTATAGTATAGCAAGAGATCAAAGAGTTCCATTAAGAGTTCAGTGGGAGGTAAAATATATTTATAGCAAAGGTTTATGTAGCTCTGATGAGGCCTCCCTAGGGAGCTGGAAGAGACTCAGTAGGTGAGAAGGAGATAAAGGAGGGGGGAGATGGGTGGGCAATTATTGCCAGTCTAGAAGGGGGAGGCAGAACAAATTATTCTAATGGTAGTTTTTAGGAATACATCTTGAATGCGAAAGCTGATAGCAATAATTGAATGTGATAAAATCCTAGACAGTGAACTTTCTTTTAGCACAAACATGTCAAGACAGAAATACCAAGTCACACAAAGACCCTCCACCCCCTTCCTGACATCCTGGTTCAACATTAATCATGGTTGGCAAACTTACCCTGAACTCGCTGAAACAAAATTAAATAAAAAAACCCAAATGGGAAAATGGTGAAAACTGTCTCTTATTTTTCCACTAGTTATTGTTGGGAGGACTTCTAGAGGCACATCCTTATTGTGACCACTGAACGAAAAAGAAGAGATAATATTATCACACTTCTAAAATCCTGGGAATAGTGGAGAGTCTAGGTAAGGAGTCTAGCTGAGGTCATAGATCTACACCACAAACTACCATGCTAAATCTATAGAAATAATTAAAAAGCTACACTTTTTTGCTTTCATGATGGTTTGTAAAATCTCAAACCAACCTCAGAACAGAGCACAGAATGTGCCATTCTCCTTGCCTGAAGATGAAAGGAAAACAAGTGCAGAGGAGCCAAAGAGACTCACCTTGAGTCACAATGAACTTTTGCAAGTGCTTAAAAAAGTGTTCCTGTGGTTTTACTTTATTCTTGAGAGCCAGACATCCCCCTCTGCACCAAGCACACTGGGTACCTTCCTTCAGGATCCCAGCAAAAGTGGCTTCTAGTCCTAGGACTGAGGCTGTCATGTGGAAGGCAGTGATTATAGAGCATGATTCTGACCTGTACCAGTGATTATAGATCATGATTCTGATCAGATGTGCCAAAACTTTTATTGAAAAAAGATAGCAAGGAGGGCCAGAAGAATTTTTATTTTAGCACCAAATAACTCCTTTGAAATCTGTAAGGACTGAGGTCACCAGCTGGGGAGCAAGGGCAGCCAAGGGCCTGCAAGGGTTTTGTAGTCATCTGGCTTATCACATATATGCTGTTTGATACAGTGAAATAGATAGCTACTGGTTACTGAAGACTTGACATACCAAACTGATAGTAATATTACACCCTATGGGAAGCCAACACATCGTCGGTACAGTTCACTGATGATAATCTCTGATTAAAGGCCTTGAAAAGGGTGAACACCATCAACCATGTTTAGTTCACAGTAGAAGGGAGCAAGCTACACCCACAATACAAGAAAAAAAGCGCATTTCCATCTAAATCTGCTATAGACAATTTTTCAATGCTTGCAATATTAAAGGGCATGATATTAACTGGACATCAGGGTTCAGGATCTATACTTGGTTTCTGAAGATTTAAAAAGTGCATTTATAGGAAATAATGCCACTTATGTCTCCTTCTCCCACGTCTTCAAAAAAAGAAATCCCAGTATGTTTCTTTGTACTTTTATGAAGATCTAGACAGCATAACTTCATATACATTGAGATTTGTTTATTAGATCAGTTGGCAAATGAATCATCTACCATGCCACATCTTTTCTTTCTTAAGTGGGTAGAGCCTTAGGCCTTGCTTCAAATTGTACAGGACATGATTTTTGAAGTTGAACCAATTTTATTTCTAGTTCACAAATTATTTGATTGAGTCAAGTGCAGTCATGAGGTGGAAAAGTGGTGATAGATGACTATGATAAATGCACTTTAAAGAAAAGTGCCCCAAGAAAGCTGCAAAGATGTATTCAGCTGCATAATGTCAGATTTCCATGAAAAGGGTAGCCATTGATATGCTAGAAGAACTCCCACTAATGGAATCATAATTAGTGCAAGCTACTTGCACCCTGTGCAAAGTCAGCTTTCCCTTGTCACAGATAAGAAAGTAGCAAAGCTTGATGCTTTACTATTTTTATTTCCAAATAGTCTTTAAATTAAACCCTTTCTCAGACAATAGCAGGAGATTGGAATTACCTACTAGAGCTGTATTTGGAATTGTGCTTGCTATATAGGTATCTTGCGTGATGCTGAAATTAAGTTTTGATGTGCGGTAGTGTGGAATTATTCAAGGACTCTGGACTGCTACTTGAGCAGCTAGTACCATGTACTACAGGTTTGACTGTGCTTCTGTCTAAATCAGCTGCACCAAAGTATCTTGGTGTCATGGGTTCAGCAGTAGCAGTCATTTTTCTCCTTGGTAGCTGGTGCAGCTCTGTGTTTTTGACTTTCGGCCTGGGAACAGTGCTGATAACACCAATGCTTTCAGTTACTGCTTAGAATGTTTTGGTCTGGCCAAGGACTTTCTGAGCCTCATGCTCTGCCAGGGAGGAGGGGAAGCCAGGAGGGAGCAGAGACAGGACACCTGACCAAAACTGACCAAAGAGGTATTCCATCCCACAGCACATCATGCCCAGGATGAAAAAACGGAGGGCAGAGACCTGGAAAGGTGGGGGTGCACTGCTTGGTCAGGCTGGGTATAGGTGATGAGCAATTGTATTCTTTCCTTGTATTTGCTTTGTCATTATTATTATTGGTGGTAGCAGTAGTGGTTTTGTGTTATACTTTAGTTACTGATCTGTTCTTATCTCAACCTGTGGGAGTTGCATTCTTTCGATTCTCCTCCCCATCCCCCCGGGAGCTGGGGGGAAGAAAGAGGGGGGAGTAAGTGAGTGAACTGGGTGAGTTATAGTGGCTTAAACCACGACACTTGGGTACTTCACAGTGAAGTCACTGTAATCTGGATGTACCCACAGAATAATGAAAACACAGTGAAAATAAATAAAATGAGTGATGTTGATAATTTATCCTGGAAAAGGAATATTTTTTCTTCAGTCATAGGATTTTGGTGTTGGACTTTGGCCTATGACAATTAAAAAAAAAAAAATCAGTTTAGAGTGAGGATATTGTCTTCCACACTACACCTGCTCTCCTCTGTAACTGATGTGTGGACGGCTGTATCCCCAGTCAGGGCAAAGACTTCAGAACTGCTTGAAGCACTGCTAAAATAAGGATTCACTTCTAGAATATTAAAGCACTCAATTGGTGTGTTGGATTTTTTATTTTTTTTAATAATGGATGTGTACTTAGGTCTTCGCTGTGCTGGTGTTGGCTGTAGTCTCACTAAAGACTGTATGGGCTACAGTCCCAGTTCTGGAGGCAATGGATTCGGCAGAAGACCATGCATAGCTGCCAGTTGAGAAATGGGTGCTATTTGTCAATACAATATGAAGAAAACAAATGAAATCTGAAAAATTGGGTTCTTTAAGTTTGGTGTACTGCCACTGAAAGCAATGGACCTTCTCTGATTTATAGAAGATGAACATCTCAACTGTAATATTTTATTATTGCATTTTAGTGAATAATTGAATATGAGGAAACTGTGCACATTGTATAGATTTTTTTGTAAGAAGAAAACAGGATTTTGCCAAACTTTTAATGAGAAGTCAGTCTTAGTGTGTAAATTCCATTATTGTCAGTGGGAGAATGTGTAAAGCATGACTGAATCAATCTCATAGTCTTTAAAGTGTTCAGTATTAGTTATCAAAGCATTTTCTGTAGTTCACTCCCCTGCTCAAATAGCAGGATTCACAGCAATATTACTTGGTAAGAAAGGGTTAAGAAGTGGAAAATAAAGAGCTCCAAGTGTCATTGTTTTAGTACCAGTAATGTTATGTCTCTGCTACAGTGCATAAAGAAGAAATGCTGACAAGAAAAAAAAAAATCACACTTTAAGAAACTTTTCTGAGCCGAAGGAAGGTACTTTTAAATTTGTGCCAGTTACAGTAATTAGTAAACTTGTTCTTAATAGTGTTGTTAAAATGTAATTTTTTTCACACTTTCTCTTTGACACTGCTGCTTTTTAAACTTCATTTTGCACTTTGTTCCATTGTTCTTTAATCTGCTGCACTTTGCATTTAGTATCACTGAAATTTCGCACTTACTATGTCAATAACATCTGGCAAAATTGCCACCTATTAAGAGTAAGTGTTCTTTTTTCTCCTGTGAGAAATGTGATGGTGTATTATATTGGTTTCCCTTGAGAGGCTAAGGAGACAATTTTAAAGCAGATAAATGCATTAAAGAAATAACCTGAACTACAAGAGAAGGTTAACGAAAGTCAAAAACTTTTTACTCTTTTTTCACGCCTTTTTTTTTTTTCTTTTGATAAAAGCATCCTGTACATGTGGGGAGTGAAAAAATAGTTCAGTTATTCAATCTTCTGCACATTTGGATGTATGTTACCTTTCATAATGCTTCTGCAGGACACGTTATGTTCTTAAAGGCTTTTATCTACATCAATATTTTTCTGCCCATGTTGGACATGTGTCAGTTTAATGTTGTATTGCAGGAAGTGTGCTGATAAGTTCAACACTGTTGGCTTAGTGTGAAAACACAGGAGTGGTTTTCCAGAGATGCTGTAGACAGGAGCAGGCCTGGCTTTGAGTTCTCTACCTCCATGGTCAAGCACTATTTCAGTTCACTTGTGCACAGAGTGAGCACCAGGCTCCTTCATACCGGAGAAATATTCTGATGAAGGAAGATGGGATGGGTTAGAATGAAGTGATCACCTTAGGCTCCTCTGTACTCACTAGTCCAGCTAGAAAGCTTCCTGACATTTTGCTTTCATCATAGCTGGAAGATTGACTCACTTTGGCGTACTGTCTTGAGTAAGACCTTCCTGAGTAGGACATAGCATGTATGCCTGTATATAGCCTGGCTTTTAAAGTGTATATCATATTCCTTAAATATATCAATATCTTGAGTATGCCTGTGATTCTTATGTATACATTGCTAGTAAATGAAACTGAATTTATGGAATGAAGTATAGCCTGAGTGACAGACGTTTCTTTTACCATGGATAAAATCTGGGTGAAACTGAGCTGCCACCCATGCCATACACATGCTGAAATGGTGCTGAAATTCAAATAATTGCACACAAGGCAAGGAAGGAAAAAGCTTCACAGAAGAAAATTCTGTAGCACTGTTTACACAATGGGATCTATTTTCATAGTACTGCTTCCCATGGCATTGGAGGAATGTGAGCTGGGAAGGGCTAAGGGAAATACAGTGCGTTCCAGAGACTGTCAAAGACATAGGGAATCTTTCCATTAACTTTAGGAGAGCTTTGGCCTGAGCCTGCATTATAAATGCAAACTATATGGCCTGATTGAAGAAACAGGAGGGATAGGAATATAATGAACTGAGACACAGGGATGTGGGATTTTGGTACTTTGGCAGATGGTGGAAAGCCATTCCATGTCTGTAAATCCTCATGTCAGGACTCAGTGTTGCAAACACAATGATATCTAGCTTTGCATGAGGGATGTGAATTTTGTATCCAGCTACATGCACAGCTCCAGTTAGCATAATGAGAACTGTGCATATATTGAATCACAGAGGGAGTAGACTTGAGCAGAAGGAGATCTGTCCCCGTGGAATAGCAACTTAACTATTAGACTAAAGAAAAGGATTGTTCTAAAATTGGTACACTTGATCTTTATTCAGCATATTGTAAAAGACTAAATAGATACAATCTTCATCTTCTCTCTATAGATATGTATATGAGACTTAAAAACATAAATGTCTTGAATTTCTATGTTTGAATTCAGAAGAAATTTTACTTGAATAAAGCAACACAGGGATGAATATGATGCCTTAGTGACTTAGATATATAAAATTATTGTATAATACATTTATTCTGAAATAATTTCAACTAATAATATTACAGAGTTGTTATCTAGATATAGTACAGTGCATCTTGCTATAGTTTTCAGTTTGCACGTAATATTTATAATGGCATTCATTAGGTTGTTTTAGTATAAATCTACCCAGGTGATGTGTTACTGCTTAAACTTTGTGTGTGTTGAAAGACATAGAAATAGCAAAATAGAGCATGCTTGAACATTTTCACTGTTTTCTTTCTTGTATGTATAGAATTAACGTACAGATGCTGATATTTGCATCTGTATTATAATATGAATGCTTCATCCTTGGTGGCGTTCAAGGTGGGGTTGGACATAGCCTTGGATGGCATGGTTTAGTGGGAGGTGTCCCTGCTCATGGCAGGGGGGTTGGAACTCGATGATCTTGAGGTCCTTTCCAACCCTAACTATTCTATGATTCTGTGATTCTATGAAGTTTACATACTACTGGTTACAAATAATGAGGTGGTGAAGAACAACAATTGTATTTCTCCTTCCAGATTTTGCCTTTCCTTAAATTTCTCTTCTTAATTTTTTATTGGCTGCAATTTAAAAATCTTTTCCCTGACATGAATGCATTTTCTTCTGACAAAATGACTCTTCTGATACTTTTTTGTTTTAAAATAATTTTCTATCAACAAAAGATTGCACAAATAAGACTGTAATGAGCACAAACATGAATCAAATGCTTATGTGTTGTCTGGCATGATACTGCAGGCTCGTTGTTAGCCCTTCTTCTAAAACTTAGTCGCCTCCAATTTCTTAATTTGGAAAAGACATCTTGTTTCCTTATTCTGAAAATCCACCAAGAATTTAATGAACCAGTGGTGGTTCATTAACTTCCAGTTGGAAACTCAAGCAAGTTCTTAAGGTGACTGCATGACTAAACTGCCCCAAATCAGTTATTTTTCTGTTTAAAGACATGTTGTAGTCGATTACATGCAGCTAGATCACGTGAGCCTTGTTCCCACTTTGTAATGCTTTTTGTGTTAGGTAGTTCCCATGATTTCCTGGGGAGGATTCAGAGAGTAAGTCAAGGTTTGGCAACTTTTCAAAGTTGAGTTGCCAGATGGTATTTTTCTTTCCCAAATTAGAAGTTAAGCGTGCTGTTAGAAACTCAGCAAGAGCTGGGAGATACTGCCTTTCACAGAAGCAAGATGCTGCCAATCACCTTATTGGAGGTATCATCTCTCTGCACAAAGCTGTAGTTTCTCAGCCCCTGTTGAGCTTGGAAGGTGGGGGAGCCACTGCCTCTCACATGTGCCCCTCTAAAGATGTGCATTGTCTCCCAGCTCCCGAGCCTGTGTAATCCCTGCTGTATGCCATTAAGAGACTGCCTGTGGACCATCTTGGCCATCCAGACTTAAGGCTGGGGATCCCTAGAAAAAGAATTTAGTAGAGCAGAGATGCCATAGTCTAATTGTAGTCAGGGGATCTGGTTTGGATTGTCACAGTGGTGTCTCCATGTGATAGTTGTTTCACTGTGTGCTATTTTCGTTGTCCCCATATTGGGGCTATTTTTGAGGTTGCTTGCTTTTTCCTACATATTCAGATTTAAATAGATTACTAAAAGGTCAGGTCTTCAGCCTATAGGGAGTATCTTTAGGCAGTTGTATTCACAGCAGGTGCTTCAGGGAAAACAAGATTGTTGCAGGTGGGCAAGTGATTAAGCTGCCAGGACCCATTTTCTGGCACTTGAAAGCTGGCAAAAATGATAGTCTACTTCCCTGTTCAGCTGCAGTCTGTCAGATGAAAGTGGCTGCATCTTGCGTTTCTGAGATTCTTTCATGTCACCAGAGGTCATGATCCCTTGTCTGGGAATCACTGAACTCGTTTGTGAGGGTGATCTTGCAAACTAGCAAGCATTGAATCTCCACAGAGATGCCTTGTGGCATAAGGTCCTTTAAGTCTCCTACTTTGTGAACTAACAGGGGCAAGAAATGTTAGAAAAATGGTGCCTTTTATAACCCGCGAAGTTAGAGATTTTCTTGCACTGCTAACCTGTGCCTTCACTCAGTGAAAAGGAATCACAAACATAGTAAAAAGAGAGGGGGACTTTCTGAAGCAAATAAACACAGATCCGTAAAGGTGATCTGGCCTATGATTCAAACCAAATGTAGGCTCCGTGCCCTTCAGCTGTCTGAATAAGGCAGGTGTAGCCAATCTGTGGCTCCTGAGAGGAGTCTCAGTAAATGCTTGCATGGCTCCAGTGACAGAGTCCTCTTGTGCAACTCGTAGGAGCCCTGCTGGATTGTCTGAATTCATGGTAGTCAGAAAAAGCTTTGGAGGACAATACCAATGAACAGCTTTGTCATCCACATACCTGTCCAGTAGCAGAGCAGCTTACTGGTTTTTCAGGCGTGAACATAGCTTTTCCATGAGTGTAGACAATCAGCAGATTCACCTCTGGCTGGATGCTGGGGCATGTTGGAAGACTGTCATTAGAGGTCCAGAATCTCTTGAGTACCAACTGACAGCTCATCTCCTACCATGTCAGAAAAAAAGAGTGCAGAAATCTGTGATGTTGCTTTCTCCATCAACCTACCAACTTAATACTACTTTTGAACAAGAAGTGCAAACCAGATTGGCATTTAGCAAGACTGCTTTGATACAAGAAATATGTTGTAAGCCTGAAGACAGGTGCATTACCACTAAGAAGGATTTTGTTATAAATGTTCTCATTACAGTGTGACGTGCATACAGTTTGTGCCTTGAGGTTCAGCTTTGCTGTTGTTAAATTGTCACGTTTTTGTGTTAATCTTTTAGATTAAATGGTAAATATAGAAGTCTTTATTCGATTAACAAAGAAGTAGTCAGTAAAAGATGGTGATTGAAATAAAATGGTGAGAAACAGAAGTTCTGTATCCTATTAAATGTGAAATTATTGTGTAAGAGTGAACACACAGTAAATGACAGAATAAAACCAGTGAAGAGCAAAAGGAAGCTTGAAAGCTGCCCCAGCTCTCTGTTTAGCAGGTAAATGTTCAGAATTTACTTCAGCTTTTTTACCCATTTTGCATGTTAGAGGTAAAGTGTATCCTAAGTTCTGCATGTGAATATTCACATGCAAAATGTTAGGTATTTACTGTATTAGTGGCTTCAAAAGGACATACCTTAAAGTTTGCTGCTGACTATAAATCTCTGACTGTAGTTTTAATCTGAGGCAAAATAATGGACTCTTTTCATATATTATCTGTCTTCCTTCTGACCCAATGAGGTATTCATTTTGGTACTGGACTTCTGTTATAATCTGTATTCTGATCAGGTCTGACTGTAATAATTATCCTGGTTACTACTAAGTGATTTGAATAGACTAATAAAAGTAACCTGGAATAATGTAGCATGTACACGGAAGTGCCAGCCAGCACAGAAGAAGAGAACCTGCCTACAGAGCCAAAAGAGCAAACTGCAACCCACCACTCCACTTATTAGACAGCTAGGAAACGTTGTCTTTTCCTTATAGCAGGTAGGTAGATATGAAGTGTGGTAATTACCTGTCCCTTATAAATAATTAATACTTTTCACTTGCATTTTGTTCTCTTCTTTCTAGTTACGACACCTTGCTCATCACCACATTCGCTGTGTATCTTGTTCTCTGCATTTCCACACCTGTCACATGTTTGTTTTCTTGCACTCTTCTCGGGCATAACAGTACACAGAAAATTTGTAATTATTTTTTATAATCTGCAGATTTCTACATATATATTGCTAAATGTTTTGAAACGAAGCTAGATCATGTTCTTTATCATGGGGCTGGTGAGATGGCTTTCTCTGCTTTACTCTGCTATCATGTCAGCTGCAAGTAAAAAACAGTGCTCAGAGTGTGAGTCGATATTTCTTTGCAAGTGTTTAGGTTATATTAGTATTTTCTCTTTTAATAGTTCTCTGACATATCAATTGTCTTATGCATTGCAGCTTCTTTGCATTGCGCAGGCGCGTGCAATGTTACTGTAAATGCCCAGCAGGGCATGTAACTGAGCAACTTACTTGCTTCATCTTCAGAAGCTTGTTTGCTGAGGATCTTTACCTTTATTCTGACTGTGACGGCAGGACCAGGGCTGACAGAGCTCAGATTTTCTCTATCTTTCTATCTCAGACAGAAGCTGTTGAAGAACCTATATGACCGGTGCAACTTAGCGTAGCTTGGCAACAGCTCAGCACTACAGACAGCCTGTTCTGACTGCAGATGGTACCCTGATTTCTCCCTGCTTAAGCACCCCCTCAGCTTACACCCAGGCTCCACTGAAAGTTACTGCTTCCTCAGGTCTACCAGCACAAGTCACAGAACTGCTTTTTAGTCCAAAGCAGTCAAACTGATGCACGTTAAGGAAACAGTTTTTATTGAATCAGCTTAGGGAGCAACCAGGTGAGCAGGCAGTGGCAGCTGTGAGGGAGCAGATAAGAGGTGAGCAGGTGAGGGGGTTTCATCAGCAGTGGGAAGAGCGTGCCTGAATACCACATAAGTGGTGTCAAAACCCCTGCCGGTCTTCTGAGATGGGAAAGGGGAGAGATTTTCTCTGCCCTCTCATCCTTTTTCCTAAACCAAGACTAGCTCTTATATAGAAGTGCATCAAACTCAGTGCTAAAACTTATTTATTTATTATTTTAAGGAGTGAAAAAGCTCTTACCTTGGTCAGTGAATGATTTTTCTAATGTGCTAGTCACAGATCAAGTATAGAGGGTAGGATAAAACAATTTTGTTTGAGTTCTGGTATTATATACTGGGTTAATTGATTAGATCTTTTTAAATATCCTTCAGTTGATTAATGTCTAAGGCCTATACATGATACACATAGCTCACAAACACTCCATTTTGGACAGCAGTCAAAATGAAAGCTGTACATAGTTCTGGTCAGAACTTCAGCAATAACAGCTTCAGGAAAACAAATTATTATAGGAAGTGATTGATGTACTGACTAAACAGGTTGCAGCCTTCCCCTGCAGTAGGTGGTGCTCACTGCTTAAATAAAATGAAGTAGTGACAGTGGTGGGCATACCAGCTTTTGGCTGAGTCCTAAAACCAGGGATGGACAATTTGTAATGAAAAACCTCATATCTATGGGAGAGCAGAGCCTTGTTTCACAGGGTGCATTCTATCTCACTAATTTTTCTTTTTGCAGTTTCACGTAAAAATACCCTTTCTAAAACTCTTCTGTATTCTGTATTGTTGCAGGGACACCTGGTATATTTTATTGCAGAGGTGGCTGCTTTTCATTGGTTTGTGAAATACTGCATATATTTCAGTACACTTTAGGAAGGTCTCAGAATACCAGAAACATTAACTTGTTGTATAAGCACTGCTATTTTTGGTGAGAAAATTGATTGGTAATTTATATAAACTCTTAACTTCACCTGTTCAGCTACTGCTTCTAGAACCTCAGAACAAAGTGAAATCAATAAGAATTTGGCCCAAGTGCTTTTGAAAACTGCTATAACTTTCTGTATGTGATTTAGGCACCAAAATACCTTCAAGATATGTTCTTCAGTCCTATGTTGCTTGTGTGGCTCTGTGGAGCTTTAATTTGTTCACAGATCCAACTCCCTACACGTGCCTCTTCTCAGCCACAGTGCTCTGGCAGGTGTCCTGCTTTCAGGCTTACCCACCATTGCTGCTGCAGGTCTCTGCAGTTGCTGGTCTGTACCTTTCGCTCTCTGTCTTTCACTGTTTCAGCACCAGCTTTTTGGTTTGTGGAGTAAACCTGAGGATTTTACCAGGAGAGGAAAGGCATAAGGGGTAGTGCAGACTCAAGTGTGATGATGAGAAGCCTCTTTCTGGACTGGGTCTTTAGTAAAAGTGGTCATAGAAACTCAGTGGAGCCCCACATGTTCTTTTGTACTAAAATTTTGGAATTCGTACTGAAATTCTGGATCCAGGCCATCCTTGAATTTTTAGGTATGTTTGGATCAAGATCTGAAGTTTGTGACTTATTTCAATAATGGTCTGAACTGAATGCCAAATTTGTGAGGTCTACCTTGCCTAAGTGCTTAGATATTGGCCAGATGCTTGGCTGTCACTGCCTTAAAAACTATTTTCTCAATAGTGAAAATCTCTGTTTTGAGACTTTTTTCTAAAGAGCTGGTCTGGTAACCACAGCAGAATAAAAATAAGAATTGCATCAAAGAATGTGTGTCAGAAATTTTGTAGTTTGGTTTACTATTTATAGATTCGCAGGTCATTATTAATTTCCATAATAATACTTCACCTGGCTATAATACATATTCATTCCTTCATGTTTCTAAAGCCCTTTGGGAACTTAGTAAAGAGCTGCTAGAAAAGTCCAAAATGTTATTAAATGAGTTTAAAATTCCAGCTGTTTTCCTCATAATAGATTTTGCCTGAAGTAAGAATGAATATTAAAGAAAAAAATAAAACTTTTTCTAAAGTGATCTTTGCTGTCAGCCTGTTAAAAGTACATTTCTTGGCATACTGTCCATCTTTTTTTCTTGGTGATACTTAAGTTTAGTTTGGTTTAGTTTTTAGCTCATTACTTTAATAGCAAAACTTCACTGAGGATGACATTTGTTTCATGAGGTAAATCTCCACTCCAGTAAACATGAAGTAAACCTCTCCTTTCACATCAGAAGAATATTCTTCTGTAATGTTTTAGGTTTGTTTTATTTTTTTTCATAAATATTGGTATAGTCTTTAATAATTTCTTCTATATAGAAATCACACCTCTTGAGTAATATGTTGCTCTAAGAGCCTTAGAGATAAACAAATAAAATCCTTAGCTGATTACTTTAAACCTGGCATTTTCTAGTTCAGTGTTCTGCATGGCTTGCTTTTGTTTTGCTTGAAATCATAGTAATACTAGAAAACCTGTTGGAACACAGGCTGTTAGTGTGCTAATGTAAATTGTGAAAAGAAAACTAATTTGTGATGTTTTCTTAGGATACAGCCAAGATTTTTTTTTAATTTGAAAAAAAAAAAAAAAAAGAAAAGATTACAATGATGTAAAGGCCCATGAGTTAAAGTGCAGCCTTTTATGTAGCAAGGGAAAAAAGCCACCTGAAAACGTGTAAAGTGTGTTTTAGTCTGCAACAATGAACTCTTTCAAAACAATGCTGTCACTGTTTCAGTACTTTAAAGTGACACAGTGATTTTCAAGTATTAATAAACATCCAGGGGGAGCTAGGGAGTAGCAATTTTGCTTTTTTTTAATGGTATGTAAGGAAATACGAATACAGAGAAAAGTAGTATAAATGACTAATTCTTATTTTGGGATTGGGGCTTTTTTTACTGGGAACTTTTGATGAGAAACTGGTCAGCCATTCTGAGAGTGGTGGAAAGCCTGTCAAGGTCACTGCCAAGGACAAGAGAGTCAATTAGTATGCAGATCAGAGCCAAGGAGTTCAAAGGTATTGTTCCAATTCAATCACATTAGCCAGGCCAGTAATGAACAAACGGCATGACCTTAATCAGGGAGCCTGAACCACTCATTGAAGGGAAGTATGTGTGTCTGTGTATGTACTGGGGGGGGACAGGAGGAGGGGTTAGTGTGGCAAAAAGGATGTGGTTTCTTTTGTTGTTGTGCTTTGGCTTAGGCTTTTTTTTAAATTCTTTTTTTTTTTTTTATTTTTATTTTTATTTTTAAAGGAACAGCACTCCCAGTTTGCTTAATTAGCCACCAGTAATGGAAACTTTGTTCTGGATGCTTGTATTCTGAAGTACAAAACTGCTTTTATTTTGGGGTGATAACTGAAACAGACTCAAATGGACAGGTGGCTTGAGTATTTTAATCAAATGCATTCAGTTATATGGGAAAGCATATGCACGAGGAGGGAGATAACCTTATGTAAAACACCAAACCGAATTTTACAATTAGTTTCTCTCACACTGCTAATTTTCTTAAGTCTACATGCCAGGAAAATTCTGGGTGGTTTTTTTTTCCCCTTTGGCATAACATAAAGTAAGCCACACTCAATAATGGAAAGAATATTTATTTAGAACAAAAGATATTTCTTTAACACTTTCAAATATTGCCCCATATATATTTTAGATGTCCACATTGCTAAGTTGTTTCATACGCTCAGCACAATACACACTGCATGTTTCAGTGTACTCGATTTAGTACAGTCAAAAAGCAGCATTCTGTGTTATATTCATGATAACAAATGCCCGCTCTGTTATAAACTCACAAAATATCTCTCTCTGCTATTTTTCATATATGCATATAAGCATTCGAATACTTTTACAGACATGTGTACATCCTGATGACAATATAAGAAAATGACAGGACATATCTGTACTCATTTATATATTGTAATGTCTGCCTGTTTCTGTAAGGTGTTTTTTGAATGCATACTTAGGACTCCGTTGAAATTTGTACGTGAATCAGAACTATGCTCTTTTTTATAAACTATTTGGTAATAGTTTTTTATAAACTGAATTTGGTAGCCAAATATATTAAAATAACACTTCAAAAGGTAACATTTTTCATTATTTGAATAATGGAAATTGTAAACACATTCTTTCTGCATGCAGAAAGATAAAAAAACACTTCGCAAGAAATCAATATTATGTATTGAAAATGTGTATGATGCTGAAAATGTATTCACATGGTTTACGTACAAGTTATTGTTTTGTGTTTATATATACAATAACATGTAAGTTTCCTGTACCTCTCTGTGTAACATTTGCTCAGCAATTACTTCAGCTGGAGCAGATTATCAAAGAAAGCTGCAGGCTTCATTGGGGAAACTGTTTGCAGAGATCATTTCTCTATAAATGAATCATGATAGGCAACTAAGATTTTAGGAATCAAGGGGAGGGTGGGTTTTTTTTCACTCTCTTCCTTTCTCTTTTTTACTGGGGAGGTAGTTCATCATATCTCACTAAAACGGAAGACGCATAACAGAAAAGAAACTATTCTAGGCTATGAAGCACCCTAGGGGTTCATGAATGTTGGGGGAGGAACACTGATTATACAATGCAATAACATATTGAGACACTATTTCAGTTTTACACTTGGTATCAAGTAAATACAGGATATCTCACCCATGAAGGGTGATTATCTTTCATAAAGGGAGGAAATGAGTTATTAAGGTCTTTCTCAGGAGCAAAACAAGGATAAGAATCTTTATTAATGTAAGAAACAATCTGGTTTGCTTTTGTTTTTTGGTGTTTGTTTTGTTGTTTTTTTTTCCTCCCCCTTACAGTAATGTACTTCCTTTTTAGCAAAGATCTGGGGTTTTTTGTCTTTAAATTGTCTATAGTACAGAATTGAACACACATCATTTTTAGCTGACACCACTGCACTGTTTGAGAATATTGCTATAATACATGTGCTCATTTTTATCTAGATCACAATTAATAACATTTTTAAGCAGGCAATGTCTATCTAGTCCCATAAAACCACTTGTAAAGCATTTGATATTTTATTTGAGGATATTAAAATATTGTTTAAAAATAAACATATACCAGCAGAGCAAAATTTTCACATGATTATTCAGATAGTCAATAGGTCCTCTTTGATCATATTATCATGATGCTTCTCTTGGATTTCAGTCTAAGACAGGAGCATTTTTTCCTGTTTCTCTCTCTCAGTCTCTCTGTCTCTGTCCCCCCACTCCCCCCAACAAGGTCATAGATTTTTTTAAATGAGGACTACAAGTTCCAAGTACAAGATTAAGTAAGTTCTAACAGTGTTATAAAAGTAAGTGCTTTTCTCTATAATAAAAGGTGTTTAAAAGGTTCGCTACAGCTTTAAACAGAATTACAATTTACTTCTTTCAAGTGTCCAGGCCATAAATTCTTCTCAATTCCCTCTCTCTCTCCCCTTGTCGGAATTAATGAGATCAGATTTGATCAGGGCAGTGATGTGTTCAGAGCCAAATCACACAACAGCGCGCGTGCGGTAATGGAATTTGCATCTAATGCATACATAAATCAAACATCTTTCTGGACATTTTCATATGCATAATGTCATTTCATCCAGTTCTCTCTGTGCAGAGGGGGAGATTTTTCTCTCTGAGAGAATGACTTTCTTTAATGCTTTCATTTTATTTTCGCTGACTACAATCCCCGAGAATGCGCTCGGTCGGAGAATCTTTCGGGGCGCGGTTGACAGTTCCTTTTCCAAGAGGGGTCCTTCACATTTATCATGCCTCTTCCTCAGGGGCTTTGTTATGCAAATGTGGCTGAAATTGATAATTCCAAAGTGCTTCATTTCGGTTCCTTGGCGGTTGGAGATGGTAGATAAAAAGAAACTGACAAGACACACTGATTGCCCTCAATGCTTGTAACTCTCTTGCTAACAAGGCTCGATATTGTTAAAAATTCCTATTGTTATCAGGGTGGCAGTTCCATTATGCAGGCCTTGCAAATTTCTCATTTGAATATTAACCCTTTAATCACCATGCTCCCCTCTCCCCCCCCCCCCCCCCAGCCCCAAATCAGTTGCTGACGAATGGGTCAGAACGCAAACCAGTAAATTATTGCCCTATTATTCTATTATTAGTGCAAAGTGTGCTGTAGGGTTTTTTTGTGGTTGTTGTTGCTTGGGTTTATTTTATTCTATTTTTTTAAAACTACTTCTATTAATCATTTTTCAATGAGATTTATTTACCTTAAAAAAATGCTTTAATAAAATAAGTCTAGCAGAGAGAGAGAACTGGGTTACTTCAAGTTAGGGTTGGGAGTATATTTACATGGAAATATCTGTTTGCAGAAGTCAAATTCAGTAGCTCCTGGAGAGTGGAGAAATTTCATTATTTTTCACTTGTATGTACTTGCACTTTATGTTCTAACTTAGGTAGGCCTCAGGGAGGGGGCAGCATGTCTTTATATACCATAGTTCCATGAGATTTTTAGCTGTCTGTCCTGTTGTCTGCAATATCCCTATCTCAGGCTAGCCAGCAACTGACTTCTAGCCTATAGACAGGTAACTAAAATAAAGGAGTAGAGAAAAAGTGAACTTGAAAGCTGAAAGGTTTTCTGGAGCTGTGTTTTTTTAACCTGGAAGGACTCATGACTATACTTCCACACTTAGGCACTCCTTATACTGACACCTTTCACTTACGTATTTATAAAATTATGTTAATAAGTGGAAGGGGAAGGAGTGATTCAGGGACCCGATGCTGTCACTGCTGTGGTTCACAAGAGCTTTGCCAGTATCTTCAACAATCACCCCATCAGGCCCTGGAAATTACATGCAACCAGGCAATGGCAAATTCAACCTAAGGAGCAGGTCACATTGCAAAAGAGCGTGACTGGGTGCTAACTGACTTACTCACTGATTAATGAAATTGTAATGTCTGGAATTTCAAATATCTCTCTAACATTCCCGCATGTGTTTGTGTCCGTAAAAGGTGAATTCTTTCCCACTAAGCATATGCCTTCAGGCTCATATTACAATTATAGGATAATTTAAGTTTGTCATTTTTCTGAGGACACCTGACATGGTTCCAGTTAAAGTAAATCTTGGTGTGACAAAAGTAAGTATTGCTGATGCTGGGGGGGAAGTGGAGAAGGGAGGAGCCGGTGCTATAAAATGAAGCATAGCTCACTGCTAGCACCAGGCAGCTGCAAGAATATAATATTTCTCTACAATTACAAAGAAGATGCATCTCAACCAGCTCATGTCAAAGGAACGTCAAAGTTTCCACTTTCTTAGTTCTGAAGTCTTGCAGAACTGTCTGCCAAATTATAGTAAATAAAAAAGCTACTTGCACAGTAGTAGCCTCTTTTATATTGGAATATTTCTGTTCTTCCCTCTAAAAAAAAAAAAGAAAACACAAAGAAACAAAAAAAGAAATAAGAAACAAAAAACCCCAACCCTTTCATGTTATTGTAGGAACTCTTGGGACCTCTTAGTTCTTTCTTTCATTTATAGGTGTGATGGCAAATTAAACCCATGGCACAAAACAGCGATAATGCCTACTGTAGAGCGGTGTGAGTTACAAGCGTTAAGTTTCCCATGCCTGTGCTTTTTCTTTCAATTATCTGAAAACACCCTGTTAATTTTTAATGTGTTCATACCCTCATTCTATTACCAAAACTGATACCTTTCCCCCCTTCTTACTTCAGAAACAGATTTCACTAAACCTGGCTGCCGTAAACTCATTATGCAATTCTGTCATTTATTCTGTCCATTAGAGTAACCAGTGTTACTGCTTTTCTCCTCACTTGAGTCTGTCAAGTACTGTTATTTATGCTCAGTGGTATTAATATCTCTGGTTGTATTATGGTTGTGCACTCAAAATTGCTAATACAATCTAAACTTGGCAATAGTGACTGCATCAGCTATCAATAATCAAAAAGTCTCATGCAACTTGTAAGTATTAATAAGTCAATAATTACCTAAATATAATTAGAGTCTTCTGCTTGCTCTAAAGAATCATCAGTAGAGCTGATGGCTTTAAAAAGATACTCCTTTTCAGAATCAGAGAGCATGCCTATATTATGAACAAGAGAATTAAAGATTTGACAGCATGATTTTGAGTGTTTCTTATTTTAAGGTACCCTTGGCAATGAATCTGCTGTAACCTGGCTATATGATGTTATCTGCTCTCTTTAGGTAGAAGTTGATTTTTCTTTCACTGCTTGCTTTCTGTGGATTTTCAAAAGGATTTTCATTTTTTTTTTTTTTTTTTTTTTTTTTTTTTTTTTTTTTTTTTTTTTTTGTAACAAGAAAACCTGTTAGGTAATTTGTGACCACAGGATTAGAGCAATACAGCTAAACTAATATGTATGCAATGGCTTCCTTTACGCATAGGAGCAGGCACTCTTTACTTTGCAGCCCAAAACACACAAAGCACCCATTAGAATGAAGAGGCCTGTGATGTCTCTTCATGTGCAGAGTGTAAAGGTACATGAATGTCCTTGCTTGTTGGCATTTAATTTACCAGTTGCCTCTGTAGTGGAGCCTTGGCAGATTCAGCTTGAATCTGAAAGACAGGCTGTCATACTGAGAGTCTGCTGCCTACTGCTGAAATTGAGAGGCTTGGCAGATATGCAAACAGTAACTGGGTTTGAGTTGTTTTGATTACAAGTTAAACAGAAAGTCATTGGCAGGGCCAATATAAATCTGCTGAGGTTTTTTGGCAAAATCTGTGGAGGTATTTCTATATATTCTGCAGAACTCTAGAGCACCTTGATTTCACATCAAAGAGTGTCCACCTCTGAACCCATTCTGCAGATAAATGTGTTAGAAACTTGAGTGAACACATTTAACTTGCTGAGAGATTCCAGATTCAAAAATATAAAGCCCATTAACAACATGCTATACCACACCACCTTTGTACAGTTGTTAAATTCTGCAACCTAATGTTTCATTCAAGTTTAGGTGGACTTTTGGAGAAGTAAGACAAGTTACAATCAGCTGAAACAGGAGGGCAAAATAGATTTTAATAAAAGTTCCAGGTGAATAAATTAAAAAAAAAAAAAGCAACAAAACACCACCTGATTGGACAAGGTCCTGAATTTAGCTGTGTTCATAGAAACGCTGAGATATTTCACCAACACATTGTTTTATGACATTAATTGAGATTTTCTGAAGTTACTCTCTTCTTGGCACAAAGTGCTTTAACAGTGGTTCAGGCTGGTGCAATTCAATCTGTAACTGGCTTTTTTCTACTATTCTACAACAACTTTTCCTGAAACATAGTAGTTGACAAAACATCCAGACCTGATAAAATCTAAGTGCTCATCCCAAATTTATTTTCTTACAGAGTTCATTTGTCTCCTTGCCTAATCTGCAATGCTGAGTTGATAAAAGTAACCCAAACTGACATTGTATAAGCAAAAAAAGGAGTCTGTACACTTTAATTACATGTGCTTTTACAATGCAACCTCTGCTTGATTCTGGCTTAGTGTTTTGAACACTAACACATCCTTTACTAAAATTGCCTTGCAATTTTTAGGCAAAATCACATTAATTTTGGAGGGAGGGGAAAGAATACATATAATTGTCACTCCTATTGTTTCTGTCTGACTGGCTGTAGACAGATTTCTGCAAGGCTGGCTAGCAACAATACACTGATTTACAGAAGCAGGAATATCTCCACAATTTCAAGGGCTAAGACACCTTTATTTGAAAACTGAGAATCTGCAAAATGTGGCAGAGTTCTTGGAAAGAACCCAAATGTATGGAATCTTTTTAATTCTTTTTTTTCCTTCTCTGCTTGTATCTGCTACTTTGCCTATTATGGCTTTCGGGGCTGGGGGGGGGAGGGGGGGCAGAAGAGAAACCACAACAAAAAAAACCCACTCCTGAATTTGTGCAAATTATTATATAGTTCATGCTAAATTTTAAAATAACATAATTTGGAAAAATTGATAAGAATATAAACATCGTTATCTAAATGCTGTTTATTTCCAGATCTGGCAAACTGAAGCAGCACATTATTTTCCTAAGACAAGTAAAGGTTTTTTTTCTTTGGAAAGAACTCCACTGATTTTCTCATATTGAATGTCCCTGTCCCTTGAGCAAACGGAATAAGAGTTTATATGAATGGGCGATATTGCACTCCAGATAGCAGAAAACAGCAACATTTTAGGAATCTGATTTTCAGATCCAGGTTGAAAAAAATACACTGGCTTCTTGCCTCCTTTTTCTCCTTTTTACTATTCTATGTACTTTCTTAAAAAAAGTGAATTTAGGAACCTTTAAACTGCATGCTCTCTCAATACTACAACCTGATGCAAATTTTTAGAGAATGCTTCAAATGTCAAATCTCTCTGAAAGTGATATACTTTATTACTGTTCTTTCTTGTAATATAAACATTTCAGTGCAGCTCAGATCTTATTTTTCAAAATACACAGGATTTTGATATATGGACAACAGGAGAATATATATTTTAGATATAATGCCATAAGTGCTTAAAAGTTATTTCTGAGCTGATTTAACATGGAAAATCTCCAGGTAGATTAATTTTATAGGCTGCTTTTATGGGTGTAACATTTCAAGATGAGAAAGCCATGCTTCTGAAATTTAGTTTTGTCAGATTTCATTGGCACCTCCAACTTCATCCTTTATTACCTTAAAGTTGAAATTTAATCTCCTTTTTTTTCCTGATTTTTTGCTTAATTCTTGACTGAAATGACTGGGGTTGTATTTTCATGCTCAGGTTCTGTTGCTTCTATTACTCTCTCATTATTTACATATGCAAGGGAAAAAAAATATTACAATAGAGGTACTTAAATTACTGTGCTTAGAAATTGCAAGACCTGCGATGTCTATTTTTATTGGAGCAGGCAGCTATAGACAGAGGTTAAGCACATGTCCCCAAAAAGCCTCTTTCCAAATGGCTGAGTTAATTCACAGTGGTAAGAGCAAGCTGCCTGAAACCAATTGCTCTATTGTGATGAAGGCAGAGCTTGAAACTGCAGTCCTTGCTCAGGCAAAACTTCTGACAGAACCATGACTTTTTAAAGAAACGCCTATTTCTAACATTGCCAACAGGGGCTGTATTGCAGTAAAAGGAGAATGTGGGCTGTATAGAATAAGCATGTTTAGTGATGTTTCTGTAAGACTCTTAATATGGATTCAGCACATACTTCATAGATGTATATAGCCAATGTCCATGAACAACAGTGCACATTTGCATATTTATGTACATTTTTGTTTTTCTGAAACATACTCCAGAATGCATCACAACTCCATATGAAAAGTGGCTTTTATGTGTGTGTTAAGAATGCTTTATAAATCTGAATGCCTCAGCCGTTTGGTTTGTAGTTGTTATTTTTTCCTTTGACAGTACAGCAGAGATAGTCTGCATTCTGGCCTGATGGCCTGCAAAATTGCTAAAAAGGAGAAAAGTGTTTTTAGATTTCAGGAGTGTAGGTAAGGGGAAAGAAGAAGCAAACATTTTAAATCAGAAAATATGTGAATGTTGTGTGTATCTTTGTATGTGTTTGTGTGCCCACGTTTGGAAATTCACAAACTAATAGTTTGAGGTTATGGTCTCAGTTTTTATGACCGAGTTATGTACCTAAAATGTGGTCTCACTGATATAAATTCTGAGAAATTCTCAACTATTGTGGTGCCTGCTATAATAAAATTCTCTGGGAGAAAATGGCAGAGATACAAAACACTAAAGAATGATGATTTCTTCACTACCAATGTGACTGCATAAATTAGGTGTGCATAAGTCCCAATGATTTATAGCACTTGAAACTTACAAAAAATGATTACATTTGATGTTTTGTTAGAAAATGCAAAAAAGCTGATGCTTATTCACAGAATGGATAAGAGAATCAGGAGCTGAACTCAGGTTATAGCAGCTATCATCTTGTAGAGATTTTTGTATACCTTTTGTAGAAAATATTTTCTGCAAATTTTCCTTGAAGACCTATTTCGTTAGCCAAACTTGCATGTACTGTTTGTTAATTTGAAACAAAAAACCCTTTTACTTTTTCTCCTCTTGCCCTCCTCACTGTTAGCCTATTAGTGGAAGTGGCATTTTATTGATTAGACATTTAATAACAGAATTCTTCTATATTTGCTCAAATGTTTAACTGTTTACATGGTAACTGGTGTAAAGGTTCTTAAGAATGGTACAACTGAAACAGGAGAATGCAGAAATGTATTGGCTATGACAAGAAAATGTAATTGCTTTTTCTCAAAGGATCAGATGTGGTATAGTTGTTTGAAAAACAATCTAAACAACATTTTGCTCACCATTGATTTTAAAAACATTAAAATTAGTTTTTATGCAGCTATACTCATTAAGCTTTTATGTATACCGTGTAGGGTGAATAGTTAAGAAGCAATAAAGCATTCTGCATTAAAATATAGTTTGCCAGTTGTCAGAAGAAACAAAATACATAGATTTGGAATGTTTGTTTCCTGTAGAATATTGTGATATTTGCCATGTTAATTACAATCCAAATAAAGCTATTTTATTTGTGTATCTTAAACAGTCTTGTATCTGTAGATGACTAATACAACTGTTATTGAAAGTGTTGTGTTTGGAGGTTGTGTGTTCATGCTGATGAGAAACACTCATCAGCCACATATATCCCAACAATTCTTGCATTTTAAAACTAAACCTGACTTATAAATCAGTGTTCCAAAGTCCTATTGCAATTTTTAACCTCAATAAGAAGAATGAAAGTGCCATTCTGTGCAATTTTGTTCCATACTCCCTTTAGTTTCTCATGTTTATATCTGCATTTGAAAACAATCTAGTTCTTTTAATTTCATTGAAGTAGTTGACAGTTTATTAAAAAAAAAAAAAAAAGTATCTGGATCGTCAGCAGCAGACTAGTGCCCAAGGAAAGGAAACTTATTTAGTTATTACTCATAAGAGCATATCCTTTCATTTTTTGTCTCAAGGATGAAGAGGAGTATGTGTACAATACAACATATCATCAGAGAGAATAATGCATATAAAAATGAATTCCTGTTATTGTGTTCAGGTGTGTTTGTGAATAAAAAATGGAATTTTGAAAAGTAAATTAAAATGCATTTAAATTCCTTATCACCAGAATTCTTTAATGTGAAGATTTTTGCTAGGCAGTTTGTCACTATTACTGTAAGCACTGTGCTGTGATCATAACTATTTTCCTCCACCTATGACTGTTACAGGGCTCAGAAACACATTACAGCTTCCTGTTCCAAAAGAGGGGACTACTCTTGAAAGCGTGGATGTACTTGTAAAGTAAATAAGCTTTAATTAAATATCATTGTCTCACATTAATCTTTATAGTTGTGTTCCCTATGGAAATAAAAGTGGATATTCAATTTGTTTTGATTATGCATGAATTTTAACAGAAGCGTTTATTATATATTGCTGTGTTCTTCAAGATAGAGACATATTTATGTTGGCATAAACCATTAAGAAGTTTCCTTATTAATGTGAAATAAGAATGACTCATTTATGTTGCATGTAAATAGGTTGACATTTAGAAAAAATAAGTATGATTTTTAAGGAAAAACAATCCATATCTGGCTGGTGTAACTTTCTCTTTCAGTCTGAAATCCCAGTTATTTTCAGAGTTAACTGTAAAGAGAAACACAGAATGCTTCTACTGTTAAATAAGTATTTTTTTCGCACCTGCTGATTTCAGGGATCTTTTGCCCCACAAGTCAAAATACACTCATATCCTAAAGCAGGTCTCCATAGTGGGTCTGTATGTACATGCACAGGAGGAATCAGGGACACACTTAAATGCTGCTTTCACAGTATCTTAGAAACAAGCTCCAAACAAGAGGATATCTTCACCCTCATTAAATTTCACTAGGCTTTACCAGCTTCATATAGGAGAATTTTGTGATGATCAAGTCAGGAAAGTCCCACCGAAGCCTACCTCAGTGCTCGGGCACAGTGCCAGGGTGCATCCCACTTCGTCAGGCTCTTGCAGTGCTCATCACCAGGTCCTCTGCTTTTGGCAAAGGGAAATTAATTCACTTTTGGTAAAAATACACTCTCTAGTGCTGAGCTAATCATGTCCCCCTATGCTAATTATTGCTGAAAATCGGAGGGGAAAACGGTGGTCTTTCCAACTCCTAAGTATTGAAGAATAGTTTGTATTCTGGCCTCTAGCAGTCTAGTGAGTAAGGCAGTTTTAACAACGAACAAGGAGTTAAACCATAATCTCTAAAATGATGAAGTTCAGCCTGACATGGTTTGAGGATGTTTGTCCCCAGTGCAGTAAACTCTCATGGTTTTTTAGCTGTGCTGTAAGACACAGTTTGCCAGTACACTATGGCCTTGCATTTGCGGAGATGTCAGGGAGTGTTTAAGTAATGTGTAGTGGCGTGTTGCTCTTTCATCACCTTGGGAAGTGGCTCTCCCCTGTGACAGTCATTATATGCTCAGTGCTGAACCTTAGAAAACACTTTTAATCCTGTCTGTCTGTTTTGCCCACACAGCTAGGCCAATGCACCCATTCGGCGCAGAAGCATTATCCCAACGTATAACATCGCATTTAGTGCTGAAGCCTGAACAAGCTGCACCAGTACAAACCCTGGGAAATATCCACAACAGAGGCAGAGCTATGGGCAGCTCCATCAGGGTAGAAAATAGTCCCAGGAGTAGACAGCAGAGGCCGTAGCAATTCTTGTCATAGACAGATCTACTCTGCAAACAATGTGGCGAGAGAGGAATAAACAAGAGAAGAGAGACAACAGATAAAAGGAAGGACACACCAGAACATTGTTTTTTTTCTTAAGGACTAAAAAGAGAAGCAGCATTCCTCTCATTCTTTCACATAAAATTTCCATTATAGTCGTAGGAAAAGAATAGGGGCTGAAAGTCAGATGCTTTTTGGTAGCTGTTCATGCCATCACACAATGTATGATCAGGATCCCAAACTTCTTGACCAGTCAGTGGAAAGGTACAGGTTTTAATGCTGGTGATCTGAATAATACTTCAGAAGCTCTATTGACTATGTAGGAATCCTCAACACTGACAGAACGTGAGCAACAGTGTGAGTAGTGTCTGACTGGGCAGGCCTTCAGTGACTACATTCTCCTCAGAGTCCCTCCCTTTCTTTCACTTGATGGAAAGTAGAAAGCTGGCATTGGGGATGTTGGCTATGCAGTGACTGGGTTGAGTGTCAGCCCAGGGCACAAGTGTGCTCTCCACAGATGTAGGAAGAACTTAAAGAATTCTTCTCGGAAGCTGGGAAGACCAAATCTAAAATTTCATCTACATATCCCAGGCTGTAGAGCTTCCCTGGATGAATTCTTGCTTGAAATATAACAGCTGTGGTTGGCTAAGTTGAATAAGATATGTATCATCTTATTCAACTATCCAGTAACATTTTTACTAGTCGTAGTGGCGGAGAATCCATCTTAAACCTCACTGAACTTTTTCAGTGCTGTTAAAACTGTGCATCTGATTTATAGCTTTAGTCTTTAGCTATTGATTTTTGCAGGTTTTTTTTTTTCTAAATGATGGATAAAGATTCCCTGAGTATTAAGTTCCTAATATCTCTAAAGACATGTCTAAAACATAAGTTATCTCTTTCAATTCTCTAAACTAAATAGTTATGTCTTTCATAGAATCATAGAATCATAGAATAGTTAGGGTTGGAAAGGACCTCAAGATCATCGAGTTCCAACCCCCCTGCCATGGGCAGGGACACTCTAAGTCCTGTTCTCCAACCCCTTAGTTGCTCTAAAACCTTTCCTGCTCCGAAGTCTTTTGAACAAATCTAGAGCTGGTCCCACTGCTACTAAAAACAACATGCAACTTTTCTATTCTGTGTTCCCTTGTTTATTTGTCTAAGGACCAAGCTAGTCCTTTTAGCTACAATGTCACATATTAAACTCACGAGCAGCAGGTGAAAGGGATTAATGGATCTAGGAGTCAATTTTTAAAAGTTTACACCAGAGTGAATGCTATTATAAAAGCCTTTAATGAGAATGAATCTGTGCAAATATCACTGACAGCACCTCTTCAGCATTTGTTTTATAGCAGAAATGGTTGCACATTAAATGTCTTTTGGCAAGGGACTTAAGGATTCTACAGGGAGCAATATAACATCTACCTTTTGTTACTCTATTCCTTGAGAAATCATATTGTTTCCTTCTTGAGTAAGTCTATCAAAACCTGCCCTTTCTCTAAAAATGTGTTATTTTGTTAGCACTAATTTTCAATCTTTCTAAAGTTGCCCATAAAATATATTTCAATGGGCTTGTTCAATTCGGTATGAACGCAGCCAAGAGAATAGTTAGTGGTGGCTGGGAAAAAAAAAAAAAAAAAAAGAGTACAAACAGAAGCTGAAAGTTGCCCTAAAAATGTTCTGATATGAAACTCAAACTGTTGATTATTTGCCATAATATCTTCTCTAAATTATAACCAACTGGTTCTATTACAGATGCTCTTTACCACTGTAAGTGAAACTCTCTGAGGAGTAGTGATAACTCAGTGAAAGTATATGGAGGAGGGGGTGAAAGAAGCACAGTCAAGAGGATGTGGTGAGAGGAAATGATGAAAGGCCATAATAACATAGCAGGAAACAGCAGAGTATGTGGCAAACATACTGAGGACTGCATGCATTTTGTGTGTCAAATTATCTCCAAAGAGGTTCCTTGGAATTTAGCGTATAGTAAGAAAGTAGATTGCAAAAGCTCACAGGACCTAATTATGTGGGACAAATTAGTCTGCAAGACCTTCATAATCTGTCTCAAGATGAGGGTGTAGTAGTAAGTTAACAAGAAGGTTATTATGCGTGAGTGTCTGAAATGCCAGTTGTACCACAGGTAAAAGAGCTTATGCACAATAAACAGAAAACTGCTGGAGATGTTAGTGCATACCTGAAACAGCATAATGACATAAGGGAGATAAGAGGAAAGAGTTCAGTGGTGGTTCATTTGGGCAAAATGGGCTCAAATGTATTTGAAGACTGGTGGCAAGCATTATGGACTTATAGTTTAAGAAAGAATAATCAGCAAATTCTATATCATCATAATAAAATACATTTTCCACAGCTTGGATGGCTTGTCTGTTGCCTCTGAATACCTCAAGATATTTGTAAGACCACTGCAGAACTAAGATCCAAGAGCAGTTTAAACAGACACCATACCTGCAATGATACCCTTCAGTTGGGAACCAACTGGCAAGACAAGTGGATAATGAGCAAAAGCAATAGCTTGTCTTTTGTGAGAAATTTCAGGTGGATGGGAAAAAAAGGTGTCTGTGAGACAGACTTAGCAGGAACCTTCACAATACTGTTTGCCTTTTTGCTGTCAAGAAATGTGGAAGAGTAGTAAAAAGAGCTGTGGGATAATGGTTGCTTCACAGAGCCAGAGTCAAGGGTCTGCAGCCATCATGCAGAACCTGGGAGGGACAATGCTGCCCGAATCGCAAGTTTATACTTACTGTCTTAGGAAATAATTGGGAAAGTGGGGAAGTGGGTTGTATGTACCATTTGCTGTCCCTACTGATAGTGGTAGATTACTAACAATGTTTTCTTTCAGCTAGTTTAAGTAGTAGGACCCTGTAAAATCCAACCACTCTGAGAAGGTATGCTGGGTATCAAGTTAAATTATTTTTTCAGTGTTTATTTAGCCCAAGCTAGCTTAACACAAATATTGCTCTGATTTTGCCACTTAAGAAGAATGACAGGGTATCGAAGGAAATATCAAAAATCTGTCCCATGGTACTATATATTCATACATTTGTGCAAGAAGCAGGAAGATGATGTAATGGTTAAATATTAAAATTAAGTACTTTGCAGATTATATACTAGGAAATCTGATTTTTACCTCAAACTGAAAAAGTATTAATAGCAAACTTTACGTCATTAGACCTTAGACCAGTGATCAAGCCAGTCTTCTGCATGGAGGAAGCATTTAGTTTGTTTGAAGTTACCCTTAATTGCAAAGATAGTGAAAGTTAGTTTAACATTTCTGTTTACATTGTATCTGTCTTTTCTTTGTTTTCAACTACCTATTTTTACTGTTTCCTTTAGTTCATGCATCTCAAGATGTGACTGAAATGTGGTCCTTCAGTAACTCAAAGAAATTTTTATCTGCTGGGTCAAGATGATTAGCCAGCTTGATCTAAGAAATAAATAGTTTGTAATTTAGCCTGAAACACTGTTACATCTCCAGAACAGCTCAGACAGCACACTCTTTGAAGAAAAAAATTCAGAAAATACAGGGACTAATCCCCAGCATTAGTCCTTGTCTGGCTTGAAGTGTGGTAGTGAATACAGTCCTTTTTATAATTAAGATGATTTCCTCTTGAACAACAAATTATGGGTTTGTGTGAAGCAGTCCTGTCCAAAGAAGATATATGTTGAGGGGTGGACTGTAGATTTTTGCCTATAATTTTAATTTGTTTTAAAAATACAGTTGGACATAATTGCCTTGGAGACTGTTTGTATGGTGTTTAACAATGTTCCACTGGTTCAGAAAAATGAGAACAAAATGTTCTTTTTTCAAATAAGCAAAGTGTTAATGCTCATTCCAGCTATTGATCCTCTTCAGTGATCACACTTCGGTGCATTGCCACAGAACTGCTTGTCAGCTGGGGAGGCATCATTTTAAGCTTTTTTATCTGGTTTTAAAATTAATGTTTATAGGAAACGTGCTTGCACTCAAAATGTAAATAGGAATTTTACTGGAGCTCTTAAACCTCTTACAGCGTCAGTGTGCAGTAACTATATACTATGCACCTGCAGTTACAGGTATTGGCCTTTCTGCTGTGAGGCCTTCTACTGAAGAGAGATTTGGTTTAAGATAGACAGTGAGTATTTTTGCATTGTCATATTATGTCCGAAATTCTAAAATGTGTCTAAAATATTTAGACATTTTTTATCATGTGGGAACTTACAAATATATATATCAAATTGCTTGTCTTTTCTTTAATTTCTTGAAGTGGCGTTTGATTGGCTGCCAATCCAGAAAGATATTATTTGATGATTTTTGAAGTGTTAAAATAAAAATTTTAAATTGTATGAGATATAAAAAGATGCATTTAGTGAATCTGTGAAGCTCTACACAGCAGGATTTCCAATAAGTCTAATAGGAGTATGAATGTACGGACCCAAATGTACTTCAGACAATTGCACAAGAAAGTTAGTAAATAAAAATGGAAGCTGTTTTTTTGAGTGGATATTGAAAATGATGCTCTCTTGTGTAGAGAGCACTAGTGCATATGAAACCCTATGTGCTTTTTACATAATATGCCTCTCTAGTTAACATATAACATAAAGTGTCACAGATCTTTTAGAGCTTGATTCACTATGAAAGAAGCACAGCCATCTGTAGTGTGAAAGTTTATGACTCAATTGTCCACACCTTACAAAGTGATTCAGCAAAGACATATCTGGGCCGTGCAAACTTTCCCTTCCCTTATTCCATTAGTTCTTGCTCTGAAAGATAAAAGGATCTTCGAGATGCATTATGCATTTTAACTCTTGCGCAATAAGACAGCATGCAGATTTAAGCATGTGCTTTTAATTAGTATTATTATTTCTGCTTCACACGGCCATTTCCTGCTTCAGAATAGTATTTTGAAATTTCAAATGTAGATTAATAAAATGTGAAAAATGACAAGTCATTTTCAAAGTGATGAGCGTATGGATAGATTAGATTAGACATAAATCTGGACAGACCATTACAAAAAATGTTGCTAGACAAAATGGGACTTCTGCAATTACTTCTAGTCCAGTTGTGACCCATTTTGTAGAGGTTATGCAGTGCTTTTTTTTAAGCTTTCTTTTTCTTACAAATGCAAAAGCACTATGTAAAGCCTCCACTAGTATCTCATCCTCATCTCCTCATATAAGCTGTGAGCTAGTGACAAAATCATTGGTATTACGGATAGCATTCCCTTTCTTTCTTTCTCTCTCTGTGTACATAAAATGCGTAACTTCCCTTTGATGGCAGGCCAGCCTAACTCAGCTTACTTCATATTTGTTGCAGGCAAATGTCATTCATATGGATAGGTCCAATAGACCAGCTGATATACAGTAACTGCAAGGACATCTTCATTTGCCCTCTTAAGTGTTCTTGCTAAGCTTGGCTGAGTGAAGAGTTTCCGTGTAGGACTCCCTGAATTTTTTCCTTCTTCCTAATTTCTTTTTTGATTGGGGTGGATCCACACCTGACACTGTGAGCATCTGAGCTTCAGTAACTTTAAGTCCCACTTCAAGTCTTACTGAGTTCTAACACTTCTTGACAGATTGGGGCAACCCTGTTATATACCCTCTGGAGAACTGGTAAATCATTTTGCCCTTCATGATAGCTGCCAAGTAGAAGGAGCTGAATGCACATCTAGCCTCACTTTGGAAATCACCTTGCTTCAGGAACATGCTATTTCTCTCATTTGATATTAAATCTTTGCCAGAATCCAACAGTTTCAGATGAGCCAATTTTCTGAGATAGAAGAGCAAGAAAAAGTCAAAGGTATTCCTCTTTTTTTTTTTTTTTTCCTGGTTGTTTTTAATCTTGGCATTCTGTTCATGAAGAGATCTTTGTTGCCAACATGTCTGCTGCTTCTCCATCTCTCACCCTTCAGATTTCTTAAAATAGCTAAGAACACAGAGTATCTAAGCCCGATTAAAACACTTACTGGGAAAAAGGGTCTGTATGAAGTTAAAAAACATATATTTATACTGTAAGCCCTGCAGCCTGGCTTCCTGCCCACGTTTGGGCATCTGTGCTGTCTCTGGGTACCTCAACTGACACATGCATGCCAGATCCAAAGAGGAAGATATAAAGGGCACTGCTGGTTCAATGCTGAGCCCATGAACACAGTGCAGTATCTTTGCGAGGTGGGTTTTGCCACCATTAGAGTTTGTTCATTATCACAGGCCTCTGGAGGATAGGGTTCAGTCTTTTATTATCTGAAATTAAAACTTCTTTCATAATACATACTGCCACTTCAAGCAGAACTCATTCATTCATTTCATTCTCTCACTGCAGATAGTCTGGAGTATGTTTTGGGGTGAGCACATCTTCAAGTGTTAGTCCAAAGGAAGACATGTAGGGCATGATAAAAGACAGATTTGATGTGTTAAACTATCATCTAAGTTCAGTATTTAGAGTTGGTACTGAATTCATGGAAATAAAAACCAAAAATTTCAGAAGGGAACGTAGCAATTCCTCAGGTCCAAGCACAGAATGCAAATTCTCCTCTAAAGGAAGGGGATGGGTTTTGAGAATGCAAAATTCAGATTGGAAGAAAGAACGCTAGCATATGAATGAAGCTGAAAGATAGGAGGAGAATTTCTTGATATATATGATAAGCTTCAGAAAAGTATAGGAAGTTTGGAAGGTTGAAGCAAAAGAAACTGAATTCAGGATCCAAGGTGTCTGTTTTTTCATTTCCCTCAACTACTTCTATCTTCTCCTCTTCTCCTTTCTATTATCTATTTTAATAGATTTTGCAAAGGATTTTATTTATGGTCAACAGAGTTCAATATTCAGCAAGAAGCAAAAAGAAGTTCTTTCCAGATGGAGAAGTAAGACCAACCTCCCTGATTGTCTTAACAGGCAGTTATGAAGCCCCTAACCACAAATGACACTGTGCCAGAAACATTTCTAATAGTACTGCTTTGCTCTTGCCCATCCCTTACTACCTGGAAACACTTGGCAACCAAGGCTTTTGGACTTCGCAGGGTTTATGCAACACAGAACTGGAGAAACATAAAGACCCTCAGCTCCAGAGATATTTTTATGCTCTCTGCAGGATTAAAGGATATGCAAAGAGAAGTTAGCAGTTTTGTGTTTCTTAGTTCGAAACCAGTCCTGAACTGGCTGAAGAGCTTGTTGAACTTGTGCAATGCAGAGGGTACAAGCTAGGTAGGTTGTGCCATATACTTAGAAATAAAAGGCAAGGGAGAATTTCAGCAGCTGCTGGTTGAGTCAGATACTCATCCCTGATTGTTTGTGCCACGGTGGCAGATTGCTGCCAAAGAAATGCATCCCCTGTTGCTTTATAGACCTGACCTGGAAGTTGTAAAGTTACATCTGCTGGAAACAAGTGTTATGATGTACTGCTCATAAAATGCCAGTGATTCTACTAGAGGAATGTCCTGAAATAAGCATATTGGGTTCATCCTTTTTTCTCTTTGTAGCTAATAGCAGTATAGCAGGAGGCAGCAGGAATATATCACAGCTAATTCTACAAGGTGATTAGGTCCTGAGCATGAGACTCCATATTATATTCAAGTTTTCCCTGAGTATGCTCAGTTTTGTTGGGTATGACATACTGCATGTGAGTCACTCATATTCTGCATGAGTCATATGTTGAAGTGTGAAAGCAATGCTGTATCTCTGCCGTTGTTACCCGTTGCTCAGCTGCTGCCATACCACATAGCTCAAGCCAATTGAGCTCACCTTCCCAGTTTGAGCCAGCTCTCATCAGCTGCCTGAGCCCTTTAAATGTGTTCCAAGATGTTGCCCAACATATAGTTTAAGTGAATGCCATATGTGTTTGGATTTGGGTTTTGAGTTATGAGTCTGTGGATTAGAGCCTCCAAGAACTCTTCTGAAAGGAATGTGAAGTGTCCAGAAAGTCAGTAGGCATCTTTAATATTTATTTTAAAAAGTAAAATAATTTTAGTAGCTTTTTATAATACACACCTCTGTAGCACTAGGTAGCCAAAGTGTGTTTGTCTTCCTTTTACATGCAACATTGTAAGGCTACAACACTGTTGTGTGTTTAGTGGATTGCTTAAAGATCAGGTGAGCTAAGAAAGGTTCACACCTTCAAAGTCTGAGAAACTCTGGTGCAGTCGTACCCTGGATGTCACTAGAGAAACATCGTGCAACATGCATTGTGTACTGAAGTGGTTTTTTTTTCACTGATGAAAAAATAGGCCTCCAGTTTAGAAGTCAGTCTCAAGATGCTGCAGAATTGATTTTGGCTGCAGCCATCAAGCTGTTCCCTGCTGTGGCTGTGGTCATCGCATACCACGTTTAGTTATTTGTGACATGGAAATTTTGTTCCAGTTATGTGGTAATTAATGCTTCTGGGTTAAATCTGTTTAACAAAGAATACAAAGCAGACTACAGTTACATTATACCTGTCATTTCTAAGTGTCCAGTGATCCTCCAACATTGCGTGATTCATGGACCTGAAAGGAATGATTTGCCTAAAAAATTATTAGTGCTCATTCTGTCTGCAGAACCCCTTAATTCCTGTTACATATGTCAGCATATTATGACTGGGAGCTGTCAAATTCTAATGACTGAAATTTTATTTTTCTGTCTTTTCATGCTGCACTTGAGAACTATATGTTGGAAATAATTCCCTAGCTAAATTTCTTCAAATGGTAAACTCAACCATTTGTGCTCCCTGTCTGTTTCTTTCTAAATTTGTGTTTACATTAATGTCTTTCTCTTTCCTTTTGTTTCTCTAAGAGAAACAAAAAAAATTGATTTTCTTCCCAGAACCACTGTCCATTTGAAAAAGCATAATCTGAGTTGACAGCAGACAGATTCGATGCAAAAATAGTTTGGAAATATACTTGGAGAAGAAAGAGGAAGAGGCAAGGTTAGTAGGAAACAAAATGCGCAAAAAACTCTTACCATTTCATGTGGTTAAATAACCTTGACACTGGAAAATATTTTTGCCATCCTCCTTGAAACAGGAATTTGTTGACACAATGTTCAATAATAGAGATACAGGACTAATGTTAACATACTGCAAATACTGCACCAAATAGTATCTATTGATCCACCTGTTATTATGCTTGTTACTGAAATGCTGTATGTAAAGAAAAGGAAACCAGTTTCCAGTTTAAGTCATTAATAGATTGGCTTTGAAATTTATGTTGCACATGTCCAACAAATCAAGAATAAAAGCATGTGAAAGGCTGTGTAGTCTGTATTGAATTACTCATTCTTTCCACAGTAAAAGCCTTTAGCTAGAAATTGACCAAAGAATTTTAAATATCTCATTATATATGTCATTGTTCAAAGTGTCCCTAAATGGGATTAAACAATAGTCACTCAAGAGTTTCCTGCAATGTCTATTCCCTCCCCCTCACCCCCCTTCCCCTCCTCACCTTGACTTAAATTAAGGCTAATGATATGTTTTCAGTGTAAGGTAAAAGAAGGATTTTCCTTGAATGACTTTCCAACATTTTCAAATCTAATTCATTATAAGTACTTCTATCATATGATTACTTATTTCATCTCATTGTCTTAGAGGATTTAACTCTAAAACACACATGTTTGATATGGGCTTAATGACCTTTTTATAAACTGAAACCAACTGAAGCTGTATTCACCTACAAATTTCTGTTTGTGCTCAGAATTAAAAATAATGCCAGGACTATTTTTCAAAGAATAATAGATTGCTGTGAACTACTTTTTTTCTGCTTGTGTATACTGGTTTGTCTTGGTTGATAATTCTTCAGCGAAAGGTAGAAGACAGCCTCATGGGCTGCAAGGGAGAGGGAAGAGAGGGGACAGCAGAAGGAACAGTGAAGAGAGGCTATTTTTGGATAAATGATTAGTTTTGAGTTCCAGCTCAATAATACTAAATATTTTTAAACAAAAACCCTATTAAAAAAATAAAAATCCCCTTTCCTAGTCATATGTAAAAAATAGCTGCACAACCATAGGCATAGTAACACTAAATATCATTATAAGGAGGAAAGAAGCAAATAGTTTTGGTTTCTCACCAAAAAAAAAAAAAAAAAAAGTCGGGATAATTAAGGTAGCGAACATATTGCGCTGCTATATTGGTTCAGTCACCTGATCTGTCTCTCCGATCACTATTTGCACGATATACATGGTTTTGACGGGCTTGTGATAGACTGCTGTCTGAAATTCTTTAGTCTGGGTCTCCTGTTTGGCAGTGCAGCAGACTTTGCTATTTTGGGTTTTTGAAACGAAGCCATACTTCGGGAGGATAAGAGATAGCTGTGACTCTGTACTGACTCATCAGTATGAAGAGAAGCCAGGTAAACTTAAAACCAACAATGGTCCTGTTTCTTTTGTCACTTGTGCAGATGTACAGCAGAAATTATCCCACTGAAATCTGTTGTGTTACATCTGCATGCATGTCTGGACATACACCTGAGAATCAGGCCTAAATAGTTTCAGTTTCAGGATACCAAAAGAAGAAAAGAAGCATTTAAGCCTACAGGAGGTACCTGGGAGAAAGTGACCTTTTTGAGGCTTTGCTTCAGGAGGTGAAACTGTTGAAGTCCTACTTTTAGGACCGTCTGTGTTGCTGCACTAAGGAATGGCTTTATCACAGTAAGTGCTGTGTCTGTCTTTGGCCTACGTAGAAGGAGAGAAATTTGTTAACCACTTACAACTCAAGCTTCTCTGTTCCTAGATCACAAATGATAGCGAGGAAGACTGAGTTTTATTAAATTAAAAAAAAAAAATCTGATTTAGTATGAGGAGTAAGGATGTAAAGAATGGCTCAAATACACAATGCAGACACTTTATTCCAATCTATATTTTACTGTAGTTATTTGCTTTCTGACTTTGAGTCAAGTTGAACATAGTTTTGTCTTAGCTATCCTGGCTATATAGGCTGTGTATAACTCTCCAGAGGTCAGACAGGACTGAAGGGCGGAAATGCAAAAAGAGAGAGAACTCAAGGCAAAAGGGCCTTGACCCTGTGGCCTTATTAGCTGTCTCTGTAGACATTTCCTCAAAACTTTTTTCCCTATGTGGCTAAGTGATGAAAACTGACTATCTGGCTTTCTATACATGGGTTTGGAGAGGTGTGCTGTTGAAGGTAGATAGCATGTAGGAAGTGGGATCTGCCAGTTCCCTGTTGTTTTCATTTGCAGGGATATATCAGGTATTTCATCTGTACTGCATTTTTTTTTTTCATCCAGAGCATTGCAAGAGTGTTTTAAAAACTTACCTAGAATTTTTTCTTAGCAAATGAAGAATGAATCTACAGCTAAAAGGGCAAGTGCATTCTAGGCTGAACAAGACGAATTGTGAAGATGCCCTGGGAAGCGACTCTTAGCACAGCCTGTCTTTAATCCATGTTTGCCACTAAAGAAAAGAGTATCATCAAGGCCTGCTTCTTGCTTGCATCAGAGAAGCCTATAAGCAACCAAAGTAAGCTCCCACACCCCTTAAATAGAAAAACAGAAAGATTGTTGCAGGATTTTTCTGACAAACAGGAATAAAAGACTTCCAAAGGCTGTTCCTATAAGGCTGAGTTATTCCTTTACTCCTATAGACTCCATGGGATTTCCCTTGCAATTTACAAAGAAAGGTATTAGAACCCAAACCAGCTTGAACAGATTGTTATCAAAACAAAAACAATGGGGAAAAAAAAAACCTGACAACAACCAGAAAACCCCCAAACCACACAGAGTTTATACTGTATATCTCCCAAATCAACAAAAACCCAAAATTGCTGATTTTGTTTTGTAGGAGATACAATTTGCTATCTGTGAATGTGTAGGGCAACTGTCTTGCTTTTCTGAAAGTGCCTGCATAAATGGAAAGATTCACAGATTTTGCAATGAATGTTTCTCAGAATTTGCATGAGAGTGTGTAATTTGCCTCTTGTTAATCGTTATTTTCCTTCTTAAAATATTTCAGTCGAGTAACAGCAATGATAGTATGACGTGGATTAACTTTACATATCTATTTACATTTGGAATTTAGATTGCAGTCAAGTATAGCAGCTCTCCTCAGAGACTGATTTCTATTCACTGTCTCCAGTGGAGGTTGCTGAGAACTTTTGTCCTGATCTTATTCTTGCAGCAGAGCCACTCTCACACTTGGGGTTCTCTGCTGGATGGGAACTCAGGTGATCTGGCAGCTCAGATCTGGGACTCCTTACCTGAAAGACTTTATAGGAGCTGGTCCTCAAATGCTGCAGTGCAGCAAAGATTTAAATGTGTTCTGAACACCCCGAGTTCAAACTAATCTTTGCAGGATTAAGATCCTGAAATTTAAGTGACTAACTCATGCAGCATGAATGGCAAATAATCTATAGAACCAGTCCATGAGCAATCTAATGGCTGAAAGCTCTTGCTCCTAGCTTGTAAATGAAGTATCAAACACAGAAGACTGGCTTCAGTTTACAAAGAATGGTTCACTAATTGTTAACAAAATGGAGGCAAAGAAGGACAGGGTGGTGATGGGGGTGAGGAGAAACAATTTCTTAGTAAATAGTTTCATTTTCTCAAATATTTCTTTATTGTTGGGGTATAATTATCTGCATGACTTTCAGAGTCATAGAGAGGCTGTGCTACAGAAGCAAATGTGTGCATGTAGGTTCCCAGGGCAGTAAGCAAATATGTGAAGAAATCATAGCCCTAATGCAAAATTTATAGGAGCTTCTTTCCAAGTCGGTAATAGTGGATAAGTTCCTCAGGACCAAAGATGAGTTAAAGGAAGATGTCATGCAGGAGGATACTGTAGAAAACAGCCCATCAGTTGCTGCCCCACGTGACAGATCCAGAGGCAGCTCCAGAGCCATTAACACAACTGCTTGGGGAGTTTGACAAGGAAAAAGATTCTGACACTGGAATAATATCTGCCAACACTTGGCATCTGTGTTCTGTGATGGCCAACCATCCTCCATGGGTGCTGACTCCACTGCTGAAAAAAGAGGAAAGGGAGAGCAGTAGCAGAGAATAATTTCTCATATGAACTGGTACTTTTCACAGAAATTTAAAATTGGGACTTGAAAATGCAAACTTTTTTGGCTATGCATATTTGCAATTTTTATTTCTAAAATAAGGAAGTATCAAAATGTGTATTTGAATAATAATCTGGGAACATATGATTTTATAGGTATAGCATAGTGAGTGGCAATAATCATTGAAATGGTATTTTTGCAGGTCCCAGGCTCCAAAAAAGCATACGTAACCTGATCCTGTGCTAGCACTAGTTGCTAATTTCTAGGGTGAAAATTATTCTTATTTAAGCAAAGTGTTTGGTTTTCATGCGCATTTTTCCTGATTGCAGTCAGACCGATAACCTGGACATCAGACAAAACATAGTAGTAAGAACTAAATCTGGCAGTTTCTATGCAGACCTCATTGGTATTTGGGAAACAGGCAGGATTAGAAGCAATTTCCATTTTGAGAAGTGGCTTTTCAGCTGAGATGCTGCAAACAGCTGAAGCTTGGACACTGCTCAGTATTCTGTAATACTTCACTTACCAGCAATACCCCAAACCCATTGGAAATCTGATCACCCGGCAGTTTGAAAATTATAAACTTTGTTTTTTGATATGTTGGCTATTTGAAATCTTGGTCCAGCATTTAATTCCAGTATCAAAATTTTTCTGGATGTTTTTTTCTACTGCTGCTGAATGATGCCCTATGGAATCTCTGAGGGATAGGACTGGGTGTTGTGGCCATGGTTTCTAATGCCTGAGTGAAAGACTAGTTTACCAGATCCAACCCCTACAGAGTTTTGTTTGAGCATATAATTTCATAAGCTTGTGGTGCTAATATTTTTTTGTGAAAAACAACAATAAGTGCCTGTAAATATCCTTTGATCCAATCTGCGGTTTTTTATCTGAACTCACAAAATGAATGCCCCTGCAGCAGCAGCATTTGTCCACTGTTGTCATCTCAGCAGGATACGGCCTGAAAAAAGGGAATGTGCAGTATTCATCCTCTTCTAAGACAGCGTCATCTTTGCACCTTACATTTTGAAAATTACCACCCCTCCACTCCTAAACCATTTGTCTTATTTCTTGCTCTTGTGACGCTGGAAGAGCTCCCCATTCATTGTGGCTGCAATTATCATTATGGCTGAACCACCGGTACTGGAAGGAAGAGTTCGACCCTTGAGAATAGAAGGCTATAGCCTCCAGCATGTTGTTCCAGTCCACTGGCGTCTTAACTAGACAGGGTTAGTTTTAGCATAAAATCCATATTCCTAACCTTATGGAGGAGGAAGGCAGGTTCTGTTTTCTTTTTCCTTTTATTGAAAACATCAAGCAGCTCGACACAAAGTTCATGAGATTAAAGAATGTTTTTCTGTCGGCTTTTTGCCTCTGCATCTGTGTCATTTACCTGTATGCTGTGAAAGGTGTGGTTCACTCTGTAACTGCAAGAGGTAGTGAGAGAATAACCCTATCCTGAGAATAAACTGAATAATTTATTATTTAAATGAGATTTTGTGAGGTAAAACAATGAATCCAGTACAGCCCCCTTCTGAGTTTTAAATGTTGTTTCTTCGAAGGCATAAATTTGCTTTGCAAAGGTTTCTTGATCTACTGTAGACGGTATTCCTACTTATGCTACATGGTGACAAAACCTAAAGAGGGAGTCAGATGTGTGCTCTACAGTACTTGAGAATTTAAGTTAAATCTGTAATTTTTCCCCCTGCATTTCCTCAGAGAAATTAGCTATTCTATTCACTGCATAAATTTTCAGGTTTTGCTAGCACGACACTCAGGGTGTTGAATTTTTTATGACAAAAATGCTGTAATAATTGTTGAACAGATGTAAGTGTTGGAGAGTGGGCTCTGGCAGACCTCATGAAACCTCTATTAGCAATTTAACCCTGTCGTTACTTGAATGAAATGGAAGCGGAAAAGGACAGAGTTTTGAACTGTTTCACTCAGGCATTCACAGGGGGGTCCCAGGTGGAAGTAAATGACCTGTAATTAGACATATTCCTAATGAAAGCAGAGATAAAAAAAAAAATATTAATGAGCACTAACTCCATACTACAGCACTATTATGACTTTCAACTGTAATATGTGGAAGTAAGAATAATTTTGGATGGAGATATCCCAGTCCGGAGATCTGTGCGGTCTGAAATGTTCATAGGACCTAATCTTCCAGTTTTAGGCTGGTCTCTGTAATACACCTCCCTTTCACTGCAGCTGAATTAACAAACTACGACAAGACAAAAACTTTATGTCCAAGAAACTGGAGAAGCTTTAGAATTTCCACACCTGCCATATTAAATAAATGGCTTTAAAAGCCTGTAAGACGCCATTTAGGAAAGGGGGAGGGGGGGCTTAAGAAAGGAGTGGAGAGGGGGGAGGAAGAAAAGAAGCTTTTATGACATTCATGGAAACACCCTTGATTCCCTGCCTAAAAAGAGATGTCATTAGGGGTTTCCCAGGAACTTTGAGCCGATTCTTCTGAATCAAAGGAGAGAACTAAAAGAAAATGGCAGCCCATCAGCAGCATGGTCACAGGGCAGGCGTTGTGGCTGCTCAAGTAACTAAGGGAACTGTCTTCAGTACCTACAGTGCAGAAAGATGATGTCAGAAAAAGGAGGTTTTCTGTAGCTTTGTACCTGAAGCAGAGATTTTCTGTATTTGAAGTGGAGACCTCATAGCAGCCTTCCAATACCTGAAGGGGGCCTATAGGGATGCTGGGGAGGGACTCTTCATTAGGGACTGTGGTGCGAGGACAAGGGGTAATGGGTTTAAACTTAAACAGG
The DNA here is from genome assembly GCA_039720435.1 of Amazona ochrocephala. Taxonomy (NCBI): domain Eukaryota; kingdom Metazoa; phylum Chordata; class Aves; order Psittaciformes; family Psittacidae; genus Amazona; species Amazona ochrocephala. The sequence goes on from CM077882.1 coordinate 46,007,384, forward strand.
GGAGGTTTAGATTGGATCTGAGGAAGAAATTCTTTACTGTGAGGGTGGTGGGGCCCTGGAATGGGTTGCCCAGGGAAGTTGTGAATGCTTCATCCCTGGCGGCGTTCAAGGTGGGGTTGGACATAGCCTTGGATTGCATGGTTTAGTGGGAGGTGTCCCTGCCCATGGCGGGGGGGTTGGAACTCGATGATCTTGAGGTCCTTTCCAACCCTTACTATTCTATGATTCTATGATTCTATGTGCAGAAATACAGACACACACTCACATAGGCATCCACATAAACATATCCATTCCTAAAATTATGCACACATTTAAAGCTAGTATTGGTAAACAAGTCATATCTTGAAATAAAAGCTTATATTAGACAGAAGAAAGCAACTAGTAAACTATAACCAGTGGAGTCCTAAGGCTAAATTGTCTGTGTGGGGAAATCCAAGCGTACATACAACTGCACCACATATGGGCAATGTAAAAATATAGGGTTCTTTTGAGATATTTTGCTATATCCATGTATTCTAAATTTTTCAAGTTAGTGGAGAGGTTTCGTATGGTAAATCTCACTCTGTTATTGCATCCATTTAGGAAAGGAGCTTAAAAAAAGAGATAATATGTTAGGATCTAGACCAGAATTAAAGACGCAGAAGCCTGAGTGATGTTATCTATCTCAGGAATTACATTACTTTTCTCATTTTTGCCTTGAGTGTACAAAAAGCTAAAACCTGTTAGGATATATTTTTGTGTGTGTTAATGTATATAAAATCTATGTGTGTGCCTGCTCCATCTGCTTTTGTTTTACATACCCCTGTGGTGCTTAGTGAGGCATGGGGCACTTTAGTTCAGTGGCTCAGAAGTTTTGTGGATAAAACCAGGCAAATTATGTTCTGGCTCTAATTTATGGTGCACATGAAAATGTGCATCTATAGGGAAAGTTACTAAAAAAATTAAAAATGTGTAAATTTGTCCAAATCTGTGTATGTAGTAAATGTGCTAACTGCACTTCTCTGGAACAGTAATGTTTTCAAAGGCTGGAAAGATGTTTGAACACCTGGCTATTTCTTTATGCACATTTACCCAACCAGTTATGTTAGTAAGTATAAACAGAGACATTTGTGGTGCATCTATGTTTTCAGGAACATATTCAAATATTTGTAGGTGGACCGCTTCATAGATGTGCTTTCACAGCCCTTCTCTGTGTGCAGCTTATTTGCAACCTGGCATTTTTTCTGCTTCTTTTTTTGTTGTTCTTTCCTATGCTGTGTTCTCAGAGCCTTGTAAGTTAAACAATCTTAAATAGGGAGCAATGTTCAGTAGAAGTGCAGCAGAAAGTAAGATAACAGTCTAGAGAAAATGTCACTAGTGGATTTGATTATGTTTTTAACTTACTGGCTGCCCATTGCCTACATAGATACAGCAACTCCAAGAGGGGTTTTGAATGATTTATTGGTGAGATGCTGCTCTCATCCCTAAAACACAACATTTACAGTTACAGTTTCATTTCAGATTTAATGAAAAAATTGCTGTACTTTGCAGGGTGCAGAATTGAAATGGGGACCGCCTGTAGGGCATCACTCTGTAAAGCTGATGTGATGTTGTCATAATTTATGACAGAACATATGCAAAACTTGTGCCACAGTTGAATTCCCCCTTCCCTAAAACAAAACCCAAACCAAAAAATGCAGATTCTAACATTCCAAGATATCTCATGGCTTTTGCAAATTTGGAGGGTCAGGTCTTCCTAGAAAGGGCTCATTTGATTTGTTATCAATTTGTCAGTTAGTAATTGAGATCTGGTCTTTTTTCTCCAGCTTTGAAGAAGATCTTTATGTCACCCAGACTCCTGGAGAGACCCTTTGAACATATTACAGCTATTTACATTATATGTTTAAACAGGAAGAATATTTAGGAAAGCATGAGATGTCTAAAGCTGTCTAACTTTAAAGAAGTTGGATACCTGAAAAATGGAGTTGCAGGATTGAATTCTGTGATGCTAAATGTGCGTTTTCCTTCCTCTGATTTCCTGTCCTAGACATAGTTTAGCAACCTGGTGGAAGTGTGTTGGGCACTGAGCTAAAAATAAACTATGTCTTTTACTTGTACATTCCAGCCATGCAAAAAAAGGTGTCTTCAGTATCTATCCAGTAAGACTGGCAGCAGGGAGCATTGTCCTTTATAAGCCTACATATAAATGTTTTTGTTGCCTAGTGCTGCACTAGAAGACTTAGGAGGATTTAAGTTTACAGATACATTTTAATTATTTTTGCTGTCAATAGTCAAATGTATAAAGGAGGTATATTGATAGAAAACACATAGAAAATCAAATTAATCTTGTATTTATTATCTGTAGTACGGTCATCCCAGGATCACAGTTGGAAATTGAATAAAACTAGAATGAAGCTGGTGAGCAAGTGTGCTTGCTGCTGTGTCAAGGGCTATATAAAGATACTAGAGGACAGATGCTGTTGTATGAACTTATGATGTGAGCAGATGAAGAATGACTTGGTTTTGCTCAAAACAAGTGTCACGCAGGTGCAAAGCCCAAACTCTACCCTGTGCTTTCTGAAGAGGCTTCCTAGCCATTTTTGTTCCTTCAAGTAAAGCACTGCACTTGGACACCTGGATGCCAAAGTACCTTCCTTGTGCTGGGCTGGTACTCTGGAAATGAACCTTTAGTTCACAGCAGTGTGAAGTAATGGGCAGCATACTCTGTGAGGAAGGGTGTAGGAACATGCTGCAAGAATAGGAAAGTTTTAAAAAGCTGGAGACCTTTCATGGGTAGCGCTGAAACCTGAATGCTCAAGCCAGTGAGAAGACTGCAGCTATGGGTTGACCATCAAGCACTCTCAGTAGCAAAATCCAATATCTTATGTGCCCAGAATTTGGAAGGCAAAGTGAAGCAGTCCTTTTCTTTTTCTGAAAAACCTATATGCCCCTTGTTTGAGGACTGAGGGAAGGGAAATATAGCATAATATGTTCCTGAGACAAGGTCATTACAAAGCCGTAGATTAGAAAATGTAAAAATAACAGTCCTAAGGAAATGGCACTTAAGATAATGAAAACTAGAAGACTGTTGTCATAAGTCAGAGAATTAATCTACAGAAGAAGTTCAAACTTCATTTTAATCATGTCATCTGCTTACAAGGGTTGACTGAGTGGTTAATGCAGAAAAAGAATATATTCCCAGAATTTCAGCTGTAATTCAGTCCAGTCTAACTGGAAAGTTATCTGCCTCTTAAAAAGTTTCATTACTGATTTTCAGTGTTTATCTTTGCCTTACAGAAAGCACATCAAAGTGGAATTCTCACTTGTAAAAAACCAAGCGGAAAAAAACCCAACAAAAGCTAAAACCAAAGCTCAGGCCTCAAAGAACATTGAACTTGCCAGGGAAGTCATATACAAGATTGAAACATGGCATGGGGAAAGTTTCAAGATCAACCCTTTTTCCTGAGAACTTTGACTCAGTACTCAGGTGTGAGACCTATTGTCAAACACAGCATTTGCATTGTTGTTTGTACTGGTATGGTCAAAGACTAGGGCATGTAAATAAAATTCATTGATTTTGAGTTTTGAAGCGTAGGTTTTATCTATTTCTTACTCTTACCTGTGGTGAGTTTATAATCTCTTTTATTTGCCATAATACGATGGCTTGGTTGATTATGATCTTGAACTCCTTGAACTTCCATCGCAATTGTTTCTCACCAGTCATGCACTGACGTTTTCTTTGAAAAAAATGCCTCAGTTGATATGAGCTCAAGGGCAAAAAATGGGCTAATTTTTCTTCAGTGTATGTGGATCATGCTTCGTCTAAGCTCAGTGTAAATCTGGGGTCAGTTGTGCTACTTGTAAAGCTCTCTTTATACTGTTGGAGCGTGTCTGCATTAGAAGTTTATATTGCTGTAGGTACAACAGTATAGCTTTACTGGTGCAGGAGTCAATGTAATTAAAGGAGGGGGCACAACAGCCCTATTGGTGTTATTCATAATGAAGACTAAAGATGGAGCTTTCAAAAGTACTGAAGTGACTTATAAGTGCGACTTTTGTTGCATCGCAGGTCACAGATTCATTAATCATTCTTAAACCATGTACACAAGGATATTTTATCCCCACCAGCCAGACTACTATGGTCATATGGCTATATTTGTAGTACAGAAGTAGATCCATGATTTCAGATAAGAAACTCTATCAGAAATTATTTCAATGGGATATATCTAAATAGCATATGCATCCATATTGCAGCAGTTGTACCTCTTGAACTGAAACAGCACAAACCTCTGTGTGAACAAACACTAAGGGATTTTAATAATCCTACACTTTAACATCACTGCTCCTTTTGCTAAATAGTCAGGTTTTTAAATCTGATCATATTTTGTTGATGTATTTTCAAAGGGAAGAGAGAAGAATCTATAAACCACTCATGTCTGAAACAAGATCTGAAATCACACAGTTTACTGGTTTCCTCTACAGATTAAGATGCAGTTGGCCAGCTCTGTCCTCAACAGCAAATGTTACATGAATTACAGAGAATCCATATCATGTTTCAAGGAAAAAGAGAGTTTATACAAGAAAATAATTTTAATTCTACAGGTTCCTGTATTTCTGCTAGCAGTGCTAGAAAAATAAGATTATAGTTTGCCTTTAATACAAAAAGTAGATTTGCTGATATAACTGTTATTTGCACTGTTTATATTCAAATGTCCTTTAAAAAAAAGCATCATCAAAATTTACTGATAGTAAGAGTGTGCAAATCAGAACACTTATCTTCTTTTTATAGACTAAAATAAAATTATTCCTCACATTTTTCTCAGTTACCGAATATTAGATTGCAGTGACTGTAAGTTACTTACTTTTTTTTTAGAAAAGTATATTCCAAGCCCAAAATTGAGTACCACATCAAGTCTTTTTAATGTTTTTAAAAATTCTCAGCAATGATTGCTTGTCCTTCTGTATCAATCTAGTATCATTCCTCAACCTGCCCATGGCAGCAGAGAATAGCTCACATCACAGTCAGATTCTTAATTAATTACTTTGTAGCCTGCTATCTTAAAAATGCAGGTCGAAAAACGGTATGTTAACCTTTTAATTTTTTTAACCTAATAACATAACCAACTTGTTTTGTGACCTGTAATTCTGAATCTGATTGAGTTTTCAATATACTGTAATTCACAGATTTTTTCCCCTCTAGCACTAGGTTTGTATCTGTCACATGGTTTTCAGTGTTCCTAATGAGCTGTTAACAAGCTGTCAATTACCTATGCAAATGAGGCAAGCAGAAATGAAGGGGTTGCTTTACCTAGAGTTAAAGTGTGCTACCTTGGATTGTTACAAAATAAATCATTTCAGTTTTAATAGCTGTCTGTGCCCATGTGGCTTGTGTTATGTAGGCACTTTTTCATTATTTTATTTACCCAGCAATAAAATGCTGCAGGGGACTTTGGGGGTGATTAAAAAGTTGAGGGGGAGGGGAACTCAGGCAAGCAACTTCATTCTTTAATGATTTGCACCTTCTGCTCTTCTTGGGTCGGGGCTACGAGGGCACAAGCTGCCAGGTGCCCTTAGCCCTGTTGAAATTGACGACATTTCAGGAGTTTGGGCCTGATCCTGCCAGAATATTTAACAAATGTCTTTGCTGAGGTGTGTAAAGGACCCTCACGAGTATACAAAGTTAACGAGAGGAATAAGGAGCTGAAATCTTGAATTTTGGAGAGAAGGGTACTTTTTATATATGGATTTCAGCCTTCTAAGAGCTTTCTACAGAAAAGGCTGGCTGGAGAAATCTTGCAATTTTGTGTTATCCTGTAAGGAATTCTTTCCCCCTTGCTGAAGTCAATGAAATTTCACATTTAAATTCTTTTTCACTTTGCTTTAGCTTGAGGTTGATGCTTACTGTAAACCATTTTGTGATATTTTGTATGAAGAATGTTGTATAAAATGAAATTGCATTGTATTTACGACCGGCACTTTAATAGCAGTCTATCAGTGTTTCCATTATAAGCCCCTATTGTTGAGGGCTTTAAAACTCACTCATAAAAATTCACTCAGGACTGCAGCAAGGTCTACAAAAGATAAACACATCCCTTTGGTTATTTTTGAGTTAAAATAAGTGAAATTGAGAAAAGAAATTAGACTTTTAGAGGTTTTCTCTCATTTTGGTATGTGTATGTATGTGTGTATACATATATATTTAAATTTTAAAAAATGGGTCAAAAACATTGTTTCCATTATCTAAGAAAGTGTTACGGAAAAGCACCTAGAAAAGTTAATGGATTGCATTGTTTAGCTCCAGCCCGTACCTAATCAAGGATGCTTATTAAATCTTCTCGCACGATCAGGCTTCAACTCCTGAATTGTCATTGATTTCAAGAGGGGTAGGGACACCTGACAGCTGGTAGCTCTGACCCAAGAAGAGCAGAAGGTATAAACCAGGAAAGAATGAAGTTGCTTGTGTGTGTTCCCCTCCCCCTCAACTTTTTAATCACCCCAAAGTTCCCTGCAGCATTTTATTGCTGGGTAAATTTGCACACTTGGCCAACTCAGCTGAAAGGTCATTGGCATATGTACTTTTCTTCTGTTCTTACTTCCATTATGTTTAAGGTTCAGGAACCTGAAATTGTGCACGCTGAAGCCAGGAAGCCTGGTGTGAAGCAGAGAGAAGTGTTCTGGTAGGAAGCCAGAAGGAGAGGAATTTGAGAGATATAATGATGTGAAAACCAGTAAGTAGAAACGAATTAAATAAAAATCAAGAATGACTTTTCAGATGGGAGAAACCCCAAAGAAACAGTCTGCGGGGGAATTAGTAGGCTAAATCTTTCTCTGATCAATCCTGATGGAAGCTGTCTGGTCAAAATGTCAGTGGTAACTTTATTTTCTGCTGGTATGTACAATAATCCTTTTGTTCCATCTGCAAACACTAGGGGGTAAATTTTTAGCGTGATGCTTAGGGATTTAGCTGTAGGACTCCCATTAACGATAATGGGAATCATGTAGCTTGAGCACTCTGCATCGTGCTGAATATTTACCCCTCAGTTCAGAGCACTCTCTCGTTGAATTTTTAATTATATTTACAGATAAATTCCATAACCAAATATCATCAGCTCTCAAGCAGATTGTTTTATTAAAAGGTGCAGATTTCCAACTTCATTTTGAGCTACAACTTACAGTGATTGGTTTAGCAGCTGAGTAATTTTTTTTAAGTGTCTAATAATGCTCGATTTCAGCTTCAGAGTGTTTGGGAGACAATAAATATAAGAAAACATCCCACCCTGCATGCATGTGCCAGAGAAATGCAAAATGTGAATATTCTACCTTGTACTGAGCTTTCAAAAGATGTGTCATGATACAGCTTCTCTACAAGCTTTTTCTGGTAAATACTACTTCTGCATAAATCTGTGGTTAAAATCAGTAGTAGTATGCCAACATTCAGCACTAATATGACATAGGCTATATAGTTTTATTTGCATTTGTGAAGATAAATGATAGGAATCAAAAAAGTTAGGAGATTTGCCCAAGGATAAAAGGGTTAATGTAAGAGAGGATATTAGAATTCAAGAGTCCTTCACTTCAGTTCTCTATAACCTGTGCTTACACCAAAATCTAATACCAGTATAAGCAGATATTGAAGAGATGGTACGCATACTGATCTGCTTTGCTCCTCCCTGAGGCATGCTTCCAGTTGCTTTTGCAGCTCTTAATTCTTGAACTACCTACAGCCAGCTCTGCTGTGACCCTGCTGAAGCAACCTGTGAAGTAAGAATGTTTTTGCTGGTTTAGTTCATATTTGTCTAGCTGGGACAGTAGAAATGCTCTTTGTTTTAAGATATGGGTGGGATTGATCTCTCTTTCCAGGCTTTTTGTAAAGGAGATTTAAAGGCTGCTCAGCTAGGGCTGAAGTAGGAGGGCTGTTGTATAGCTGTTTTGCTGATGCAGCTATTCTAGAGGCTCCCATTCCAGTACTCAACTGATGTCAGCAGAGTCTTATGAATAAAAGCACAAATCATGGCATCTTTTTAGTGCCACTCACAACTGATCTATTTCACATGTCACTTTGGCTTGTGCCAGAGGACTGGACTGACATAGAGCAATCCCAAGGTCAAAAAAGCACAAAAGCATTCTGACTGAGCCTTGTTGTCCCCTCCAGTTTCTTCCCATATGATAACTAGTTGTCCTCAATTGAAACAACTGTTTCAAAGCATGTGCCTATAAAATGTTGCCTGCGTAGGAGGTTGCCTTTGAAGATTTTTTGGTGCTGTGTAAATGAACCTGAGAAATTTATAAACTTAAAGTTTCTGCATCAATGCACAAGAGCTACCCTCATGTGAAAGCGCTTGCCTGGTTCCTTAGGAGATACAGTGTTTTCAGTGAAGGGAATAACTGCATTTGAGCAACTGACTTGAGAGCAGAGACTCTCCCAGCGTATGTTTATACATAATCCATTCAATTCCTACTACAACCAACAAAGTTCATATAAAACACATATTGCTTCCTCACCCTTTCCAGTAACCTACAAGTGTTTGGAGCAGTGATGCAGTGCCTCTGTGTGCTTCTGGAGTTTGGGCTTGCAGTCCCACATTTCCCACCAGAGCAAGACTGGTGAAGCATCCATTTGTCTTTGGGAGAACACAGCTGAACACCTATCTCCGTTCATGGCAGCAGTCTTGAATCAGGATTAATTCCCTCTCAAGTTCAGTGGAAACCCCCATTATAGTTGATAACCTGAGATCAAACCAGAATGCCCTTTGGAAAAAAATGAATAGTGATCAGTCTCTCTTCTCAGTGCTGGTGATTGACAGTACAAGACAATGGGAGAACCTCCACAATATTTCACCCACGAAAACTTATTTTTCTGTATGCTAATCTTCTATCTGAATATATACCTTAATCCTAGTATTCATATCTCTGCCCTTAGTAATCATCAGCCCATATCTAATGTTTCTTTTGTTCAGAAAAGGTAAACTCTTCTCACTTTTCAGTAGAAGATTACACAAAGGGAACTTTATGGTATATATTACACTCACAAAGCAGTTTTCTCCATCTTGCAATCACTTAAAAAAAAAAAAAATAGAACTTTCTTCTTATCTCATCTTCCTTCCTGCATGAATGTCTGAGATAATCAATGAAGTTCCTGTGTAGAGAATAAATTGTGCTCGAATGGCTCCTCTTAAACTGTACAATCAAAGAAAGAGGAGTTTTTTTGCTGATGATTTTGATATTCACTTTAACTTTCTTCACCAGGCTGTCAGCTCAGTGAAAGTGAGGTCAATCTGACCACACTCTTCCTAAAGGATCCTCTTCTGAACCATCTGCTTGAGTATACATCTCCTGACAAATCAATGGCAGAATCGAGAGGTATGTGCATTGCCCAGAAACGTGGAAGCTGATTGTCCTTTGCCATGCATCTTATGTAGCCATTTGGGTGAGTGCAGCTTGGGCAGTGCCTGATAACAATAGTAATATTTAGCATGTGCATCCCAGTGATGTAAATGCCTGCCTGAAGATGCAGGGCAATAGAGATGCAGACCTCTGTCCTACAATGTAAAGAAATTCAGATCGTGGCAAGTGCGGGGCAAATGAGCACTCACACCCACACAAAGAAACTGTTGCTGTGAAAGGGTGGTAAATGACTGGCAATTTTAAATTAAGACTCTGGAATCATTGGTTCAGAAATCTGAGTTTTTTACAGGACAGATGTTGGAAGGCAAAACACTAAGCAAAATGTAGGCATTTACAGAGACCAAGAAACCTGCCTTTGCCTCTTTCAGTTGCATTTCTTGGCCAGAAGCACTGGCTGCAAGCTCTGGGATAGGGGCTGTCACGCTCCTGTGAAGTTATAGCATGGTGGGGCTGTGGCACAAGAGCAACACAAGTAAGTGTAACAAATGTGACTAAAAACTCCCCAAACATACTTTTGCTAAATTATCCAGATCCAGCCAAATTTCTCAGGAGTGGACAACAGTTGTTTGAAACAATTCAGATCTGTCTCTAGGGTTACTGCCCTCAGACATTTACCAGTATGGGACTTCCCTGCTCAAGATGAGAAGGGAGTTGTAGAGGAGGAACAAAACTCAAGGGCAGATCTGGAATGCTGGAAAATTGGTAAGCTTGAGAGAGTTCCTTAAAACTCATACCTACTGTCACTGAACACCTGTGCCTTGCACTTTGGCCAGAAAGGTTTTATAGGTGAATCAGATTTTTCTATTCACAGACAAACCCTTGTACCTCATCCTCCCCTTTTCTTCCCAAAGGTTCTCTTCTGAGCTTGTCTGCATCCTGATGTAAAATGAAGTGGTATGTATGAGAATAAGAGTATTACATCCTAGGTAATACCTTTTATGTTGCTCTCTCTTAGCTCTCAATTCTTGGGAATGCATTACTGCACTATTTCTTTTGTGCCAATGCTATTCCATCAAGGCCAGTGATGGCTTACTCAGTTGTATCAATGATTTCTTCTAAGGTGGCCGAGACAATATGTTGTAATATGTATTATACTATGTGATTTTTTAAATCAGCTCTGCAAATGTATTCTAAAAATTTTACAGCTCTCCAGACAAATCCTATTGTCCATCATTTCTAATGATGATTCCTGATTAGTAGAAAACAAAGAGGTGATTTTTATACACATAAAAAAGATAAGCTGAGTGAACACAATCCTTTAGGAATGAGAATTTTGCTTTGACCCGTATTGTAGAAAGCTTTTCAGTTGTCTTGTAAAAGAAGAAACAAAATACATTAAATGATTTTGAGATTGTATATTTACAATACGAAAGTGTCAAAAAGTTAAACATGAATTGAAACATATTTTCACTTTGAATTACAATTGATAATTATATTCAGATAATTTTTTCAGCTGAAAAAATGAATTAAAGTTTATTATTTCAATTTCAAAAGCATTAAAATAATGCTACTTTCTGTTTTGTGAATGTAATTTTACACAGCTAAGATCACGTTTCTAATCTAGGAGTGTTATAATATTTTAAAATAATGTTGATATTTAGAAACAAATTAAAGGTGTTTTTTTTGAAAAACTGTCTTCTTACCATGCTCATGCTTTTCCCAGGAAAAGCTGTCATGGATGAAGGTCTTTTAAAATTCCTTTGTGTCCCATATTAGCCGTGAATGATACTAATGTACAGTTGTTTTTCTTGGCAATGTGTATTGTGGAGTCAAACTTTCCAGGAATGATAAGTGATATTCATTAACCTAAATAGTCCTAAGCCAAGTCTGGGGGCAGCCTGATCCAGACTCTGTATGTGACTGCTCTGTCACTTTCAAGCAGAGAGGGCAAAGACTGTCCTGTACTCAGCACTACTTGGAGAGAAGTGTAGCACTCTCAGCTCTGCTCTCACCATTTACAGGTGCCAGGGGGTTGCTCTGGTTTGTGCTATATAACCCAGAGTAATACCATGGTCGCTGGGCAAAGCTGTAGTGTATTATATGTTCCTACAGATGAAAGTGCTGCCAGCACCCCATGGGGCAAGAGTGCTCTGTGCCTGCTGAGGCTGCCTTCTCTGGGTTGCCTTACACCTGCCCCATGCACATAGGCAGTGCAAGGGGCAGACAGGTATTTTTGAGTGGCCACATTAAATGAGGCTGAATTTAGGACATGAGGGCTCAGGCATGATTTCCTGTTGCTGGCCATGCTCCAGCCCCCAGGCGTGAGCGAATAAAGTTTAGGAAGCTCCCTGCAGTCAAAGAATCCTGACCTTATGCTAAGACCATTCAGCCAGTACAGGTTTCTTTGTTTTGGGGACAGCTTTCTACTCAAAGGCAACAGTCACCCGCCTTCTTACACTGAATTTTCACAGTGTGTTACTGTATATTGTCCAAAATTATACTGCTTGCTTATTTGAGAGCTGCAGATTAAAAACAGAAGTGTGTGAAAGAAAAAAGAGAAAAAAGGGTTGGAAGGTAAGAGGGCTGATACTGGTAGGGATAAGTGAAGAGCAAGAGAGAGGCAGGATATTTATCAAAAAGGCCAAGCTGATAGGCATGTAAATCCAGTTAACAGCTTGAAAACAGGTAGTCTGCATTAAAGGAAGTGGAAATAAAGTCAATTAATGGCAGGAGGCATTAGTTGGGGGTGTCAGCTGGTGAATGGGCACTAATTTGATTTAGTCTAATCACATAGTTTGGCTATTTGATTGCCAAATTGAGATCCAAATGCTCTCCTTCCAGGGCAATCACTTCAGAAAAGAGGTAGCTGGAATCATCATGAGGTCTGATCCATTCCTTAATTGAAATTAGTTTTGAACAGCTGTAACACATATCATGTAAAACCCAACAAACAAAGAGTTGCTGGGACATAGTGTGAAATATGGTGGTTCGGGAAAGCCGAGGATGCATGAACAAGAACTGGGCATTGGGCTAAGCTCTGAATGCACACGTGGAGGTTCATACAGACATCCACCAAGAGTGGGCCTGTAGAGACTTCCCTGTTTGTGGTATTCTTAATCTGTAACTCATTCCCTATTGACAGTTGATTCTGTTTGGATGAAATGGGTCAAGAATGACAGGAATTGGTTTGCTTTCTGGTGGCTAGCTCGTGGGGATGAACTAATACACATCCACAGGTTGTATGCACCTTGTTCATAAGAGTTTCTAGCACTGTTTATTATTTGGCATTAACAGGAATGAATGGTTAGGGGAAAAGCAGAGGAAACAGGAGACATATAAAGTGATTTTTTTTCCTGACAATCAATGGTTTAGTAATTTCCTGAATCAGAGGTTATATCCAGATGTAAGAAGCTATCCTTTATAAATTTGTCTAATCTTTCAAATCTGTATTTTTTGTCTCTTTTAATCATCTTGCAGCAGAAAATTTACACGATTATGTGATCAGTGCAAAAATTGGCTTCTGTTGTAAATGCTGTGCTTGCTCATTTCATTGGGTGCCCCTTCCTTCTGATACTGTGGGAAGAGGAGTAATCAATGCGTGCATGCTTCTGCTGGGCAGTATGTGACCTTACACATCTCTGACCAGTTCTCCTCAATTAACTATCTTGCTCACCAAAAAAACGTGAATTCCTCACATATCCTTTGTTCTCAACCATGCTGCCCTTCTTGCTAACTTTTCTGTCTCTTTTTCATATTTGATGACTGTGTCCAGGCATATTGTTCAAGTTTTATCTTCCTCTGCCTCATTTTCCTATCCAGTCATTGTCAATATATATGTTGCAGGAAGAGGAAGGGTGTCCAATGGAAGAGGGCTTCTCTGGCCATTTTGCCACTGTATTCCTGAAAGTATTTTACCCATTCTGGAGCTTACCTCAAGGCTGGATAGAGCAAGAGCTCTGCCCATATCATGGGCAGTATTTCTAGTGTCTGTGATATCTTAAGTGGAACAATACACTGCAGTGTGTGACTCCTTTAAAGGACATGTTTGATGTTAAGCTGTGTCTGTAATCATACAGGTCACGATTCAACATGAAATTACATATCTTCATGCAGAGGAAGCCTCAGTGAGATACTTTGAGTTAGGCATGAACTTAACTATTCCAAATTGGCTTAAACCACTGGTTGAGAGGTGCGCATGGGACCGGAGAGATGTGAAAGTTTTCATTCCTGCTTGCCAGCACATATCTTAAGCGCAAACAATGCCAAATTTATGCTTTATAGAAACAGAAAATCACCCCCAAACATCTTCATGTATAAAGAAGCTGCTCTAATTTGCACTAGAACTGAAATGTAATCTAAGTGTTGTTTCTTTGCAGGTAGGGATGTGTGTCAGCCAGGAACAAAAGTACCAGAGAAAGAAGTATCCTAGGCAATTTTTGGAAAGGATTTAATTATTTTTAGGTTGGTCTGGGGACCATCAGGATTGGACCTCAGCACCAACAGCCTCCAACAGACTGCAATGGCTCTGCCTTTAATACACTTCCTCCCCTGTGTGTTATACGTCCGTAATACTGAACACACAAGGCAGACAGCTGCCCTGAGGCATTCTCAGTGAAAACTTTCATATCACAGCGGAACTGAACGTACCATTATAGCACCACGTCTCCTTTTCTTCATGGTAAGAATTGTTCTGAAAACCAGGCAATGTCATGAAAATGTTATAATAGACACATTCAGAATATATCGGTAAGTTAGTCATCCTTGATGATATATTTAAGCTGTTCCTTCTACTATACATATAACAGGTTAAATGTAATTAACATTGGTCAAAGGGTTCTTTTACTTTAGATACTTTATTAATGTATTACTTATCAAGAAGGAAAAAGGGAAAGGGTATTTCTTATTATCTGCTGGTATAAGCTCCTCTAAGTCATTTACATCACAACATGCATTTTTGCTCTTCAAGAACCATGAATATTTTCTTTCTCCCTAAATCCCATAATTGTTTTATTGCTACATTAAAAAATGTAAATATTTGTGTCTGCCCCCCCCCCCCCCCCCCCCAATAAATTAGATGCAACCTGTCTGGCTCTGAAAATGAACATTTCAATGTCTTCAGACACACGATGACATCATATCAATATTTAAAATCATTTTATGCATGTATTCCAAGTTGTCCAACTTCATTAGGGGCATTCATCAGCCCTCCGGCTACAGTGTATTCCCATCGGAGTTGTAGGCCTCAGGCCCTACCAAACAGAAATTTAAACTAACTTCCCTTTTTAATTCACATTATTCTCAAATATTCTCTTTTTTAGCCCCCTGCCATGACTAAGACATTTAGACCAGGCTGATTTTGTGCACATCAACATTTAACAGACAAAATCCCCATTTTTATGTAAGAACTTAAATACATGAAAATAATAATCTTTCCCCTTTAATTTCCTTCTTTCTTCCCATCTGTCCCTATTTTCTGGGTTCAATAATAATTGTTCTTCTTTTAATTTTGTATGCTAAACTAATAACTTGAGCTACAGGTTGATAGGGATTTTTATGTTTAAAATGTTCTTTTTTTAATGGGTTTTATGTTTAAAAATTTGAAAACATTTCAAACAAATTAAGTTTCATTCTTTTTCTCTCCCCTTCTTTTTCCAAAATAATAAAATAGCCCCTCTTGATCTATTTTTTATGCAACTAAGCATGCACAGCATGAATACATATCCCTGCTAGTGTCATCAAACACTGTTGCCTTAGTATAAAATCTTTCTCCTCACTAGCAAAACAAGCAGTCTTCCCATTGTTCTGGTTTGTGGGACGACTGTGGATCTGCTCCCCAGGATGTTTAATGACCTTCAAAATTCCCGGGTAAAACTCACTCATGTTGTATAGCACAGGAAAGAAAATGATGATATCAGAAAAACTTTCTATGCTACTGGCCAGACAGTGTAAGTTTGGCTGAAGCCTCTGATTTATCCTTCCAGATTTGTGTGGAAAGGGTTTAAATGTCCATCATTTGTTACAGAAAAAAGGATGGAAGCATGTGAAAGGAGCCAAGCAAATATAATGTGCACCTGCAGATGGAACAAGCCTGGGAGAGGTATTGGTGACTGAAAACATGAAAGTTGGTGTAATATACATCAGTGCTACTTGCTCTTCTGTCCAAAATGTTATAACTGTGTACAGGGCCAGAGACCGGACAAACTTACATTGATGGGATAAGACCCATTTGCCTCCAGAAAGGAAAGAAAAGAAAAAGCCCAGTAACTGCAGGCCAGGTTTTCAATGATTTTTCATAAGTAACATTTTTTTAAACAGCTGTATTACTCTAAATTTCATTCTGATCTCTGTTTCTCATTTCCCTCTCCCTTTCTGCCTTATTTTAATATTCCTGCAGCCACTTTTTTTCCTTATGTCACTACAACCCTCTTTCTTTTTTCTTTTCTTTCCTCTGGTTTTCACAGCCCTTTAGATTGAAAACCTCTCGTAGTTATGGCACACAGTGCAGAATGTCAGAGTAAGGGAAGTTCAACCTCCCCGGTTACGTGGGGTACTTTTGCAGTGGTACAACTAGTCATTGTCTACATTTTATCCTTCTAGAAAGCAGCAAGTGCTGTTCCTTCTGTTGTTGTCCTGGATACCCTTCCCATCCAGCAAAGCTCTGTGGCTCAGTTTCTCAAAGATATAAAAATCCACAAAAATGTTCAGCCTTCTAAGGCCAAAGTTTGCTATCTTGAAAACATAGATAATTCAGTACAAGGCAAGTGGAAGCATGTAGCGGGTTTCCATATAACTGTACCTGATGAGAGATGAGAATTGGCTTGAAATGCTCTCATTGCAACTGAAAGTGTGGGTTTTTTTGTTGTGTGTTTTTTTTTTTTTTTTTGGGGGGGGGAGTTGGGTGAGTTTTTTTTGTTTGTTTTGTTTTGTGTTTGTTTGTTGTTGTTGTTACTGTTTTTTTGGGGGGTTTTGTTATATTATTGCCAGACTTACTCTGTTAAAAGTACTCAGAAAAATGTGTCGTTCTCCAGGTGTGAGGTGCTCTGAATAATTTTGTCCCCTTTCCCAGTGGGGATTATCCCTATTGTGGTAGAGTCTTCTGTGCCACACGTGCCCAGATATCTTCACTTATAATTTTCATCTTGGGGACAATCCTAGGGGAGAGTCCTGCTAGAGTCTGTTTTCTCTCTACAGTCGCCTGCCAACCTTATTGTGGAACAATTAGAGCTGTCGGAGGAGTTGGTGCGCTTTGAAACTGCTGGCAAGTACCCTGTAATAAATAGTTGGCTTTCTCCATAGGATCATGTTGTGATGTGGACCTTTCTCTGTAGACTCCATGGCAGACTGCTTGGAGCCAAAAGCTGTTTTCCCAATATACTGCAATGACAAGCTAATCCTAACATTTCCATTGCCAGACAGGCTCTATCTGCAGATGTAATAAAAAAAAAGACATTTGAGGCTGGGAATGCCCCATGTTTAAGCAGATCACTGAGAAGGGTGATGGCGGTGGTGGTGTGATGAAAGGACAGCCAGGATTAGATCTCTGGGCACTATGGCCGTAAGTTATACAAATAAGAACAACAGGTGAAAAAAAGGGGAATGTGAAATGATCACAGTAAGGAAGAGGATGTAAGAACAGGACTTTGAAAACGGAGCTGGGAAGGAAAAGAATCACCATCACAGGGGATTGAGAAAAGGCAACAGATAAAGAAATGCAGGAAAAAGACAAGCAGACAGGCAAAGAATAGAGAGGAGGAGACAGAGAAACACAGAGTAGGGGGAAAATGTAGAATATTAGAAAAACTGGAGAGATACTTAAACTGAAAAAGTCCAAAATTGAAGAGAAGTGAGAATAAAGAAGATGAAAAAAAAAAAGGAAAAAACTCAGAGGAAGTCTTGATAAACAAATAAAAGTAGACAATATATTCGAAATGAAAAAGAAAAAAAAAAGAGAAAGGTATTCTATGGAAATGGAGAGAAAATATGAGTGGAAAACTAAGGGCAGTTTTCTATCTTGTAAAGTACTGGTAATCTGCCCATACAAAAGGCTACAGTAAAACCTGTCATCCCTGTTGGTTATTTATTGCCCCTTTCTCATCAGGCCAGCTACACTGATGTAGCTATGTCCAGGCCTTGGAAGAGGATGGTGCCACTTTTGATACCAGTTTAGAGAGTTTAAAGAGGTTTATGTTTATGCTTGCAGACAGACTTATTTTCCTTTGTGACTGTGATATCCTTGTAATTGAGACCTGTAGTGCAAGTGAAAGGAGTTTGCTGGACTGATGAAACGACATTTTCCTCTGGGTCTTGGGCTCCATGTCTTCTCTCTGCCAGGACTGGTAGGTCCCACACATGTAATACCCGTGAGCTTTGTTGAGAAGTGTCTCCCTCCATGAGGTTGTGGGCATCATGGGGAGTAGCATTTCGGGTCAGGTTGCAGGTACATTGGGAGAGGAGTGCGCATGGGGGAGGTTGCAGAGTGCAGACTGTGCTATGTGTGGCTACGGCCAGAGCTTTTCGCTCTTTCATTTTCGTGAACACATCATTCATTCATAAATTTTTAAAGGAGAAAGAATCATTGTTTAATGAACTTTTGTGAAGAAAACAGGGCAAGGGAGAAAAGAAAAGAAAAGAAACACTGTGAGGTCCTTACTCCCTAGACTTATGACCTGCATAACTCCAATCGTGGTGTTATTTAGACAGCCTTCCTATTTAGCCGACATTAAATTTGTATGCTCCCACATGGTTGAGTTGCTACTTTTTTTATCTATGCAGCTGGGATTCTCTGAGGGAACATGGTGGGTCAGGGGGAGGAGAGGAGGTGAGGACAGCCATCTCCAAAATGTGGTGGACGTGCCTTTCCAGCTCTATGCTAGTTGCACTGAGGCAGGTATAAGCTGACGGGAATCGGCGGCAGCAACCATGCGAATGAGGTTAGAGTTGCTTCCTCTGTAGCTTTTTTCATTCTTCTGAGCGCTTTGAAAATGTGGGTGTGCATGTTAAAACTGCCCTATGAGGCAGCTCTGACATGTGGGGCTGCCTGGCACAAACACAGCACATAATAACACAAAGTATTTGGCAGTGTTACAGGGCTAATCTTTACGTAACTGTTCCCGAACAACTTCTCTAGCACACTGAGCACAAACAAGCTTTCCATCAGCCTTTGGCTGCATGCAGATTGTCTTGTGTCACCTGCTTCTCTACTGAGCAAATACTGGCTGTGGTCATAGCAAGGAAAACCTTCTTTTGCATTCATAACTGGTTCTATCTAAACTGCCTGCTTTTTTTCCAGGGCTACTCATGAACCGTAGGCATGTTTGTCAAGAATGTCCCATTTTATATAAATTTTTCCTTCTAAGCATGGATGTATGCTGGAAATTATATTGTGGATTGTTTTCAGGAGAGCAATGGGAAAACAGGATCTGATTTTTTAATGATTGCTCACCTGTTGACTGAAGTCATAGGAGGAGGGTAAATCTTTTATAGTTAAGACACTGGTGTGGGACTTAGGGGACCTGAAACTGGAATAATAATGTTTTATTCCTTCTGTCCTTTGCCCATATTGTCAGATTTCAATGTAAGCTCTTTACAATTATCTCCTACAGTTTTGTTGCTGGGTTCAGTGGGACCTAGTCACCATTAAGGCTTTTGTGCTGCAGACAGCAACACTGGGGCACATATGAACAGTAACAAAATCAGGGGAAGAAAGACTAGAACTTCATAAACACTTTGATCAGTAATGGGTCTCCTGCTCTTGCACAAAGGTGATCAGGTGCAAACCTTTTCTTTGTCAGGCAGAAGATGATTGTTTCTGGTTGTCTCCCCCAACCTCAGGTACAACCATCCACCCAGTGCCACCCAGTGTCACCTCCCCACCCACTGTGCTCCTCAATTTGGGTGCTCTTTTCACTCAGTGTTCTGCAGCCACAACACATGTGCTGCTGCACAGAAAAGCCATGTGGCAAATATATAAATGTATGTACGTTTCTGAGTGCTGGAACCAAGCCTTAATTTTGTTGGCAGCAAACCTGACTCTCCTTCTTTCCTCAGAGCAGGGCCCACAGCATTCCTTGGTCCCACAGACATAAGCCCTCCCTGGATTTCTCCCAGTGTGGCAGAGTGCTGGCAGCCTGTGCTTTCGCTCCGGCAGCCACTCCAGGAGGGGCAACGCCTCTGCCTTGATTCTCAAGGAGGCCGAGTTCCCAGCTCCAGGCTTGTCTCACTTCCTCCAGTGCAGTGTAGGTCAAACTGGGACCCTCTCCTGGATCTTGGTTTAATCTTAGCTCATGAGGAAACTACATTCCAGGAGGGAGGCAAAGCAAAGGGAGATTGCCAGACCCAAATGTTCCATAGTTGCAAAGATAGTTTCTAAATATTGAGCTTTAAAAATAATATGGTTTGTGTGGGGAGGGATGAGAAAGGGGAGATTTTTCTATTTGCCTGCTGGCATTTGGAGCCTATAGTTTCTTGGGGACACATTTCCAAGTTTTTATCATCAAGTATAGGGGCTAGAAAACACACTCCTATGTTAAACGAAAGCTGAAATTCTTCCTAGTTCTACGCACTGAAGATCTGGAGCTTTAACCCTGACTAAATAGCAACCAAATCTGTAGCATCAGCCTGTGCAAGATGTCTCTTACCAGACAAAGAAAAATCCATATAAAGAAGTTGTTAAGGAGTCCTGTGCAAATGCAACTGTTAAGGGAGCAAGCACTCAGTTACAACCAGGAAGGAGGAGAAGCATTTTCTGTGATGTGAAGGAAGTTCATGTAGCCAAAGGTGAGGAGATAAGGTCACCATCTATTCCCAAGGCTCTTGTACTGCTCCAGCAGTGTATTGATTTGTGTATCTCTGCAAAGCATACAGACCAGGTCAGAGATATCCCCACAATTCTGTTTAATCGCTTGAAGGTATGGATGTTTTCTTCTCTTGCTACATTTTTCTCCATCTCCATTTCACTTTCAGTGGTTTTCAGGGTAGGAATGAGTTAGTGTTATTATTTTCAATATTTCTCCTGCTTTTGTTTTAAATAGGGTTCAATTTTCACAATTTTTAAATCATTCATGAGTTTGCCTACAGTGATAGAATGCTTTTTGATTTGCTTCCAAAAAGATGTGTCTGAAAGAAACTGAAGTGCTCCATCCTTTCCAAATGCAATGTTTCACTTTTTTTTTTTTTTTTTTTTTTTTTTTTTTTTTTTTAAGAGCACTTCATTTTGGAAGTGAATAGGGTACTTTGGGCATGGGCACTGCAAATCAATTTAGATTTCCTAGATTGCTTCAATAATCTGAAGAGTACTTCAGTCATTTTTAACTATTCTTCAGCATATGCTTGCAAACCCATTCATTTTTTAACTGAAGTGAATATACTTAGGATAAACTCCTCTGTTCATTGGAAATTGTTCCGTTCTGCAAATCCATAGACTTCAAAATCCATACAGAAACTTGATACAACATTTTGCTTTAAGAATGTATTAACACTTCTTGCCATAACCTTATTGGTCAACAATTTTTATGCAGTGCTTCTTATTGTCTGAGGCAGGGCGATGTCACCACTGCCAGTTTGTTGTGGGAGACATTCTCATAATTAGGCAAGTCAATGTTTATGTGTTTTGTTTTGGGGTTGGTTTCCTTCCCGCCTTCCTCCTCGCCAGTGTTTCTTCTGTATTCATACCTGAGATTCAATTTCTTTTATGGCTTTTTAATCCACAGATCAAAATGCTTTTGCAGATAGTTAAAACACTCAGTACCTTTATGGCACACATTTTATTTTCAGTTTTGTTAACGAGTGAAGTGCATCACTAAAGGTCTCACAGAGCATCAGTGGCAGAGGCAGGAAAGAGTAAAACTAAAGCAATTTTAATCTTTCCCCTCCTTCCTGTTGCGCATACTGCACTTATGCCATATAGGTTACAGCACTTCCTGGTACTTATACTATTGTGTCTAGGCTACTCATTGCTGCTCTTCAGGGAGTACTTATATTTCAAACATCACCCAGAATAAAAAGCTCATGAACTGTCCTGTGAGGATTTCATGCCCTAATTCCCTCCCCTGCCTTCACCTTGCATATAAAACCAGTTGTTCTTAATTCATATTTCTCTAAAAGAGTGTCTGCATTTCTAAGAAATATGAGCATCTTCTTTCAGGGAGACTCTATGCTGCCTTAACTAATTAAAGCTTAACAGTAGGGCAGTGTCATGCTATATTTTGCAGTCCACCTGATGTCTTATTCAATCATGATCTAGCATTATAATTATTGGAAAGCGGCACAGTTTGCATTGATCTGCTGCTGGCATAACATGTTGCTAAATGAGTGCCCATCTTTCACAGGAAGCATTAACAGGGCACAGAGGACACACAAACATGTTCTAGATTACAATTTCTGTGGCAGTCTTGTGCTGCTCCTTGGTAAATCGCTGCCCCAAAGCTGAATTTGCAGTCTCTGTCCTGCAGGGAGATGTTTTAGTGATGCTTTAACAACTCTGTTGCTGGGACACTAGAACTAAGACCATGTTTTTTTTTTTTGTTTTTGTTGTTTTTTTTTTTTTTGTTTTGTTTTTGTTTTTTGTTTTTTGTTTTTTTTTTTTGTCTTAGCATTTTATTAATTATTTTTTGTGGAGGGGCATATTTGTAGCCTTAAAGGTCACACTTGGTATGAATTAAGGACTTTTGGCAATAGCTATGGCTTGACCCTAAGGACAAACTGAAACTGAGTCTCAGGTTCCAGAAGATGTCCAAAGTCAGTTTAACCCTTCTTTGCCGTTAACTTCAGCTGAATTTTGCAGTTCTCAACTGTTACCGAGAATTTCAATGAGAAAAATAGTCTAATAGAATATGAGTATTTGATGGACAGAGAAAAATATTCTAAACGGAAAAAATGCCGTTGCCACTCAATAATTATTCATGCAGTCTTCCTAGGAAACTCATGTTGTTTTCAGGAATCTTGCAGGCATTGGGTTAATTCTTCTGTGCTAGATAATTTCTTTTCTTCCCTTACAAGATTTCTTTCTAAATTTAATGTGTCAAGGAAAGAGGAAGCTCTAGGGGCAAGAGAGATGGAGACTCCAGAACTTGAACTTGTGTGCTACTAGGATTTTGGCCAGTGATATCTATTTCCTCTGCAAGGCTGTCCCTGCCTTGTTGGGAAGAGTATGCGCATTCAAAAGGTAGCACCTTTTGAATGAAATGTTAGCTTGGTTCTAGCCATTTACAAAAACTAAACGTCTCACAGATGAAATAGTGGTATCTTAACTTCTGACTGAGTGATTACATTCTCCCTGCTTATGTTCCCTGAAATTCCAATTGGGTTCAATCTTTTCCTTCACTTAGACATCTTTTTTATGTATTAAGTGCTTCCTCTGTTTCACCCCTGGTGGATCTGATTTTCAGTAGTCGATAAAGAACTTTTATTGTCTAGACGGAGCTTTTGGGCTCTTTTGGGAAGGATTCTCTAATGTGTATCTATTAAGGATGCACTGTTGTTGGTTGTCTACAATAGTGTGTCATGAATAAGAGAGTGAAAGAAAAATGATTTCTCACAGTTCAAGTAATTTTGAAGAAGAAATCAAGAATATTTTTCTTACTTCCTCAAAAAAATATTCTAAAGTTAGATTCTGGGTAATAGATGCTCAGTCAATTCCTTTTATAAATATTCTGTTACTGTCAAATTGTATTTACTACCCTTTTACTTTTAAAATTAAAGACACAGTTTCAGAAAAAAAAACATAATATTGTTCCCTTATGTTTAGCTTTACAGAACTTAATTCCCTTTTAATTTGCCTTAAAAAACCCTAAACAACAAGAAACAACAAAACCTGATGTCACTCGATGAACATCAGTGAAGTACTAGATTTATCTCCAAAGTAAATAAAGCATTGTTATAGGCCAGTTTCTTTCAGAAATTTATATGTGAAGGCAGCATTTGCTAATATAGCAATGTATTATCATTCATCTTTGCACCTGTTAGCCATAGATCCATCCAAGCATAAGTTAAAGTGTGCAGGAGGATTCCATTCTGCAAGAATAAATCTTCAGTTAAATAAACCTAAAGTGGCTTAGGATGTATCTGGCAAGCTATCCCATTGGGAATAAGTTCAAGAAAAAAGAGGGAGAAGGGAACAAGCATGTCTTCGTAAAGCTGTGTCTACGCCCTAGAGATGACTCTGTGGTTTTCATACTGATTTCTTTGTACTTCCAAGCTGTTGGTGTATCTTTTAATCTAACTCGTAAAATAAGAATAACATCAATCTGCTCAGTAGAAATACATGACTGTAAATCTCAAATGCAAAATAGAGGTTTCCCCACCAGCAAGTTCAGCCATAACCAGGAGAGCTGGAAGATGTGAAGTGATCATGTCAGAGTGACTCTAGACAGAAATGGTCTCATAAAGAGGAGGGAACTCATGAGGTGAAAGGGAGACAGGGGCACCATAGAACAAGTGCCAGAGCGGTAGGAAGCAAGAAGAGGAACACAAGGTGGAACTAGAAGCCCTATCTGGGTGAGGGAGCTGGATGCAGGGACAAATGTTACACATTTGCCAATTTTCTCAAGGCTTGACTGTAGAAAATTTGGGAATCATTGGTTCATGATACAGAGGCTTTGGTGGCTGAGCTGTACCAGAAGAAAAAGATATATTGGCAAAAGGAATCTTTTTTCTGCAGCTACCTTTTTGAGTGACATAAGCCATACAAGCAAAGGGATTCTTGCATCTATACAGAGGGTGTTGCTGGCGTATCTATATCAATTAAGGGTGTGATTTTTTCATGCTTGTGACTGAAACAGCTTTGTCAACAACACTTTATAATTTAGACCTGGCTTGAGAGCTGTCCTGGCTCTCAAGCAATTGCAGAATGTTGGGGATTTAAAGTGAACTCCTTTTATTTTGGCAAAGAAATAAAAGGATACAAATGCAGCATTGTCATTTTAAATAGATTTCTTTTTTTTGTTATTCACAGCACACACACAATTTCTTTTTTATTTGGAAAGGTGGTGACTGAAGAAGCAAAAATAACACCCTCATAGCAGCTTTGCAGCTTCGTGGCAGGGCATCCACTGAAATATAGGCTTTCTTCATAATCAAAAGCAGAAAGGTTCCTGTTATGACCATATCCTAGCTAGAAAAGGCTTGTGATATAGCTAGACTGTCATACAGTTTCATTGGAGGCTAAGTTTACCCTGGAACAAAAAGCTGATAAACTGATACAACTTCCTGAACAAGATAAGTATAGGGCAAAAGTACTCTTTTGTAGATAAAATGGCATATATATTAGGCGAGTTGCTGGCATAGCAGTGCAGGTTAGGAGAGGAAAGTGTGGTTTGCTTGCTCTTTGTCTTTTTTTTGTTTGTTTTGTTTTTTTTTCTTCTTATCTTCAGAATCTTAAGCAACATAGCAATGGCACAAAAATTCAACCGCCAGGCTGCTGTATTTCTCTGTGCAATTTATTCCACCCTGAAAAAAATAATAGTTTTGTGCACATCTTGTGTTTCTAGAGACTAGAGATTCCTAGATTTGGTCAGAACAATAGCTTCAATGTGGCCAAAGTGATAAGTCCAAGCAAAGTGGCATTACACTGTTTCAGGGAGTGGTTTCCCCAGAGGATAATCCTAAAATCCAGCAGATACTGAAAGGAAACTACCTGCCTTCCTCTCTCCTTCCCATGTTAGCTCTGGAGTTTCTTTAATGCCCCAGTAAGATACTTCAGCTCATTATATGGGCAGAAAATGAACACAGCAAATAACAAGACACCATTTTCTGCCAGTTTAGTGAGCTAAATTGTTAGTGTAGAGATCAGATGAGCAACAGCATCTCTGCAAGAAGCAGCAGCATATATTTGAGACCAAGAGATATGAGTGGAAATATTCTTTTTTTTTTTTTTTTTTTTTGGTCAGCATTACATTGATTTAATTGTCTTGCAGAACTTCCTAATGTTATCTTAAATCTGGGTCACAAAATGATAAACCAGTGCTAGAATGCCTGTCCACACTGAAATATGCATTTGTTTAGCTGATTCTGAATATCAGAGCTGTTAGCCTTCTCTGCACTTGAAAGTATTTCTCAGTGTGTCTTGACTGGAACTCTCCTATCACTCTGAAAAGATGCAGTTTATAAGAGTCACTTGCTGAGACAGTTTACACCCAATTCCAGGAAAAGGACTTCCTTTTAATATCAGCATTACCAAGTCTGCCTTAGGCTCCTTGTTGTAACAGACATTTTGATCAGAAAAGGCGATTTTTTTCAGGCTTGTAATTAACAGAAATGATTATCATATTGGTAAAACAGTAAAATGGAGACCCAGTTCAAACCAATGTACTTAGAGTTCTTCTGCTGGATAAGAAAATAAGTGATTCCATGATCACACAGAACAGGGACTGTTGTCTTTAAGATGGTGTGCTTTGCATGTAGCAGTGGACCATACAAC
This sequence comes from Amazona ochrocephala, assembly GCA_039720435.1. NCBI lineage: Eukaryota > Metazoa > Chordata > Aves > Psittaciformes > Psittacidae > Amazona > Amazona ochrocephala. The sequence continues at coordinate 46,033,122 of CM077882.1, forward strand.
AGTTTTGTGTTACAGCAGCAGTTGCAGAAAGTTATGCTTTTTCTCCATGCAAGATATTTTCTTTCTGTAAAGCTATCAGCTTCATATTTTTCTGTAAACTGACAGACTGTCAACCTTCAGATCAGTGAATACTTAGGTATTTTTTAATTGCATGCATTATTTTGCTGCTACCTTTTGTGTTACGTATGCAAAATCAACCCTCTTTAAATTTTAATTGGAGAAAGAAATGTGTTTGGCTGTAAGTCCAAATGGAGGTAAAAAAAAACCACCAAAAAACAGTTTGCAAAAAACAGTCTAGAGAGTGAATGTTGGAAGGTTGCTTTTTTTGTGAATCAGAGAAAACTCTTTGGTTGGAAATATTCAGGCAGCTCCCCCATGGAAGTATAATATTTGCGAATGCGAAAAGTTGCATAGATATTAATATGAATCACTGCACATCTACAAATTTCTTCCTAAAATTACACACTCCATTGCTTATTATTAGTTGCCATGTAATAGTCATGCATCTAAAATCATCCAGCATGGGCAGGTTTGATCAATTTCTCTGTTAACAGCAGTGACTAAATTTAGTGGATACTGTGTCGTGGAGCAGAGGTTGGAATATTTCTTACCTTTACCTGAGGGGCTCTTTTAACAGTACTTTTTGTGTCATAAATATTGTGTGCTTAGCACCAGAACAGGAATGACTAGTGAAAAGCTGAAGAAAACAACCTACCAGCTGAAATGGCTGGGTGAACTATTCAACAAATACCTATGATAAATAAAAGCAAAACCATTTGCAAATTATTTGTTAATCAAAACGAGCTGAATCCTTAACTGGTATAATTTGTAGCTAACAGTTTGTGAAGCTTTAACAGGCAAACAAACACTTGAAAGCAATGAAATACAGTGGCTGATTTTAATTAGATTTTTTTTGCTATTAATGCACCCAGAGATATTAATTTGCTTCTCATTATGTGTGAATTAACTGAAAAAATATTACTCCATGAAAACAATATATATCTGTACATTTTGAATTACAGACATGGGAACAGCCAATGTGAACAGGAACTTCTGTGTGTTGTCTAGATACTTCAAAACCTAACAAACATCCCCATTAGCTGTTACAGCAGAGATGTATGGCTCCCAGGCAATCACAGCACCTCCCAGTCCCTCAGAAGTATTTGTGACCACACTTCTCAAAGCCCATTTTCCCTGTCACAGCTGACAGGTTGTCACTGAGTCACCTACCAGGGCAAAATCACCCACTACCCATCAGCCATGTGCAGCCTAAACTCGCAGTTCCCAGTCTGTAGTCGTTGCCCAGTGGTTTTGCACAAGGGTACAGTGAGAAGTCTGAAGAGGCTAGCTGAAGATTATCAGTTTGCTACATCTGTGTGGTTATTCTGATGGCTAGAAAGTTGTGTTCGTAAGTTTGGCAAACACTAGATAGAGACTTATTTCTCAATCTTTCTGAAGTTTGAAGAGTATTATCACACCCACATGGTATGTGTATGCATTTAAATGCTTATATTGGGAATCTTAGAGTTATGCTGAAAAAGACAAGAATGCCCGTAATAATATTATCTGTAGATGCCATTTAAGCAAATATTTACCTGGTTATCTGGCAACTGAGAGCTCTATAAGTATAATTACCTCTTGGCTGTGAAAGCAGAACTTTTATTCAGGTTGTGATGTTAGGATTAGAACATGCTCTTTCAAGGTTTATTGAACAATATGTGAATCACGATATTCCAGCCTTTCAGTTTTGCCCTAAACCACTATGGAAGTAGAAACCAAAATGGAGTAAGACTCATTGTAACAATCATTTTATTTTTCACAGTTTCTTCAGTTTCATTTAATCTGTTTTCCTGCTCAGTGCATACCCCTGCACTGTCTTTCTCAGACATGGATGCAAACTGCAGATAAGAGTATGCACACTTATTTTTTTTTCTTCTTATGGCTGCTGTGAAGTTACAGTTGCAATAGAAAGATGACAGGAAGTTCAGGAAGAGATAAAGGACCCCAGTGTGATTGGACACTGAGAGGTACACCAGACTTCCTCCTTTTGCTTGGCACTTCTCTTTTTATTCTTTGATTAAAGTCTTTTTCCTTTACTTACATCCTCCATTAAGATGTCTCAGTGTCATTTAGGGTGTTAATTGAGAGGAGGTTTAAGCTCATCAAGGCGATTATAAGTGATAGTTAAAAATTTCTATATATGGCCTATGCTGGAATCAGCACAGTAGGATGCCATTTTTCTTTTATCTAACTGACATTGGTAATAATAGATGAAATTATTACTAAATCGCAGCTGCAGAGATGATATCATGATTTTTTCTGTGTAATCTTTGATGAAAAATTAATTTTTGAGAGGGATAATTTAAAATGATTTAAATAGTATTATACTGAAGTCCTTACTGGTAATTAACACCAATCTTGTCAGAAGTGAATCCACTTCTGCAGCTGTTTCTAAAGATACCTACAGTATTTGTAACTTTTCTGGGAGTGAAATTATAGTGTTTGTACTTTATTTTTACTGCATAAGAACCATTAAGAGAAAAGGATGCTAATAGAGAAGGCTTTGTTCTCCAATGGGGCCAAATTCTATTTCCCATTTGTAGTGTTTCTCTATGTGTGCATTTAATTAGCTATGCTCAGCATGTAAGCAGAGTTTAGTATATGCAAAGTAGACTTTACATGTTATTTATATGTATGTGTTCACATGCCAGTGTACACATAGATATGTATATCTTTATGGGTTAGCTATATACGTATACACAACTTTATTTGTGAGGGGTTTAATTGGTTGAACAGATGGCTGATCAGTAATGCTTCTTCATCTTCATCAGTGACTCGTCTTTCTTTGCATCGACTTTCATCACAGTGGCAAAAAAGTGCTCTAACGAGAAACAGCTGAAAATAGATTTTTCTTTGGTACTTTCATCATGCTTTAAATGACAGAAGTGGATTTTTTTGTCCTATATATAAAGACCTGCAGGAGAAGGTTAAAAAAGGAAATATAGTGAAATCTAAATAGAAAAATTTGAATGAGAATATGGGAAAGCCTCAGATTATTCCTCTTATCTTCATATTTTACTTTCTTCTTTTTTAAAGTACATGCTGATTTTTGACAAGATATATAGTCGTGGTTATTCACACCAGCTACAGTACCTGCCAATCAGTTTTTCTTTCCCTCAAGTTTGGTGCAGAAAGGGGGAGGGAGGAACAGGAGTTGAAAGATGACACAATGGCTTAGAGGACTGTTACTTTAGGTATTCATTAAAATAGAAGTTACATGGCCAGCTTCTGCTGTTTCTGCAGTTTTATTATATTCAAATCAAAGTCTGTCTTCTGTAGGCTTTATAAAGGAAACAATGTGCCTTATAAACAGAGTGCAAGGTTCACATAGGAGTGGTTCACTTATAAGCAGATTCATGTCTTGAGTTTATGTATGGCTATATGAATAATCTATCACATTTTTAATTTGAAAGAATAAATTATCCAGTATTTTCTTTTGCCATGGTTGAAGTCTTTTGTAAACAATTGCTTTTACTGTTTGAATTCCTGTGGATACATCACTGTTATTATATCAGTTTCGCAAATTGGTAAACTGAGGAACACTTTGACTGAGGGAGCTGAGGAAATCATGCAGCTGGCTAAGAGTCAAAAGCAGAAGCAGAACTTGGGGATTCTGGTCTCTTCTCTCTTTTCACCAGTGGTAGCCAAAACCACTGGAAAATTATGGTTTATGAAAGAAAAAATTACTTTTTGCATCTTTAGATGTGTTTGAACTGAAAATGGAAGAAAGACCACCATGCTTTTAGTATATAATAACCTGACTTTTTTCTTCCATGTAAAGCCTAGTTTTCATAGGTTTTCTCCTTGTAGACTGCATCAAGAATCTGCCCTTATGCTCAGGCAGTTGTAGAAGGACCATGGTCCTTGACAAGTCTATGGGGGGCCCAGAGGAACATTTCTACTTTAAGATGCAGTGAATCCCGGGGCTGCAAGCAGAAGGTTTTTCAGCAAAGATGGCATAACAATAGATAAAGACTCAATTTCTTCAATACTACTGGGATGGGTCAATCCAATGCAGATACTTTAGAAACGAAAGGGAAAATGTGTAAACAAGAAATTTCTGGAGGTTAAGTATGTGTAGGGAGCAGTAAGTATGTCACAAGCATGAGATACAGAAATAGGCAACTTCTGATTTCTATTATTAAAATAATTTTTAAGAGAGAGAGAGCTATTGAGATTCAGTTATAAGTACACAATCTGGCTCTTTAGTTTCAGTTCCTAGAATGGGACAATCTGGAGATAAAGAAGATATTATGACTATCACCTCACAGCTTTGATGAGGCTGGTCGTGTGCTTAAGCAGCAGCCAAGAGCTGCACTCAAATTTTCCCCCAGAACAATTACTGAAAGATGAGGAGGATGTTTGTGCTGGAAGGAGAAAAAAGAGTTACTGGGAATAAGAACAGCAGCCTCAGAATTTTTGAGCTTTTCTTTTCAGACTGTGACCCCTTGTTTTCAGGCTTTGAAACCCCCATAGAAAGGGTGTGGGCTTAGAGAGAGGTAATCTTGGCTCAGGAGGTCCAGCAGATGGTGTTGGCAAATGACACTGCGGGCTCCTGTGGTGTGGTGCAACACTCTGGAGGTGGGTAGGGGAGCAATGAGGTTGTGGGAAGCAGCTGGTGGCAAATACACTCAATATGGCTTCAGTGAGCAACCACAAGCATCTTGGTACAGTTGAGAAGGAGAAGAGTATAGCTCTGGTAAATGAACCGGTGCTGTGTTTATGTCCCACTTCCGGAGGATGTGTGAGAGGTGAAGGTCAGTAGCCAACAGAAAGGAGGGTACGCATTGAGGACCTTTTCACCCTTACCCTTCGTGGGGTAAACCTTTCTAATGCAAGCCTAAGTTTTTAGAACCCAGAAAGGCTAGCATAAAAAAATATATATCTTCATGACTGGAGGCATTCAGTTCCCTTTCATAATGGTGTAAATCTATAGGCTTTCTGCTGAAGATCGTGATATACCCCAATGAACCAAGAGTAAGTGAGAGGACTGAGCTGCCCTCCTTCTCTTTCCCTCTTTCCTCCTTTCACCCTTTTTTGATGTTAAAGTTAACGAAAATAATCCAGGAAATTCATATCAACCACTTCTTTCTCCAAAGAGATTAATAACTTAAGAAAAGTAATAAGCAGTTCTTTCTAGTATAGTGATGCTGATATAGTTTCAATAGACATATTTTTAGGAATGACTTGGAAATAAGGCAATAACATAAAGCTAAAACAGTCAAGAAACATACACTTATATTCTGATTTGTTCAAAGCACTAAGACAGGTTAGAAGAAGAAATCTGGAGCATTTACACATTAGATAGCATCATCCAGGTGCTAGAATATTTTGGGCATGAGGTTATGCAAAACAGCTTCACACAGCTTTGCCAATGCATCTCCATCCAGAGATTTAGTAGCTGTGGACCTCTATCTGCAAAGCCTTACTAGTCTGCTGCATTTCCAAAAGGCTCATGATATTTCTGGACATTATTTACCTTACATCCCTGTCTCATCATGATTGTCTTTTACTTTATAAGTGCATCATCTTAAGTAGTGGCTATGAAGTAAATGGCTATTAGGTCTTCTGGCCAGAGATGGAGAAGATAGACAAAAAAGCACTCTTGGTTGGCTGAATAGGACATCCTCGTTGCAGTCCTTGAACTAGGGTGCATGCCAAACATTCTGTGCTGTTGCTTCCAAGATGGACAGATGGGGACTTTATAAAATAAGACAGGATGCTCCTTCCTTGCCAACGTTTAAGCATGCTGTCTCCATACCTGTTCCAGGTGTTGATGTAAAGAAACAAGGTGACTCTCTTGCATATGATGCGTAGCACGCTCGGTTAAACAGAATTGAATATGAATTGTCACATATTTTGCTGTTGCGAATCAATGCCACAATTCTTCAGTCCATCCCTAATTACAAAGAAGGACTACTAGTTAAGAAAAAACCTTAAAACTCAACTTCTGGATATCATATCTCTATTTAAAGATGAACAAGGAAAAAGTGAATGTAAGATTATATTTTTGATACTTTATTAAATGCAAAAAGGCTTGACTTTTTTTTTCCGCTTTCTGTTCCTTTTTCCTGTTATATATCCAACTCCATTTAGTATGATCTATGCCTGAAATGCTGGTGAAATGCTGACATCATAACAGTCAAAAAGATAAAGGGAAGAATGAATCAAGGAAAGTAAAGGAATTTTAGTGATAATTCATGTTGCTTTTTGTATTTTTCTTTTGTTAACACCTCTGAGCTGTACTGCAACATAACCTTTTGGAGAGGGTAAATTTAAAGCCTTTCTTCTTTTCCCATCCTCTTTAACCATGCATTTTTAAATCACTAATCAGTTCAGTGATTAAAATACATGAAAGCCAAACCTGATATTTACAAATATCTCAAAGAAAAAATAATAATAAAAAAAAAAACCCAAACTTAAAAGCTTGCTTAAGTAACAAGGATAAAATAAACCTTTGGCATTCTTCGTTCATTCATCACAGTGTATGAGCTATATAAAACTAACACAGGGTAAATTCTTTGTAGGTCACCTTTAAAGAAGCTACTGAGATGGCAGTGCATCCCCTGAAATGAAAAACACAAATGGATTTTCTACTTTTTATGTGAAGCATGCTTATACTTTAAAAACATTTTTATATTAGGTTTAAGGAACAATAAGGCTGTTTCAGTGTTATGTGATGTTCAGAGTTGCAGCATTTTCTAGTGATCTTAACTATGGCTAACTGCAGAATGGTTTCAAATTAATTAATATAGTGCAATTATTTCTATGTAAGTGTCTTGCTCTGGGATGTAAGTGAAATAGAAATTTAGCATAGCAGTTTGGAAGACAATGATTAATATTTACTTTTATCAGCTGAAAAGCCCCAAAATGTTATAAAAAGGTAACTTTTGCAAAGTAGAGTACTTGTTTCCCAGCTAATAGGCAGCACTTAGCCATCTAAATTCAGTCTCTGTTTTTCTACCCTTTCTTTCTTACCAGAACAATTGTGATGCTGACTGTAATGCTAAATTCATGTATGCTTTTCTTCTTGTTATGCCATTAAGATGACTCATTTGCAGTTAGACTATATTGCTTTCTCCTTTTAAAATGTATTTTGTTATTTCACCATTATGCTTTATTTTTTAACATACATTTAGTTGATTTGTATATTTTTCAACTCCAGGCATAGTGCTAAAACCCTTATTTATTCTAAGCTGTTCACGAAGAGAATTTAAATGCATCAGAGGATAGGTAGATGTACCTGAACACTCATTGCAAATATGCTCCAAAATATTGTTCATTGTTCCTTTCTACATATTCAAGAGATATTTGATCCAACATATAACAAATATGAAAACATATAAAAGCTTTGAATTTTCTATGAGGAAAAGAAAATACGGAAAAATAGTATGATATTGTACTATACTGAGAGGCACTGGTTAGGGTGTTTATGCTGAAGAAAATAGCAAAATGCACAGAGTCTGACTAGTTTCTTGGAATCTAATACTTCTTCAGTATGGAAATCATGCAAAATTACTTGAAAATGGTTGTCAAGTGTTTGATCATAGCAGTATAGAATCCCCAAGAAGAAAAAAGAAAAAAAAAATCCCAGTAAAGTTTTGAGAATGTTTGAATATCAAGTAACAGACTGGGCTGCTGTCTTCATACTTCTGGTGCGTTTTTAACTAGGCTACCTTGTGTTCTTTTATTTCCTTTCCAAACCCAGTATTTAAAAGACCCATATGGCAATAGATATTGCTGGAATAGAATGCATACTGTTCTGGAATCAATTTGATCTGTGTTAACTTTTTATATTTGAAAATGCAGCTGAAGTATTTTCCCTTCTCTGGATTTTCTTTTGACCTGGTCCTTATCCCCTCTCCTTCCTTCTCTCATCTGCAGCCCTCTATGTGGTCATAAGATACAGGACTTTTTTTTTTCTTTTAATCCTGTACAGATGGTGGGGGGGAGATAGTATAAGAGATCTTCTGCCCAGTGGCATGCATGCTTAGATAACAGAGGGGGGATTCAAGGCGACATATTCTATTTGTGATAATACTAGACCAGACACATTAGGTATGTGCTCCTCATTAATAGGACAAGGATGGGAAAGAATATGTAGAGAAAAGACAGAATTTTACTTGAAACTTGTTGATGCCAAAAGCATTATTTAATTTTGAAGAACAAAGTTGATGCTTAAACTTATTTTTCCCTTTTGATCTGCCTTTTGCTGGCAGACCTTTATCATAGGACTTTACTCATGCTCGAGGTCAATAAAGATTTCAATGGGGATACTGTTAGGGAATAACCAAAAAATGTGCTTGTTTTATTTCATACCCTGCTTAGAAAAGAATTCACTGTTTGTGACTGACAGCCTTTTCAGCCATCAGATGTTTCATGCCAATAGGTCAATAGATTTAGTACCCTGGGAATATTGTCTTCAGATTGCTGATTGGCACCTTACAACAGCTGAAGTCCTGACCTTGGACTGTTTGCTGATTTAAACTAAACCAATTAGATGCCAAGCTAGGATTCTGGGACCCTTATCAGTACAAGTTGCATAGTCTGGTAGTACGGCCATGGTCCGAACTGGGCAAGACTGAGTTCACCAGGACATTTTCCTCCTGTAATAAAACTGCAGAGAAAAGAAATCATATATTCTGGATCTTTATTTGCTGGGCAAAGATGTTGGCAAATCTGGGCTAATGTCTACAGCTGTACAAAAGCTACATCTGCACATTACTAATTGTTAGTGGGAAACTACTAGCTTGCTTCTTAGTGTATTTTAATAGTGTTTTTGATTGATATTGCAATATGCCACATGTATACTCTCTTCTTGTATTGTACCTGGTGTCATACAGAAAGCAAATGTGACAATATTAGTGACTAATGAACCACAGAAAATTTCATTAGATATCTAAAATTTTTGATCCTATACATAGTTATTTTAAAATATTATGACTTTCAGCTTTCTTAAGAAATCTCTAGTCTGGCCAGATTTCTACTGGAGTCAAAGTGTAAGAATTGACCTTTCTCAGATTCACTTTGCTTTTGCTGGTGTTTTGTTTGTTTGTTTGTTTGTTTGTTTTCTCCCCCTAAGGTGGCTTTTGTCTTCCTGACTTCTTATTGTAAGCCAGCTTATGGTGACTTTAAAGTGTAAACACACTGTATTCCCACAAGTTTTCAGAAAATAAGTGGAAAAACAGAGAAGAGATACCCTAATCAAGTCTCTATTGAAAAAGATACCTTTTTGTAAGCTAAAGTGCATTGTTGGTCAACAGAGAGTACACATAGGATAGAGACATTACCAATACCCCAGTTGCAGTAAAGGCTTCGCACTAGCTGTTAGGGACAGATGATACAATAGTAAGTTAGGAAACCATAAGCTTCATGAGTTGTATATCTCATTGTTTTCCTCCCTGAGTCCAAAGGAAGGTCTTGTGCAGGGTCACCAGAAGCTCAAGGATGTGTCACTGACAGCTTGAGGGGAATTGGAGTTGTTAGTATGAGTAGCACTGTCACAGGAGGATGTTTTTTCTGTGTTCCCAATGGATCTCCAGAGCTTCCATGCACTAATTACTGATGGAGGCTGCTGTTGTGGGAAAATAATATAAAGGCCCAGATTTTCTGCTGCAGGCAAAGAGCAAGGAGTGCTAATTGGGAGGGAGGTGTGAGCAACGGTGCCACCTTGCACTCACTGATCATTAGCCAGCTTTTGTCCCCTGCCATGAGTTAGAGCAGTCTGAGGGTGACTGTAAATTATGTGGACTGCTAGTGGCACCAAAGGACCATTATGTTAGCTAGGCCTCTCTAGTGTGTGAGATATACTTGCTAGAGTCTGTATGTTGTCTGGCAGGAAGAAGTGGAGAACGTCATACTTTGATTTTGAGAATGAGCTGGGTTTGGATGAGTCAGAGGAGGCATTAAGTCAAAAGCTAAGTTATTGGGATTTCTGCATTAACTTAGGTCTTCAAATTGTTAAGGTGCTTAGAAAAAGGGCTCTTTGTATGAGATATTGATGAACAGAAAAGGTTCTCTGGCTGAATATATAGCAGCACTTTTAACTTCTGCTGCTGCCTGAGCGTGGTGGGTACTGCATCTGTTGAACAACACATGCAGACCCATGTAGTGCATTGGACTGTGGCTCCAGAGCAAAATTGAATGTCCCAGCTGTTCTGCTATAGAAAATCTCTTCTGAATATCTATACAATGTCCATTTGATAATCTCCTTTATGCCTTGGCCTTTTTCCCACTGCAGCTATCTCACAGAGGTGACAGGATTTGACCAACATGTATGGCCAATATGTAGGTCAAGGATAACATGAAGAAGGAAAAGGCAAAAAGGAAACAAATTGCATGCACTATGTCTAGAAGTCTTACTCTGAGTAGAATTTATGAGATCCAGGAGAAATGTGAGCTGTCCTGTCAGCTTTACATTTGACTTTTTTCTGATCATATTCTATCACAGAGAGTTGGTTCAGAGAAAGAGTCATTACTGTTCCTGCACGTTATGGTACTTTGGCAATAGGCCATTCTATGTATACATGCCAAGATGATTTTATAAGACCATTTAAAAAGCAGTGCTAATTAGATACTTAGAGGACTAGAAATCCTGAAGGTTAAAATGCAAGTGAAGCAGTAATGACCTGTATGTGTGTTACAGAAGTAAGCGCAGAAAGGGCTCTCTTCACTGGTGAAAGCAAACGCTATGGACGCTACATTTCTTTCATAGTAGAATAGATCAGAATGTTAAATATTGTTATATGTGTGCTACTATTCCATGATTTTTAATTTTTTCTTTTTGAAGTCATATTTAAAGACCTCACCATCATACCTGCTACTGCACACACAAAAATATAGTCTCTACATTAAATTGCTTGTAATATCTTAACCTTTCACTTTACAAACATCTTCCAAGGCATATTATAAGATAGCAGATAAATACTAGTGATGATGTTCTTCTTTGAATGTTTCTTTCATCTCCACCTTCTCCAAGCTGTTCATGACACAGTAGGCTTTCCCTCCTTGGTTATCTTTCTTTGTTCAGTTTAAGTTGCCTAATATACTTTGAAGTTTAGAGGATATAGAAACTGTTACATGAAAACAAACAAAAAACTTTTCACATCATGCCCAAATTCATTCTGTTCTGATCCAGTTTAGCTGCTCTTAGTCACAAGACTATCCCACTAGAGAGGCTATTTCTGTGTATAGCCTGTGTGAATGGTATTGAAAAGGTTTAATCCTTTTTTTTTGCTCTGTATATATTTAGAGACTCTAGTCCAAAGCTGAAAAGTGGTCTGAGAATTGAAGTGCTAGCCCTTTGTCACAACTAGGAGGTACAGCAAACATTCCTGCAACATGACATGAGGTTCCGGTTATGGAGCTGTGCCATCCATCCTTCTCTCCCCATTTAAATTGTGTCTGTATCCACCTCTACATTCTCTGCTTCATCGTAAATATGGCTTCCTTCTGAAACACGAAAATCAATTGAGAAAATTGGACAAAGCCTTTCCTTGCAGCAGCATTTAGGTACCCTCAGTATTAGCCCAGTCTTACACCATTGTGTAGAATTAACAGGTCCAACAGGTTCAAGACTGGTAGGTAGCCAGCTCTCAGCTTACTTGGCCCATAATCATTATACCTTACTGACTAACTTCTTTTGTTTCAGAAGGCTGCGAAAATAAAGGCTGTTTTTTCAGCTGAGTGCAGAGTAGAGTTGAGAAATAAAGGTGAGCTTATTTCTGTTGCACATCTGCTTTGCCTCTGTGTAGTTTGATATTCTGACCCCACTGTTCTTTTTCCCAAATAACTTGAGACTCCCCTGTATAGCTGCAGAAGATGTCACAATCACTGGAAAAAAAGTATAATATAAATCTAAATATCTAAAATGCTGGGGAAAATTATTGTCTGGTCTGTGGTGATTTAGCCTCACTGTATTCACACTTGCACACTAACAAGTCTACATGGACACAGACACACATACAAGCACAGAAATGGCAGGCAGAAATGAGAGAAAATTACATGATTATGAGACTAACACAAAACAAGACAATGGGGTTGTGATACTGTCCCTACAATGGTGTTTGATTCAGAGACTCCTTGCCTTAAATGACATATATTATTAAAGTTATCCTGTGTGGATCTCTCTATTTTTGTTCCCTGGATTTTTTAATTCTCTTTCAGCTAGATACCTTGTTTTCCTTAGCTGCAGGGTATAATATAATAAACCGGGTAGGCATCCATCTGTAAGTTGTGCTTAAGCTGGTATGTGCACTGTGTGTACATATACATAAGATTTTTAGATAATATATATATGTGGTACATATATAGGCATATATATATATGCACACACAAATTAATACTTTGATGTATTTAGCATTTTTAACTAATTATACCTTGCAGTCTCATGTTAATTCCCATTTGAAACATTTGGCACTATTCCTCCTAATTCATTTATATTAATGAGGGGAGGATCCTCTGAGCAATAATCAGTTAAAAATCATGACTAGCTTTGTTAATAAATACCAGATTGGTACATGATACTGTATTGGCTTGTCCTTAATTAGGAAGCACTGGAAGGAGTACCAAGAGGGAAATACACATAAATTTTCTTTTAAAGTCTAACTGCTCTCTTTCTGATATTTGCATCTTTGAAACAGAGTGAAAAATGATAACTTTGAAATTTTATAATTTACATGCACTTAAAGAAGCTTATCTTTAATTAAGATATACATCTAATATGGAAGTTTCTCCAACCAAATCCATGTAGGAAAGATAAAATCAAGAGAAACTTAAGCAACATTGCTAAGTATTAGGTAATTGAAATATCTAATTTAAAAATTAGAAAACTAGAAGTTTTATGAAGCATTTGGGGAGGCTGGTTGGTTCAGGGAACTAGTAATGAAATAGTGAAGTCTTCATTTCTAGGTGACTGAATGCAACTGCATCTAAGAAAGGCTAGAAAGTAATTCCTGTAAGCTTGTGTGCAGCAGTGGTTGGGCCCTGCTCTCATAAGTCAGGTATTACTCTCAGCTGGGAGTTCAGGAGTGAATGGGCATCAAAACAAAATTGGCACATTTTAGCAAGGGCAGGCATGCAATAGTTTTGGAGCTTGAACGGCCTGGAATGGTAATGGGCAAGTTGTCCATATAGTCATTGAATTTTTCTTGGGTTTTTCAATCTCAGAATCCTTTAAAGTGGCAACTTTTTCTGGCATCACTTACAGTGATTTTTTTTCCCCCTCATGTCTTCTAAATACTTAACATCACTGTAGGCTTGCCAATGTGCAGTCCACTGGTGCTTGTTTATGCCAAATACCTCCAGCATATGTATGCTTATTTTGTCACTATTATGAGTTACTAATATGGAAAAAACTTAATTAGCAATCTACAAATCTTAAGATCTGCTGAACAACAGAATGGCAGGGATTGATGATTCTGTTTTATGCCACAGTGGAAAGTGAAGTCACAATTTCTTCTTATCAGGATCTTTCTTTAAAATAGGTTAATGCTTTGAAGCCTGAATCATGGGTGTGCAGATCCAGAGTGAAGCAGCACTGAACTCTGCTCCTGCTAGAACAGTGCTGCTAGAGAGGATATGCCAATATAATCTTGGTTGGTGTCAGTCAGATGGGCTTGAAGGTGACCCAACAGGGAACTGCACAAATATTGCTTATGCTCTCATTTTATCTGAAACTCTTTTTCGGTCCCTCTATGGCCTACACTTGCAGCTCTTTCTTCTTCCCCCCATTTGCTCATATCTGTACTTTCAGAAGAGAAGTCTTTGCATAATGACATTCATGGGTGTGGGGAAGGTGGGAGGGTTAGTTGTAGGCAGGTGCTTGACACAGTACTTAGTTTAGCTAAGCGCTTCTGACCTAGAAGGCAGGAAACCAGCCGAAAACACTGCTGTCAGTTTATGAAGGTGTGCCTCCATTTTCCCCTCATCTGTGTGTCCAGTCTGGTCATCCTGGAAGTAGCTTTGAGCAGAGACTGCTTCTTTTTTTGTATGTATGCAGCTCCCTTTGGACCTCAAAGAATTGCTAAACAACAAAAGCCCTGCAATTGCAACAAGAGGAGAAAAATCTTGGGTAGCAGTTTACAGAAAGGGGCACCATAAGAGGGATGGGAGCACAAGACCATCCCATATGAGTGTGAGGAATGACTTTCCAGGGAAAACAAGGGGAAAGCCCGTTGGGGGGAGTACGGTGGTAACAGTATCTCCTGGTATAGCTGTGCTTAATGGGGATGGACCAAGCCCTTGGTTGGTTTCATGGGATGGCAGGCCTTAGGCACTGTGGAAAAAAGTAGATAGCTGTCACAAGAAGGCAGAGATACAATGAAAGTGGATCTGTTTTAAGAAACTGGTTTTCAGGCACTTCTCTGTGTGAGAGTTTCGCTGAATATCTCAGCCCACATTACACCTTCTTTTATGTCTTTTCAACCCTTACTGTCTTTACTCACCCTCTCTTTTCTCTTTCAGGACTTCTTATCTCTTGAATCAATAGTTCAGGAAAACCGCTGATGTTTGGGATCAAAGAGGCCTGAGGAGATTGTTGCTGAAAACAGAAGAACCTCTTATGGGACTGGGTTTTGTCTCCTGATCTAACCAGGTCTGACCTCCTACTGGTGTCCGCTTTCTCTGGTGCTGAGACGTAACATTGGTTTTCTGTTGGGTAATGAAGTAATGAAAGAAGTGCCATTGCACAAGGGAGAAGAGGGATTACTGGGGCTGACCAGTGTGGGTAGATGACCCATTGAGCACTTTCCAGTCTAAGAAGCATCTCATCACCTAAATCATCAGTAGTGTTTATGACTAAAGAAATAAAAATTAGTACACTACTGGTTTCAAACTCTTTTTAGCAGTCCTGAGCAGAAAGTATAACTGTTTGGCAAGTAAGAGTGAGGAAAAACAAAACCACTGTGAAATTAATTGTTTTTAACTGTATTTTAATTGCTCATAATAAATGATGAAAGTATTTCTAAAATAATAACCCGAAAACTGTTTTAAAAAAAAAAAAAATCACTTCACTGGATCTTTTTATATTTACCAGTGACAGACTGATTGCAAATGTATATCAAACAGCTGCTTTCAGATGCAGGTAAGCTGCTATTGGAAAGAGATATGATCCTAACTGTTTATGCCTGCTTTTGATGATAGTACAGTTGAGTATTGTGTTATTTAATAATACATTTGAGCACCTGTTTAGGGAAGGTATATTCTACTATGGTCCAGAATGAAAACAAGCCCATTACTTGTCAGGGTTTCATTCATAATTCTTGTATCCTGCTCTGATTAGAGTATACATTGAACCTCAGATGAGCATTACCTAAGGCACATTGAGTTAAATGCACTGTATAAACTAGGCACAAACCACAAAGCTACCTTTAACTTGCACAAAACAGCAAGTAGAAATTGATTAAAATATGCATTCTACTAATATAATGGCTGGTCTCAGTATAAAAATTAATTAATGCTAATAGTACACAATCAAAACTGCTTTTAGAAATCTTTTTAGAACATTAACTAAAATGTTCATCTTTTAATGCATTTGACTGAACCTCTGAGACTAAAAGCTTTGCTTTCTCCATGCAAATGTGAAAAAAAAATCACAGCTTGAATTTTCAAGTGGTTATTTTATAGCAACTTCCCCCAGCCATTTGCTTTTGGATTTCTTGTTAACCTGAGCCTGGTCCCAGGCCATGAGTGAGGTTGTACTATTAGCTACTACAGATTAAGGTGGCAGCCCTGGGAATCGAGGCCAATAACATATGCAGATTGAGCCACAGAGCAGAGAAGGAGATAACTAAATGAAAGGGGAAAAAGTGTTATGTTTAAAGAGGCAGCTCAGCGATATTCTAGGCTTTCATCTCACAGTTATTCTGCACAAGGTATGAACACTTGTCAGAAAAAATATCCAGGACACTCCCTTCCTCACAGTGCTGGTTTTGTTTTGTTTTTACATTTGGGCAAGACTTTTAACTTTATTGGGATGGATTTTCCTTAGCCAGTTTCATTTCCAAAATATAAAACTAAAGAGCCACTGCTGTAGACACAGCAAGAGTTTAATCCTCTGGCTCCCACAGGATCTTGTGAGAGGTGCCTTGAACTGGCTTTGGACTTTGAGCCTCCAAAGCAATAATTCCCTTTGGATAGTATGTCATCATCACTGGTACATATTTCCAAGAGTGAGCCTTCAATATAGGGTATGATTTATTTAATAATAGAAGTGATTTTGATACATGGAATTTATAAATAAACGCACACACCAGCACACAGATATATATACACATATGCATATATATAAACTTCTTGTTTTGCACAGGTATTGAGTTATTCCTTTTCTTCTCAGAATATGACCCCTCGCCTTCCTATTCCATCTGACTTTTCCTCTTCATTTTAGTTCTGTTTCTCAGAATCCATCTCAAGTTTCAGTTCCTTTCCCCCCCCTTCATTTGCCAGCTACTTCTGTGTCTTTCTAAAAATCCAGAGGGGCTTAAAACTAAAAATGGCTGGCCTCAGAGACGTGCTACCAAATCCTGAAGAGTCATCAGCAGTTTATGTTGTCAAATGATTTTGTCCAGACCTTATCTGTCAAGAGCTCCAACAAAAGTTCTCAGAAACCTGGCACCTTAGCATATATAGTTTTTCACACTTCCAGCATCCATTATTTTTTTTCCTATTTATGGTTTTACAATGCATGATGGTGCAATTTAATGGCATAATTTAAAAAGAAAAACAACAGTCTTCCTTTGAATGATATAAGCATAAGCAAACTCCCCACTCTGTTGATGTGCTCTGCAATTATAGAATCATAGAATTGTAGAATAGTTGTGGTTGGAAAGGACCTTAAGATGATCAAGTTCCAACCCCCTACTATGGGCAGGGGCACCTCCCACTAAACCATGCCACCCAAGGCTCTGTGCAACCTGGCCTTGAACACTGCCAGAGATAGAGCATTCACAACTTCATTTGGCAACTCATTCCAGTGCCTCACTACCCTCACAGTAAAGAATTTCTTCCTTGTATCTAACCTAACCTTCCTTTATTTAAATTTGAACCCATTACTTGGGAAACAGGAACACTGGATTCAGTTTCCAGGTCCTACATGAGTTGGAGATAGTTGCTTGCACTCCACATTTGTCAGCTTCCTCTCTTTAGAGGAAAGGACCACAACTTGCTATCTGTCACTTCTGTCGAAGAGATCCAAAGTGCTGTTCTTCCAAGGACAGGTACTCTCAAGGCAATCTCTGATGCTGCCTGTTTCATGTTTTTTTCCTGTCTTTATACATTTTAATAACCAAAACATTAACAAACAGAAACATTTTATCATAAACCACATGGAAGCTAACTAGCCCTTTTATTTTATTTCATTTATTCAAAGTTTCAAAGACAATTTAACACTGCAATATCTGAACAGATAACTTAAGGAGACATCATTAATGGAAATATTAAACAATTAAACCTTAAATAATTGAATTGAACAAAATATTCATCCACCTTGCCAAATGGAGTGAGTAATTGTATGGATGTGTGGTAAGCCATCTAACTTTCTGGGTAGTTAGAGGTATCTGCAAGCTTCCTAGAAAGACACTGATAACTGGACCTGTGGGAGAGTCAGGTCTAAATGATCCTAAAAGGAAGATAGCTTTCTTTCAGTGATATGTATTGTCACACATTAGAGAAACTGCTAATCATTAACGAATTGTCTATAAGAAGAAAATGTAGTCCATGGTGTCCTGGTTAAACCATGACATATGGTTGCATACTTTAAAGTCTCTGTCTGGGAATGATGAATTATTGGTAATGCTGAGAATGGCACTTTTCTTTTGACTATTTCAAAGAAGACGGAGATGAAGTGCAGGATGAATATAGCTAAAAGACTGGTGAAAGCACACTGGGGGGTGAGGGTGGTGAGCAGCAAGTCTTCTGGCTTTGGCTTTAACCTATTTGAGATCTGGTAGGAGGCTGACTGGGTATTCCAACTGCATTAAGCAAGATTGCTAATAAGTAGTTCAATGTAAAGAAAAACTAGTGAGTTTTTAGAAGTGCTTACCATAGCACTGGTCCAATGGAGCAAACATTTGATACAGGGAATCTTTGTACAATGTGGATTTTATTTGAGAGCTTTCCTTTGTCAAATCATATCAAATTACATAAAATCTAAAAGTGGATACACTGGGAAAAATCATAGGTCCATCAAATGTACTCTAATGTCTTTTAAAAATAGCTTGTAATGTATATTTAAAGAAAGAATTTCAGAAAAAAGCAAATATAGATGCTTCCCTAATATAGATTCCTATTTTCTGTTAATATGTTGTGCAAGGGGATTCTGAGCTGAATGGGACATCTCTCTTGAGAGAGACATTTCTTTCATTGTTTCCAGCTATCCTTTAAGCATCCAAAATTCTGGCAAGGAGTTCCACAGTTACATCAAAAGATACTCTCTTAGATTTGTTTTAAATCTGATACTTGATATTTCACCTCAGATTGGCAATTAAAATTACTTTGCCATCTTTTTTAAAAATTGCAACTTTTTAAATTGTAAAATAGTAAATGCTAGGACAACAATTAGCTATCTTTACTTCAGAGTTTTTTTCTCTTTGTATAGACTTTGTATTTTAACTTGTAATTTCATCACCCAGCTACTCAGTATTGTATTTTTCCCATCTCAATTCTACTAATAACCAATACGTTGTCCAAACTAGATCTGCCCCATGACAGGTATCTAAGACAAAGCAAGTGAATCATTAGCTGGAAAAACCTTTGCTTTATTCATTGCCGGTAGCATCTCCATTAATTCATTTCTCCATCAGCTTTCTAGTTCTGGGTTTGTTTTTTTGTTTATCAATGTATCTAACCAATTTGCCCAGTAGAGAAATTAGACTTACTGCTCTACAGTTTCCTGGATCTTCTTCCCCACTCCAAAATGCTTTTAAATATTTGTATTTGTCCCCTCCATTCCTTTGGTACTGAGGCAAATTTAAGCACTAGGTTACACACCACAGTGAGTAGATTGGTAATTTCATATTTGAGTTCCTTTAGAGCTCTTGCATGAATACCATCTGGTCTTGATGATATCTCATTATTCATTATATCAGTTTGTTAAACCCCTTTTACTGACACATCTATTTAAGACAGTTCCTCAGATTCGTCCCCCTATAAAGAATAGTTCCATGTGGAAACCTACCTAAACTCCTCTGCTGCAAACACTGATGCAAAGAATTCTTTTAGCTTTTCTGACATGACCTTATCATCCTTGAGTGTTCTTCTTACATCTGTAGGCCTGATTGACTCCCTGGCAGGTTTCCTGCTCCTGATTTATTTGAAAAAAAAAAAAAAAAAAGACCCAACCAAAATTATTCCTTTAGCAAGTTATTCTTCAAAATTTCATTTTGTATTCTTTTGGGTTTGTGTTTAGGCTTCTGCACTGTTTGTGTTTAGGCACTGCACCAGCTTCTAAGACTGAGAAAAATGATTGCTACTGCTGAACCCAGGACAATTCTTTTTTTTCCATTTTCCTTTGTTAGAAAACATAGCATGAGACACAACAAATAAACGAAGCAAACAAGAAGGTTATTTGGGACAGAGTAAGAGAGGCAAAGTAACAAAAATATCAGACTTAGCTATTCTTAAACAATCCAGAATACTATCATAAAATATGTTGCCTGGTCTTCTCCAGATAATGTGAAAAAGGTGAATCCCACTAAAGATTTAGAATAAATACAGGCTAATATTTGACAAGTTCACTGAGGATCTTAAAAAAAAAAAAAAAAAAAAAGTTCATTTCTAATTTAAATTTTTTATCAGATTTGAGAAAAGTTGCCTGTTATTTCTGATATCCACTTGGCAGAAAAGCCTGATCAAAGGGCAGTAAAGGGTTTGTTTTTTTTTTTTACAGAAAATTATGTGATTTCAGACCAAAATGTTATTGCAATAAGCCTCATAATTGTATTAGTAGTAAACAATCAGTTGGCTTCAAATATTTTCATCCAGCTTTCAGCCTGAATGCACAGTTTCATTTGTATGTTCTGTCTTTCAGATCATTGTCACCGCAGATTTTCAAGAAGGCTTCATTAATGACAGCATCTTTTTGCCTTCTCGTTCTCTCTCTTTCCTTATTTTATTTGGACAAACAGAAAATAGCTGAGTGTAGATGAAACTTTCCTCCTTTCTTAATTTCATCAACTGAGCAATAACATACAGCGGAAAGACTTCTACACATAATGCTGTTGTATATTTGATATTGTAGTGACATAACATTGGAGAAATGGTGCAAAAAAGATATCTAAAAGCAAGAGGAAAGACTGAGACAAAGCTAACCAAGGATTCCCTACTGATAGATCTTGTTTGCAGTAAATATTTAGAAGCAGGCTAGAAATTTGGAGGAGGAGGAGAAAGAAGAAAAAGAACTACCTGAAAATAGGTGTTTTTCCGAAACACTGCTCATGTTGCTCACAGAGCTCATCATATATCTAGGCCAAGGACAAAGACCCAGGGCAAAGCAGTGGGGTGCAAAGATAAATTTTCCCCTCCTTTTTTTTTTGCTTAGTGCAAAAAAAAAAAAAAAAAAAGATATATATATATATATATTTTTTATTTTGATTTTGATTACCGGCTGTAAGAGGTGGTCCATGTCATCAACGCCAACTATGGCATAATGCAAAAAGAAAACCATTTGAGAA
Organism: Amazona ochrocephala; assembly: GCA_039720435.1. Lineage (NCBI taxonomy): Eukaryota > Metazoa > Chordata > Aves > Psittaciformes > Psittacidae > Amazona > Amazona ochrocephala. The sequence continues at coordinate 46,053,848 of CM077882.1, forward strand.
GTTTGTAAGGGGAATTTCTTTCCTCCACATGGTTTCTCCTGTATGAAGCCCCTTCACACTACGCCCAGTGGCCAGAGTTTTATTCGTTTCAACGGTCTTCATGTGAGACATCAAGGGGCCCAAATTTTCATCATGTCTTTAGCTTGAAATTTACCGCGTTAGCATTCCTGATGAAAGCCTGAAGAATATTTCTGCTTTCTTTTTGTACCTCGGAAGGACAAAGAAGAATCATCAAGGGAGCTATTGTGGTGCTTTATGAACACAGGAGAATGAGAAAAGCTTGTGTGGCTGAGTTTTCACTGGTCGTTTCTCCATCAGTCTTTGATGGACAGAATCTGTGCTTTGCAATTATCTGCCATGTTTAAATCTTGAAAGAATATAAATCATTCCTGTTTTTTTTCCCCTTTACTAGTCCAGCACTAAGTAACAACCACAAAAATCTTATTCTTGTAATCTTTGCTCATGAAATTGCTTGGCTTTCATGCTTTCTTTAATTGATTTTAATGGGGCTAATTGTGTAAAGGAGGTGTTTTCACTTGTGGAATATTTTTCAGGATTAAATTTTTGGATAACATCAGGTGGAAAGCCCCATTTTGGACACATACCTGAGACAAGGCTGAGAATTGTAATTAAGGATGTAATCCTTGTTAACAGACTAGTGCAAAAAGGTTTTATTTCTTCCTTTTGTGCATAACATAATTTTACTGTGTACAGGTATTGTAACTGGATTAACATTAACTCTTTGCTGACTAGATTGTATCTTACTGAACTCAGAGGAAATGGTGGTTGCTTCTGTTTAAGGAATTTGCCATTTCAAGGCAGTTACAAATACGTGTAACTTGGTCACCTCAGAAAGCAACAGAAATATTCACCATAGAATGACTGTCCTCAGAGGATATCATTTGGTTAAAATATTGTTTCTTTCTAAGAAATTAATGAGAATATAAATGAGAGCTAAACAGACTTTTTATTTACTTGTGTTTTCCCAGGTTTTTTTTTTTAAAGCATGTAACTTCCTTGCATAAGAGACAAATATCTTTGCATTATAGTGCAGAAAGATATGCAGATGGTGGGGAGAGGTGCCAGCTAAGGTGATACTCCAACTCACATGACCTGGTCATGGCCACATGGATGTGCAGAACTCTTCATCCAGAAGGCATCAGGATCTAGGTCTGAGGAAGATTAAGCAGCATGTTAGTATTTTTTCATGCTAATAAAAAAAGAGGTGGTTTAGTCATTATTTTGTTCCCTTACTGCTTTTAAATTATAAAATTACACATTTGTAGTTAGTGTCCAGATGTTTGAAGTACATATAGATATTTCTGTCCTCATCTGGAATTGTGGGCGCTCTCTCACATGGCAAAACAGACTTTTTTAAATTTAGTGCTTGCAGTGTACTTAAACCATAAAAATCTATATTTCATCTCAACAAGCTTTTTTATTTTAGTCATTTGTTTTGATTGAGCATGTATGGCCCTGTACTGTCTAAAGTTCTAGAGAACACCTTATTTTTAATTTTACTGCATATGATTCCATATAACATAGAGTTACTAGAGCCGGAGTGCACAATATCTCAGTGGATCATCAACATGATTATGGGTCACATAGTCAGGAGTAATGAAGCTTATGGAGAGCTTGTACCATAATATATTTTGCTTTGATTCGTCATCTCAGACACAGTGGAGTGTTTACAAACACAATTATTATTTATGGGGTACATGGTAGCATGTAGAGGGCTTGTTGAGTTAGATATCTTGGCATTCTACAGTTCGCTGTTTCTCCTGTTTACAATCAAGTTACACTAATTTAATGATTCTGCAATTACATAAAAACATTATCAGACCACTTGAAAATCCCCTACTAGCATTCTCATTCATATAAGTGTAACATTCTCAGTTGCATTAATACATGTCTGATGATTCACTTTACTACAAAACTTAATCTGGATCTCTTGTTAATCTACATTGTGTCAGTGTTTAACACCAAATATAAATAAATGCCTCTGAAATTGGATGTCAGAAATAAAAATAATATTAATCAGACTACTTAATAGAATTAGTTTTATGTACTGAAGTTTGTTATTCTATTGTTGCAAAGTAGCCTACTTTCAGTAGGCACAACAACATCTAGTTGACTTTCTGAGAAGGGATGAATAAATTTCTCTGAGTCTGTACGTAACAGTGGTAGTGGTGTCTCAGGTCTGGACAGTGATCACCTTATTGCAGGCGAATATATGCAAGCACTTTCTAACAGACAAAATTAACAACTGCACTTCATTTACAGAAAGGTATATTAGCTAATTTATCAGCTTGCACTCAAGACAAGCTTTTCATCTGCCCTCATCTGTGAAGCCAAGTTATTGTAATGGAGGCCACAAGCAGGGTAAGAAAGGCAGGAACTTAAAAGTTTGTGAGAAATGCATGTCAAAATCTATTTAAGACAATATGGAAAACTGTTCACGTACATAAAAATAGGTGAAAATTCTTTTTCAGCTTTATTTACCTGCGAATGAATTTCAGTTTGAAGAGGCCTTTATGTCGTTTCAGGCAAAGCACCTAAGATATAAGCAATTTTCAACAAGAGTACTACACATTTGTCTTTATAACAATTTGTATGTAACAGCTTTTATGCAAATGACACTAAAGTGGCACCTTTTTTCTAAATTGGACATTTTTATGGTTATAATTTTCTTCTGTAATAACAGCAAAAAAATGGCTGTCCCAGTGGAGTTGAGCATTTCATCTCTAGTGCTGTTTTGTGAAGTTGGAATGACAAGTTTCTTTCATTTGTACAGAGAATGACAAAAAAAGTATTTTTTGTCATTCTTGTCTGACTTGGTTGAGGCAGTTACCCTTGGAAGCAGCACCAGTCCCCTGACACAAACCTCTTCCCTGCCAACAAGAATGGTATCAAAAAGTCATAATAAAACTTAAAGGAACTAAAAAATATAGCAGTCTCTCTGTATCTGCTCTTTGAAGGACATAAATTACTCTGTTAGTTTAAGCATTTGCTGCTTTGGTTTGGTCTTTGGCATTGATTTCCACTTGTTCTCCAGATGTCAGACAGGTGACTTTACAGACCATGATCTTGGATTTAATTAACTGCCATACAAGAAAATTTATGTATTGAATGGAAACATCACAAGACATTAGTATAACAAACCAAGTAAAATAAGTAGGGGTTTGTTGCTTAATTGACTATGCAGTTCTGCAACAGCTATGTGAGAAATTCTGGGTCTTTATCAATAATTAAACTCTGTCCCAGTTACCAATTAATTACTGATCTGTAACCAAGAAACTTTGTGATGGATGATTTTACCCTCACAAAGCGTTAAATTGGTAGACTTCAATTGAAGTGTACAACTGGTTAACAAAGTCAAAGTTGAAGTCTAATACTTCATCTCATAAAATAGAATCTCATAAAATATAATTACCTGTACTATTTAGTAAAAAACCCACAAATATTTATTTTAATGAGAATAGACAATAAATGCTAAAAACACTTGTGTCTTCCTCAGCTATATATATAGTATCTATATACATTCTATGTGTAGCTAAGAATAATAGAAACATAGAATAGTTAGGGTTGGAGATGACCTTAAGATCACCTAGCTCCAGCTCTGCCACCATGAGCCATAAATTTGAAGTCTTTTTTACCCACCTTTCTGTTAGTGCTAATTTTTATTTCTACTACTCAAACATTACCAGTAGTGCTCCTTAGCACTCTGCACATTGGCTTCAGTAGCTGACACTAGCTTAGGAAAGCATATATGTACTTGAGTGCAGCACTTCCTCAAGAGAAAAAGTCTAGGCAGCTCAGCCTGGGTCCACAAGCCATATCCTTCACTATATAAAATCCCAGGTCTACATGGAAACACACTCATGGTTCAGCTTCACCTTGAATCCCTCAAACCCAGGATACACTGTTCCTGCTGCTATCCCCAACAAACTCTGCAGGATTCTAGCACTGCATTGAGCATAGAATCCCAGCTACCTTCCTTGTCTTGAGCACAAAGAAGACAGGGGACCTAGTCAAGATGGTATATTTCAGACATTAGACACTGACGCAACAGTTTTAGGAAGAGTTGTTCACTGCTTAGCTCATCCTCCTATATGAATGAGAGAAAATCCCAATACAGAAGAAAGGCCTAGAAGGCCCTTCTGTTTCTCTTTGTTTTGAACTAAAAGCAGGGAAGGTATCCTCACAGCCAGAAGATGCTTTAGGAGTAATGGAAGAAAAGCTGTCATTTTCTGAGCTAAAATGCAGCCATCCTTTGAAGAAAGGAGATCAGTGTTCAGTCTTTGTGTAACCCAACTAAAACAAGATGTTGCTTGTAGCTTGCCATATTTGGCACTTGAAACTTTGATGTTAGAGCCGCTGTGGTTGCTAAGCTATTTGTCCCAAAAAGGCAAGACATAGATGTTGATCCTTTCTTCCAAGGTCCAAACAACCACATGGTTGTAGGCTTCTTCATTTGGCTTTTTTGGGTCTGGACATCTAGCGTGGATAACTTCTTCCATTTTCATTGCAGGAGGTATTGTTCTCTGCCAAACATATGTTGTGTAGCTTGTGATCCATAAATCATTTGGTACTTGGGGCATGCCACAGAGCTAACGTTAATTATTGTATAAATGAGCTGAAAGGTCAAGTTCAGCACTTCTTTTTATAGCCCAAATGGTTTGGATTAGAAATATAAGGTGTTTTTTCTCTGTTCAACAATTTCTGTCTTTGAAGCACCTGTGTTTTTCACTGTACCTTCTATTTCCACTACACAGTATCTATAAATCTAATTGCCTTACTGTCAGAGTCAACAGTGACTAAAGACATCTTAGAATTTCAGCCAAGGCAAAGCTTCAAAGCAATTAAAGCAGTAACTGTGTATGCAAAAGGAATTTTCTGAGAATAATGGCTTGGGGGAGGAGTTAATTACATTAATAAGCATATTAGAATGTTAACTCTGAAATTTTGCATATAAAACCCTTGAACAAACTGTCCAGAGTCATTAACATTCCTATAGAGGGAAACTGGCAACCTCCATCCTCCTATCCCAGAAAAAAAACAAAGCATTGTGGATACAGATGAGTAGGTGAAGTGTTTTGTATGTTTGGGGCACTCCCACAGAAATCATGTCTTTTCTTTAATCATTTGGATTGCTTACACAATTTATAGAATCATAGAATCATAGAATAGTTAGGGTTGGAAAGGACCTTAAGATCATTTAGTTCCAATGCCCCTGCCATGGGCAGGGACATCTCCCACTAAACCATGCCACCTAAGGCTCTGTCCAGCCCAGCCTTGAACACCGCCAGCAATGGAGCATTTCTCAGTGTATCATCTAATTTATAAAAGTCTGTTTATGAAGAAGCACTTCTGGTATTATGGGGTGTGTGTTAATGTATTATTTACACTTTAGAAACACAACTGTTTTTTTCTCAGCATAATATTAATTAATAAATACTTTATGCTTTTAATAGTGCCTTTCATCTGAAGACCTCAAAGTATCTCTAGACTTCTACAAGAGGGCAAACTGGGGCATATAACTACTAGTCTGCATTTTCAAGGTCACTATCTATGGTTCTGGTAGAGCTAGTAATGGATACCCTTGTGCATTGACTGTGAATCCTGAAACCAGCCCTCTGTAGCCCATTGCACGGCATGAGCACCTAGTAGATTATTAATGTTCTGACAATCTAATGGTTTGCTTAGTTTAATGTACCTTTAGGGCTTTATAATTAAGGAAATATGTGTTAACATTAGTATGAAAAAAACTTTTTTTGTCAAATATTCAGTGGAATCAACAAATGCTTGCCTTGCTGCCCCAGAAAACTAGTAATGAAACCAACTCCTACAGGATATTGAATGAAAAGGCTGACTACACAAAGAAAGATTATTTAATTTCAATTCTTCTAAATAAAATGTTAAAAAGAATTCGGAGCACTATATCACCACTCAATAGGCAGGGCTAAAAAAGAACCCAAGTTTTATAAAAGAAAATATTTATTTTTAATTTTGCAAGTCCTAATCACCTCAGGCTAATTAGCATTGGAAACATGGCCTCTTTGCACATTTCTGGCAACATAAAAGGGCCTGGAAGTGTGAATGTATGTTAAAATACTCTTTGGTAATGGTCTAAAGAGATTTAAAGTGTCTGGAAAAAATATGTGGCTTCAATGTTGCCTTCTATATTTCTTAATACTTTAACTCAATAGAAAAAAAAAAAAAAACAAACAAAGAGTTCTTCCGATAATGTTTTTCATTTCATATGCTATTTATGCCTGACTGAAAAGCTTTTTGGTGCAACCTCTGCTAACCAGAGTGATCACTGCATCATGAATAATCAAATGAGATTAGCCAACTGTGTCCAGGTCCAATTGTCCTATTATAGTCTACAGAAAAAGCATCTTTTGGGTTTAGACTACTTTAAAGTCTACTACCATAATCCCTGTCAGCCTATCACCAGAAAACCACCCGAATTCCATTTTCTTTTTCCTTAAAAAATTGAACGTTCTTTATCCATTCTTCTTTATCTGCTGTCTTATCTATAGCATGCATGACAGTTCACTATCCCTGTCATCCTGGTGTGTTTTGTGCTTTGTTAATTATGAAAATCACATAGTGATTACAAAGCCTTCATGTGCAAATCAGAAAATATGATGCACACAGTTTCACATAGCCGTTTACTGTACTCATCAGTCACTGCAGGATCTCAGAAAGAAGGCTCACAATTCCCCTCACAACATTACTTCTCAAAAGTATTCATTTCCTATAGCAAGGTAATGGACTGAGGAAGGGCACAGATCCTCACCTTTCCTACTTTGGTGCAGAAAAAGAACAGGTCCTCTGAGATCAGTTCAGTTGCTCAGAATAAGCAATGAAGATCAGAATCAGGCTTGGGAACTTTGCATATTCACTATTAAAATTGGAAAAGGGAACCCCTGTCTGTCTCAATTTCTCAAGTGCTATCTGTCTGTTACCAGGCGCACACACACATTAACTGTGTGTTTTAAAACTTTGTTTGGTTGAACTTGTCATCCTAGGCTAAAATTGTGTGACCTAACTTGTAGTAGCTTTTGCAGTGAAGGTATCATTTACTGTTGAGTATATTTTACTGTGCTGTTATAGATCTTTTCACTCAACCAGCTGTCTAACATGTTGAATAGTCTTTCATCTTGTCAAACACTTCCATTCCCCTTTCTACAGCTTTCTCAGCCAACATGTACACACCTAATCAATCTAATGCCACTGTCTCCAGACTTTAAAACCAAAAAGCGCTGCCCAAACTACTTTTTTAAAGAGACAGTCATCCTTTTCCAGTAAATTCATCATCAAGAGGACTGATAAATTGTCAAATGAGAAGAAACACTTCTCTGAAACTGTTACTCTAGGTCCAGCCTTAGAGCTCCGGTTCACTCACTGAATCTGTCATTTAGTAAAGGCTGTTGGGGCTTCCCTTCACACTGATCGTGTATATGTTAATGTAATTTAATTTAATAAACATCTTACCCATGGAACTGAGCTTCAGTCCTCTTGCTTTTGCTTACTTATACTTTTTTTTTTTTCCATTTTTAGGCAAACACGATTAGTCTGCCTCAATCTGTTCAATGCCATTTTTTTATTTTTTTATTTTTTTCTACTTATCCTTCGTCAATGGGAACTCCATTAGTAGATTGATATTTACATCATACAGGCGGCAGGTGAAAAAATACCCATTGGCATTGCCTTCAGGTGGCTCCTGCTATGTGATATAGTATACATCTTACATGGTATTGAGTATTCATTAGGATTGCTTTTATTTTTATTACTTATGTTTTATTAGATATACTACCTCCTGAGACTGTATGAAGTGAACCATGTCACTGGGTGAGATTACTGCTCAGTTAATAGCAGTTCTGAAATTGGTCAATTGGGAATAGGCTATGTAGCAAGAACCCCTAAAATGTGTATATGTGCAGTGGGGGACAGGGTTAGCTCTCTGAAGGGGAAGGTTTTTCTTCTGTTGCTAGATTCTCTGGTGAAGCATTTTTCAATTGCACACTCATTTCTATGTGTGCTTTTAGTTAAAACAGATAATAACACCTGAAACAAACACTTTTATATCCAGCAGGTACACATGAAATAGAGAGGCCTGAACAAACAGGTAGAGGTGGGTGCTTTGTATTTTCAGTCTAGATTTGAATTACTAAGGATGGAGGGAGGTAAAGACACTTCGGCCTTTAAGCCCCTTTGACATTCACGAAGTGCTAAAAGTCAGCTGTGGTCTCAGCTCTGACAAATTTGCATCTCTTTGAATATGATGCTTGAAAAGCCAAGCAGCTAGATTAAATTTTGCCATGGAGAAAATGAGAAAGGCTTCCATCTCCCAGGTCTACTGGGAGGATCTTTATGGTTGATTTACTTTTTTTAAATAAATGTTTCTGTATGTGTTTTCTCTAGTTTATGTCCAGCCTTCCTCTATCATATATGCTGCTACTTATATCAGCCCACAGCTCCTCAATCTGGGCAGAGTACAAGGTGAAAGAATATTTCAGTCTAAATTGCATATCCCACCTGTGTTTTCTGATTAAAATTTTCAAGCAAACCTTGGAATAAACTATACTTGACATGACTTCTAAAATAATTTACACAGTTTATAAACCAGGGGCTAAATCCTACAAACCTTACCTATGTCATTTGTAGGCAGAAATACTGCAGGTTTACAGGAGCGGGCTCAGCTATGTAGCTGAAACCCTAACACAGAGGACAGCAGGCGGAATAATGATTATAGCGAACCCATAAAAATAATAAACTGATTGCCCATTGAACAAAATCTACTAAAGTATGAGTTATCTAATGAGCTGCTGCTGTGGTTCAGGCTGACTTATCCTGCATTAAGTCAACAATAACACCACTGACTTCTGTGGGCTTGCTGCAGGGAGGGTGGGGGCAGAATTTGGCACTGGTTTAGGTATGGAATTGTTTCAGTTAATGATGAATGAAAGGGTGTATGTAGAGGGAACTGTTTCAAGGTTTATAGTAGCTTATAATATGGACTCTATGTATTTGCTAAGTATTTATGGCATCTCCCAAATTTATAACCATCTCAGGAAAAAATAACTTTTCATAGATGTTGAATGTAAACATTGTTTCAATCTCCATTGAAGAAATCCCAAGAACACTGCTGTTGTCCTTGCATTATTAAATAAGGCTGGTACTTGAAAACATATCAGATTTTACAATAAACCTTAATACCTCTCTCCTCTATCTACATTTGCTGCTACAGGAGACTCATTATTTTTGGAATTTCTAAAGCAGAATAAACATTTTTGTGAGCCAGGAGAAGAATTCCTCAATGCTTTACTTTACTCTTTGTTTCTTCAGTATATGTGAAATGTGTGTATAGCAGAGATCATACCCATAGTCAGTAGGAGATGTGTGTGAAGGTTTTTTTCCTGTACACAAGTTTTGTTTGCAAGGTCTGTGCCCAGTGTAAGTTATGAAAAATCACATATAGCTAGCTTTTGCTTTTTTATTTTTATTTCCTTGCTGGGTTCTTATAATTTTCTGGCAGATCACATTACATTAGAATGAAATGTGATCTGTCGTTAGGACTTAGTGATGCATCCTGCAGTTTTAACTCAGTCACTTGGGTTTCGATTTAGCCCAACATGTGTCTCTTGAAATAACTCAGGAGAGCAGATTGATGATATACTTAGCAGAGGAATAACAGCATTGGAGACTGCCAGTACTAAACAATCCAGTTATTAAATGTATCTAAGCATCTGAAGAAGTTGTTTAACTTTCTGAAGAAATAAAGGAAAAATACCGAGGAACCCACCAAAGTTCCTATTGATGTTGATGGGAGCAGTAAGATGTAAAGAGCACTTGTTAAAGGGATTGAATATGTGTCCAGCTACTGCAAACTGATCCTGAGCATCTTAACCTCAGACTCTTACTGTCATATCAGTAAGATTCAGGTCTGTTTGCTTCAGTTGACACTGGTATTTCAGTTAGAGACACAAAAGTATTCTCTCTTCAGAGGTGGAAGTAACCCCTTTCCAGCAACTAAATGGTTTAAAGCTTTTATATAAGCTTCTTTATCCACTCAAATTTTTTTAGACCTGTCAGTGTTCATTACTTTTGGTAGTTGTGTTTTCCTCTCTTGAATCCAGCTGCTGTCTCAGTTGTCTCCAGTCAGCTCCCACCCATGTTCACTGCTTCTCTGCACATTGAACCTCCCTAGTCCTTCATGTCATTCCCTACTCTAGGAGACCACATCTAAATATGTCATTTTAATTCTTGTTGGAGGCTGCAATCACTTCCACTATTGTAGCACATGAATAGCAATGGGACTTGCCAAATACATCCTTGCTGCAGGAATTAAGGTGCATCAGTTCCACCAGATACACACCTCCACAGAGCAGGAATGCCTGAGCAGGCAGCAAACCCCTTGCCCCAGCCCCAAGACAGCTATTGTGGGACAGTGACTAAATACAGCTTAGCAAATTCAGCACAGCCTATGTATTTTGTTCTGAATTAGGCCCCTAACTCCCAGGAAGTCCACTTCCCAGCTAGCTTAATGACTTGGATGCCTTTATTAAGAGAAAGAAAAAAGTGAGTGATCTGGGAGCCTCCGAGAAAAGCGCTTCAATACTTCATTTGAATAAAGCCTTATGCAGTGGATTGGAGTTTCTAGGACAACTCCCTTACAAATGGATCATTACAGCAGTAAAAGCCAGTTTATTATTTAACCAATTCAGGCTGAGTGGAGACTGGAGAGTATTAGCACTTGCATTGATTGTAAGTAAGAGTCTAGTAATTAATGATCAGAGTTTTCAGCAACAGTCTTGAGGAGAGAGTGCAATGTGCCCAAATAGGTATGACTGAAGAGGCGTTAACTGAATTCAGAATGAGCCCAAAGACAAGGGCAATGAAAAGCAGGACATTCCCATAACCCATTGCCAATATTTTGTCCATGTATCACTGTAATATTAAACAGTGAGTGGATTAAAGTAGGCCCTTTTGATCTGGATTGACAAAGTAATTTTCAAGTTTTCAGCCCTGAATATGCTGCTTATTTCCAGTAGATCCCAGAACACCTTACAGAGGAAGGCAGTTGACTCAAAAACCTCCTAAGAATTGCTTTGAGTGGTCATTAGTCATACAAAGAAGAAATGTATCTGGTAGCCAAAGCGTGGAGGTAGTACACAAATATGACTGGAAAAGGCCACATTTGTCTCTGTCCTGGCATGGAGCTCTGGGCAGAAATGATCTGACAGTAGCACTCATCATCACCATCATCGTCATGGCTTGGCTTCATGAACAAAGATTTGAGAAGGGCTTTACCCGCGCTTACTGCAAGTGCACTGATGGCTAAAAAGACCAATGCAGGATAGACGAGTCCGGTTGCTAAGAGCACAGTGGAAGGTATGTTAATGTAATTGCACATATACAGATACACCTTGGAGAAGTGTGGCTTGGAAGCAGGTCTTTAATTTGCTTTGCTTTGAGGGGATCTGCTAAATTATAAAGCTTCAGGATTTACTGTGGTCATGCTTACAGAGGTAGGCATATTTATTTATTTAATGAAACCAGAGACGATTGAAAATTCACATGACTCCAGGACTTCAGCATCTAGGAAATCCTTTTTCCTGAAAGATTATATTCTAAAGGGATACACATATTTAGGACACATTTCATCCACCCTATGACAGTTATACAGCTGTCTTTTCTTAACCAAGACTCTTTTAAAGATTAATTTCTTCTTTCATCTCTATAGTACAGGTAAAAAATTATAATACTCCCCCAAATAAATAGTTAACAAAATAATAAATATGTAATCCAATTAAACAACAACAATAATCCCCCCAGATTGTCTTTGTGCTTTTGCTCTTAACCGTGCTATATTTTTTCTCTATTTTTCCTTCAGATACCATGATCTTCAGAGTACTAGCTTAATTTCTGATTCATTCAGCAAAGAGTACATGGTCAACACATAACAAAAGAGCATATAATAATACAAAGACTTGTGATGCAGATATGCACACCAGGTGCGCTTCTAAATAACTATAAATCTGAATGCGTATATGGTTGCTCACACTTTTAAAATCATACATGTAAACAAATGAGGACAGACACATGCACATGTGATGTTATCATCAGAGCACTCATCTCAGGGTTATACAAATTGACTGGTTTTTGTGTGTGTGAAATACAACAAATACCCACAATCTCAAATTAACTCTTTCAAAATAACAAAAATCTTACTATTAGCATGACATGTTTAAATCCAAATGGACAAGTTTATGTTCCCTTCTGCTCTTTCCTTTCTCTTTCTCACTCCCTCACTCTGCCTTTCCCTCTCTCGCTTTACCTTCCCAACGGCACTATTTTATTTCAGAAGAAAACTTATGAAAATTGTTGAAACACACACTACAAAGCATTTGTCTTTTTTTTTTTTCCCTCTCCTTTTTTTTTTTTTTTTTTTTTTATTTCAGCAGATAGCCCCCAAAAAAAGGCAGGGATGTCAAAGGCTTCGAGTCCCCCCTTTGACATTCACACAGTGCTGAGAGTCAGCCAGGGTCTCAGCTCTGACAAATTTGCATCTCTTTGAATGTGACGCTTGAAAAAAGCCGGAGCTGCTAGATTAAATTTTTTTTTTTTTTTTCCGTCGAGAAAATGAGAAAAGCCTCTATCTCTCCGCCGAGTCTTCTGGGAAGATCTTTATTCTGATTCTTGTTAGAATTGTTTATCACCCTGACAGACCAGACTCGGACGAGATAAAGGCGCTGCTCCATCACGGGGCCTGACAGTGGTAGGACATGCAGAGAAATGAAAGGAGCAGGGGAAAATATTATTAATAGATGCCGACTTGATTTGCCTCTATGGCACGTCAAGGAAGGAAGGGAGGGGGGAGCCCCGGCTTGATTGCAAGCCTATGAAGTTCTGTCCAAAAAAGAAGCTATTTTTCATTAAGTGATAGAAGGGCTTTTTTCATGTTCTTTCCTGAGGAGCTGATAACTTATGCAGTTTATTCTAACCCTGCTGATTTCTGTCAGGGAAAGAAAAGTCCTGAAAGATGGCTCCAGCTCATCGTTTTCAGAGAAGGAGGCTGTCTTGTCAAAAATGGTAGCAAAGCATTAAAGCCCTGGCCTTGACTCCTGCAAGGTCCCTTGCGTCTGATTGGGTGTGCTTGTGTTGGTGCTCATGGGGGGTTCAGGGGAGGAAGCTGTTATTATGTACCCACTATGGCCCTCTGAAGAAAAAAAAAAATCAAAATCTATATGCAGAGCAGCGCTTGCACGTATGCATGTGCACACACGCACCACAGACACGGAGGCTTTGTGCATTTGAGCATACATGCAGGTGCATTTGAGCATACATGCAGAAACATTTGTTCCGCTGCCTAATTACTCTGCAGTTAGTAAAAGATTTGTCCAATATGAGCATGTGCTGAATTTGAGAACTGGAGGCTGGGTATAAAGTTAGAGCAGCCTCATTCAAAATGAAGATAAAAAAACCCCAACAAACCTGAATCGCTGCTACCTCCTGTATGTCAGGTCTCACAGAAACATGACTGGCAATACCAGCTCAGGCCTCCTGCAGTGATGCTGCCTCTGTTGTGACTGTTATGTGTTCTGGGGCAAAATTGCCTCTACAGGATCATTATTTCTCTTGGGTTAAGGTATTTTTGAACAGGGAAATTAGGATTGAGAAATATTATTTGTGCACATCACAGCTATGTTACTGTTATTCTTGGATCCATTGCATTTGGAGCTCTGACCACTGGTGCATTCTCTGCAATCACAGTGTTGCATAAACGTAGTTTCTTGCTTGTAATTGCCTTGTTCTTCTCCAAAAAGGATTGTCTTTGATCATTATCCTAACTGAATTTTGAATTCTGCATAAATTAACTACCAGAGAAATGCTTGCCTCAGGTCTGTTTCTGTGAACCTGCTCTTCAAGATGACTTCTTGCGCAATCCAACCTACAGCATGTTGAGCACCTCGAGAAAAGCTATGAATACTGCTGCAGATATCTCTGTTTTCAGTAGGATGGAAGTGCTTAGCAGCTTAAGGAATTACTCACCACTTTGCTGGTGTAAAAAGTGCATCTTTTTTTCTGGAAAGCTCATGGGCTTTCCAAGTAACAGGCAGTCTGCTTTCTCTTCCTTCTTCAGATTTCTCCTAAAGAGTTCTTCTTTTCTAGTAAGACCAATAAATGCTTATAAAATTTCAGATCTTTTCCATTCGGGGGAAATAAAAGAGGAATAACTGATGCTGCATGTAAAAAGTGGAAAAAAAAACCAAAACAAACTTCTGGGTCCTGGGTAACATGTCCCCACAGTGTTAAGTCTATAGAATTTTAATCTTCATCTTACGTTCTGACTACCATTTTTTTCCCTTGTTTGCTGGATCATACCCACAGCCAAAGGGAAATTTTTACCTTCTTTTTTCCCAAAGTGCTTAAGAAAGACCTGCAGCATCTCTCCATCTAGCTTTCCGCTGTGTCTCTCCCATACAACCAGTGGCTCAGTCAAGTTTGGAATGGATTAATTTTTAAATTCAGATGTAGATGATAAGGGGTGATGACTTGGGGGAAGTCCTGGAAACACTAAATTTAGGAACTATGCAGAGGCTTAGGTTATGATATTGCGCAGTTTGGGGTTTGGAAAGATTTTTACTACCTGCTATTTGTATGATCTTTCTAGTCTGTCGTGAATACTACTTTTGATGCACTGCTTTTCTACTAAAGATCCTGAACCTGCCTAGTAGGAGGATTATGGACCGGTGCACACTAAATGTATGCAGCATAATTATCTGTATGCTGCTATGAAACTGGGTTTGAAAACCTGGGTTTCTCAGCTGTCTGTTCCTTACTACACTGTGTGAGCATCTTCATGCAAATCAATTGATTTAAAATTAAGGATATTTTAAACTACTTCTGAATGGTAGTTTACTTACTGTGGCATAATATCAATATTATGCTGGGAGTTGGAGAACTTGACCAAGAGCGTGGAGAGAGAGCACAGACTTAGCTCAAAAGATCTATGGTAAGTAGAGGGGATCTACAAGTTGGGAAGAGGAAAGCAGCTCTAGTAGACTGATGTCCTGACATGCAAATACACTGAAAACCTTCAGCTTATGTCCTTTCTATGTTGCATATTTACTGGACCAATGCCTGTGAATTCCCAAGAACTTTGTGCATAATGATTTGTCCTGACTTCAGAGGCTACACAAGCATTTTGAGAAATTCTGTGATGGGTCTGTATGAGGAGTATTCTGATAGTGAAAAGCTAGAAGTATTATATGAGCTCAGGATGATGTTATACTTGGTTCTGCACAAAGCAAACCTACACACACATCTGACAGCCAAAGGATGAAAGAAAAGAAGTATAATTACTACCTTTTTATAGCTCAGGATCTGAAGGATATTGATACTGAGCAGCCTAAGATCACACAGAAAATCTATGGAAGGGTTGAATGCTTGAACTGAGATCTTGAGCCTTATTTCAGTTTCTTAACCTCACCACAGCTCTTCCTCAGCCCAGCTCAATGTGGCCCAGGTCTGTTTTGGGTGAGCCACGCTCACCATATCATGTTCTCTTGTAGTAGAGACATGCAACGCAATTTAGAAAGGTTCCCTTTTTTATGACTACAAATAATTTACCCGACTTCTGCAAGAAAGCATCATGACGTAGGTAGGGATTTGCCTCTTTTTGTAACTGCAATTGTTTACATTGCTCCAGTGACAAAGAGGGATATTGTTAATGAAACTTTGTGAAAGGAGGCTGAGTTATGCATCCCTGAAGTCCTCCATTTGCATAGTTTTAGAAAGTGGATATGTTTGGCAGGCACTCTCTTTATTCAGCCATGGCCTTGGCACATGCCAGAGTACAGAGGCTGAGTGAGCATCATGCAGCAATTTAAACGGAGAAAACAGATGTGGTTTTGCATTTTGGTATGTGTAGACTCTCAGACTACCATGAAAATATCTTTAGGTTATCAGCACACCCAAACTGCACAGTTCACATGTTGATGCCCTGCAGTTATGCTACGAAAGTAAATATTTTGCTAAATTTTATTTTCTTTTTTTTTTAGTTATGCTGCTCCAAATTAACTTACTCATATATAATTGCAATTGAATTTATGAGGATTCTCTTTATTTCACATAGTCATCCAGAATTCTGGGGTTTTATATGCATTACCAAGATTCTTGATTCTACAAAATGGGAATGAGAGAGGGTGACATCACAAGATTTTTTTGTAATAATTCCATATGGGCAGACTGCAAAATCCAGAAGAAAGAATTTTTTTCCTAGTATTTCAACACTTCTGAGTGGGAACCTATGTAATATGCAAATACTAATGAAGCTGTGAGATAGATAAGCAGTGTTGAACACAGAAAAAAATATTTGCTTAGAAATCAGTTCAAATATAGACTAAAGCACTAGTGATTGGAGAGCAAATTTAACATAAGGGATTTAAGACCTGGCCGCATATCACTGGCAGAATTCCCTTGATATAAATGCATGTCAGTTCAGGTCAATAAAAGGCAATTACTTTTTTTGTATGATGATAAGTATGAAACCATGAAAAATGTCTGGAATGTGTTTATTGCTGATTTTTGTCTGAATTAGGTGGGGAAAATAGTAATTTTTGCATTGTTATATGCTCTGTTAGACTGTCATGTTAAATGTGATGGTTTCAAGTTGTTAAAGTAGGAAGTTAGGGGTATTAAATCACAAGTTCTGTGCAATTATGGAAAACGCATGCATTTGTATTTTATGATAGCTATTGGTTTGCTAGATTTTTTACAAGATTGTGTGGAAACAGTACTACTAACATGTTCACAGAACTAAATTTTCAGCTGAAAAAACAATTGTAGATTGCTTTGGGGCAATCTGTAAGCAAGGCTTAAAACTTAAGAGGGAAAGTAGCTGTAAAGTTACTAGCTGGCTAAGTGAAATTCATTCATCCATACCAACTGTCCAGCATGGCTGCTACTGTGAACATTTCCTTTTTAGTTCCTACTTTAATCAATCTAATTTGTTTTCCAATAGAAAGTTTTGCATATATGGTTGTAATTTATAAATGTGGCCGCAAAGGAATTAGGATTGTATTTTAAATGCCACCTGTTGCTTGAACAGAGCTAATACTTCATAACCATTTTTCTACAAATTGGACCCTTTTTGTGTTCTTATGAAAAGGTCTGTAATCAGACTGCAGGTTTGCAAAAACCAGTATCAGTAAAAATGCTCTTACAGATTATTTTGCCTATTTCTGATATTTGGAAAGCATATTTTAATAATTGCAATAAATATAACCATACATCACAACTGGCTACCTCGGCTCTGATGAGGGCCAGGCTTGACAATACAAGTCCAGGGAAATATATGTACAAGTCCATATACTTCTACAGAGCCTACAACAAAGTGCATCTGGGATGTCCTGATCCCTGACAGGATCTTGGATAAAGGGACTGGAGCACCTCCCGTACGAAGATAGGCTGAGAAAATTGGGGCTGTTTAGCCTGGAGAAGAGAAGGCTGCGTGGAGGCCTCAGAGCAGCCTTCCAATACCTGAAGGGGGCCTATAGGGATGCTGGGGAGGGACTCTTCATTAGGGACTATGGTGAGAGGACAAGGGGTAATGGGTTTAAACTTAAACAGGGGAGGTTTAGATTGGATATGAGGAAGAAATTCTTTACTGTAAGGGTGGTGAGGCCCTGGAATGGGTTGCCCAGGGAAGTTGTGAATGCTTCATCCCTGGCAGCATTCAAGGTGGGGTTGGACGTAGCCTTGGATGGCATGGTTTAGTGGGAGGTGTCCCTGCCCATGGCAGGGGGGTTGGAACTCCATGATCTTGAGGTCCTTTCCAGCCCTAACTATTCTATGATTCTATGATTCTATGATCTCTTCTACTTCAAGAATTCATTGAAACTTAAACTTTGTTTCTCCTCACATATCAAAGTATGGAGAGGTCATTCATTTGCTTCTAAAGAGAAATATGTTAGGGTAGCTGAAGTGGCTTCTTACAAATAGCCACGATATGCGTACTCCCACTCCAAAAATAGCATGAATAGAAGAATGGTAAAAAACGGCTCTTAAAACCATTTTTCAGTATCCAAGTAATTAAATTCCTCAAGTCGTCAACTTCAAGTGAGGAAAGACTAGCAATATATGTGCTTTCTTTTTCAGGGAGAAAGGAGTTGGGGGAAAGCTGTCCTTTGATTTTGGTTCATATTCAGGGAACAGCCTAGGTTAATAATTTAAGGGTAGGAAGTTAATTTATGCATCCCTGAAATTCTCCTTTTGTACAGTTTTAGAAAATGCATACCTGTGACAGGATATCTCATTGTTCTCGGGATGCGTTATCATGTATATGTGGAGTAGCTTTAGTGCAATATGAAATGCAAATTTGCCTCACTTTGTTCTTGCCACTTTCATGAATATTAAAAATATGGATAAAGTAATTGTGAATACTTTTGGAAAAGGTCTTTAGCTCCCAATTTCAGTGCTATAAAGTTTTTATATTGGTACATTAGAAAAAAAGAAATCAAAAATTTTACCAGCTTCTATTGACACGAATGTAAGCAATTTAATTGAAAATTTGCATTTCTGAGTGTACTCTGAGTAGAACTTTTTTATGGCTTGAAACCCTAGTGCCAATAAACAGTATAACAGCTTCTCAGGCCAAGACAATGTAGTTCAGTCATGTTAAGTCAAACAAAACTTAGTCATTTAGGTCAGCATTAACCTCCTTTAGCACCAAGTTGGTAATAGAGAAGGGGTTCAGGAAAAAGATATTCTGGAGAGTTAAGGCAGTTAGCAACACGTATGATACTACCAATGCCATCTTTCTAAGTGCTGTAAAACTATATTCCCTCATAACACCAATCCATCTTGATCCTCCTTGCTAAGTGGAGGGCCTGATGAGAAGCCTTTATGTAACAGTTTCCGCTCTCACTAGCAGATTCCTAGTTGTAAGGGTGGCTCTAAGGCTGCCACAGCATGCCTCTTTTAACATTGTTAAGCACTACTTTTGTAAGTTATTTCTGATTAGAAAGTTATTTCTGCTCCAGAAACCGAAGCTATGTTAAATTAACAGAATAGACTTGTTTAAATTATTGTGAGATGCCAAAAGGCCAAGCCATTATTTTTGCATATGATTCTTTAATGTAAAAATAAAAACCCAGAGATTTTGCTTCCCTAGCATTCATTGATGTTATACCAGTGCATTATGTACAGACTCAAATACTTCATATTGAAAGACAAAGGATTGTGGTGTAAGTGCTGGAACAGACTATTGTTCTGCAAGACTGTGGAACTGGTCCTTTAATTTAAAAGCAGTGTAGCTGAGAAGCTGCAGACACAGAATCACTGGTCTTATTTGTTTAGATTATTCAAATAATAGTGTGAATAATATTCACAGCTTGGGCTAAGATTCTGCTCTACTTTAACTCTTCTGAAAGCTGGACCTGTTTCAGGAATTACACATCCTTTCCTCCATGCTGCTTTTAGGCTGCAGTTATAAAGCTCTTCATCAGCATGTAGTGACTTTGCTCATTTCTTTGACAAAAGACTCATAATCTGCACTAATGGCTTTGGCTGACTCATATATTTAGTTCCCAACTGACTTTGACTGACACACTGAGGAGTATTAGCAATATGGAAAAGAAGGCTGGACACAGAAGGAGATGGACAATCATGCTGGGTGAAATGCTGCTTATCTTTACTTACATTAGAGTTCATTTTTTTCTGAGGTTGGACTGCTTTTATATTAAATTCCCTTTTCTGCTGACATAAATTTGCAGGTCCTAGACTATGATCCCTTACCATAGACAGGTAGCTCTTTGTATTATGTGTTCTCAGATGTAAAGTTTCCCTTGAATATGAAGAGACTCACCCTTAAAGAGGAAAGTGTGAAAAAGATTAAAACCCCCTTCATTTTCCTTTTAAAATCATTCACATCCACTACCCAGAATTATATTCTCTTGGCTAGTTACTGACTTTATGAGCAAGGACAAGGCCATTTCCAGCTTTGACTGGGTTTTTCACTTGCTTTGATTTTTGGGTAGTGGTCTCTGGGGTAGTTTAGTTCTGAGTTTCTCTTGCAAAAGGTCGTGCAAACAGAATACCACGTCCACATCTGACATCAAGTCCCATGCACAGCAACCATTTTTGATGGCAGCAACAACTTCACGTAGTGTGAACTGCACACTACCTTTTCTTCCACTGATCAAAATAATAATACAAACCCTGACACATAAAGATGGTGATAAATTCTGTACAGAAGAAATCACAAATAGTAAACCTTTAGTGTTAATGATAACAGCTGCCAACAAGTAGGACAGGATTTAATCAACAGATGCATCTACACATAAAATCAAAAAGATAAGCATTGGGTAAAACTAGGCCTAGCATGTCGACTGTCCTTGAGCAAAAGGGTTGGAGGTTGAGCTATAAGTTTTTACTACTAATTTAGAGAACATTTATAATAAATTCTGACAAAAATAAAGCTCAAAAATAAAATAAAAATAAAAATAAAAATTAGTAATTTCAAAGTCAGAACAAAGTGTTTGTTTTCCATGGTCAATTAGAACTTATTTACAAGTAAAAGGGGCACACATGCAAGACTGCAAAGGTTTTTAATACAGAGAAACTTACCTTTGCAAAGGTTAAAACTTCTGCATAAGTACTTTGCTTGAATTAGGCAAATGTATCTCTTCTCTTTCTCAGTGGGGTATCGAGAAACACAGATGAGTAGACTAGTTTTGCTCTGTAGAGATGGCACGATGTAAAACCTTTTTCACAGATGGGAGAAATGACTGTTAGTGGACCTGAATGGAGCTTTTGGAGTTTTGCTTGATAGAGACCCCCAAAGCAAGCACATCTGGTTATCCCAAAATAGCAGTCAGAAAAGTCACTGTATGAAAAATTGATTCCTGTTTTAAACCCAATTTCTTTCCTGGAGAAAGCTATATGATCTTTCACATACATAAGATTCAGGCAGGTGTTTAAGCTTGACTGCAGTACATTGGCAGGTAATTTTGAGGAACTTAATAAAAAAAGAAAACATTAAAGTCTTCCCACCTGGAAATACCTACCTGTCTTAATAAGATAGCTTTACATTAATATATGAAGCCTTTTGAGATTAATGTGGCTCGTTCATTTTCCATTTCACTTGGAGCTCCCCCTTCTACATGAGTTGAATCAAAAAGCTGAGAACTTCAGTGCAGGAAACTGAAAGAGACATTGATAAAAACATAAAAAGCCAGTTACTGAGTTGGATTAGAAGTTTGTTTATGTCCCTGTCTTTGACAGGAGTTAATCAGAAAGACTAGAAGACAACTGTTTTTTTTCATTAAAAAGGAAAGAAAAGCCATCTGTATCGCTGCAGCTCCAGGGACAATACACATATACACAGAAGTATAAAACACGTGTGATTTTGCATACTGGTTTGCAGTGGTGCAGCAGTATTGTGTAGATGAAGACATAAACCTGTCAATTCAGATTTTATTGCTAGAAGTGCCAGATGCACTGTCCAGGAGCTCAAACATACCAGCCTGTGCCACCAACCCAGGAGGCCACGTCAGGGCTTTCCTCTGCTGCTCTCACAGTTTTCACACTTGATAGACTCATGTTCCCACGCTGTGCGTGCCATGGCCTCCCCCTGAGAGTTTTTTACTTTTGAGAAAGTCAGTATTGTGTATAACAATGTTCATGTTTCTGAAGAGTTCCCATATTGGCTGTAAGAAACTCCTTAGGTGCTGACCTAAAACAGATGCTGTGAGCACTCTTTTTTCCTATCCTTTAAATGTTTTAATGGTTTGTGTATTTTAATTTTACCAGTCACTTAGCCTTCTCATTATATCCTGCTTCTCTCTCAGCTGTCTACAGTGGAGACATGGAGAGCTAACCTTTCCCTTTCCCTCTTTCTGAAGGCAAATTAAAAGAAAAGCATAGGAAAATTTACGTGCCATGGTGTGACTGTGGACACTGCTCTGCTTTGTCAGGACCTGTCAGCTCTGTTTCAAACACTGTACAAGAGCATCATGCTCAAGCTGCCTGCCTCCTGATTGGGGAGGTGCAGTGATTTCTGGTCCTTGGGTGTCACCATTGAAATTGCCATGAATAAGGTTGACAGCATGACCTGGGACCCAGAAAGGTGTCTGAATGTATGAAGATCTCAGAATGAAAACATAGAGAGGATAGATTCATCTTCACTATCTTTCAAAAGACAGTTACAGAAATGAGATTAAATTAGATTGCAAGAAGACTGCAAAGCTGGAAGGCCTGCAGCCTAGATTCCTGACACTATTAAATATTACCCTATGTTTGCACAGTTTTTTATCACCTCTCCACAATGTTTCTGTTCAATCATGAAAAATACAATGAAATAAAAAACACAGGGTGGGATTTTAAAAAGCATTCCTGTTTTTTTGAGACTCTCAGCTAAAAGCTATAATGACAACTGGCTGATTAATTTTGACATGCCATAGCTCAATCTTTTTGAGTCATGGAAACTCCACAGGAGTTATCTTCACATCAGAAAAGGGTATTACACCTATTACAGGAAAAGAGAACAAACAAAGGTCTTAGACACACTCAAATCCACCAAGCCATGAGAATTTCACTTCTCCTTCATGACACTTTGCTGTGACTGTGGGCAGCAGATTGTGTTTGGATTGTCAGAGAAACAGTCGGGCCATTATTGTTGTTTAATTTTTGGTGGTTGAGGGTTTTTTTTATTTTCCCTCTTAGCCAAAGTATTCAAAAAAAAAAAAAAAAAAAAAAAAAGAAGTTGATTTCTTCAACAAGCAGCTGCAATGACAGATGGCTGATGAATGCACTACCAGCAGTTCCAATGGAACTCGACTCCGTGGGAGTCGGGGCACTGCGCACCTTCCAAAGGGTGCCACGGTAGTCGCTTGGGAAAGGGAGTGAGAGTCAGAATTTCTAACCATGGTAAAAATGTACTGAAGGAAGAGAACATGATGACAAGGGGTGAGAAAGGGAAGGGAGTGATTGAGATCCATCCAGCTGAGTCTTTATCCCCAACGATGAATTAAGATGAAATAGGGGCCCAGAGCCATAAAAACTTCAGGAGTACTTTAAAAATAATGCCTCCTCTGCTAAAACATATCATCTTAGCCACCTACTTGCCCTTAGGCTTTGTTAATCTTTCTTCCCTAGGCCCTAGATGGACTTCTCTCTCTGTTCTTTCTAAACACTTTTTTTGTTCTCTTTCCCATTCTTCCTTTTCCCATAGCTGTCTCTTCCTATCCTCATGACTGTGTGTGATTGTGAAGCAAATAGTTAGGCTGTTGCTTTTCTCAAAGCTGCTTCCTGATGCCTGTCAGATATCCCCCATGAATCTTGTTTAGCATCCCAGGGTCTGGCAATCCTTGATCAGCCCTGCCAGGTGATCTGCTGCATACTGTCCTCACTCATAATACCCAAACTTGTAAAAATTATTTGTCCTGTGTAGCCATCACCTCTTTGTCCAAAGGTGCCCCATTGAAATGGGTAGGCAATGAGTTTGTGACCTTCTAGTGAGAGCCCTGTGCCAGGTGTGGGAAATTCTTCTCTTACTGCTTGTCATTTTAAGCTCACCATGGCAGCAGAAACACAACAGGAAAGGAACACAGGCCTCATTCTCTAAAGGAATCTGAAGGCAAATGTAAGTAGACAGTTTCCTGCATCAAGCAGAATATCATAACCTGCAAGACCCCCAGCCTGTCATGGTCCCCAAGACAGTGTGTTTCCCCCATTCTTCACACCTCAATGTGTGAAGTATGAGGTGAAAAGAAAAGAACTCGTGGCAGCTGGATAAGCAGTAGGGGTTTGCAACAGGGCAGTGGGTAAATGAGGAACAAAACTCCTCGAGCAGTAAATGTACTGTGTAAACATAAACAATAGCAGCAAGCAAGACGCATAATACAAATCCATGCCCAGTGAGACTCAATTATGTTATATCCGATGAATCAGGGGAGGGGGCTGGTGAGAGAGAATGGCGACCTATTATTATTTTGAAGTCAAGTCAACCAGCCAAGTCTGCAAACAAAAGCATTTTCTGTCTTTTTCTCTCTGTCTTGTTGATGACCTCCCCTTGTCTCTCTTCCTTGGCATATTTCCTGCAGTTCCCCCACCCAGCAGTAGTTATATACATCTGAATAATACTGCAGTTCAAACACCAAAAGAATTGTTTTCCTATGGTTTCTAAATGTTTTTTCTATTTCCCTGTACTCATAATCCTAGCATAAGCAGTGCTTATCAAGCAGTGTTCTACATCAGAAATCTCAAGCATGAGACTGTCTACGTGTGTGTGTGTTTGTGTGTGCTCACATGGACATGAATACATGTGACCAAGGAGACAAGAAAATACTGCTGCAGATCATTAATGAAATAATGATAGGTACTTCTTTTATACCTGTGGTTGTAAAAAGAAAAGATAGGTTTTATTCTTGTACCTGCACATCACTAACTAGTGCTAACACACACACAGAGGTGTTTTTTCTTCTGTATCCCCAAAAATCACAAAGTGGGAAATGAAAAGGGGAGGAGGAGAAAGAGAGAATTGCTGGAAATGAATGCCTCTTAGGGTGTTCTCTAGTAATGAGAAAGGAGCCCCACTTTGAACTCTTGATTCTTTGCCAGAGAACAAAAACCTTAAAGCATTTTGCTACCTTTAATTGTATTACTCTTCTAGTAATCAATAAAGATAAAAAAGGATCATTCTATGTACAATATGAAATCACGCAGTGTCTGACTATGTGGAGATAGATTCCACTTATCTGTCTCTAGAGGTAGCTTCTCTTGTAGCAGAAAACTTAATTTTTACTTGGATTTTAAAAATGTTTCAAATTATCCAGTCAATGCTACATGCATATTAAAAGATTTATTACCAAATATTCTCATCTTGATGTACTGGATCTATGCACCCAATTCCCCCTAACGTTAATGAAACTGCATCTGTAAATCCCTGCACATCAAAACAAGACAGTACCCATAAGTATTGCAAATACATAGGTTGCTGGATAAATAGCACAAAGATTAACCACCTCTGGCATTACTGTTTTTTCTCTTCTTTGTGTAAATGTTGGTCTCATCTTTCTAAAGACTCAAGATGTGACATAAGAAATTAAAGACATCCGGGCCAAGATCCCCCACACTTCAGCGTGGGTGTTGAAGGGAGACACCTCACTGCTGAGCAGCAGCACCCACTCTAATTGAAGGGGAGAGGGAAAAGGGTGCCTCCACAGCATGACTCAAGTTTTAGGTGGGCTGAGTCATGCCCAAGGTGCCTGTTCCTCTCCACTGACTATTAACCAGGGTCATATAAAGAGCAGTTAATTTAAGTACCTGAAGGGAGATAGGTTACATCTGGCCTTAAAGTATTAAACTCCATTCCTATACTCTGGTATGGAGTGATTTGACGTCTCCTGCTCATGGAATCAGGTGCTCAACTCCCCCTGGCGTGCCTATTAGCCCTTCATGTTAAAGGTGCGAAGAGAGATGGAGAAAGGGCAAACATCCCATCTCTCTCACTCACGCTGATATTAAAAAAACACGCTCGTACATCAAAGGCAAGGTTTTCAAACATGGGTTCCTAGTGTTTAAAACTTAAAACCCTAGGTGGAATTCATAAAATGCAGCTTGGATTTCACTGCTTCAGAACTTTAGTTTGGGTTAATTATCTAACCTTAGGCATCTATGTTTTGTAATGCTTGGATCAAGTTTTAAAATTAAGAGAAAACCTGTGTATTATTACTATTAATATTATTAATAGCTCTATTAATTAAAATTTCTACATATATGCCAATGTAAACTGTAATTAAAGTAAATTAAATATACTAACAACAAAGTTACACATACTGCACATACCATGTTATAATTCAAAGCAAAAAAGAGCATGGTTTAAAGTGAAAATGGTGAGATACTTAAGTACCTCAAAAGTACTTACTGTGGGGACAATAACTATATTAATTGTTAAAGACGCTACAGCTGCAACAAAATCACAAGAAGTGCATTCTACACCAAAAGCTGGGTGGGGAGATTGCAGCACAGACAGAATAATAAATGATAATGAATAATACTTCTTCTGAAACTTCCATTTCTTATCCCTAGATTTGCAAGTGCCTTACAAAGGAAGCATCATTAGCCGCATTAATCAGAGGAAGGAGGAAGAGGCACAGAGTAATGAAGTACAGTGGCCAGAGTCACCCAAGGGTATGGCTACACAAACAAGTTACCGCAAGTTAAATTAGAGTATAGATTAACAGAGGCAGCTGCTCGGCTCTAACTTCCTATTTGCCTGCTCTTAACCTGTGGTAAATGAAACCCAGCTACCTCAGGTCTAATGAGAGGTCCAAGCCTCCTCTCAGGCTGCAGGAAGAAAAAAAGTGTATGTCTAGTACAGTAAAACCATGCTGGCTAACTTGCTGTAATGCCATCTCCGTCAAAAACCTGGCTAGTCTGTATTTGTGAGATGGCAGTGATCATTTTGTGAGGCTCTGCTAACATTGGGATGAGTGTGTTATATAAATGGAAAGGGTTGATGGGAAAGGAACTATAAGTGGGGTGAGATACATTGTGTAGTTCAGCTCAGAAAAGTCAAAATCTGGTGCAGATCTGCGATGTGACAGTAGGATTCCAGGAAAAGCAGGTGGTGTGGGAATGCAGCTCCGCATTAGGACAGGGCTCAGAAAGAAGGGTAACAGTCATAGCCAGAGCCTGCATTATTTAAGGCTTTAAAATCCAAAAGGGGCAACTTAAAATCAATCTGCCACTTCAGAGGCAGGCACTGTGAAGACTGCAGTGTGGTGTAATGCATTCCTGCTGGCTTACATGGCTGAGCACACTTGCTGCCGTCCTCAGAGTGAGAAGCCAGCAGTACTGAGCGGCCTGGCTCTAAGCTCTGCTAAAGAGGGTATTACAATAATTGAGCTTTCTGGTAACAAGGTCTGCATTGCTATATTTATGATAGGCATTGGATAAACTAAGCGCACAGCCGGTGTGTGCAGCATAGCTGGAGGAGAGAGGGGAAAGAGCCTCTGACACCAGAACTCTAAACCTGGCTTCAACTTAAGCAATGGCAAAACTCCATTAAATTCAGTTTCAGCCTGTGCTTGCCAGGTACTTTTCCAGGAGCACTGTGGCCTAACACAGTACCAGCATGCACCCAGCTCATGACGTCTGAAACAATTCTTCAAAGTGCAGGGGAACCTAACAGAGATAATTGCAACTACTACAGTCACCCAACACTTGGTTTTACCAGCTCAGAGAAGAAGTGTCTCCAGTTGCAGGAGGACAGCTCTCTCCTTCTCTATTCCAAAATAGAAATCAGATGTTGATGGCATGGGATTATATATAGGTTTCACTAGGGTGTTCAAACTTCATTTAATTTTTCATCTGTTTTTATCTGTTCCAAACTTACTGCATTTCTCAAGTTGTAAAATCTGGGAGAAGATCTGGCGTAGACTGCATTTTCCCACATGCATTTTCCTGTAGCTCATAGAATCATAGAATCATAGAATAGTTAGGGTTGGAAAGGACCTTAAGATCATCGAGTTCCAACCCCCCTGCCATGGGCAGGGACACCTCCCGCTAAACCATGCCATCCAAGGCTATGTCCAACCCCACCTTGAACGCTGCCAGGGATGAAGCATTCATAGCTTCCCTGGGCAACCCACTCCAGTGCCTCAGCACCCTTACAGTAAAGAACTTCTTCCTTATATCCAATCTAAACTTCCCCTGTTTAAGTTTGAACTTGTTACCCCTTGTCCTCTCACCACAGTCCCTCATGAAGAGTCCCTCCCCAGCATCCCTATAGGCCCTCTTCAGGTACTGGGAGGCTGCTCTGAGGTCTCCACGCAGCCTTCTCTTCTCCAGGCTAAACAGCCCCAATTTTCTCAGCCTATCTTCATATGGGAGGTGCTCCAGTCCCCTGATCATCCTCATGGCCCTCCTCTGGGCTTGTTCCAGCAGTTCCATGTCCTTTTTATGTTGAGGACACCAGAACTGCACACAATACTCCAAGTGAGGTCTCACGAGAGCAGAGTAGAGGGGCAGGATCACCTCCCTCGACCTGCTGGTCACGATCCTTTTGATGCAGCCCAGGATACGGTTGGCTTTCTGGGCTGCAAGCGCACACTGCTGGCTCATATTCATTTTCTCATCGACCAACACCCCCAAGTCCTTCTCTGCAGGGCTGCTCTGAATCTCTTCTCTGCCCAACCTGTAGCTGGTATTGCTCTGACCCAGGTGTAGGACCTTGCACTTGGCATGGTTAAACTTCATCAGGTTGGCATCAGCCCACCTCACAAGGTCATATTCATTCTGAAAACTCTTTTCATCTAAAATCCCAAATCCTTTGCCCAATCACAGCTAATAACATGAAGTCTGCATCAGAAAAATCTTTAATTTTCAGTGGTCTTCCCTGAGCCTCTCATTCCTTCAGGTTCCAGATCAGGCAAATGCCTAAACATTCACTTGGCTGTGGAAACTGCAGGGAAACTGGCTCTTCCTGGCTCATTTGCTCTCTCTGACCCACCTCACTTTCTGTCAGCTGCTTTCTGGTTGAGGCATTTAGAGAAATTCAAAGCATTGCGTATGTTCCGAGGAAAGCTATTCTGGGGCCATTCTAGCAAATGCTATCCTGACAAAGCTGTGTAGGCTGTTCTTCCAATTTGCCAGCACAATCGTCCCCATGCTTTCTTCTTACAGCAAGATCTCTGGGCATTCAAAGGGAGAGCCAGGCACTTCCAGAACCAGATTGGCATGTTGGGGATCTGCTATGCTCTTTGTCAGTGTCTACAGTTCTCCTGGTTAGCCTTCGAGCTTTGCCCTTAAATAGGGGTTCTCAGCTAACAGATTAACATTGAGTCACAGAAAATGACGATCCAGCATATTTTGTGGCTTAAATTAGGCACTTACGGGCTTTAGTCTTGCTAAACTGAGGTGGAAGTGAGCCAGGGATTTGAAGATCAGAAGTTAGAGTGTTAGGATTTAGGCATGCAAGTCTTCTCTGGTTTGAGCCCTTTGTCTAACCCTTTTGGCTAGCATCTTTTACTGCTCAAGAATAGGTATCTTGAGATTCTGTGGTCTGCTGTGTCAGCCACAGATTAGAAATGGAAAATAGATGAAAAGAAATTATTCATAAATACTCATATTATATATAGAAACTTGTGTGTATATGCATGTTTGTGCACCTTCAATAAAATGAATTATTTTTGCACAAGTAGAACAGCTTTTTTAAAAATGAATGTATGATACTCTATGTGAAGTCTACAGTCATAACAAGAAATCATGCAATTTCTGCAGAAAGATTTTATTTAAAAAAGCAGAGTGCATCTCATTGACCTATATTCAGCTTTCCCAGCATACACTGTACCTGCAGAACTTTTCTGCAGAGATACACTGTAGATACAGATCAAAGGGAAACGCTGATGTCAGAATTGTCTAAATGTCCCTTTTTTTGGGCCTGAAAACCTAGATCATTGCCATGCATTTACACT
Source organism: Amazona ochrocephala (assembly GCA_039720435.1). Taxonomy (NCBI): domain Eukaryota; kingdom Metazoa; phylum Chordata; class Aves; order Psittaciformes; family Psittacidae; genus Amazona; species Amazona ochrocephala. The sequence continues at coordinate 46,083,343 of CM077882.1, forward strand.
GACTTTGTAACTTTAATCACCCTGTAAACTGTTTCTTGGACTGCTGTCTTTAAAAGCCAGGTAGGCTGTTCATGGAGATAATGTCTGTATCTATAGAGGAGATAAATGAAGCTCTCTCTTGCCTCAGAACGAAAAATACCAATTTTTTTAAGAGCTGTCTAAGATACAGTTGTATATAACAGTAGCAAAATAAAGTTAGCATCTTTATTAAAAGAACTACAATCCACAACCAGTTTGATTCATCCTGTTAAACATATATACCAATTGTTTTGCAGAACATTTGGTCCCCTCTTTATGAAAGCCCATGGAGGTGGGTGTTAAACACCGCCTGTCAGGGGTGCTGGATTTTATTGGATGCACATCTGAGTACTCTGACTTAGACTGAAACCTGTTGGCTCATTTCTCACAAGACCACTGTAATGGGCCTGGATTTACACATGGCAGGGGTGTGGGGTGTGGGGCACTATGGAGAGTGGTCGCAAGAGATGAGGGAGCTGCAAGGTGTAATACTGGCAGCTGTAGCGCTGGGTTTTTAGGCACCATACTACCTGGTGAGGGTCACATGGGGACACGCTCCAGCTCTCTTAAATGGTGCCTACTGGGTATTAAAGAAATGCAGCTGATAAAAGGAAGCATGCAAAGTGGGAAACGGCTTAAGTTACATCTTAGAAAACAAAAAGCATGTAAAATGCAAGATATTGACAAACCCACTCAGTTGAGCAATCAGGTAGTTGTGGACTAGCTTTTTCAAGTACAAACACTCTATAGAAACAGGTAATGTCTGTAAGCTTATCTTTTACAGCTAGAGACTTCATTAATTTGCGGTGTGGTGTGTGTCTCCGATTATGACATCCTAGAAATGCTGAAAAAATGAAGACAGACACATAAAATTGTTATTAATACAAATTTTTCTCTGAGACAGAAGATATTCTCTCTATTTTCAAGGATTTTTTTTGTTTTAATTTGTGTGGTAGCTGAAAAGAGAAGCTACAAATTATTTTGCCCCTCCAAAGGTAAATATCTCAGCCTTTATAGAAAATTATTTAAAACATGAAATATTTAGGAGAATTATATATCATATAAAATTACAATTGAGAAATTAATCTGTATCACAACACTTTACCATTTCAAATGATCTATAATTGTTACCAGTTCCCCAAACCTGTAAGGCCCTGGGATGCAAATTTGAACTGACCTGAAAGCATCTTGGGTTGTGCCTTACACTTTTATGACCCTTACAGTTCCTTGTTGTTAGTTACCCAATATGAAGACTATCTTATAGGATTTGTGCTACCTCACCCAAAGGTAAACCAGTTCACAAGTTGGTTATCCGTATTTGTTAATGTAGCATGTAAGAATGACACAGACATATCCAGGTGAACCAAGGAATGTGAATTTGCTTTGGGGTGCATAAATGAAATACTCCATCATCAGATAAGTCCATGTACTTCATTTATACTGAATCAGTCTAAAATCAGGCACTGAAGATTTATTTTATGTTAAAAAGGGATTGGGAAGGACCCAGTTCCAGAAAATAGGGGAGTGAGAGGAGAATATCAGTACTAGCAGCTTTATTTGGGAAACAGCTAAGATAGCAAAACTGTGTAAGAGAACTGCAAAAAGATTTTTCAAAAAGGGAGTCAAGACAGGAAAGGAAGATTGCATCTTTAAACAAGGGCTCCTAAAAAGAATACTTTCATTGGCTTGTATGACCATCCTTAAGCGTTCAAAAACATGGCAGTGACAAATCAGGCTGTAGGAAATTAGAGATTGCTTTAAAAATGGCTCAAACTGCATTAATATTACCAACATGATCCAAGTAGTGACTTATCTGTGACTTATCTGTGGTTTAGGCTGTAGAGTTCAGTCCTCCCCTATGTCTCCAATATATTGATGTCTGTTGTCCACAGATTGTGTTGTGGTAACTTCTAGTTTTTTAAAAGGGTCAGTGAATTCTGAGAGAAATGGGGCAGTACCACTTTGCATTCTACACTGCCTTGTGAGTCCAAATCCACTGTAGTTTTGGGCCATATTCTGTCTGCTAAGTATTGACAGGGTCATGAATAATGCTTTTGCCAGTAAAGTATGACTGGGTGTTAGTAAAGGTGGAAATATTCTGGCCTATTCAGTTAGTAGTTTAGGATAAACTGTGGTAAATCCATGTAAACTACAAATTCCATTACTTGTGATTAAGATTTTTGAATAAGGTCATAATGTAATCAATTACTTATGGACAATATCTTTAAAATTTTAATTCTCATGTACTGGAGGACATACTAACTGCATGTCTCTCTATCCCAGCACAAAGCGTATTTTATCATTCAATAAATGCTAGAAGGTCCATTGTCCTTATGCTATAAATTAACAAACAGTTGTCTTTTAGGGAGTAGCATGTCTTTTTTTTAATCTAGATCACCTAAGTTCTCTGAAATATTCTAAAAAAAAAAAAAAAAAATAAAATAATAAATTCAGAAACTGTTTAATACTTGCCCTCTGAAAAATACTCTCTGTAAACAACCTTCACCTTGCGCACCCAGAACTGAGGCACCTGCGCACCATTAGCCACTCTAAAAATCTTGCTCTTGGGCACCAACTACTTAAAGGAAAACAGCATTTCCAAACCTGTTTGAGTCGATGCAATATACACAGTGATTCCAAAGGACCTTTGACAAGATGGAGGAGAATTTGGCAATTAGGATTCAAGCTCCCTTGTTTGGGTGTATTCTGCAAGTGATAAAATTTGAGAATTAGAGCACTGTCAATACATGCTATAAAACCACATGTCCTTTAAGAGGTTAATGCTCCACTAGACCTTTTGCCACAAATTACTCTATATAATTGGACCTAAGATCACAAAGACTGCACATTTACAAGATAAATTGAAAATTAATGAACAAATAATATAGTAATTACAAAATCCTTATTATTTGAAGAATATACACACTATGGGGTCTATTTCTTCCTTGATGAACATGTGTAACCCCCATTAATTTTAATGGGAGTTAAGCATGCACATCAAAAGAAGAATTAACTCATGATTTTAAAACTGACTGCTAAGATTAAGACCTGCACTTTTGGCTTTGAGTTGAAAATGTGGTGTATCTTTTGATATTTATCTCTTTTTAATTGTGTATTTGTAGCTGAAGAAATTTGCAAATCACTGTTATCCCTATCAGTACAAGGCAAAGATAAATTGCATTATATACCCTACTTCTTGGACTCCTTGATGTTCTTTTCTGATTAAATTGAAATGTACCAGTAGTATCATAATTAATAATCTATGCTGATAAAGTTGGCAGTGTTAAGGCTGTTTGGTATCTGATAGCAATGAAAAATTGTTCAAGCAAGGTGTATTATTTGTTTATTTTTTCACTAATGTGAGAAATATGCAATTAATAATACTGAATCGTGGGTATTGACGACTAGACACCAAGCTGTGTGGTTCGGTTGATACGTTGGAGGGAAGGAACGCCATCCAGAGGGACCTTGACACGCTTGTGAGGTGGGCTGATGGCAACCTGATGAAGTTTAACCATGCCAAGTGCAAGGTCCTACACCTGGGTGGGAGCAATACCAGGCACAGCTACAGGTTGGGCGGGGAGGAGATTCAGAGCAGCCCTGTGGAGAAGGACTTGGGGGTGTTGGTCGATGAAAAGATGAACATGAGACAGCAGTGTGTGCTTGCAGCCCAGAAAGCCAACCATATCCTGGACTGCATCAAAAGGAGCGTGACCAGCAGGTCGAGGGAGGTGATCCTGCCCCTTTACTCTGCTCTCGTGAGACCTCACTTGGAGTATTGTGTGCAGTTCTGGTGTCCTCAACATAAAAAGGACATGGAACTGTTAGAACAAGTGCAGAGGAGGGCCACGAGGACAATCAGGGGACTGGAGCACCTCCCATATGAAGATAGGCTGAGAAAATTGGGGCTGTTTAGCCTGGAGAAGAGAAGGCTGCGTGGAGACCTCATAGCAGCCTCCCAATACCTGAAGGGGGCCTATAGGGATGCTGGGGAGGGACTCTTCATTAGGGACTGTAGTGACAGGACAAGGGGTAACAAGTTCAAACTTAAACAGGGGAAGTTTAGATTGGATCTGAGGAAGAAATTCTTTACTGTAAGGGTGGTGAGGCCCTGGAATGGGTTGCCCAGGGAAGTTGTGAATGCTTCATCCCTGGCAGCGTTCAAGGTGGGGTTGGACATAGCCTTGGATGGCATGGTTTAGTGGGAGGTGTCCCTGTCTATGGCAGGGGGGTTGGAACTCGATGATCTTGAGGTTCTTTCCAACCCTAACTATTCTATGATTCTATGATAGTATGAAACCTGCAGTTTAGGTCTGGCCAAGAGAAAAAAATTCAGTTTAATAGGACTTCTGAGGCAATTCATGAACTATGATGTTAAGCCTACATAAAAAGTATTTTACTCCTTGGAAAGAGATTATAAGACTCTCAGGTGGAAGTTTTTGGTCCCAAATGAATGAGATACTGGTGCCAGTTGTTGTTACTACATTTCAACTCAAGGCAAGGATATTCTATGTGCCCTTCTGTGGTTGTCCGTTAATTACTATTAGTGAAATGGCTTCTGCAGTGGTTCATAGACTTTTTGATACTGATCCAGATGTCGCTTTTCATCTTAGAGCAGGAATTGGAAGTTTTTAAAGTGTAAACCAGCATGGATTGGATGTGTACAGAGAAAGAACCTCCAATTTATTTAAAAAAACTGTAAAACCAAGTTTTTGTTTTTTTAAAATGAATTATCCAGTTAATTTTTGATACTGAAACATAGCATTATATTAGTGGTGAAGAGCTCAGAAACATGATTACCAAGAAGGTGGCTAGTGCAATCTTAATGTCAGAGCTGAATGAACTGCAAAAAATAAATATCAACAGAAGTGGGGAAAACCAAGTTCAATTTTTAAAATAATTTGCCTTTTGTATAGGCTGTTTTTTATGTCTTAATTGTAAAAGTCACCCTGGTAGTGGATCGCGGAATGTGTTTCATAATCTATCTGTTGCTCCTTAGGCTATTGCAAAGTAGAATAATTTTCCATTTGCTTGGCTGTGTGAAAGTACAACTGAAGAATGCACTCGCAAAAGCATTTATCTAGAGGTGTGGCTATTGAATAGCCCTTTTAAATTTCCCTTTATTTTGTTCATCTATTAATTTAATTCCAAATGTTTCAAACTCTTGAACTTCTAACAGCAATTTGCACTACTTCAATTATTCATTACCACAGTCTAGGACTATTTTGAGCTGGAGAGCCAGGTTAAGAGCATGAAGCCCTAGGTCTCAGCAGTGGGATCAAACAAAATAATTTAAATCTGTCCAGCTTTATATTCTCATCACTAGCTAGTTACAGAAGGTTCCTCCATATTTCTGCACACAATATAAGCTGACACCAAAGGACACAATTTTCAAAAACTTCAGACATCTAAAATAGAGTTGTCAATAACGTTAGTCAATTATTACAATGCTAAGTGAGTGCCTGTTGTCCTCTGGTTATAGAGATTGCATTTGAGGTAAGTTAGCTTCACTGTTTTGCTACAGGTGTTGGTAGGAGGATGAGAACTTAGAAACCTATCAAAATGGGTAACATCTGTGGGAACTTTTGAATAGTGATTAATGTGCAAAAGGTTCAGCAAGAAGCCTCCTGAGTATTTTCATGAGAGAAAAAATAATTATGGACTATCAAAATAAGGGTAAGGTGCAACAATTAAAAATATTATAAAAGGACAGTCAGAGCAACTAATATATATTAATAATTTTGAAACCCTCATCAAGGTCATGATGACACAAAATTGAGGGGCTGTTTGATACAATGAATGACCTGGTGGCTATTCAGAGAGATATTAAATTTGATAGAACTGGCAGGAATATAATGAAATTTAATAAAGATATAGATAAAGTCCTACACCTAGTTGAGAGTAACTCCAGGCTGAAGTGCAGATTGTCTGAGTAGGAAGTAGGTGTTCCAGAATGGACCTGTGTGTTTTGGTGGATGACAAGCTGAACATCGGTCAGCCACATGCCCTCACAGCAGAGAAGATTAGCCACAGACTGTGTGAGCAAGACACAGCCAGCAGGTCTGTGGAATTAATTATTCCCCTCTACTCAGTACTTGTGAGGCCACATCTGGAACAGAGTCCATCTTTTGGGGATCCAGTACAAAACAGAGACTGATAAGGTGAAGAGAGACCTGTGCAGGGTCACTTGGCTGTTTAAGGGGATGGAGCTGAAAATGGCTGAAGAGAGACTGATTGAGCTTTGTTTGCTTAACCTGGTGAAAAAAAGGCTAAAGAGGGAATCCAACTAGAGCACATGTGCAGCTCAGGTGCAGCTAAAGGGAGGTTATGGAGAAGACAAAGTCAGTCTTTTCTCAGAGGGTTACAGCAAAAGGATGAGGTCACAGCTTACAGCAAGGGAAAATTCAATTGACTATCACAGAATCACAGAATCACTAGGGTTAAAAGGGACCTTTGGAGATCATCCAGTCCAACCCTGCCTGTAAAGGCAGGCCCACCTAGAGCAGGTTACACAGGAATGCATCCAGGCGGGTTTTGACTGTCTCCAGAGAGGGAGACTCCACAATATCCTTGGGCAGCCTGTTCCAGTACTATATCACCTCAACAGGAAGAAGTTCTTCCTCATGTTGAGGTAAAACTTCTTGTGTTTTCATTTATGAGCATTGCTCCTCATCCTTTTGCTGGACACCACTGAGAAGAGTGTGGCACTATCTCCTGGCGCCCACGTTTGGGATACTTACATGCATTAATGAGATCCCTTCTCAGTCTTTTCTCGACTAAGCAAGTCCAGATGATCCAAACCCAAAAAGCAAAAATTTTTCACAAAGAAAGAGGTTAAGCACTAGAACTGAGAGAGGCTGTGGGGTTTACACTATTGGAGATTTTCACACTTTCCTGTAAAAGGTCCTGATTAACCTAGTCAAACTTGGAAGATAGTCTCGATCAGTGCTGGAGGTTGAACAACTTTCTAACATCACTTCAGATCTGAATTACTCCATGATTCTGTAATTGCATAAGAAAGTAATTTTCTTACTTAGTTTATATGTTAAAATGTATAACTCAAGAATTATAGTTTCTAGAACCAAGATTCATTTGGCTTTTCTATTTTCTTCTTTAGGTGTTTTGGTTGAGGGTGGAAGATAAAGAAAGAAGACAAAAAAATATATATCCCTGACATGTACTTACTGGTATTTATTTCGTAATTCCATTGTTAAAAAAATATTTTTTCCACAAAAACTTTCAGGATGGAGCACTAATTTTTAAAAAATATTCACAAAAATGCCTGTGAATTAACATCCGGCTTTGTGGATTGGTGAAGTCATGTAAATTAAGTGCAATAAGAGCATTCATGAAGCCATTACCCATGAAATTTGTGATCTTTGTAATATAAAAAGTTAAAGATGAAAGCAAGACAGTATAACTTAGAAAGACCTGCAGAAAAACACTATTTCCTAAAATTAATTTCTGTGTAATTGTTTATGTGAAACTTCTCAATTATTTTACTTTTCAATGAAGATGAAAGTATCAGCAAAGATTTTTTTTCACCTGAATGCGGTTGTTATATAGTAAGAACAGCTGTGTAGCCCCATGATTGTGAAAGGAAAATGGTGTGCTGTGTCAGAAAGGAGAAGAGATTCTTTGCTCCATTTTTAATTGGCTTATGATTCAAAAAACCAGTGGCTGAGAACAGTATCCAGTGCCTGGTAGTTTTATTTGGAGATCTGAATGAATCAATACCCAAATAGAATGTTTACTTCCAAAAAAACTTGGTGTGCTTTGTGGTATTTATAGTTCTGTCTTTGAATTTGAAAGGATGGATTGCATGTGTTATGGGTAAAACAGCCCCAAAAGCCACTTGAATTTCTAAACTGGGTCCCTGATGGGTTTCAGATAATGACCTGAGTTTCTGAACAAAAATCATGAAGGCTTCAAAACACCAAACCTAGATATTTGTCCATCCGTGACTTGATTTAATGCAACTGTAACCATTTGGCCCTTTGCCATTGCCTTCATTAAGCTCACTATCATGACCCAAAAGGTTTCTACCATCATCAGAAAAAGATATTTAGGAAACCCTCAACCTTTTTTGCTGCTGTGGTGTGATTTTTTTATAGTGCTAGCTTTCTATCTTCTCCAAGCAAGTTGCTTTTGGGACCGTGACGCAACAAGTCTGCCATAATAAGACTACATCACACAAATATCATGAAAAGCACCAGGAGGAAGGCTTTATACAAACTTCCCCTGTTTGTCCGAGCTACACAATTCTTTATTAATGACACTGTCAAAGTCTGTACTGTGCTCACATTGGAAGGGGAAGCTTCGCCCTCACAAAACCAATAAAAGTTGATTACATACATATGAAATCTATGGATTAGGGGCAGGATTCTTGGATCCTTTACAGAGGAAGTGTCATGTTTCATCTTCTGCAGGGGGATTTATGGGAATGCATGCGTGAAGCCACGGAACTCCATATAGACCCTTTCAGTAAAGATCATACAAACAGAACCAAGTTCTCTTTAAAGCACAACTGTAGAATTATAGTTAAGAGGGGGGGAAAAATTTCCTTTTCATCTTCAGTGCCGCCTGAAGACTGTCAACAGAAATTTATGACTGCAATCAAGGGACAAAACATGGTAGATATTCCTAGATAATAATAATACACCAATACACTCTATTAGTTCAAGCAATTTAGAATGACAGCTTGCGAGGATAGGGATGGTGCCAGACCTGTGACTGAAGGGCCAAGTATTCCAATGGGACCAGTTAAACATCAAAATCAGAAGTCAGATTTTCAAAAGCAAACATTATGATGAATTTGTTAGAAAATCCAGGAAATGTGTTTCACAGTAGCATAGGTATAAGAAATAATATCATTTTCCTTTAGAACTTGTGGTTCATTTGAAATATAAAACCTTTGTGTAATAAGAAGAATATTCATGCATGTGGAGTTACATGAAAATAGAAAGGTGTGAATCCCAACAAATAACTGTTCTAAAAGCAAAACATTTCTGTTCTTTAACTTTAAAGTGGTATTTTAGAAAAGATTTTTGATCTTCTCTGTCACAGTCCATCACAAAATTACAGTATAAAAGTGTAAAAAAAAAAAAAGTAATTTGGCCAAGCTGATGTAATTCTTACTCTTCAGAATTATTCTCCTTTGAAAAGTTTGAAGTCTGCAGGTTTTTACAATTTGAGGGATATCAAGTTAAAAAAATTCAGGATCTTTCCCAAGAAAGAAATTTCATTCCTTTTATATTTGAAATTTTCTTCTTCAGCAATTTTTGGTTGCCTAAAAAGACACAGAGACTTTTCAACTTATTCAAATGTTCAATTTCAAATATGTTTTTTTAAGTAGACACACCTTACAAATATATTGGTATTACTACAGTGTCCCAGATAACCACTGTGACATAACTATTCCATGTATTCCCATCACCTTCATCCAATTCCCTTTTAAATAAGAAGCTAACTCCACAGCTAACAGATGAACCTCAGTGAAACGGAATGCAGCACCACAAAGTTTAAGACATAAAGTCAAACAAAACAGCCTTTCAGAATAATAGGAGAGGTTTTGGCATCAGCAGTAGATAATCACTAAAGCCATAATATGAATTGTATTCTAGAGGTTAAACGAAAACACCTGACATTGTAAAATGTGCGATGAAATATTTTTCACATAATCATATATTTCAGAAAGACAGTCAGCTTGATTGTTACATTACTTTAATTGAACGTAAAAGATGAAATATATATAGCAGTCTGGTAAATTGTTATAAGGCCAGGATACCTTTATTGAATCTAATAGTGCCCTTCTTTCCTCCCATTAACCAGATGTCAAGTAGCAGCTGGTCTTTAAGCAGTCAAACCAATGGAGAGATGGCAAAATACATGCAGGAAAAGAAGAAAATCTCTTTTGTCCCTGAAGTCGTAGGTTGGTGACGCACTCCACAGTTTACTGCAAATTGAGATACAATTGTTCAGTTGTTCCAATTTATCTCAACAGCCTCAATGCTCTAAGGCATTCAAAATATTTAGACTGTTTGTATTTTCTTTATCTCTGGATTGTTTTTTTTTTCCATTAAATTTATGAAAATTTCTCAGGTATCAAGACTATGGAAAGTCATGGACAATACCCACGCTTTTAATACTGTAGAAAGACAGTTCTTGGGAAATTTTTAAACTATGTAATTGTAATCATAGAATCATAGAATCATAGAATAGTTAGGGTTGGAAAGGACCTCAAGATCATCGAGTTCCAACCCGCCTGCCAAGGGCAGGGACACCTCCCACTAAACCATGCCATCCAAGGCTATGTCCAACCCCACCTTGAACGCTGCCAGGGATGAAGCATTCACAACTTCCCTGGGCAACCCATTCCAAGGCCTCACCACCCTTACAGTAAAGAATTTCTTCTTCATATCCAATCTAAACTTCCCCCGTTTAAGTTTGAACCCGTTACCCCTTGTCCTGTCACTACAGTCCCTAATGAAGAGTCCCTCCCCAGCATCCCTATAGGCCCCCTTCAGGTATTGGGAGGCTGCTCTGAGGTCTCCACGCAGCCTTCTCTTCTCTAGGCTAAACAGCCCCAATTTTCTCAGCCTATCTTCATACGAGAGGTGCTCCAGTCCCCTGATCATCATAATATACATATACTACCCACAACTTCCAAAGCTCAAAATTGAGTAAGTATTCTAGGTTACTGAGTACTATACAAATAAATACAAATGTGGTGTGGCTCCCAGTTCTTAAATGCAGGGCCACTAAGTCAGATGTCTGGATGCTCAAATGGACCTGTGGCAATGTCAACACTGATGTTCAGCAGTTGTAAACCAATTTGGAAGCTTGCTGTGAATCAGTAAGTCTCTTCTGCTCCTGGGGAAGAAAAAACATCACATATGAGACTTAGATCCTTGTTTGAAAATAAACCCTGAGAAACTTTAATCTGTGATTTCTAGAAATTTGGTAGTACTAGGTTGCATCTACTCAGAGTCAGTTATTTATAACAAATGGCCTTTCCTTGGAATTCTTTTTTCAGTCTGGTTTTAAAGGATTTTCCCCTTTCCTGTAAAGGTATAGTTCTGAAGTTGAGCCTATCAAAGCAAAAAGTTCAAACATGACTAGAAAGTATGTTTGATGATAAAATATTAAACATTCAGTAATAAAAGCACAGAAATTATTATATAACTCTGTAGGTTAAACACAACCCACTTAAACAAATAGCTGGGGATAAAAAAAGTCTGTAAAATCAGTGTATTTATTCCCAGTGCTCTGAATGACATATGTTTAAATTGCTATCACAATCAACTCGTATCTGCTCCAGCACAATCATCTGATATTTATTTAAATGAATCTTGTCTAAGACTTGCAAGATCACTTCTGGTTGACAATTCCATTGTACACTGAGATATATGCTAATACAACTGAATTTAGGGACAAATTCTTGCTGATCCTGATTCCAATGAATCTTAGTGCATCTTGATTTCAAATACAGTCTTTGGTTGTCAGGGTACCTTTTAAATAAGTTAGGATACTAGAACAGGGTAGTATCTGGATAATAATCTCAAGTCATTTTTTCAATGGTAAAAGCATGAGGAAAAGAGATAAACAATGGGAAAGCAGAGAGAATTGAGACTTAATTGGGTATTTAAAATATAATTAAAATACATTAAAATATTATAAAATATTTCCATATAAGTAAATATAATGTATCAAGCAAGCTTTATTTATTGGCATTATTTCAAGGGCACATTCTTATTCATTACTGTGAATAAACTTCTTCTTAAAGGGTTTTATTGTAGGGAATGGTCTTACGTTCTTATATAAGTGCTCCTCTGAAACATGGCCAACATATAACTTCATGCCATTTTCACTCAGACACTCTGTCTTTGCTCACTGCAGTCACTTATTCCCTCTTGACGCTGGTGCAACAAACTCTTCCAGGTAAAAACCATGGCTCTGCTTTAATTGATGGAGTGCAATCTTGCCAGCTCTAAGTCCTGAATGGGGTTTTCTGGTGTTTCTTCACTGAGCTGTTAATACTAGTAATACAAATAACAGTTAATAAATCAATCTGTTTCTTCCAGGAATATTGCTAGGAGGCATTAACCCCTTCTCACCATCTCCCAGGCCACACCCCTGCACTCTTTACAATGAATGCAGCATATTTTTTATTTCTTCAACTGGCATTTGCAATCTGTCCTGACATAATTTACACATTTACACATTTTACAGAGCAAAGCACAGTCATGCAATTTAATTCCAAAAAACATAAGCATAGGAGACTCGGCACACTCGATTAGCAAAGCATATGATCAAGTTTTGCCAGTATGATATCAAAGGCACACGTTTGATTTGAATTTGTGTCAAAATGTACCTGCTGCTCTTCATTTCAAAACAGACATGTGCTGATGTGTTAGCCCATATTCACACACAGGGGGCTTTTATATGCTGCAAACTGCACGTGTAGACCTATGTCCTTTATAAATGCACTTTCTTTCCCTTTCTTTCCTCTTATCTCAAGGCAGCTGGTCTCCACATCCTTAGGGAGAGGGAAGGCCTGTCACTGTCTGAGAGACAGAGAAGAGGAAAGCAAGAAATCACTATTCATCCTAATGAAATAAAGTTCTGACCCAGATAAAGTCATCTGGGTTCTTCCACTGATCATTGCCCTATTGAGCCACCATTCCAGTTCTATTATTTCTTTTAAATAGGGATTTAATGCTCATGAATGGAAGGTGAATGCTTGAAAATGAAAGGTGATCACTGCAGTAAAGGACAAATCAATACAGAACCAAAGTGCTCTACTTATCCACAGGGCAAACTAAAGTGAAAGGAAATGTCTTCAAGACCCTTTCAAGCAGCTGTGCTAATAGAAACGATGATTAAATTCCCATACTATTACACTTGGACTTAAAAAAAATAATCAGTGATTAAATATTTGCTGCAAAAGGAATTGGCAGCTCCCTGGGCTGTGGATATTTTGTTGTTCACTTTCCTTTAGCTTGATAGAAAGGAAAGGAATTTGACTGAATTTTGTGAATTTTTAATTAACAAAGAATGATAGCTGAAAAGAACAGTGTTAGAAGGACCAGAAAAAAATTATTCTTCTGCAAGTTATTTAAAGTTCAGTTTCTAGGAATTCAAGGAACTGAGTACTTTTCTTGGGTTCTGGGCCACATAATGAGTATATTTGGAATAAGTGGAAAGTGAGTTTGTTCAGAGGGTGTGAAATGGGTTTGTTTTTACCTTCAAATGTGATTAATATCTGAGGTTCCAAATAACATAATAGCAAGAGAAGTCCTCATGGTCACAGGTAAAATATTTTTGAATTACATGGAAAGTGTAAAAAATGAAACTTGAATTTGAGCCAGGAACTTTCTGTGCTAATCTGGGGCTGACATTTGAGGGTGTTTGTGTCAAGAGATTTTAGTTTTGGGTCATTCTCAGTGGTAGATGAAACAATGAAGGATTCACTTTCTTTGATCCTCCAGCAAACCCTGATTGGCTGGAAGCAGGGAGAGACAGTTAACTTCACAAAGTCAATAAATGTGGCCATCTGGGAGAATGCAAATTTAGACAAATGTGATATATGTGGGATGACACTTTTTGCTTAGAACATGCCACACCATGAAAGCATTAAAAATACATTCGTATGACCCAGAGCATTTGGTTAAAGCCTTTAATATACAATAAATTCAGCATGAAGCAAACTAAAGTGGACAACCTGTACAAATTCCAGACACAGATTCATTCAGGATTTGTTTTCTACTTCCTCAGCCTCTTCTCTTTAGGCATCTTTGTCTGACTTTCCTTTCAATTCTGAACTGACTGAGTGGAATTTGTGTAAAAGAACACAATCTATTTTGTCACAACTCCTTCTTTATGTGGAAATTTTTTTTTCCTTTTTCACTTTTTTACATTTCATCCTTTCAAGTCACTGCCTTGAGAAAAAGTTAAGTAACTTTGCACGTGGGGAACTTCTGGAAGGAGTCCCAGTATGTCTAGCGTAAGTAAAGATGACCTGATCAGGACCTGATCCCCATAGCTACTGTAAGAATCATATCATCAACTGGGTTGGAAAAGACTTCCATGATCATCAAGTCCAGCCATTATCCCAGGACTGCCATTCTTGCACTATGTCCTCACCAGATTCCTTGACAGCATGATAGTTCAAGAGGGTGTCTTCAGCTTTGTGTTACAATGTTACAATGAAGTAAGAAAGCATAAACTACTGGTCATCGCCTCAACTCTGTAACTTAAACAATCATCTGATCCGGTGACGACCATACAACTGACCATCAAGGCTTTGTTGGGCCTGAGTTTTAGAATCTCTTTTCTCTTTTGTTTCCCCCCCTTGTTTGCAGCTCTGCCACTTTCTGCTTTTCTTCTCCTTTTCACCTAATGCTAAGAACTTTGCAGATTTTTATACTGTAATGAAACGCTCTGTGTTCAGCCGCATGTCATTTCCCAGCTGCAGGAACATCTCTGGGGCTCAACCAGTTGCCAGGCAGGGAGTAAATCCAAAGCTGCTCACAGTCCTTTTCCAATGAGTACAATATGCAATTCTGCTATCTAACCCATCCTGCACAGCAAAATTGATCTGTCAATGCATGGGTAATCTTTAGGTCATTCACAGTGTGTTTTGGCATGATATAAAACACAATGTTTCTGTAGAGTGTGTTTTACCTTCTACATGCTCACTCAAACCAAAGACCTGACTAAGGGTCTGTTTCAAAGCAGTGAGCAAGCTATCCTAACCTGAAACATTAAATGTCCTTTTTGTGGTGGCCAAATACCTTCATCAGCTGCTCTATGACAGACAAATGGGTAAAACCAGGGATCCCTACAATGTGCACTGCTGGACAGACATATGTACTTGATTTGTTGCTGACATAAATACCTAGTACACCCAGAACAGGATAAAATTTGAGAAATGTATGTCAGAGAAGTGTATGTGTGACACAGCACCTCCTGGAGATACAGCTGATGTGGTACAGTATATTTAGTGCTTTGCTAGGTGGAAACTGAAGGCTCAGCCTAGCCCTTTCCTAAATATTTGTTTTTTCTTTTTCTTTTTCTTTTTCTTTCTTTTTCTTTTTCTTTTTCTTTTTCTTTTTCTTTTTCTTTTTCTTTTTCTTTTTCTTTTTCTTTTTCTTTTTCTTTTTCTTTTTCTTTTTCTTTTCCTTTTGCTTTTGCTTTTGCTTTTGCTTTTTTTCTTTTGCTTTTTCTCTTTTTTCTTTTTCTTTTTCTTTTTTCTTTTTCTTTTTCTTTTTCTTTTTCTTTTTCTTTTTCTTTTTCTTTTTCTTTTTCTTTTTCTTTTTCTTTTTCTTTTTCTTTTTCTTTTTCTTTTTTCTTTTTCTTTTTCTTTTTCTTTTTCTTTTTCTTTTTCTTTTTCTTTTTCTTTTTCTTTTTCTTTTTTTTTCTTTTTTTTCTCTTTCTTTTTCTCTTTTTCTTTTTCTTTTTCTTTTTCTTTTTCTTTTTCTTTTTCTTTTTCTTTTTCTTTTTCTTTTTCTTTTTCTTTTTCTTTTTCTTTTTCTTTTTCTTTTTCTTTTTCTTTTTCTTTTTCTTTTTCTTTAAAAACTGTAACTGTAGTTACATAAAGTTAAATAGAGACAAACCAAAAAACTGTTCTGTGTGCCTGGTCTTCACATGGTGCAACCTGTCATGTCTTCATTGCCATCAGTAAAACTGCTCCTCTTGCCCATAGAGCAACCTTGGCTTTGCAACAGGTGACCTGGCTATCACACCATGGGCATAGCTGTAACACCAAATTGAGGCAACAGGCTGAATGATATTTACATATGATGAGGAGGCCTTCTGGAAACCAGGATGTTAAGCAGAAAGAGGACATGCCTGCTACCATCCGTGTTTTACAGGGTGAGACAGATAAAGAAGAAAGTGAGGGTTTCTAAGAAGGAGAAAAGGATGGGGTGGAGGACTCTCCCTTTGAAAGGGCAAGAGTCCAAAGCCTAGTTTCCTGTAAAGTCTCTTGTGATCACACCAACTTGTGATTGGAGAATTATTCCACAGGGCCAACTACACACTCATTTGTTTGTACTTTCTGTTCACACTGGTCCTTTAATGTCTGTGTGTAATAAAGAACACAGGGCTAACCACTACAGCCTATTTCATCTGCACTTCATCAGAGTAGAATTAGGCTTAAATCTCCAAGACAATATAAATGCAATCAATAAATAGTGCAATCAATCTCAGCTAGTTTTAAGTGTCCAGAGAGAGATTTAAGCAGAACTCCTGTAGGCTGACATTGCTTTACCAGCAGAGAGAACACCAAACACATTGTATTAATGCTAACACATGTGTTGCCCCTTACAATGCTTCTTGCACATAAACAGCAAAGCCAACAGGACGCTTTCTGTTGATTTACAGATGCTTTGGAAGGAGTGTTTAAAGCATTGTTTGAATTTACAGTGATAGCAAAAAATATATCTTTACAATTCTTCCTTTTCTTTGGTTTTCCAAATAGGACGAGGTTTATCTTGTTTTGCATCTCTTTTTACATTTCCGAGGTATTCAAGCAGGGACTGAATAGCATCTGTCCAGATTTGAGTGCACTGTCAGTGACTTAGGTATAATGAAAAATATCCAAGATTTGCAAAGGAAAAAGAAGAATAATCCAAAATGCTCCAAATGAAGGAAACAAACACATCATCCTGATTCCAGATGTTTAAAAGCACTGTGATAACAAAACACCGAAGCCACATAACACAGTAACAAGTTATGCAGATATAAAGGATGGAATTACTTGAAATGCATATGCTGAAAAAATCTTTTGCATAGTACAGGTTTGGAAATATTCTTCTTCACTTAACGTTAACACTGAAACCAAAGCAGACGCGGTAGCCTCAGTCTGGAGCAATGACTGAAGCCCTGACATACGTTCCAGCAGGGATCAAGGAAAGACAGTTCAGAATATTCCAGGATTCGTTACTGCAGCTTCCCCAAAATGGCAACAACAGTTTCACTGGGCTATAAGGACCTTCCCTTGACTGACAAAATTCATAAGACTTTTTTTTTTTTTGAAAAATGGCAAAGCACAACGTTTCTCGTAGCCTTCCTTTCTTTTACCCTCCTGTGACCCCTAAGAAGTCACAGTCCTCTCACAGTCTAATCAGCATGGGGAACTGCAGAATGAATGGGCTGGAAAATTCCTTTGAAAGGTAATAACACATTTTTTTCATATATGAATTCCTGCTTGGTTCTTAGGAGCTCAACAATGTGAGCTAAACTGTTATTGGTTCTTTTTTATTCTTTTGCTCCTTCATAGAGCTTTTCAAAGGCACTCGCTTTTGTATAAGTTGTAAGTTTACATTAAAGTTCTGTGCTAGTCTGTGTTGCACATTTTAGTGCATTCTGTACTGCCCTGGGAGCTAACCCCCCTCCCCCAAAGAACTCTTTCTCAACCCCTTCATCTGTAACCTTTCTGCAAGTAAATGCTAATTGAAAAAGAAAGAACACCACTAATCTTGGAATTTAAATGCATTTAACAAAACCAATCTCAATCTAAATTGTTGTTTCACCATTCCCTTTTCCCCAACAGATGTCGAGAAACTGCAATTCCTATTAAGAATACTTGACTGTTTACTCAGCAAGAGAACTTCAGGCTCAGGCTGCATCAATCTAAATGTGTTTCAGGACGTCAGTCTTTTGAAAAGTGCAGACTGTTAGTTGGTTATTTTTAAATGCAATCTTCACATAAAAGAGTCGCTGCATTTTTTCTTTTCACTTTGTCATCCCTCTCTCTCTCCATCTTTTTTATTTTTTTTTAATGATGGCATCAAACATAGATGTCCTGAATTTTTATGTCCCATTCCATTTAAGTTTCTCTTCATGGTGCTTTATTTCATTTTTTTCTCTCTTCTTTTCAGATTTGAGAGAAACAAATATTGCTGAAGATTGGGAACATTACTGCAAGGAAAAAAAAAATATTCCAGAAATGTTATCTAGTAAGAATGTTTGACATTAAAAGCATAAATATGTTTTCTTACTTAGGTTTACAGTAAAGCCCCTGTGAGTTTTGACCCCAGACCTATGTAAAGTTCACTGTGTAGATTAAGGAAACTCTGTGTGGTTTTGTTTTTTTGTAGCCTGGGTGTCTCTACTTAACCATGATCAGGAAAGTAGATGTGTTTTTCCTCATTTTTCTCTTACCAGTTAACATGACCCTTCAGTTACTAAATGCAATATAAGTATTTGCAAATATATCCTTGGGTGATAATCACTGGAATGTAGCTTAGGCCTCAATTCTGCAGTTACATCTGGCTGTAACTTTATACAGTTACATTGATATAAGCCCCCTTTAGCACGAGTCCTTGAATCATGTTTTATTATAGAATGAATTTCAATTGCTTTATTCATCAGGTTTTGCATTATGGTGGGTCAAGTCCTTCAATTCTTATGGGGGAGCTGGCAAGTCTGAGGTCCATAGGCTGTGTTTGCGCCTGCATTGCTGTGGGCAGGCCTGTAATGGCTGGGGCAGCTCCATCTCAAGCTGCGTGTTGCCTCAATGGGGATGGCGCTTTTCTAAGGTCTTTTGAATATCTCCATTTCCTCTGACAAAAGCAGGTAGGGGGAATGCCGTGGACTTCACAAGGTCAGACTTAGTCACACAGCTCTAAACCCCATCGCTCTTACATACTGCAATGCAGAGAAAGTCATCAAAAACATAGAAAAATGGCATGCAGGTGAAAAAAATTAGCTTATATTATGAATGCTAACAGGTAACAGATAATTGGGTGCATGGGTGTGTGTGTAGGTAAATGTCTGAAACTGAACTTTTGAACTCTCAAGAAGAAGCCTGCTACTTGTTGGCTGCAATCTGTACAGGCTGGCTGTTAATTTTGATAATACCTGGACTAAATAAAAGTGGTTCATATTGAATGCCCCTGTTAATAAGGAGAAATTAAACACAGCTAGCAAGTATTTAACTGCTCATCTGTTTGGCTTCTGCATATTGAGTATCTGGATAGTGAAAATGGGGGACTTGGTTCCAGAATGAAGACCTGGTACTAAACCAAAGGATTCCTGAAAAGAAGTGGTCTCAGAAAGAATGTAGCCCAGGAAGAAGGCAGCTGGAGAAAAGATCCTGGAAGTGTGGAAGATCTGAAGGATCAAGAAGATTAAAACAGATGCCAAGGGATGCCCAGGGGCAAGCAATAACATCACGATCCAACCGTCTCAGGCCAGCAGTGATCCCTGGCTGAAAGTCAAAATTTAGCAAACAGTGCTGTGGAGGTTAGTGTATAGGTGAATGTGTAAGATAATCATGTTGGATAAAAGTTCTGGTTTTCTTGGTTCTTAAATAAACCTAGTGCCCAGATCCACCATGGGCTGTTTGCTCTGTCACACTTGTGATGAAAGGGTGAAGAATGCTGAGCCAGGTGTTAAAAGGTGGTACTCAGGTATCATGAGTATTGAATATTGTTTTAAATGATGAAATCAGTGGGATTGAGATATATAAATACTTATCTAAATCTAGTTTAACTATCAGTTTCTGGTTTATAAGGTATCTATCTGTACATGCTCTATTCAGTGGACCCTACAGCCATCCATCTGCAACAGGTCCTGCTGTAGTCTGTTACCTAGATAACAGTGTTGGACAAACATTGAAATGCCATTTCACTTTTTAACCCTTTTTTAATGGAAAGTAGAGAGAGACACAACTGATTTATACTTTTTCTCTACCAGTAATTGGAAGAACAATGAAGAGCAACATGCCATACAATATGAATAAAGAAATGCAGCTTCAGTATCAAGTGCCCACAAAAACCTGCATTTTAGGGAGTCAAATAATTTGGTAGGTACGTATTAAAAGTTTGTGATCCAAAATATCATTAAATTTTTACAACAAAGTATCTGCAGTGGTGCAAAGAATCTGAATTAGATGTACAGTCTCTCAGAACAGTCTACACCATATAGTAAGTTTTTTAAACTGAAAGTTGAGGGTTGTCCAGTTTCTTTGGGTAACTTTCTAAATTACAGTAACATAATTTATGATCCTAGAAGTTGTGGCAAACACAAATGACTGCACAATCTATTTTTGAGACACTGCTGTTTGGATTACAGTTTAAAATTCAAAACCAATATATAAAATAACCAGCATTTTCAGTAGAGTTAAAATGTTTCTGTAAATCAGATTTATATTTTTGGCCCAAAAAAAGTAACCTTAGAAACAAAAGTTATTTTTCTGGAGATGCTGAATTATAACTAAACATTTATTGCTTCCAAAAAGAACCAAAGCAGCTCAGGTTTGTGGCTGCTTTGCTTTTCCTTCAACACCAGGAATGCGTTTGCTCTCTGCTTATATTTGGTTCAGCAAACACATTGACTGTGGTCACTGCAAGGCAAATTCCCCTCTCTGTGAGTGTTTGGCTCACCTGGGTTCTCCTCTGACCCTCTTTCACAGCACTGTCAAAGTCTAATGAGAGAATAGAAAATCTTGTACGTTCTTGTTTTGCATGAAGGATCATCATCCTCTTTCAAGATCTTCATATTTAAGGTCAACTTCTAGTGTTTATTTTTCGTCTCCAGTATAATTTCATTTGATGTTTGTGCTTTTTCATGGGGTCTGTGGTTGATTTGTTTCTTCATTCTGAAGTGAGGAGACCCTCAAATTCCCGCTCTCCACTCCAGTAGTGGGCTGCAGGAGAGACCCAGTACCTGCTCAGGGGAAGAAACAGAATCAGAGAATGGCTTGGTCCACATTCAAATAAACACCTGGCTCTGGCATACCAGAGTGATGTAAGAAAACAAGCTGTAAGAAAACAAGAAAGCCTCTCTGACCTGTATGGCAGCACATCAAAAGCTATAGCCTGCCTCAGTGTATTACTGCTGTTCTTTTCACTGCATGGTGCAGAGGATAAACAACCTGGCCTTCCAGCTCTAGAGATGGAGCATCCAGCCCAAGATTCGGGCACAGATGTGTCATCCTCCAGAGCAATGATCTCCGAATAGTATTGCAAAAAAACATTTTTACTGAAGCAAAAGTGTTGCACATTGAGCCTGGAGCCCATTCAGAGCTTTGTGCTCCCTCCTGCTGTCACAATGTGCTCTCTTAGCACCCAACTCAGCCACATTCTAAAGGCAATTTAAATGGGAAATTTGTCCCAACTCACAGTGAAATATGTCCCTTTTCATATAAAAGTACTAATTTCCTTCACTATCACGGGCCAAACCCGAGCTTTTTGTTATCACCTACTGTTGTGGTTTAAGTGCAGCTGGTGACTCAGTACCACACAGCCATTCGCTCACTGCTCCCCTTCCTCCCCCCACTCCCAAAGGATGGGGAAGAGAATTGAAGGAATGTAACTCCCACGCATTGAGGTAAGAACAGGCCAGTAACTAAGGTAGAACACAAACCACTGCTGCTATCACCAATAATAATAATAATAAGGGAAATAACAAGGGAAGAGAATACAACCGCTCACCACCCACTGACAAATACCCAGCCTGACTGAGCAGTGATCTAGCCCTTCCAGGTAACTGCCCCCAGTTTACATAGCGGGCATGACACGTTGTGGTATGGAATACCTCTTTGGTCGTTTGGATCAGGTGTCCTGTCTCTGTTTCCTCCTGGCTTCCCCCCCTCCTTGGCAGAGCATGAGACTCAGGAAGTCCTTGGTCAGACTAAACATTACTGAGCAACAACTAAAAACATCGGTGTTATCAGCTCTGTTCCCAGGCTGAAAGTCAAAACCACAGCACCACACCAGCTGCTAAGAAGGAGAAAAAATGACTGCTACTGCTGAACCCAGGACACCTACTAATTCCCACATCAGTTATATGGTTATTTATCTTTCTGGTCCCAAGGCTCTAACCAAACTTCTGAAGAAAATTGTTACAGCTGTGTGCAAACCTAGTCATCTCCCACTGATAAAATACAAATAAGGTGCTACTTGGACTTCTCTATTGAGGTTTTCTATCCAGAGAGAACTGGTGCTTTTTTTCAAGATTAGTTTGTAGTATGTTTGCAAACTGCCATTAGATAGAAGAAAATTTTCACTTCAGCAATTAAATTTATGCTCAGAAGCAGCAGAAGAGGGTTAATGGGTAAGAAAATAATGCTGAAATCTCTAGGAACTTCACTTTAAAAGATTTGTTTGTTCAGTTAGCAGTAAATACCTGTAGCCTTGCAAGGTATTCCAACTACCCCAGATTCACCATGCTGTAAACGGTACCCTGTGTCATGAAAAGGTCAGAAAAATTGAAAGTTACTTTACTTCCCATAGACAATAAGTTTTCTTAGTTCTAGGCTTTGGTTCAACAATTATGTATGTTTATGTTTAACTTTTATTCTGCTTGGTTTTGAATACTTACTTAAACATTTGAATGAAGACTTTGATAGCCAAAACAGAAAAAAGAAAGATAAACATTGGTTTTTAGCTGCTCAATTCACCTTTGCAAATGAAGAAGAGTCAGACCACTTTGTTTCCTGGCTGATAAATTCCTATCAGTGATAGTACTCATACAATACAATACAATATGATGCAATACAATAAAATCCTTTTAATTAATTAATTCTAATTCTAGTTAATAAATGGAAATAAATATTTCATAATGAAGTTTTAAAATCAAACTGTAAAGTAATTTACAGATTATTTTTTCAATTCATACCTTTATTACTGTTTCCATTTAAGGTGACAGTGAGAAAGGCAAATGTTTGGCTGGTGTTACAGGATGAACAACTCTGTCTGGAACTAGAAATTGTGACTCCTGTGTCATGATTAAAATCCACAAGAGACTATAAAGACAATAAGCAGTTTACTGGTCAATGTTGTTCAGTAGGTAAATGATATTGTTTTTGCCATGGTCACTGATTAGCTGAGAACTTTCTGGAAAGTAATTTTAAATTTTTAAAAGTAAAAGTTTACCTGTTTTGTGAATCAAAATAGAACAAAAAAATAATTACAAATAAATATGATGAACTTTCACAAAAGATGTAACATTTGTAAAAATTGACATGCTTTTTTTTTTTTTTTCAAGAAGCATTTGGTTTCATTTCAACAGCAGTTCCAATTAATACCTTTCTATTCTTTTTTTTAAAAAATGCGCCCAAATCTATAAGGTGTTCTTTTTAATTTTCTCTTCTCCTGCAAGGATTAGTAACATGTACCCTCACAGAAATACTGTAGTACTCGTCTTTTATGCTGAATGAGGACCTTATATTTTTAATCTCATGGAGCACTTATTCAAAGGAATGCTGTTTCACTTCTGTGAATAAAATGCTCAGGGGTTCAGAATTCATAACCTGTTTCTTTAAGGTACTGTGCAATTGTGAATGAAAGATGATATTACAGTGAAAAACATGGCTAATTTTGATTTATTATTATCCATTATTATTTCCATTTATATATCACTATTTTTAACTTGCTCATAAAAATTTCTCTTCCTACAACTTAGTCCAGATTGTACGATAATAAGTGAATAAATAATGCTAGCAGTTCCCTATCCTGTTTTCTTTCCTTTTTTTTTTTTATTTTTTATTTTTATGAAACCAGATTTCTAGATGTGAATTGTCACTTTGTATTCCCCATCCCCCGTAAAAACACAGCTATAATTTTGTAGACATTGCTATGTATCTGAGGTGAATGTTTGGTAGAATTCTGTTGGCGTGTGACAAACAAATACGTAAACAGAGTAAATAGACAAATACAATACATTCTGCAAATTTTGCCAGGATTCTGGGAACATTCATTACTGACCTGAAAAAGGATTTTATTTTTTGTTCCTCATGTGCTGTTTTCTGTATGTTGTGTCACACAAAGCATATTCTGCACAATCTGTGAAGCCTCACATTAGACAGAGTGAAAGTTAAGTGAATTTTATAAGGATTATTTATTATATTGCAAATCACAGCCTGGCATAGTGCATTTCTTCACTGAAATATGTTTTTAGCACTTTGGAAATCCCTTTGTATGCATGTGAGTCAATTAATTTCTCTGCAAGCGTACGTGCTACTCTATACACTTGTTATGTGTTTGTAGCTCTCGGTATGTAATGAGACATTTTTGCTGTTGCTGATAATTCTGTAGATTCCATTGTACTCAGACATATGGTGTCAGTTGTTTGAAGGCTTTAGAAACCCTTGGATTGGCTGTGATGTATAAATGCAATAATCCCCATAGAAAACTTCGGACTACTCAAACCAGAGTTTAAAATCCGCATGCTCACAGGCAGACTGGGGAGTTTTAAAAATAAACGGGCCCTTGTAGATAATTTAACATTAATGGCCCGAGCCAACAAGAAGTGCAAAACATTCAGTCCCAGGAAGAGAGTGATAAAAACTCTAAGATGTGCTTCCACAGGGTATGAGCCAGATGCAAATATGTATAACCAGTGTTTTATAACTATTCAGTATGTACTAAATTAGAGTTATTAAAGGACAAATTTTAAATACTTTAGTAAGGAATAATGATGATCTGCCTTCTCTCTGTAGTCCTAATCCAAAGCCACCAGCAGCCAATCGAAAGACCCCATTGATTTTGATGGGTTTTCTATTCATCCTTATGTCTGCAAGGTGGATGAAAGGCAGCTGCAGGGAATTGCAGGTCACTGGTTTAGCAGAAGCTCCTGGCTTCCCCTAAACACATGCAAGTCACCAGAGGTCCTCCACAGACTTGTGCATCTGGGGTGAAATCATGACTCCATCTCAGTCAGTCTGTAGTTTTATCACAGACTAGGTGGAATCCAAATTTTACTCCTGATGTGGGTAGGCCAGTTTGTTTGGTTTGCTCTGGATATTAAATATCCCTGATGGGAGTGTTCTATTTGGATTGTTGAAGGAGGCCTCTAAATAGAAGGGTTTGGCTGTTATGTTTCTATAGCATTACCTGATTTAAGGCATAAATGCATACTTTTTATGATCTGAACCTTGATGCAAAACATTTGTTATTGTAGCTGCCTAATAAAACAAATATTTGTCAAAGACCAAAACTGAAGTGAATAAGGAGCATTTTCCCTTGCAATATCATGCCCTTAAACTGTATTTCACCAAGACTGTGTCAAGCTGCAATAGGACTGACTACAGACAGCGTTTTGACAGAGTAGGTATAGCATTTCCTCCATCCTTCTGATATATTTACTTTCATGCACTGTGGTAAAGATTTTTTCTTTTAGGGAAAACAAGTAGTGGGGTCTTCCATGCACTATAATGAACTACTTGGCTTCAACTTATTTGCATTCATTACTAGTATAGCTCTTCTGTTTAGAGCAGCAGTGCTCTGAAGTCCATGTTGCAACTAGGTCTGATTGCTCTTGGTGCGATACAAACACTGAGTTAACCAACTGAACAATGTGTAATGATTTGTAACTTCATTGCTATTGTGTACTGCAGGAATACCAGAATGGGTGCAGCCCAGCATTGTGATACCAGCTAGAAATGATTCACATCTTTTTCTCTCTCTGTGATGGCAACTTAAAACTCTTGGATGAGCATCGGCCAGCCGCTGTTCAACCAACAGGAGTCAAGTATGTAAGACCAGAGGAAAAATTAGTTCTACAGCCTATGTGTAGGTACACAAAGAGGGGTAAGTAGAACGGGAAAGCAAAAGAGATTTTAGTCCTTAGCTTCACTTGAATTCCTTAAGGCTAAATGGATCTTTTAGGTTATGCTAGGAATATTATACCTTTCGTGATAAAAAAACACTTTTTCCTTGTGACCTTTCCACTTGAAGTCCCTTCTAACATTAATGCTAGGGGAATTTCCAGATAATATGTTTGCAAGCTTTTGGTTTTCTGTGTGCTACTGGACCAGCACTAAAGGGAGTTATTTGTGCTGGAGGATTGACCTCCATTCATGTCTATATATTTTCTTCCTTTGTGACTATGTGGAAGATGTCCAAATGAGCAAACTGCAGCCAGTGTTTCCCAAAATGAAAATGAGAATGCTCCTTCTTTTGAAGCTGTGGTGGAGGAAGCAGAATTGAGCCTTTTTGGCTCTTTTCTGAAGATGCCTTGTCTATCTCTCAGCTGAAGTTCAAAAGATTGCTAGGAGTATTCAGGTAAAGCACTCAGACAATCAAAAGATAGTTTATTCACTGGAAAATTTTTACTTAAATTTAATTTTACTCCCAAATGATTGTTTTTAGATGACCAAACCCAAACATGATCATTCCATTGTAATTATTAAGGTGAGATAAATACAATTCCATGATCCAATCAGACAGAGAGGTCAAAGGTTTCTTGAAAGGTGGAATTCTCCTTTGAATCATTGGAAGAACCGGTTGTATGCTTACTACTGGAGTCCTTTGCATTCTTGTCAATATTGCTGCTGTCAGGAAGGGAAAAAAATGGCATGTTTGACAATGGGGAGCTGTTTCTCTAGAACCCAAAACCATATTGTTTGGGTATATACTCTATCCTTTTCTTCACATATGTATGCAAGAGACTGTAGCTGATATCAGAGGAGTTGCACATGATGGGTTTTATTCTGTGAATAGGAAATATTGGGATTCAAAGTGCTAGTTACTGTTTGTATGCAAATGCCCTGTTTCAATAACATAAAGGGCTCTATAAGTTGCAGATAAGTGTTTTGTGAATCAAGCCCTAAATCCTCTCTTTATTTTAACTGGAGACTTTAGCCAGTGGATAAGCACCATCAGACATTATTCAAACATTTTATGGTTTGCAATGGAAATATTCTTCTGTAAAAAAAGAACACTTTAAATAAGAGAAAACAAACAGTTTCACTGGAAGTGTCCTGGTTATGGATATCTTCTTTACACCTCAGTGGCTTGATGCGACTGTTAGCTGGCATTGGGCTGTTTTATAACTGGTGCAATTATTTTGTCAAAGGTTGTAGGGTTTTTTCCTCCTTAAAAAAAAAAGTTAGTTTACAGTTTATTAACTTAGATTACTGCTAATAGCTCCCATGGGTCTTTCTACTGAAACAAGGACCAGGATAACTGATTTCTTAAGACCAATCTGCAAGACTTTAAAACACATTAATAGCTATCACTGAAACAGCAGGAGGAAGAATAGTCTGTCAGTTGGGTTTTTTTCTTCCTTTTTTTTCCTGTTCTATGCATAAACTTTTCCCTGAACTTTACCTATTTATCTGTTATTCAGTCCCTCTATTTCTTTTCGTTTTTTTCTTTTTTTTTTTTTTTTTTTTTTTTTTTTTTTTTTTTTTTTTACAGCTGTTAACAGGCTAAGTTTTCGGTTTTCGGTGAGTGCAAATAATCAGCAATGACTCTTTCTGGCTGTTCAGGGAGCACATTAGCACATAAGTAGGAAACAAAGACTGGTATTAAGATTGTTCTGGGAAAAAGTAAAATGATAGTTTGAAGTGTAAAAGCCTGAAGTCAAAACACCCCGCTCTCAACAAAATCTTAAACCAGTGCAGAATGTCATTAATGCTTAACGTTTGATCTTTTTTTTTGCATTTTGTTTTTTTCTATGCACAAATGCTATCAAAATCAACATACACAGGTCAAACATTTATACATGCAAGTGTGTGGTTTGCATGTCTTTGAAAAAGGCAATCATTAATTACATGAGTCTATCAGCAAGAAAAGTATTTTCCTCCTCTCACTGTTTTGGCATGGCTCCTCCAGCCATACGTTTTTGTCCTGTTCCTCACCTTCATGACCAAAATAGGAATGTGTGAATTAAGGCTGAGCAGAAGTGCCTAATCAGTGTGTCTGAACTAGTGTCTGAGAAATCTGCTGAAGAGCATGACAGAAAAATTTTTCTTACTTTTAGTCCCTTGTTGCAGTTGCTATAGTGAATAATGAAGGAAATTTGGTTTGCTGTGGAAGGACTGTAAGCAGTTAAAACAGCTGGGCTGCTTGTTTTCCAGGTCCTAACCCTGGAGTACTCAGTGCCAAACATCATGAGAAAGTGATAATATGAGTCCATATTTGCAGGAATAAAAATGTAGATATAAACTGAGAAATTACAATACTGAGTGTTCTCATCTTTTCTACGACTTGAAGTTGTGGTGCTAGGCAGTTTGGAACATTAACCATTCTGCTGAGATGCTGGATGAAATGTCATTTCTTCCTTAGTTTCTTTCCTGAGTAGTGAGAATCATGTGCTAGTTACGTGTTAATTTTCATGGTTTTGGTGCACTGCCAGAACTGAAAAGGAACCTGCACAAAACTAAGTAACTAATAATTATCCTTTCCTTAAAGACCTTATAATTAAAGCACCCTTATTTCTATTATCTGGAATAAAGAAGAAATGGAGTAGGGATGGGCAGAAGGGGTACTCTGATGCCATGTCTAATGGGAAGATGCAGATAACTCAGAAATAGAGGCTTTGAGACCTGAAAAGATCAAACAAGTTCAACTTAGATGCATCTTGATCAGATACAGCACTGCATAGATGTATGAAGTAAACTGAGGCAAAGTTACTAAACACCTTTGCCAGGAACTAGTGTTTGTCATAGCAACATACCCTGAATTGTCCATGATATTATTAACCAGAATGCAGCGCATGAAGAAAAAATCTAACCTAAAACAAGAAATAAAGTAAGAGCATGGAGCTACATATTAAGAACCATTTCTAAAAATGCTGCTTAGGAAACAGATTAAATTATGTAGAGCTCAGTTATCGACATCAACAGGCTCTATAAATCAGCATAACTCCTTCAAAGCTGGTTTTACCATATTTACAGAATGGTGTTGTGGTCTGTATTTTGCTTAACTGAAAAGGTTTGCAGACATATCTTTTCATTAAAAGTTGCTCCCATGAGTTTATTTCCAACCTATTCATTGTTTCAGTAGAAAATGTTTCATTTTCAGTCCTGAATGGAGGTCATACCGTAATCCTCTCTCTTCAGTATTTTACCGTTTTATTCATCATTGATTCACGAATGTATATTGAAAGAACCAATGTTATCAGATAGGCATGTTATAACATAATCTTATTTTACTGGAAAGAGTTCTGCATATAGATCTGTAGTGTGCTAAAAATGGGTCCACTTTGATAAGAAAATCAAAAGTTAAAAAAAATGACCAATGAATTTATTGGGAAAATGCATATGTCATTTTTCTACTACCAGCTCTTTTTGACACTCAGCTGTTGATGTTCAAGTAGTCCTGCAGTAAAAGTGCCTACAGTATATGACAGATAGTATGGTAATGAAATGGCATACTTTTCTGTTATACTGAAATTTCAATAAGGGTGGAATTTTGCCTCAAAAAGAGGGCAGTGATCTTCTCACAAACACTGTCCTTTGTCCTGAGGCACACAAAATCCCCAAATCCCTAAAATATTTTATCTAAAGATAAGATAATTTTGCGCCAGCCCAAGCATGAGAAAGAAAAATATATCAGATGCAGCTGGAAAAGTTCTGTTGCTTAGGGAGAAGGTAAATTAAAGGTTTCTATCTTATCTGTATTTCAATTATGATTTTATTTTTGGTCCATGGCAGTGAAGACAGTTGAAGTCTTAGGAAGTCACAGGTGTATGAAAAAGGAATCTTTAATGGTGGAGATGTATATATTTGAACTATTTTGCTTTTCATGTGGGGTATACATGACATTCAAATAAAAATGTGGGCTCTTATGGAGTGTTTGAGTTCACTTGAAGATTGACTTTTTTTTCTGTTTTTTTTTTTTTTTTTTTTTCTTATCAATAATGACCTAGTTTAAGAGTGCTGCTCTGCCTGGATCATTCTAGATGTCCTTCCTAGTGAAATCAGTTGTGCAAGGACCAAAAGCAGTTAATCAGAAAAGAGATGATCTGACTTCCATTGGTGCCCACGATGCGTATTTGTATTCAGTTTTCTAGCAATTGGATGACAAAGTCTTGAGATAAATACCTCTTAGCTCTTGGGCACCACGGTTTGTCGGTAAAGACCAGAGAAGACTTCTACCTTCTCTGTTGGGCTGTTCAATTACAATGTAAGTCTAGTTCTTGCTGAAGGTGTTGCCATTTCATCAGGTGCCTTTGCAGTCGTCAACATGTTTTTGCTAACTGCTTTACCAAAGACATCCAAGACTAAGTTCTCCTCACCGTTGATATCAACAGTGCAAAGATGCTGCTTCTGGGTATGCAGATAGCTAAAGTTTGTCTTCAGTGACAAGGAATTTATTTATGTAAACAAAAACCTCACAGGTATATGTATGAAGCTGATTTATCATAACAGAAATTCTTTACTGTTAGGGTGGTGAGGCACTGGAATGGGTTGCCCCAGGAAGTTGTGAATGCTGCATTCCTGGAGGTGTTCAAGGCCAGGTTGGACAGAGCCTTGGGTGACATGGTTTAATGGAAGGTGTCCCTGCCCATGGCAGTGGGGTTGGAACTAGATGATCTTGAGGTCCTTTCCAACCCTAACTATTCTATGACTCTATGACTCTATGATTTTATCAAAATATTCTGGTGGTTTAGTAGGTAGCAACCATAAACCCGGTTTCATGAGCCCCAGTATGCAAGTGAATCTTCTTCTTAAAATGATCCTAGCCCAATGGGAGGATGACAAAACAGTCTTCCTTTGCCTATATTTCTACCATGAACACCACATATGGGTAACATTTTGTGGCTTTATTATTATCAGCAGACCCTGGAAGTGCTGGTGGAAGAAGCATCGTCTCCCATGATTTAACCCCACCCAAGCACTGGAATTTACTTCCCTCAGCTGACGAAGAGTTTTAAAGCCCCAAATGCCACTGCCTTGGAAAAGTGATGAAGTCCTTCGTATCAGTACAGACAAAAGAGAGGTGAAAGAGATGGAGCTCACAATATGGATCCAAAAATGCTAAGAAAGACAGTAAAAATCCCTTGGCAGATTTGAGGTAAATAATAGGAATCTGAACTGGGCTGTAATAGCTAAAACTCATATCCATTTAGAGTTTTACTGGAGAAAATTCTGATCTTTTCTGCTTTCTTCCAGATAACAAATGCTCTGAAAATGAACCTGCTGACTGTACCTTCTGATTTTAGCTGCACCAATGCTACTTTAAAGTAGAGGGTTAACATCACTGTAAAACTAGTGAGAAAAAGAGGCTAGGGAAGGTGAGAGAAGGTGAGGGAAAAATGCTACAAATGCATAAAATTATAATAGTGAAAGAAATCTCAAGCTACAAAATATTTTCAGTCTCATAATTTGCATTAAAAAGTTAGGCATGAATAGACCCAAAACTTCGAAAATGGGATGATTCAGCGTATAAATTTGTTAATGTCTGGGTACACACACACATATTTATACTCTCTACTTATAAAAATGCAGAATATTCATATATTTGTGCCTGTGTGTATAGAGTCTGCACATATACAAGGTTTATTTGCTACCTTCTTGTTTGGGAAAGGAAGGCAGAGAATTCTCTGTCTTCTACCATTCCTCTTGGCAATATTTTCTTCTGTCTGCCTCAGATTCCCACACAATATTTGCTAAAGCATTTTCCAATCAACACAAGATTTGAACAATTCCATGACTCATTGCATCCTGTATTTTGTTATATTCAGCAAAATGTGTATTTCCTCATTGGCATCATGGAAACACATCAGGGTTTTCATGTGACACAGTTAAAATTCACAGTGCATTCTCAGAAAGTGTACCAGGCAAATATTTTAGGGTCTGGTGGTGCCCTATGGAGAAAGACCTGCAGAAATCACCAGAATAGAATGATGAATGGATTCTGGATTATCCTGCAGTTGAAAAGTCTCAGAAATCTGTCTAATAGATCTTCTACTGCTTAGTGAACAGGACTCACATTCAGTAACAGCAGCAGAAAACATTAAAGACAATCGTATATAATGTAGTATTCGGTCAGATTCATCTACAGTGTATAGTCATTTCCAAATGGCATTTTGCTGTTCTTTGTTCTGTAGCAGTGTCTAATATTTCTAAACATTTTTAGGCTCTGTGACACCTTAATGGTATACAATAACAGTATGCTTCCCTCTTAGAAAAATGGATACTCTCATTTTTCTAAACATTGTGCCTTTACCTTTAACCATTTCCATTTAAATGCAAATTTCAATCATGTCCACCTCTCTGTATTACAAGAGGAACCCAGGAAAAAGACTGTACCTTAAATCCTTATTTCTCCATAAAGGGAGCAGTCTCCTTCGGGTGTGTCACTCCATGTTATCTATTTTCCTTCTCATTTTATACGTCATCACTGTGGCAGGTTTACCTTGCAGAATTCACAAATAAAAACAAGTCTTCTATTTGGTTGGAAACTCTGCTTTTTTGTGTATTAAAAGAAAATGGGCACTCGTTATCTTTATTTCTTCTTAAATTTGTCTGACATAACCTAATGACATGGAAATTTCCCATTCACAACTCTATGAATTATTACCAGCATTTACAACTGTTTATACACTCGAAAGTTTATAATTCCCTATACAGCTGTGGACAAATTAAGTGAATTATATCATAAGCATGGATCAACCTCATAATTATTGTTCCAGTTTAAAGGAAATAATTGAATTTCAGGGTTAAGGATAAAACGTGATGCTATGAAACATATGTGATACTGGTGTCAGTTTTCTGAATGTCTGTTCTTCGTATGCAGCTTAGCAACACATTTGAGCAATTCATTAAGGTGTCTCTGCTTAGAGAGTCTTCAGAGAGAAAGTTACATTTGAATCTGGCGTGTAAAAAACACTCAGAAAACAGCCAGCCCAAACAAAACATCTCCCTCTGCCTTGCCCCTGAAAAAAAAAAAAAAAAGAAAATTCCATACACTTTATCTGTTGTTAGTCCCTCTCGATTTACTTTTGACAAGAGAGGGCACTGTGCTAACATTCTAAAGAGTGGACATATTTGTATACACTTGTACACTTGCCTCTGAGACAGAAAATAAGCCAGGGATTAACCCCTGAACCAATTACTTTACAATACAGCAACTATTTCAACAGAAAAAAAAAAGGGGGGGGGGAGGGGAAGGAAGAGAGAGAGAGAGACAATTTAACTAATTAGTGCAAGTCACAATGTTCTTTATGATAATTACTCAGTTGCAGGAAAAATTGTTGAGTGGATTCATAGGCAAGAGGATGTCTGCTTTGGAGTGTATTTATTAATTCTCACTTTGAGTCAGCTTTTACTGACTGAGAAATTTAGCTGAAGGTACTGGCTGCAGTCCTTTAAGAGAATTATGCATATTGGAAATGCTGCACAAATATATTGTTTCAGCAACAGTTTATTTTTAACCCTTAATTAAATTCAGCCATGTGCATTTCTAATTCTCCAGTGTATTTCTGGTGTTGGAGAGGTTTAAGGCCACTTTATGTAAATCAGAGATATCTTGTGTCTGTCATTTTAAAATTAAGGGTTAAATGTAGCTCTGATATACAACTTGCCTTGCAAATAACTTACTTTTTAGCTGGGGTTATTTGCCTTGCAAATAACTTACTTATTAACTGGGGAGAAAGTGATTCTGAGCACAATTTTTAATGTAGATATTAAGTAGAGGCACTTCAGTTTTGAGGTGGCTGGGGCTGGAGGAAGGAGGCAATTTAAGACTTCAGGTACCTGCACTTTATAAATAATATTCTTTTTTAGTGTCAGAATTTGGGTACCTGGAACTGCTTGTTATTTTCAGGAAATCTTGTCTATGAATGTAAAGCTGTATTGTTGGTAGGGGCAGGAAATTTTTCTTCTGCCTTGCTGCCATATGTCTAGTGCATTCTTGGTGAGATGTTATTGTTGATAAAGATAAATGTTATCTGACAGAAAGCAGAAGTTAGAGGATGTCATTTATCTTTTAAGCTTTAATAAATGTCTTTTTTACTCTTATTTTTTTCTTTTTTTTAACTGCAGCAGATACTGTGGGGGATTCATGGAACCCCCTATTGAAACACAAAGGGGGCTTCATAAACTTTGACATTTTGGACTTTCTGTGAAATACGTGTATAATCCACAAAATATGTTAATGTTAACTGTACTTTCAGATAGCAGAAGACAGACTTTTACCACTAGCTGAGGCAATAGATTTGGTATTAATTTGATTATGCAGGCTTTTGTGCCTTCGACTTTAACTATTCTCGAATGACACCAGTGGCTTGTAAGTTATATTTAAGAATGATTATACTCTGTTAAAGAAATCTTACTTATGTTTGTTGTTTGCAATTGTGGCTTGGGAAAAATCCTTTTGGCAGGTTGGGGAGTTCTGTGACTACCTTGGTTTTCTTATTTGTTTATACAAACTCTATACCAGAAGTATGAAAGATAAGAGAAGAACTCCTTTCCTTTTAATAACAAAAACTCTGTAGTGATTTCCCTTAAATGTTTGTTCTTCTCCAAACTGTAAATCCTCCTATAGTAAAGTTGGGCAAAAAAGGAAAAGCAAGAAATGCTCTGAAAGCTTCAACTCTCTGACTTTTTGTTGAAAAAAACAGGACTCAATTTTTTTCCTACTTTATAATAATGTTTGTTTCCTCCTAATTCATGAAGGCTGGGGCAAATGACTACATGGTACTAATTGATTAGCAGAGACTACTGTCTCCCACAAAAGTGATAAAACCTCACTTGAAACTGTTTCTGTCATTTATTTTGTTCTTCAGTTTCTGAGCTTGAAGGATACATTAGCTAATGGGGAGTTCCCTGCTCTCTATCTTGATCCAGAAACAGACAGGTAAAATTAACAGTCACTGCTTGAAGATTAGCTATCATTAAGTCTAGCTTTGACACGTGGCTAATTGAACAAATACCAGGTACAACAGGAAATAAAGAATTATGGGTAATACTTAGAAAAGGCTTGTTTCTCCTTAAATTCAGTACAAGTGTGATAGTGTTTTTATAAACTCAAGAAAGTTAAGTAATCTTTATACACTGATTACTGTTAAAACTATCTCTCTCCTATGGCAATTCTCTGACAAATGTGGTGTGAGGGTTTTTTTAAGTGAGAACTGTTAGACCTTGCTGTGAACAAAATTATAAACCTTCTCTTTAGCCTGCTGCAAAAACTTATTTCTTGGATATTTTTCATTTAATTTTGCATTTTGGCTTTCCTTGTCTTACTTGTAGGTAGGCAACTGCAGATATGGATGAGTGTTTCAGTAACTTGTGTTTTCACATAAGCTACTGTAAAACCAGGATGGAGTCATGAAGAACAGAATTATTATAAAACTGAACCAGAAAAGAAAAAGGATTATAGCTCCAAACTCTGTTTATGTCTCATCTGTGTTTTCGTATCTCCAACAGACATTACAGAATCACAGAATCACAGAATAGTAAGGGCTGGAAAGGACCTCAAGATCATCGAGTTCCAACCCCCCCGCCATGGGCAGGGACACCTCCCACTAAACCATGCCATCCAAGGCTATGTCCAACCCCACCTTGAACGCCGCCAGGGATGAAGCATTCACAACTTCCCTGGGCAACCCATTCCAGGGCCCCACCACCCTCACAGTATAGAATTTCTTCCTCAGATCCAATCTAAACCTCCCCTGTTTAAGTTTAAACCCATTACCCCTTGTCCTCTCACCACAGTCCCTAAGGAAGAGTCCCTCCCCAGCATCCCTATAGGCACCCTTCAGGTATTGGAAGGCTGCTCTGAGGTCTCCACGCAGCCTTCTCTTCTCCAGGCTGAACAGCCCCAACTTTCTCAGCCTATCTTCATACGAGAGGTGCTCCAGTCCCCTGATCATTTTCGTGGCCCTCCTCTGGACTTGTTCTAACACTTCCATGTCCTTTTTATGTTGAGGACACCAGAACTGCACGCAATACTCCAAGTGAGGTCTCACGAGAGCAGAGTAGAGGGGCAGGATCACCTCCCTCGACCTGCTGGTCACACTCCTTTTGATGCAGCCCAGGATACGGTTGGCCTTCTGGGCTGCAAGCGCACACTGCCGGCTCATGTTCATTTTTTCATCAACCCACACCCCCAAGTCCTTCTCTGCAGGGCTGCTCTGAATCTCCTCCCCACCCAACCTGTAGCTGTGCCTGGCATTGCTCCGACCGAGGTGGAGGACTTTGCACTTAGCATGGTTGAACTTCATCAGGTTGGCATCAGCCCACCTCACAAGCATGTCAAGGTCACTCTGGATGGCATTCCTTCCCTCCAATGTATCAACTGAACCACACAGCTTGGTGTCATCAGCAAACTTGCTGAGGGCGCACTCACTCCCACTGTCCATGTCACCCACAAAGATGTTGAACAAGACCGGTCCCAACACCGATCCCTGGGGGACACCACTCGTTACCGGTCTCCAGCTGGACACTGAGCCACTGAGCACTACTCTTTGCGTGCGGCCATCCAGCCAGTTCTTTATCCACCGAGTGGTCCACCTATCAAATTGATGTCTCTCCAACTTAGAGAGAAGGATGTCATGGGAGACAGTGTCAAAGGCTTTACACAAGTCCAGGTAGATGACATCAACCGCTCTGCCCCTGTCCATCAGTTCTGTAGCCCCTTCATAGAAGGTCACCAGATTGGTTAGGCAGGATTTCCCCTTAGTGAAGCCATGCTGGCTGTCCCCAAGCACCTTGTTGGTTTTCATGTGCCTTAGCATGCCTTCCAGGAGAATCCGCTCCAAGATTTTGCCAGGCACAGAGGTGAGACTGACTGGTCTGTAATTCCCTGGCTCATCCATTTTTCCCTTCTTAAAAATGGGGGTTATATTTCCCTTTTTCCAGTCATCGGGAACTTCACCTGACTGCCATGATTTTTCAAATATGATGGACAGTGGCTTAGCAACTTCATTTGCCAGCTCCTTCAGGACCCTTGGATGGATTTCATCCGGTCCCATGGACTTGTATACATTCAGGTTCCTAAGGTGGTCCCGAACAAGATCCTCCCCCACAGTGGGCCCAGGGTCCCCACCCTCACCGTCCCCGCGTCTGCCTTCCAAGACTTGGGTGGTGTGGTCAGAGCATTTGCCCGTAAAGACTGAGGCAAAGAAGTCATTAAGAACCTCAGCCTTCTCCAAATCCAGTATTACGCACGTATGCATAATATCTGAACCCATTTTACTAAAGTGAGCCTTCTGCGGATTGCATAAAAAAAGGGTTATTTCACCACTGTAAAATCCAAAGGAATATATATCATTCAAACTGAAATGTGGTCTGATATTTATTTGCACAACCTTCAGGAAAGTGTATTTATGTGAGTAAAACACAATTAAAAAAAGATCCTAATTGAGAGCAAGCAAAAATTTCAGAAAATATTTGGACACCTAATAAAATATAGTACAGACAAACTCATCAGGATTAATTGCTGGATTTTATGAAATAAGCCCATTTTCTTCAGACAAATACATAGGGATTAATTCTCTTTTTCTGCTTACCCCTATGTAGGGGGGTAATGACAACAATGTATGGATGCATGCATAGGTGTGTGTGGGGTATGTTAATGTATATGCAAGCAATCTCTCTATTACACATTTATACCGAGAGCACATACATAGTTCTAGCACACACACTCCAAAACAAAAAAAAACAACCAACCAAACAAAAAAACCTCAAACCTGTGCAAGCCCTGGGCTTTAAATTCACCTGCACTATGGTATGTGGTAGACTGGCAGGCTGATTTTTATAGTGAATGACGTTTAAAAGGCCCTGTCTTTCTTTCATAAACAATACATGACTTTTCTGATCCACATATAAGGAGGCAAGTATGTAAATTAGTCTGTTAGAATCTAATCATCTTTGTACAGTTATTTTCTTGCTTCCTACTTTCAACTGTTGTCTAAAAATGTGTCAGAGTTAATAGTTAGCTATGAACATGCCATAATGTTGTTGAGCTTTGGTTTACTGTTTGCTCTAATGGGTAAGAAGAAGCAAACATATTACATGGGTGAAAGGTGAGCATCCAGGTCAGTGGCTAAACTGTCAGAGGCCATGGGGCTTAGCGAGTTTATTCCAATGGAGATACTGTGTGACATAGAGTTTGTGATACACAGTACAATATGTCACACACAAGAGGCTATCACAACTTCTTTTGATGTCTCATACATCTTAGAACAGAATTTGTCTTTTCAAAATTAACCTGTTTTAAGATCATAAATTCTGCCAACCATGCATCTACATGGGGGAATCACATCTGAAAATTAAATCCTGAAGTGTGATCCATCTGTTTTTGCTATCAGGCTCAACCCCAGGAACTTCTAAGCAGTTACTGTTGTTGCAGCTTTTTAATGGGGCAGGACAGTAATGCACAGCCCTCCACATGTGTCCTGATCTTGTCTTGAGATTGACACATCTGACCTCAGGTTGATGTTGAAAACACATCTTAGACCAAACAGAATTACAGTGCCCCTCATGAAGAGGAGAAAGAACTTCTAAATTTGAAGTGTTGGAAATTGTTCAGTGATCAGTGGATAGCTACAGTATGAACTTTAGTAGCCTAGAGAGAGTTGAGGGGGAAAGGAAGAAGCTTTTTTGACTTATAATGTAGCACAGTACTTGTTCTTGTCTCCTGAAGTCTAGTTATTGAGTGCTGAATCATGTGACGAGGAGGCCTGTGTTGTGTTATATCAGAAATATAAAGATAGATCATTTTCTTTCCCCAAAAGATTGGTAATTATTAACTCAATAAAAAGAAGGGCTTTTTACCCTCACCTATGGGTAGGAGTGAGAAGCAGATAATCCGCTGTCAGAACATTTCTAATTTTAACTAGTGTGGGTATTTCTCAGAGAAGTGAAGAAAGGTAGTGAAACTGTGCATTTATACAACCCAGACAATGAGACTCTGGACCTACTGTAAGTGCTGATAATACAGACCCAATGCCATTCAATGCCTAAGCCATTTCAAACAACCATATTTAATGAGATTTGAGTCTACACTGCCCTGAGCAGAACACTAATATAACACGAGGCACTGAACTGCTCTCATGTCCCATTCACATTATACAAAGCAATGCGAGGGTGGCTCCAGATGACAAGTTGGCACTACTATTTTCTATTCCTTAGAAATACCAGGTGCCATGCTGAAAGGCAACCAGCTTTACCTTTTGGAAATCAGAAAGTTTGATTTCATACTGGCTGCAGTGGACTTCTAGGAATACCTCTGTAAACCACCCCAGTAAAGCTGATTTTAATTGGAAATGTGCACAGAACAAATAAAAGGGGAACTATTTCACACTGGAATATTTCTGATAACTGCAACTTTAAGAAGAAAGTTGACAAGAAGAGCTGCTTTCATCATTAAAGAAGTGTGTGGTACAAGCTGCCCTGCCTTAATCACAGCTGTCATGAGAAAAGGAAATAGATTTTTAGAGTCCAGATAGGATTTCTCCTTGAAAAAGTCATGAGTGATTGATGTAAGACACAAGTAAAAAGCTTCTCACTAAACGTGTGTTGTCTACACTTTTGAGTCCTGCCTCCTCCCATCCGATATGGTGTTGTCATGATTTTAACAAGTCACAGGAAGAGTTAAGTCTGTGCTTTCTGAATAAATTAGTAGAGTCACAAAATGACACTTCCCTGACCTTTGCAAAAGGTGGAGAGTATAACGGTAAGACATACAGGGCTGTTAAACAATGTTGAGGTTTTTTTAACCACTCTGACAAAAGGTGCAAGCTCTTTAAAACAGTTTCCTAATGCACTTCAGGAAGAGAGCTAACTGACTGTCATAAGATGAC
This sequence comes from Amazona ochrocephala, assembly GCA_039720435.1. Classification (NCBI taxonomy): domain Eukaryota; kingdom Metazoa; phylum Chordata; class Aves; order Psittaciformes; family Psittacidae; genus Amazona; species Amazona ochrocephala. The sequence goes on from CM077882.1 coordinate 46,122,850, forward strand.
ATGCGTAACACAGAGATCTTGCTACACATTTTGATGCAAAGGAACACCCTGTTAGTTGAAAATCATTTCTAACTGGATTCAGATGTTAGAGATGAAGTACATGGAGCACTGTACATTTGGTAAAGCTTAAAGACGCTTTAAAAGAAAAGATCGTAAATTTTTAGCTGTGGCCTTTTATCAGCTCTTAATTCGTCGTGGTATTTTAATTACTTTCAGTGTAAAAATCTTAATCCATATGTTAGGGGAGACCATGCTTCTTTCTTGCTCCTCTTAAAACATAGTTTTAAAAAATTAGCAGCCCTGTGTGCACATGGATGTTTTAAAAGCTTGCAATGCACCATTTCCAAGTTCTCTTAGCTCTATGTTATGCACACATTCAGATAGTTGTACCCATGCTGACTCTGGAAGTTAAAAATTCAAACCTTAAAACTGACATAAATTTGTTTGGACGGCTCCATTTTGAGTGGAACCTGATTTTCAGAGGGCTTGTGCTCAACAGTGCTGTAAGAAGTTGCATTTTAATTGTTTTGAGAGAGGCATCAAAAAAGGGTAGTGTTTGTAGCTCTTGAAAATAAAGAGCCTTTATGTGGTGAGAGGCTGCTTACCCTAATTTTCTTTTTTTTTTGTGGTTGTTGCCCTTTTTATCACCTTATTTTCAGGACTTACATGTGTGACTGCTGAGACATATACAAAACATGATCAAATTGGTACATGAGGCTAAGGGAAGCAATAAGGTATTCTCAGTACTGCATGATTGCAGTTAAGTCGTTTTGAAATCAATAATCCCCTTGCAATTCACTGTGCCACTTCACTGGACATACAGATGCAGATGCCCTTGTAAATGAGTTTACATCGCACTGTGCTTGTAGCCATATAATCTTTCTTCCCTTCTGAAGTCAGTCCCATTTTTCCTTGCTTCCGTTATGCATATGAAACTCAAATTAAGATTGCATGTAAAGTTGACTAGCTATTCCAGGTTATTTATTGGAAATGAAACTATATAAGCATACAATATATGGTTTGCTTAAAATTGATTTACCTAACTCTTTCCATAGTCCCAGGCAAATACAATTACTCTACAGAAGCGAATTGCATTGTAAGGGAAAAGAAATAGAACAAAAAAAATGTATCAATAGATAATTTTCAGCTAGTTTATGGGGGATCTCAATCTGATAATAAAGAGGATAATTCATTAAATAGAAAAACTAGGTGCAAGACACTAAATTTAAAATTGTCATTGATTACAATAAGCAACGGTTTTAGGATGAAGACCATGTTTATTTTGAATAAATGGAGACCTCAGAGCAGCCTTCCAATACCTGAAGGGGGCCTATAGGGATGCTGGGGAGGGACTCTTCATGAGGGACTGTGGTGAGAGGACAAGGGGTAATGGGTTTAAACTTAAACAGGGGAGGTTTAGATTGGATCTGAGGAAGAAATTCTTTACTGTGAGGGTGGTGGGGCCCTGGAATGGGTTGCCCAGGGAAGTTGTGAATGCTTCATCCCTGGCGGCGTTCAAGGTGGGGTTGGACATAGCCTTGGATGGCATGGTTTAGTGGGAGGTGTCCCTGCCCATGGCAGGGGGGTTGGAACTCGATGATCTTGAGGTCTTTTCCAACCCTTACTATTCTATGATTCTATTCTATGATTCTATGAATGTGATCTCAACATTCTTTGGACATGAGCTTAGACTGAAGTATGGGAGATGAGTAATCTCTGGAGAATGCCTTGGATGGTTTTTGTTATCACCTTGCATTGTTCCAGCCATGCGCTTTCCTCCACCTATCTCTACCCCACCTGCCCAGGTGGTGACATCAGGGCACTTTATATTAGCCAGAAAGAAATGTGTAATGTCTTAGATTCATCAGTCCCAGAGTCATAGGCTGCAAGGGAAGCGGATCTAGAGAGAGGTTAAGGTTCTGCTGTGTTATAGCAGCTTGGCCCTGAGCTATGTTCACCCTTTAGCCTGGGAAGTAGAAGTATGAAACATGAGTATAAAGAATGGCATGGTTTAGCAAGCTTCCTAAACTGTTCTATAAGGCTATGATATCTCCATTATCATCATCATTAGGGTGCAATATAAGGCCATGAAGGATTCAGGGTTCTGACAAATCAGACATGATCTAGCTTGACCCAGAAGTGTCTATGACTGGTTTTGGCTATCATAAGCTACAGTTTTTAAGTTCTTCCCTTTTACAAGGAAATGCAGCTAAAGTAGATGGACTGTAGCATGGGAGATTTGTCTCCGAGACCTTGGGTTCTTACACTGAAGTCTGAGAACTTGTCTTTTGCTGAGAGCTTTTAGGAAATGGCATGCAGAATCAGGCACTTTAAATGGTCTTTTCCAATAGCCAGTGCAAGCTGCTTTAGAGGAGAAAGCACAACCCAATAAAATTAGTCTCAATACAGGTTGATTTTTATTTTGAATCATGCCCTTCTTTTTGCATATTACTTTTATGTGTATATGCACATACGTATGTGTGCATACATGTCTTTAAAATGTATATGCACACACACATGGAATAATAGCTCTTTTTGTATTTGTTCACCCTGAAAATGTCTAGCTTTTTTTGAATCCTGCCCAGCCCATGGGCTACAGTGACCTTGCGGTAATCAATTCCTCAGGCAATGAGTATGTTGTGTTCACAACCTATCAGTTTTGCTGAATGTTCCCCTAGTTCTTTATCAGTGTTATGAATTATATCCTTACTGTAAGACTGGAACAATCTTCATATGATACTTATGGGAACCAAGCTGTAGAGAGAACAGATAAACAGCATAGACTGAAAAAGGAATAGATAGGAAAAAATGAATATGACTCATCATAGTTGCTAACCTGCTCTAAGCAGAATGAAACTTTTTAAATAGGCTTCTCTTGGGCCCATCTATGCCAAAAGTGCAGAACCACTGAGTTTCCACATTTACTTTAGGTAGCACACCATAACTGCTCTGCTTCAAGGAGACAGAAAGAGCAAACTACAAAAGCGTTCTGCATTTGCTTGTGTGAATGACCCAAAACATGGCAGTGGGCATTCTCAGCCAAAGAAGCATGTGTTCTATTGTTAGACACTATTTTTCATTTTCTTTAGAAACAATAGACTCTTATTATTCTAAGTTGGCATGACAGTGTGTGAAAAATCAGGCATTGCTTCATGCAGACTGAGAAAGTCACACACGTTTTCACTGTCTAAATCTTTCATAAGAACTCCAGTCTGGAGAGGATGTACCAAACGTCTTGTTTTCTTTTGCCTTAAAAATTCCTCTTTCATTATTTATTTGATCAAAGACGAATGGAATGAGATCTACTGTTTTTCTCAACCTGCAGAGATTTACATGCTCACCTCATAGCCTATCACTAAAACCCCCACTGGTGAGTTGGGATATCTTCGTGTTGCTTAGAAAAAACACCCCTAGTCATCACCTCAAATCCTATTATTCAGTCTTAAAGCTTGAACAACTATTTTTTTTTTAGCTGGCATGTGCTGATAAAAATAATACTGGCCTTGCTGTAACTTGTTCTAGATAGCTGTTATGGCCAATCTAACATTTGTGTTAAAGTCTGGTTGCATGGCCACTGCTGAGTCTGGCACAGTGTGAGAAATCCCACATTCCATGGAAAATTTGAAAGGAAGAACAAAGAAGAAGCAGAATTCCTCCATTCCAATAAGAAAAAACTGGTGCAGACCTAGGGAGAAAAAATCCAATTACCTGCCTGTATTTCAACATTCTGGAATTTGTTTCCTCCTCTCTCAACCAGAAATGTGCCAAAATTTCTTGCGTGCATGAATGTGCACATGCATCCTTCTTTCTTCCTTTGGTTTCCTTTTCTTCCATCTGCTTTTATCTTTTTATCTTTTTTTTCTCCCTAATTAGAATTAACAAAAGAGACCTGAAAAAATTTCTAGCCAAAATATTTTCAAATTACTCTTGTTTCGATAAAATTGCTTCGCTCTGACCATACAATGTTTTTTTGGATGCAAGTATTGTTTGTTAATATGTCCCTATCAACTCCTGTAAAAGACATAATGATGAGAAACTCAAAGTGAAGCAGAAAATTTAAATAGTATCATCATCAGTGTCCTCTTAAACAAAACCTATGCTAGCTGTCACATACCTGAATCTTTCAGCTAGTGTTTTGGTACTGAAATACTACAAAGAAATGATTTTTTTAACTTCATTTGTTTCTGCTGCCTACTAAAGATGTACATGATAGTGGTTTATTTTACTCTTCAGAAAGTTTAAAATCTATGTATATATCTCTGCTGGTGCATATGTGTCTGTATATACAACTGAAATGAGCAGATTTACTTGACTTTATGAACTAGATGCCAGACCACATCTGAAGAGCTGCTGAGCTTGCATAGTGTGGTACCACACTCCTCCTTCCATTTGCTCTCACTCTCTCTCTTAATGCTGATAGTTCTGGCCCTTCAATATTTTTAACCTTTTCATGGTTAGAAATTCAGAGAACAAAACAGATTTTCTTATGTGTCAGTAGCGTGCACTCTGTGACTCGGCTTTACTCACTGGACTTCGAAGCAGAGCTATGTACCATTCTTGACTGAGTTATATAAGTTACATTATACAGTCAACATTTCAGAAATATTCAGATTGAGACTCAGGTCTGCAAAAGTTCTCAGCATTGGGAAATAGAGAAGTTTGGAAAATCTGGTTACAGACAAAACTAAAACAGAAGTTTTTGGATGCTTAACATGCTTGAGAAAACTTCTCCTTTTATAAGTGCTTAAATGAGTTCCTGTAAAATATGGTCTTAACTCTATGTGTTGAGAAATTTGAATTATGACCCTGCACTACACTTTGCCTACACCTCAGACACTTTTCTGCTGTCACTGGTGTTTCTATCAGTTAGTTAGTGTTAGAATTTAGTTACCATGATTAAAATCAGGATGCTTTTATTTTGGAGGTATTTTTCCTGATATCTCACATAGGGAGTAAAAGTCTTGGTTTTGCAGATTTGCACAGTACTTACAGTCAGTCTCTACTGTACTGGTCTTAGACAGCATTCTGATTTTCTGAGCATGTCATCTGGCAACCCTGGTTGACGTCTTTGCTTGAAGCTGAGGGAAGAATGTGCTAGTTCAAAGGAAGACTTTGGCTCTGCTAGAAGCAGGCTGTGTGCTAAAGATTTGTTACTCTATAACAAAAGGGGGCCACCGATTTGCAGACATAGCACACACTGATGTCAACCAAAGCCACACATAGAGTGCAAGTGTGCAATGAGGCCCTTTGCCTCTAATTCATCTCAGGACTTGCCTCGTTTCAATACACAACTTGGAGCTGAATGAGATTCGGATGGATTTTTAAAGCTGCTGGCTACAGATCCATGCTGATGAGAGGTGAGAAAATCCTTGCAGTTCCACGGACAAGTCGAAAACCTGCCTGAGCAAACTGCCAGTTCAACTGTTTATAAAGTAGCCAAAGACCAGGGAACTGCTGTGCACAACCGAGCGTCAAATACTTGCCTGGCATGTTTTGGCACCATTTTCCTTGTTTCAGCAGAGGCATGCTGATTTTCATCAGCTAAAGATCTGCTTTTAAAGTGCACCTATAACTATTTTGAAGCCCCATCCTCAAAATTCAGGGTTTGATTTTGGGTATGGGTTTGATTTTTTTTTTTTTGCAGAGGGGGCCATCTGTTTTCTCTGGGGTAACAGTTTAATTTCACTGGACTGTTCCTTTATTGTTTGCATCAAAGAATACAGACAGAGTGAAAATTGCAAGCATGGGGCAAAGGACATTATGTTAAATTGAAATTTCAGAAAAAAAAAAGCACCACAATTCTGCACTGGGTAGTACAGTACAAATAAAGTTTCATTAAAATAAACACTTATGAAACTAAAAAAGCCGTAGTCTTTTCTGCCCTTATGTATGCTCTTTATAGTATTTTTATACTCAGTGCATTGCAGACTGGCAAATAGTGATCACAGAGTTGTATTGCCGTTAATTCAAATATGGAAAACCTGAAATGTCCTCAAGAAGGCACTCATGGCAGAGAGAGGGGGGAGAAAAAGGTAAGTCAAAGTGCAACTAGCTCTTGAGATCTTTAGACACCAGAATAGAACCTACCTTAAACCAAAACCAGTGCAAGTGTGTGTAAGCCTCTACAATAATGCCCTAGATAGGCAGGAATAAGCAAGCTGTGCAGTAGAGGACACTCTACTTATTTGACCAATGATGTTGAGGCACTGTAGGTGGAAAGCTAGACATTTTTTGTTATATTTGGTTATTTTAATTTTGATCATCCTGAAGCAAAGCAGAAAGAGTACAGGATTCCTGGTCTCACAGAGCTCTTTGAGGGATTTCTGAAGTTGAAGTTTCATACAGAACTCCATTTTCACCAGATACTGGTAGTCATGACCTGGCAATGCTAGCTGAGATGATCAGATCTGAAGAGACATTTATACGACAACTCACATTCAGAGAAGATTCCTCCATAACTGCTCTGACTATATCCAATGGGGGCACCATGCATGTGGCAGGGCTACGCCACCTAAGTTCAGGGCTGAAGACAGCACAGTCTTTTCACAACAGGGCTCTGGACTGGTGTTGTTTCCTTCCTGTTAACTACTCCTAGAGATCTCCTCAGCTTGATTGTCTAAAATATGCAGTATACTTCTAAGAAAATTTAGGCATGCGGCATGTAGTGTCTGGAAAGTTGAACATTCTCTGCTGTCAATCCAGCACTGCTCACAAACACTGCATTCTCACTCAGGTTCGTTAAAGACCAGATCTGTCACCATAATTGAAAACAGTGTCTCAGTGTCCTGGATTCAGCAGTAGCAGTCATTTTTCTCCTTAGCAGCTGGTGCAGTGCTGTGGTTTTGACTTTCAGCCTGGGAACAGCGCTGATAACACCGATGTTTTCAGTTGCTGCTCAGTAATGTTTAGTGTGACCAAGGACTTTCTGAGTCTCATGGTCTGCCAGGGAGGAGCGGAAGCCTGGAGGTAGCAGAGACAGGGCACCTGACCCAAACTAAGTTACATTCTTTCAATTCTCCTTCCCATCCCTCCCGGAGTTGGGGGAAGGAAGCGGGGGTGTGAGAGGGCGACTGCATGGCTGACTGGGCTTAAATCATGACACTCAAGCATTCAGGCTGAGCTGAGGGTCTGTTTTGCATGTTGATCACTGCTAAATCAGTTGTGTTGTTACTGAGTGGGAAATCAAGACTCAGGTTTTCAAAGTCTCCAGCGTTAAGTTACCAGTCACCGCCCTGCACTGTCATTTTAGTTATGCAATTAAAACAACATTTTAAAAGAAACCAGAGTGGCATTTACCCAGAACATTTCATACCAATTATTTTTTATACGAAGCTGAAGAAAAAATAAATTTTGATAAAATATTAGATCAGTGTTTCAGACTGTACTACAATACAGAGAATGAGATAATCTGTGTGGCTAGTATGTCCACCTACATTAAGACTGAGCTTGTTTGAGATGTACAGTGGAGCCTGAAATGAGCACCAATTGGCCTCACAACTCCCAATCTGTATATTTTCAGGATTAATTCTGTTGTGAACAGTTCCATTCCATCTTTAATTTTCCCTGGCAGTTGCAAATGGGAGGATCATTCTCCTTCTTGACATAAATTACGTTTTTGTGTGTTCTTCAATAGCTGCCATATTAACAGAAGTGGATGTATTCTAGCAGGAGGTAGAATTATTCAGCCATATATGTGTGTTTCTTTTGTTCATACATTATACTACATTCTAATTTTAAGTGACTGTCATTAATTTACTAAGAAATTATTTTTCTTATTTCTGACTGAGAGCAGAGATACCGTTTCGTAACCACTGAAACCAGTTAGGCATCCTGAATATTTCTGTGACATGTTTTTGTGTATTTCTAAGTTGCTTTATCAGTCATTAAAGCTCAGCTTGCAGTGCTTAACAATCTTGGCCTTGATCCTATAAGCATGCATACGCCTTGCTTTACGCATATAAAGCATTCCCATTGAAATCAATATTCATCCACATTACATTAAGTACATGCATAAGTGTTTGCAGGATTGAGGCTGCCTTTTTTTTTTTTTTTTTTTTTTTGTATTCATGCAATTTTCTGTCTGGTGTCTATTGTAGTCTTTTGGGTAAATGATTCATAGACTGAATAGGGCTCTTCAGATCTCATTCCTCACTGAATGATACAATTCCTCATATAGCACCAAGACCCACTCAAGGCTTTTCCATTCTGGAGACAACATTCACTTACACTTTTCCAAGGCTTCCCCCAAGACCAAAATTGAATTCTGTGATAATGACACAGAATATTCAGGGAGTTCATGCAGGGAGGTGTTGAGGGAGGCCAATGAGGGTGAGGTGGATGAGGAATCAAAAGGGCCAGGGTAGATTTTGGAGAGCTGTGTGTACGTGTATGAGTGGTCCATGTGGTCTCAGTAGAGCTCTGCATTGCAGAGTGAAGCATAAGAAAGCCATGAAGATTTTGGGGGAGGAAGGGAATACTGCTGTATTCCCTTGGTGGCTGTATATCTTGTCTGATACTAAGTTGGCTGTGCATCATCTATTTGCGCAACCAGTTGAAGAAAACTTCAAGGAGGCTTCTTCCTGTAGGTGTGCAATCAATCTCTCTCATGGCTCTCCATTCAGCTTTTCTGGGGGAAAGTAAGGGTTATTGAGAGACTGAATCTTGGAAAGTTTCAATACAAGGGATCTGTTTTAAATATTAGACCCTTCCAGAACAAATATCTTCCTATTAATATTTTATATTGGGATCATGATTGTTGACTTAGAAGTTGGATGGAATAGAGGACTTTATAATTATATTAGATTTTGTTTGTCAGGCCATTTAATCTGTTATTTTTCAGGGCTTTGATTTTTTAAGCATCATTTTTATGTCAACTCATACAAATTATGGAAATACTTCATTTTACAAAAACAAACAAACAAACACTTTAAAAAAAAACAAATTTGTTTTTTGTGATTTGTGCTGTCTATTTATGTTTCCACCTACCACAATGAAAAAGAGACCAATAATTTTTACTGCTGTTTACAGTCAATTATATCTTAATTTTTTATGTACCAACATTGGAATCATCAGCTTACAATTGTGGTAAGACAGTTTTGTCTCTTATTTAACTTTTTTTAGCCGCACTTAAAAGTAAAATATGGAAACATTTTTTTTTGTTTATGGTGTTAAAACTATGTTCACAAAACTGAAATACTATGGTTTACTTCTACCTATAAATGCTTCTGTAAATCCAGAGTTGTGTCATTTTATGGCTGTTCAGCAGCTTGGGACTTTGATCACCATTCATTATTTTTCCACTATTTTTTTATAGTGTAGGAATCTTTAGTTAAAGATTAAGTTTAAATTTGGTTCTCCAGTTTATTCAGAACATGAATACAGGTACTATTTATCAGTTATGCCCTACATCAGCTGAATGCATTTCAATACCTTGGGATTTAAAAATTGAGGAACCGTGCCTGAAAAGCATGTGCTTTTTCCACCTGTGCCAGCTTTTCTAAAAGAAAGAAATTACATCTCTCTAAAAACTTTGTTTCTGTTAAATCCTAAACATATATGGCTACAACAAGGCTCCTATTCTAGACATGAAGGCATTGATTATATTTGACTGATTTTTCTCTGCTATAATATGCAACATTTCTCATAATAAGATATAAAAACCAGGACATGAATTAACATGACACACCACAGAATATCACTGGGTACCAACTCAGATTTAAACTTTCAGTCCTTTGGGGGCTATGTTAATTTTTTTCACCATTAAGTAGTTTCCAGTTTTAATCCCCATTTGTTCTTAGACAAAACCACAATAGAAGCGTACAATGCACTACTGCCCACACTGACAGAGGGGTTCCAGCAGCACAGCTGCACTCTCCTCCTCGAGAGGGCAGCGGATATTGCAGGCCCTCCTCTATCACCTGAATTATTGCCATCAACATCTCGCCTTTCCAGAGATTCCCAAAAATAAGGTTTGGGGGAGCAGGAATTTCTGTTGGCTGAAAGTGAAATTTGGTTTCAACTAAAAAAAAAAAAAAAAAAAAAAGGAGAGAGAGACAGGAGAGGGATTTTTGGTTTATGAATTATATGCTCTTTAATTTACAGGCTTGTGTAATACTTATGACCACTAAATGTCTGGAGTTAGCTCCAAATCTAGGACTCTCCCTTTTCCACTCTCATGTAATGACCAGTACTATTTTAGTTCAAGTGCAAATGTATAGTGTTGGGGCTTTTTTTCAATCTTCCTTGTGGGGGAGAAAAAGAAGGGGGAATGTGGTGAGAAAGTATTCATTTCTCCTGTATAGTGGCCTCCAAATGCATTATAAACTTTTATTGCCTTGGAAAGTGTCACAAAGTCAGATTGATTTGAATCTGCAAAAGAGAGAGAAGAACTTCCAAAGGGAAGTTGCGATGGTCAGACGTTTCCATAAGGTCACAAGCAGCCTTCTCTCTGGTCTCAAGAAATCTGTTTTTCAGTGCAAATAACTGAATGAAAACAGATTTCTTGGAACACTGTTGTAATTCAATGCATGTAAACAAAAGCTTTTATAATAGCACTGGCATTTCTGAAAGAATTGCTTCAAACAAATATCAGTTTTTAATTGAGAGACGCCCAAGAGGGTGGATGGTGCAGTCTCTTTTTCTTTTTCTTTTTTTTTTTTTTTAATATATATTTTTGTTTCCCTTTTACCCCCTGAAGTGGAAAATATTGCAAAGTTCTCAGTGCTTGCATTTAAAAATCCTACCAGACTTTCTAACATTAAAGCTTCCTAGGGGAGTACCACAGAATTAGTTGAGATTGGAAAGAACCTCTAGAGATCATCTACTCCAACCACTGCTCTTAGCAGCGTCAACCTGAATAGGTTTCGCAGGGCTGCTGCCCAGTCAGGTTTTGAGTGCTTCCAAGGATGGAGACTCCCCAGCATGCCTTGGAAGCCTGTTCCCGTGTTCAACCAACCTCCTAGTAAAGAATATATTTCTTATAATTAATTGGATTTTCTATATTTCAGTTTGTGTCCATTGACTCTTCTCCTTTCACACACCACTAAGAGCCTGGCTACCCACTCTATATCAGGTATTTATACATACTCACAAGATTGTCCAAGTATTTCCTGCTTGAGAATAAACAGTCCTAGCACTCTGGGTTTTTTTTTTCAGTCCTAGAACTCTGTTTTCTCCAGGCCCTTAATAAACTATTCATCCCTTCAGTGAACTTGCTCCAGTAAGTCCATGTCCTCCATACACCAGGGAGCTCAGAACTGGACCCAGCACTCCAGATGACTCACATGTACTGAGTATCCTCTTTCAGCTTGACATCAACACACTTCCCACTGCAGCCCGGGAGGATGCATTGGTAGATGTTGAACTGTACTAGCCCCAGTACTATGACCTGGGGTACACCACTAGTTACTGACTCCAGCTGGACTTAATGCCACTGATCACAAACCTTCAAGTACAGCAGTTGAGACCATTTTCAGACAACCTCACTGACTAGCCCATACTCTTGGAAACAACCTTTAAGATCAGGGAGTCCAGCTGTTAACCTAACAGTGCCAAGTCTGCCACTAAACCAAGTCCCCAAGCTCTTCCACCTATTTGTACGATTCTTTCTTAAGTCTGAAGATGTTTTTTGGAGCTACCTGTTCATCCATGCCCCTGTCATACATAGGGACAGGCCACTCCTGAACTTGAAGGAGGTGATCCTTGAAAATCAACCAGCTCTACTTGACTTTTTTCCCTCTAGGACTGTGACCCATCGGATTTTTCAAAACAGGCCTCCTATCAAGGCAAAGTCTGTTCTCCTGAAGTCTAGGGCTATGATCCTGCATTTAGAACTTGCTACCCTGGATTTGTAGAAGGCTAAGGCTCCTAATGACTTCTTTGCCTTGATCTTCATGGCAAATGCTCTGACCGCACCACACAAGTCTTGGAAGGCAGACACAGGGACTGTGAGAATGAAGACCCTGGGCCCACTGTAAGAGAGGATCCGGTTCGAAACCATATTAGGAACCTGAATGCATACAAGTCCATGGGACCTCATGAAATCCATCCATGGGTACTGAAGGAGCTGGCAAATGAAGTTGCTAAGCCACTGTCCATCATATTTGAAAAATCATGGCAGTCAGGTGAAGTTCCCGATGACTGGAAAAAGGGAAATATAACCCACATTTTCAAGAAGAGGAAAATGAATGAGCTGGAGAACTGCAGACCAGTCAGTCTCACCTCTGTGCCTGGCAAAATCTTGGAGCAGATTCTGCTGGAAGGCATGCTAAGGCACATGAAAACCAACAAGGTGCTTGGTGACAGCCAGCATGGTTTCACTGAGGGGAAATTCTGCCTGACCAATCTGGTGGCCTTCTATGATAGAGCTACAGAACTGATGGACAGGGGCAGAGCAGTTGATGTCATCTACCTGGACTTGTGCAAAATGTTTGATACTGCCCCACATGACATCCTTGTCTCTAAGATGGACAGACATCAATTTGATAGGTGGACCACTCGGTGGATAAAGAACTGGTTGGATAGCCACATACAAAGAGTTGTGCTCAATGGCTCAATGTCCAGCTGGAGACCAGTAACGAGTGGTGTTCCTCAGGGATCGGTGTTGGGACCGGTCTTGTTCAACATCTTTGTTGGTGACATGGACAGTGGGATTGAGTGTGCCCTCAGCAAGTTTGCTGATGACACCAAGCTGTGTGGTTCGGTTGATATGCTGGAGGGAAGGAATGGCATTCAGAGGGACCTTGACATGCTTGTGAGGTGGGCTGATGCCAACCTGATGAAGTTTAACCATGCCAAGTGCAAGGTCCTCCACCTGGGTGGGAGCAATCCCAGGCACATCTATAGGCTGGGCAGAGAAGAGATTCAGAGCAGCCCTGCAGAGAAAGACTTAGGGGTGTTGGTCGATGAAAAAATGAACATGAGCCGGCAGTGTGCACTTGCAGCCCAGAAGGCCAACCGTATCCTGGGCTGCATCAAAAGGAGTGTGATCAGCAGATAGAGGGAGGTGCTCCTGCCCCTCTACTCTGCTCTCATGAGACCTCACTTGGAGTATTGTGTGCAGTTCTGGTGTCCTCAACATAAAAAGGACATGGAACTGTTGGAACAAGTGCAGAGGAGGGCCACAAGGATGATCAGGGGACTGGAGCACCTCCCGTATGATGATAGGATGAGAAAGTTGGGGCTGTTGCGCCTGAAGAAGAGAAGGCTGCGTGGAGACCTCATAGCAGCCTTCCAATACCTGAAGGGGGCCTATAGGGATGCTGGGGAGGGACTCTTCCTTAGGGACTGTGGTGAGAGGACCAGGGGTTATGGGTTCAAACTTCAACAGGAGAAGTTTAGATTGGATATGAGGAAGAAATTCTTTACTGTAAGGGTGGTGAGGCCCTGGAGTGGATTGCCCAGGGAAGTTGTGAATGCTCCATTGCTGCTGGTGTTCCAGACCAGGTTGGACATAGCCTTGGGTGACATGGTTTAGTGTGAGTTGTCCCTGCCCATAGCAGGGGGGTTGGAACTCGATGATCTTAAGGTCCTTTCCAACCCTAACTATTCTATGATTCTATCATCTCATGGCTGGTCCAGCCTCAAGCTTTCACAATCCAATCTATTCAGATTTGAAAAAAAGCCAAATCAGCTCAAACAAACAAATAAAGAAACCCAAACCAAACCAAACAGCAACAACAATAAAAAAACAAGACCCTCAAACAAACAAAAAAGAAAATCCTGAGAATTAGGAAAGTTTAGGTGATTCAGAGTAAAACATAATAAATTAAGAAGTTTAACTATTGGTTTCTTATAAAAAAAAAAAGTGTTTTTTTTTTTTTTTTTTTTTTTTTTTGTGTGTGTTTTTTTTAAAAAGCCCTGTAAGCTTAAGCATCTTATTCTATATTTCAGCAACACATGTACAATACTGCCCATTCTCTGCTCAAATCTCCACATATTGCCTCAGTTAACAATAATATAGCACTGGTTATTTCATTTGATATAGTGACTTGGAAAACATGGGGGTATAATGATGACAGTTTCTTTGCCCATTATGACTCAGAAATTTAAAGAAAATAAACCAGCTATAACGAGTTCACATGCCATATTCCCAGTACACCTTCTTCACCTAAGTCTCTGAAAAAAATTTAACCGAAAAGGCCAAAGTTCTTTGAAAATTACCATGATTATGATATAATAACAGTATAGAATACTAACATGTAGCATAGTGAGATGGAAGGGATATGTTTCTATAGGCAGCCAAATTCCTGCTTTGAAAGTGAATAGTCCTGTGTTAGTTATGTGAGAGCTGAATTGCTCTTATACGATGTAGTAAAAAATACAATTAATCAAGAAGTTCTGATAACAAAGAAGGTAACTGGGAATAAAGTTTGTTCACTGGATTTTAGCTAAAGAATATTAATAAATATTTATTTACATAAATATTTGCCTGTCTTTCCCTGTTTTAAGTGTTCAGTGAAGACAAACATTTTGGTGGGCATGGATGGGTGCTGAATCACACTTAAGAGGAATTTCGTACTCTCGAGCCTGACTTCAACACACTGATGGCAGCTCCTAATTACTGCTGACCTCACTGTGCAAGTGCCATATATTCAGGGACTATTTACCCTTTCTTTATGTATCCTGAAGAGAAGAAGTCTGAGAAAAATCCTGAAGAAACAAGACTAAGGGGAGAGAAACGAATGCCATAATACCCACCTTCTTACTCGAAAGTCTCAACACATGTCGCACCAGGAAATGAGGCATGCATCTTAGAAAGGAGCATGTCTATATTACTAGAGAAAAATGGGTGTGTCTAGTGTTTCATAATGTGGTTTGCTCCTAGTTTTCTTAAATTAGTTTTCAGTGTAGGACATGCAGATATTAAAATCAAATACATCTTTTTGAAAGCTTCAGATTTTAATTTTTTTAACTGAGAAAAACAAAAGCTCTTTTTCTTTTTCTTTTTTTTTTTTTTAAAGGTTTAGATCAAAACACAATGTGGATTGATTTCATGGTGGCAAGCTGATATTTTCTAAAGTGGGGGAAATAATTTTCCAGGAAGTTCCTATCAAAGTATTGATAAGCATGCACCATTGCACAGAGGCTGCTGCATGAACTGATAGAACTGGTGAGTAGTCAATGAGATAGTCTGCATCTAAATAACAGATACATGGTTTCTGATATGGCACTAAAAGTAAATTTAAAAAACACAAATCAAAATGGTGGTGTGTAAATGTATGGGAATCAAATGATGATTTGGTCTCCCAAAAATTTATGCATCACAGCAAAACAAAATACCTTGAAAACAGAATGGAAGTAATTTGCATTTTCATTGTATTCAGTTTTTAACTCTTTAAAATAATAAACTCAGCATTTAAAGATGAAGAATATTTTTTACAGCAGAGTAAAAGGTTAAGGAATTCAGGGCCTTGTAAGCTTGTTCCTGGGGGAAAAAAAAAAAAAGGCATTTGAAAGCAGTAAATGATAAAAAATGAAAGCTTTTCTCTTCTTCATCTCCCTCCACATTTTAAACCACTTTCAGATTGTGAGATTTTCAGCTCTATTTGTGAAGCCCAGGTGGCACCACTATTCTTGATCACCAAACCGTGAAATGTGCTTTGTCCAGCTATTGGTCCGTGGTTTGTTACTGGTTCAGGAAATGACATAATGAATAATGCCATTGTCTTAACTTCAGTTTGGGTAACATTGATAAGTGATAAGATTTCAAAACACAGTGTCAAGAAACTTATGTGTATGTCCTTTAAGTTCTAATTCTAGAATAATTTCTGCATTATGTACACTATCAATAGCTTTCTGTGTGATAGACCAGCCAAGACTATATGAATTGGATAGGATTCATTTAATTTTTTAAACCAGCATTTAGCTGGGCCTGGAATAGAGTTGAGTCCTTGGCCGCCAGGACAGCATAGATGGCCTACCTCACTAATGAATGCAGCCCTTTAGCCAGATTACAGGCTTTTACACTCAGACTCTCTCAGTGAGAGTACATGCCCAGTTTGACCTTTAAGCATAAAAAAATTATCAGCTCTCCCCTCCCCGACCCACACTCTTCAAAAGAGTTGCAAAGTCTTCAGACGGGTAATTTGATAGGAATGATCTAAGTGCAAACCCTCTGCACCCTTCCCTGTTGAAGTTATGTAAAGGTTCATAAGGTTGCTGAAAAGTAAGGAAGGGGAAGCATGACTCCACTGGTGGAAGACAAGAACACATGCCTAGGACAGCAGCAATACTTTCCATAAGGCTTACATCTTCTATGGAAACCAGCCAAGAAACAGCAGCTCAAAATAAAATGTAATGAAGACATTACATAATATTCAAAAACTGAACCTTTTTTGAGACATGAACTTTCATGATTGAGAGACAGATACGCTTAACAACAGAGAAGAGGATGCCTACAAAATTAAGCCACTGGTAAACACAAGGCCCATGATATCACCATCTTGGTCAGTATGCATATAAGAGAAATAAATAGAAATAGGTGAATACTAGGATGTGTTTACTGTTTGGAAGGAAATATTGCTTAGGTATGCTGTTTGACAGCTGGAAGAGTTCAGTAATACAGTTTAGACCTCATATTGTAAAGAACTCTTGATATTTACAGGAGACAAAGTCCTGATGAAAGGGACATTTGTTTGTATGTTCTGCACATGACAGCAAGAGTGATTCAGGTTATAAGAAGGACATATGGATAGGAAGGTTATGGGCTTAGATTCACAGAATGAAAATAGATTAAGTGGTTGGCCCTTTACAGTGATGAATTTTCTTAACCCCTCTTGAGTTATGGAAAACAGAAATAGTCTCTGCATATCTCCCTAATTTAGCCATAAGGGACAATGGAAAATCCCACAGCAAATTGCCAGAAAAGTAAAAAACAAACAAACAAACCAACCAACCAAAGAAAAAAAAACCCAAAAAACCAAAAACCCACCAAAAAAACAAACAAACAAACAAAACATTGTTTCAGACAGTCACTAATCCTATAATAGGAAGTCACCATGAACTGAAAGTGAATATGGGGCAAAAATACTGAAGTGACAGACATGACTTTTCCTGAGTACCCAATGTGAACTTTTAATGCCAGCTATGGCACAAACCGGTGGTATTGCTGTCTCTTAGGTTTACCAGGAACTGCCAGAATGGATCAAGATATTCTCCTTGTTCCCTTTATATCGCAAACTTCTCACTGAATCCCCTGTGAAGCTAACATTGAATAGTGTGGTTGACTTGGCTGACTGGTTGTTGAGAATGCTGTCTCTTGATTTGGTGGCCTCCTGAAGAGATTTTTATACTCTCTGTTGGGAAGCAATGTTCTTCAGAAATCTAACATAGGATCCAAATATTAAATTCTTACTTACCATCTAATGACAGCGTAGTATTTATCTGCCATATAAATCTATATATAGTCTTTATGGATCATTGACATCCCAGTATGTACTGTTGCTTGCTTTTAGTTTCCAAAGATTTTATTTTTGTGGCTTAGGAATGCACAATCTTATTGCCAGTTCAAGTGGAAAATGTAACTTGAGTAACATTATGTTTCTTGCTTTCTTTAATAGAGGGGTACTTGGATCTCAATAGCATCACAAGTAGTGTAGTAAAATCATTGTAACACAGAAAATGTTTGAATTTTCAGTCAGAAATAATTAGAAAATAACCCCATGGCTACTATTTAATTGTATCTGAAAGCACATGAGTAAAATGACTTTGCAGCTTTGTCACAGAATACAGTTAATAAACATCTCTTATTTGGTCATGTTTTCATGTGCTGTCATACACAGCCTTATCTCACATGCAGTGAACTTTCCTGTTAGAAAATTTATACAGCCTTGTGATCTGCAAAATTATGAGAGGATAAGTTTGTCTGCTTATCCTGAAATATCTTTTTCTTTTTAACAATTGAATTTATTATACAGTTGCTAAATGGTTGTAGCCTGACTAGTAATTTTATGAGTTAAATATTTAGTTCCTTTCCAGAAGCCTATTTGAACAAACTGGAAACTGTCAATTTCTTGACAGCTTTTGTAAACCAGATGTAGCACCTACATGTGTGTTTGCAGGCTTGCTGGTGGGTCTGGATGAGAAAGCATTTTTGAAGTACTATCACCTCAAGGTAAATTAAAAGTACTCCTCACTTAATTATACCCATTAAAAGTTAGGCAGCTGATCTAAATTAGTCCTATATACTTTTTCAAACAGCTATTTAACCCACTTGTGTTAGAGACATAACAATAGGCAGAGATGCCATATTCTCTGGAGGTACCTGTCTCTAAACCAGGTTAGATATTTTATCAGCAGATAGAGTAAGCTGTATGTCTGATATTTCTGGGACTGTCCTGGTAGAAGTGAATACTGAACAACACATATACCTCAAGAAAGCATGCAAGCAAACAAAACCACTTTCTATGCAATTTGAACAGCATTAGTTGTCAGAAACAGTGAGCTCCCACCTGTGAGAAATACATGGCTGGCAAAGAGGAGAAGTATTCGCTCTGACGCAGTAGGTTCTGCTCTATGTGGTTGCATATATTGGTATTCTCCAGCTCCATTTGCCCTTTTCACAATGAGATTTTTCTAACTCCTCCTTAGCAGCCAAGACATTAACAACGTTTAAAGAAATATTTTTTTAACACTAACAACTTTTCCCTTGCAGACCATCTAAGGACAACACTTTTTACATATATTTGTATTGATGGGGGTCTCAAACCCTCTGCAAAATTATCACTTCATCAAGGCTTCTGGTACTCAGAAATTTTTTGATCTCTGCCTTTTAGACAGCCAGAAGTAGGGATTCCTGTATAGGAAAGAAATGTGAATGAGAGTCTGGAATCAAATATGTGTGTCTTGACTTCCACAGTCATGCTGGAACCCTTACCACAGTGTGGGCTTAAACATAATGCCAGCCACAGGGGACCATCAGGCTTCCTTAAAGTCCCAATCAAGACACCAAGCAGAGGAGCCTGAGGACTCCTAGGAACAGAAACTGAATTGGCTTAGAGCTGAAATATAATGAGCAGGAGACATAGCCTCTGTAATTCTTTTAGCTGCAAACCTCACTGTCTTAGTGAATCAGATTGGAGTATTAGGTTCTATTAAAACTAATTGTCTACAAGATTCTTAGAGTAGCATAATATTATTTTAACATTTTTGGCTCTAAGACTGTCCTTATACCTTTAAATATAAAGATTATTTCTTGGAAAAGTGATTAGAATATTAAAACTCTATAAAAGTAGGCATTAGCTGATGATCCTGTCATTATGTTGAGTACCCATGGATTCACCTCAGCACACCTAGTGATTTCACAAAGGCTATTATCTCATGGCTATATCCCCTTCTTCTGAGCTTATTACTTTAAATAAAAAATGTTAATGGTTTCTGAGAAACTCGTGATGAGAAATGGAGGATTTCTTACACGAAGAAGCATGATTTCCAAATTTCAAAGCTTGCATTAAACTTTCCAGCAAATGCCTGAAATTCGCAGTTGGCCAATAATATTGTGAGGTGAATTCAGCCTTCTTTTATGCTGAGGTGTCATTTGGATAGACTTCATTATTATTTATTTAATTACACAGCACCGCATGTTATACATAGCAGTTACTTAAGAATTCGCATTATGCTTTCTCATACAAGGAGAAAAGGATGAAATTATAAATTCTGAATCATAAATAAGGTCAGACTGGATGATCTAAAAGCTCCTTCTGGCCTTAAAATGTGAGGTCACACATTCATCTCAGTATACTGGGTACATGGGTATAGGAAATGCTGGACATTTTAAAACCTGAAAAGCAGGCAGAATGACATATCAATATTTGACTGCGTTGCACATATGACCCTGTGCTGGGGTACCTAAAAGAGCTATATGCTTTTGAGTGATTCACAAGGCAAAAGCAAAGCAAGAGGCTGTAATAGTGTGTGTTTGGATGGAGTTAAAGCCTTTGCAACGAGACCTCAGTCTGTGTAGACTGTTAGCACTCATAGCAAAGGCTTTGGGTACCAGGGAAAAGGGTTTCCAGCAGTAATCTGCCTCTTTTCAACTAGAGATACTCCAAGACCCTCCTCTCTTGCTCTTCAATTGCTTAGGTTGACAGAAGTTGGGATTCCTTACTCTCAGATTCTTTTGACTTACATCTTTCTTCTGTTTCCAAATCCTTTCAGGGTTACACATGTAGTCTCTTCTGGCCTCTTTGCACAGGGTACAAGGTACAGGGGACCCATAAGACAATTTGGGAGCATGTTTGGGGTAATGAAAAGCAATGCCAAATATTATCCCAATCTAGAACCATCATGGCAGCTGGAAAACAGAGGTGACACAGAGGGCATGAGTGCTAGTGATATGCTCATCTACTCCAGGGAATAACCAGGCTTGAAGAAGCCATGCACAAGTTACCTGGCAATCAATTAAAACATTTTGGGAGAAGGAGTAATCAAACTGTATTTTTTGCTGGAAGACAGATAAACTGGTGGAGATGAAGAGATCACACTGCTCACAGCATGGCCAGTTCTGACATAATCTGTTCTTGTTCACAACCCAAACAGACAAACAAAAGGCTAAACCAAACCAAAACAATCCACCTGGACATACGGAGAAGAAAAATCAATGCAATCTTTACAGCTACAGAGAAATGTACCATAAAAATTAGGTCCCCAGATGAGCTCATGGATGCTGAGAAATTATTATTTACTAGGGCTAGTGAAGGAGAGAAGTTAGACATATTCTATTTTGCAGGTGATAAGCCTATGCAGTCAAGCAAGTATATCAATCAGAAAGGTAGAGGAAAACTGTCGCTCACTGTGTATTAAGAATGATGCTGGCAAAAGCCTAACAGTGAAAGTCAGAGTGGTTCAATGTGCTGGATTTCTGGTGCTGCAAATAAAAATATCTGTAAAAAAGTCCTTAGAAAACTTCAGAGATCTTGTCAATAAGAGTTCCTGCTAGAATATTGAAGGATGGTTATGTTTCACTGAAGAAAGAAGAAATTAATAGCATTCACTATGCACAAGGATAAACCATCTTAACATCAAGAAATGTTCCACGTACATGAGCAATTGCTCTTGTTTTTGTATTTCTGAGAAGTTGTCTTTCTCTGAAAAGGGATGTGAGTACAGCAAATCTTCCTGAGCAATGCAGCCCTTTTCCAGCTGACCTTTTTACGAAAGTTGTATGTATCAATTTCTGTCCATTTGCCTTGCCAACATCATCCTAGACATGTGAGAAATATGGATTATGCTGACTAATCTTTTGGCAAATCTCCTCAAATAGAGAATGAATAAATTAATAAAATGGAGGAGGGGAAAATGAGAGGAAACTTGTCTTAAGCAAACATATATCTCACCAGTATTTAATAAAACACTAAGATTTTTAGCACAGGAAGTGAATCCTGCACTTGAGTATGATCTCTCCTCCTACATGTGTGGGTAGAACAACACTGCTCTCCATTTGACACAGATCTGTCTACTCTCAGGATACCATCACAGCACCATAACCTGCAGTTTATGGACATCCAAGACATGACTATGGCAATGCAACAAGTGCAGCATTCAGTTCTCCACTATAGTTTTTTCTTATGTGTCCTTTTTTCTTTCCCCAGCCTTATTCCCCCTCTTTGCATCCTGAGATCTTCTTGTGGCATCATCTGTTTAACTATGCAGTTTGGTACTCCAGCAGGTCTCTCCACACAGCCTACTCACAGAGTAGGAATTGGAATGTAGTTTTGCAGTGTTTATGATAAGCTGATCTCATGATCAGTCGGGACAACTGTCTGGAATAAGGGCAGGTACTTTCACCAGAAATGACAGGCACCGCAGTGCCAGCACAACATGAATGAGATGGATTTTGAATACTGTTATTTACATTTCTCTAATTTTTCTCTACATTGCTGATTTCTACAGGTTCAATTGGGTAGCTAGTCAGTACAAGGACTAGAGGGTTGGGGTGTGATCAGATATTTGATCTCTTCCTCACTTCTGAAAAATAAAGTAGCTGGACAGCAGCACATGCCAGACTCACTTTGGATTAATTAGTAAAGGTGTTTTTGACATACAGCTTGTGATCATTACCCACTATAAGCACATTAAAGGCATATCAGCATGGTATAACACTATACCCTAAAGCAATACTCTAGGCATCTATTACAGAGCACCAGTGTTAAGTTTTACAGTTAAAATCTAGATTCAGGAAGGAGTTAGATTGTAAAGCAATAGGCTTGAAAACCCTACAGCATTTGCTGCAGTATTTTGGAGTGCCAAACTAGGAAGCTGGAGATAGAATGGGAAGAAAGTGTTAGAGACACTAGATAAATTCATACAGTTCTTGGGAAGGTATGACATGCACTGATTTTCTGTTCCTGGAAGTTATAACCAAGGGCATAGCTGAGACACTAACAAAGACAAAGTGGCAGATGTTGATTAAACACTGAGCAGACACAAGGGGAGTGCAAAGCTCTTTTCACACAAGGGCTCATTGCTTGCATGCCATGTGAACTGTTAACTGGATCCAGAAACATAATAAATAAATCACAGTTGGGGTAGACATAAGAACATTATTTGTGCACCCTCTTCCCTCAAGCCAGGACAGAATTATTTTTGTCATACTTGTCTGAATGTGGAGTGTCAAGCCTGAGTCCTGTTCAAACTTCTTTGTGTTCATATTCTGATAGAGAGACAACAGAAGGCTCTGAAAGGTTTCCTGGTGCAGTCTTTTCAATTTCTGTCTGTATCAGAAATTTTTTAAAACAGTACCAATGAAGTCTGTACCACTGAGTTGCTAAGAATATATGTAAATATGCTGTCCTTAAACAGTAAGCATTGCCACAAGAATTTATCACACATTTATGTAAGCCTATAGGTTTCCCCTCTGAAGGAGAGGGTGTTGTAGGGCTCGAAAAGGGCAAGGAGGGCTGATTACCAATAATGAACTGTGTCATGACTGAACTAGTATTTCAAATACATCCAGATTTCCTTGTAGATGGCTAGCTTTGCATGAACATCCATTAACGCATATTTTTGTGTACAGATGACATCAATAGCTGAAACTCCTGCTGTACCCAGACCCAGAAAGTGTCTGGCAAATCTGTAGGCACTGCAGTTAACTGCAGAAAACATTCTCTGCTTGGGTGAGGCAAAGGAGGATGCTTCACTTCAATTAGAAATGTAGACCAGTTCTATAAATTCAAACTCTCCACTTAAGCTCCTGCTGGGACTTCACAAAGTAGTTGCTTTGTTTCAAGCTAGATTTATTTGAATGACCTTATTATGGAAAATGGGGGTTTATATCTCAATGTCCATTAAATTATTTTTTTTATTTGTTACAATGAAAACATTTCATTAAAGCCCTTATTGAATAGCTAAGTGTGAATGTTCAGAGTGAATAAAAGTCATTTATTGAATCAGCCTGTGCTGGAGCTAAGAAAGCATGTAGAACTGCAGAACTATGAAATGCTCAGTGCACATGGAGCTTCATAGCAAAATGCTACACGACACAGCTCAAGTTCATTTCTAAAATAAATAGACAAAGGAAGGGCTCAAGTTGTTCCATTTAAAGACAACACAATTTCAGGACCAGCGTTTATTCCTTTCTTGGGGAAAAATACTTCCTCCTAGAATGAGGGGACGTGAAGCCACTGCTACGTCTTCTCTGTAGGTGCCACCTTCACTCTGCCAGCTGTGCTTGTAAGGCTGAAGGGAGTGGGCTTGTTGACTCCTGGACCTGATTTGTCCTTGATGGGAGGCAGAGAAGCCATCAGGATCTGTTTCTCCAAAAAGATGGGATAGAGCCACTTGGCTTCTGTTGTTGGTACCACAGAACCTCAAGGTATAAGCTCTCTCTGCCCCAAAATTAATTAGATTATTAAAATCATTCCGAAGCTTTAACTTAAGCCGTAAGTCTGTTCTTTCGTCTTTTTAAACTATTTAAAGCCAAAATGCAAATGAGAATTTCAAATGTACTTAAAGACCAGGGATTTTAATTTGGCATCCTTGTTCATGTACACTGTGGTTGTAGTTCAGCATCTAAAGAGAGGGGAACAGATTCTGCTTCCTGCTATCCCCCTGTAAGTCCAGAGAAACTCCACTGGTTTCAGTGGCATTTACTCTTGAACTACCCTGGTTTGTCTGACAGCAGAGTCTGGCTGACTGTGACTCTATAGATACATATACTGTTTATATGTTGAGTCTATTGTTGATTAAATATGTGCACAAATGCCATCAGTCAAAGAAATCACATTTGCTCTGCTGCCAGGTTATAAACTAAAATCATGAAAAAGAAAATGCGTTCTTTTGATATATTGAATGATAAAATTTCAATAGAAAGCACTGCCCACATTATTTTAATGTGATTAGTGCCTGTGAAAGGCACCGAATTAACAGATTGGAAATGGGTGTCTTCTGTTTAATGATTTAAAACCAACAAAACTCAGCATCTGCTATCCTCTACCCTGCTCTACCAGACTTTCTTGAGTCTGATATGGAGGATTTACTCTGACAAACAGGAGTTTTCCTTTACCCTTGTTGTTTATGCTGAGGAGCATACCAACAAGAAATCAGCTTCAGTTGAAACAACTTTCTTGAGACATGAATGTTGGACCATTACATTTTTTGTGATCTGGCCTGCTATAGAAGCATTCAGGTGCTCTCAAGTTGTTTCAGGTCTCAGCTTGGATCAAGAATTGGAAGTCTTTTCAAGTACTGTTAAAAAAAAGTCAATTGCTTAAATACCCAATTACCACCTACTCATTGAAAGTCTACTTCTTACTGACAAGAGTAACTCTTCTGGATGTCCATATGCTTTTGGGCTGTCTAAATAGAAAACCAATGTTTACACCATTTTAGAAGAGACTTATCATACAGAACTTATATATAGATGCAGTTATGTAGATCCTATCTGCTCTTCCAAAATCTTATTACTGATTCCTAGTCTCCTATGCATCTTTGGCATCTTGTAACATCCTGGTTTTAGAAATGTTGCTGTAAATTTAAATGAAAATATTCATAATAAAAAAGTGAGATGAATAGTAAAATGTCTTTTCAGTTCTGAGCATCCCAGTAACCCATACTTTTCTGAGAACAGTTGAGTACATTGCATTTAGCCATACGTTAATAATGACAACAATGCAGCATTTGGATGTAGCACTGATTTAATATGTGTTTCTTGGTTATTCACAAATGTCTTGATTTTCCATCTTTTTGAGCACTCATACAAGGTACTTGGTATTCATACTCAGCTGAATCTTTACATTTTTGAATATCTGGTCCTGGTGTGGTTGGGTGTAATGATCAGCATGGTCCTATGCAAAATTTTGGTGAAAAAAAGAAGCAAATATTTCAGATATTTTTTCTTACCTTACTTTTATGTTTTGTACAATGATTGATGCCTTGATTTTATTAGTTAATTTTTCTGTTCCTAGTGACGTGTAATATTTATGACTAATTGCACTAACTCAGTAAAATTCTCTGGGGAATAAGCTATTCCCCATGCCATTTTTAAAGATGATAAAATCCAGTTTAATACTCTTACTGGCAATGAATGAACACAGTACAGCTCTTCAGTGCTCGCACATCTTAGCCAAAATGTTTTGCACAGAGTCAAAATATGTTATCAATGACTGCACTAAAAATAATACAAAGTATAAATTTTGTTAGTTAAAAAAAAAAACAAACAAAAACAAACAAGCAAAACAAAAACAAAAAAAACAAACAAAAAAAACCCCAAACAAACAAAAAACAAAAACAAACAAACAAACAAAAAAAAAAAAAAAAAAAAACAAGAAAGAAAAGGAAAGGAATGGAAAAGAAGGAAAAACTGCTTGAGATTCACTTCCCTACCTGTGCATTCTCTGGACTGCTGGCACACAAAGGTTAATGAAACCTGGAAACAAAGTAGTAAATGATGTCAGTAGTTAGCACATTATCATTTTCTCTTATCTATTCATCTAAAGTGCAGAGCAGGTAACTTTAACTGTCATTTTCAGCACAAAATAAAAGCCCCAAAACCAAGAGTTCAAGGCATTGTCAAGGAGCTGTTCAGCTTTAGCTCTTAATTAAAGTAAACATAGTTAAGATTTCCATTAAAACAGAAAGCTTTAGCCTCTTGTAACATTCTGACCACATTCAAATGAGGATGGAATGCATGCTACCTCATGGAGAGAGCTTGCAGTATAAAATTTTGCCAGTATAAAGACTGCTAATAAAAATTATTGTGATTTTTCATTGCACTGTGCTCATTCATCACTGGAAAAATTCAAGGATGAGATCTTCTATACAAGTTCAGACATATGCCTTTGAGAAGCAAAGAATGATTTTTCAGTGCAACTCCAAATGTCAATGTCACCACAGGAATGCAGATCCAACAGAGGAACCTACTACCTATATAGCTGTCATATTCACCTCAATGAGTGAACATCATGAATCAGCGTGGCTTGATACTGTGATTTGCTTCTTTGAGACTGTGCTGTATAATCAACAACATCAGCAGTTCTTCCTTAGGTTTCTGTCCAACTGGATTTGACATGGGAAGAATCTCCTTGATTTTTTAAGACTTTTTTTAATATATATATCACAAAACAAGCTAACACACAACTTGCTTGAATATTTTCCTGATTAGTTTTTAAAGAATTTATATTTTAAGTTATAACAGGGATTCAGTGAGGGAGTAGGAATAAAAGAATAGAGAAGACTCCATTGCCACAGAGTAATAAGCAGAAGAGTGGACAGTAATATGTTCTCCTTACACAGCTCTAACATGTCATTTCCAAAGTATTTGGCTTCTTTCTGGCAAAAGTCTTGCCAGATAGGTATTGGTAATTTTGAAAGTCTATTCTTCAAATGAGCAATAGTACTAGATAGAAAACCACAGAAAATAATTTATGAGATGAAAAATTAGAAGAATTAAAATTTCAGGGTCTGGCTTGAGCAACATCCTATAGACTTTCTGAAAGGAGACTACTTCAGAGAATGATACTTAAGACTTTAATAAAAAAATACAATATAGAGAGGCAGAATCAAGGAGAAAAAAACACTGCAACAAAACAAAACAACAAAACTACAATAAAATAAATGCCAAGGAAAACAAGCAAACAAAAATCCCAGCAGACACACAAAGAAAACAAAATAACTCCACCTTACCTGAGACAGAGGTGAGATTGCTCCTGTGTCCCTACAGAGCTCTCTTAAAGTTCTATGATTAGTTCTCAGATAAGGACAAAAGTATAAAAGATTCTGGATACTACTTAGAATCATAGAATCATAGAATAGTTAGGGTTGGAAAGGACCTTAAGATCATCTAGTTCCAAACCCCCTGCCATGGGCAGGGACAACTCACACTAAACCATGCCATCTAAGGCTATGTCCAGCCCAGCCTTGAACACCGCCAGGGATGAAGCATTCACAACTTCCCTGGGCAATCCATTCCAGTGCCTCACCACCCTTACAGTAAAGAATTTCTTCTTCATATCCAATCTAAACTTCCCCTCTTTAAGTCTGAACCTGTTACCCCTTGCCCTCTCACTACAGTCCTTAATGAAGAGTCCCTCCCCACCATCTCTATAGGCCTCCTTGAGATATTGGAGGCCTGCCTTGAGGTCTCCACGCAGCCTTCTCTTCTCCAGGCTGAACAGCCCCAATTTTCTCAGCCTATCTTCATATGGGAGGTGCTCCAGTCCCCTGATCATCCTCGTGGACCTCCTCTGCACTTGTTCTAACAGTTCCATGTCCTTTTGATGTTGAGGACACCAGAACTGCACACAATACTCCAAGTGAGGTCTCACAAGAGCAGAGTAGAGGGGCAGGATCACCTCTCTCGACCTGCTGATCACGCTCCTTTTGATGCAGCCTAGGATATTCACTTCATTTGTCTTGCATTCAGCAAGAAAGCAATACAATTATCCACCTAATGCTAATAGGGAGAAAAGTGCTAAACACAAGAAGGATGAATATCTGAAGATGCTTCTACTCTCCACTGGCGCTAGGCAAGTCAGGGATAGATTTGCCATGATAGTTCAGGGAAACTAGCTTTCCCAAACAGGAATACATCTCCTAACCCCCCAGCAGCAGTAGGGAAGCCTTATGCTCCTGAACCAGCATTATAGATGCTTTCTAGTTCTTTGACCACTCGTTCCTGATAGAATGAGCTGGTGCACATCTATGACGTTGAACATGCAAAAAGTAATCAGGAAAGGCATATAGAGAATGATTGAGGTGATGTAGTAATGCTGAGAGACTGTTATAGATCTTCCGTAGGCCTTCGGATGCTCTATAACTTCAGCTTTTGTGCTAAGGCCAAAAAGAAATGTCAAGGAAAGATGAATTAAAGGAAATTGTCATAGACAAGAACACTGTAGAAATAATTAACTTTTCACCTCCACAGCTAGAACTGACCACAGACCAGACTGGTTTAGGTAACCACAGGATATAAAACTCAGGTGAAAGGTTAGATCTAGTCTGCCCAAAGACAGGATGACAAATTAAGTACATCCACTTGTCATAATTAGATAACAATAAGAAGGTTTTACTTCAGATTGATGTTCTCCTTCCTTTAAATCTATGTTCATATTGAGGTTCTCACCCATAGAAGTGAGGAGATTCCTTTAAATGAAACAAATGAGGCTGGAGCAAAATTTAACTCTAGTATACTGCTGTCAAACAATTTTTCCTAGCAGCTCAAGAAATGCAGCTAATTTTATAAATGTTACTAGCATTTATTTAAATGCTTTTACGTATATTAAATTATATTCTATGTATACTTGTTAATAAAATGCTTTCATTAGACACTTAAAAATTAATTCACCGTGTTCCCTGATTAATAGTTTCAGTGTTTTAAAATCAATTTTTTGAAATATTTCAGTTTTTACTGTAATAGTCCTTTGAAATCTTTTGGTTCTTAGATAGTGCTGGGCCGTTAACAACTCTCTCAAAACGTATATGTCATTCTTGGGAGATGTTTGTCTAACCCATTCTAGAACTCTTACTGCTGTTCAGTGAACTTCTCCACCTCAGTTGTATCATAGCTCATGTTGCATCTATTCACACTCACACACATTAAATTCTTCTCAATTAAGACAATTTGTGACCACAGTTCACTGAAGTCAATAAAATCATTTGAACTTACTTTAATAGAATCAGGCACTCAGAGATGAAAAACTTATGCATTTTCACTGCAATATCATTCCATTTTAAAAAGAATCTTTTCTAAGTAAAAGTTTACCTTAAAATGGATTTTTTTTTCCTCGATGGGTAGAATCTGGTCATGATAAAATGCAGAATATGGTGGAAGCTGTAACAACGGTTCATAGCAAATCAAGAAAATTAACTTGCTTTAAAAAACAAAGAGGGAGCAGGAAAAATTATAGGTTTTTCAGATACATTAAAACCTTCTTGTAAGCATAAATCAGAACTGAACGTATTTTAACAAATTGCTCAATGAATGACTTCTGTCTCTGTGAATTGTTTGGGATTAGGCTGTGATTTTCTCAGATGCATTTGCTCTTACAGCTTTACTGACAATACATTATGAAGATGTCTTGATCTGCAGTTCATTTTTGAGCTCTGTTTGCTGGAAATATAATTGCATACTACATTTCTTTTGTTTGATTGGGGGAGCGGTGTAACTGCTAGACACAGGTTTCCAATGTCAGCGCTATGATTGGGATTTTAAATTCAGCTGGTGGCAAGTAACCGTGTGATCCAAATCACATTGAAAAGCCTTTGACTACAGCAGCACTGGCTTGTAATCACTTGGATCAGTAGCAACTCAGAACTTGCAACCTGGTTCATAAATGTGTTCTGTGGGATGAAAGTTCTGAAAGAACAAGCACAGCTCTGCAATTCCTAGTTATTGACTTATGTTCTGGATTAATTACCAGATTTTATTTTTACAACTTTTTTTTTTTTTAATAAAGAGGATTAAAGTCACAATCTAAACTCTGCATCCTAGGAAATGGATTTTTAGATCCATGTTAATAATCACCATTATTTTACTTATTAGCAATTAAACATTACATTAATAATGCTATTATCATGGGGTCAGAATCCGAGTTGTGAAGCTGAGAATTCAAAGATATTTATTTTTTATTATTATTTATGTTCTATGCTATTTTAATAAAGTTTTCCCTTCACCTTCCTTAACGTAATTGCTATATATTTACAACATTAATTCAAAATTAATGGACATTTATTTATGGGAATTAATTTTGTTTCTATAATAAAGCTGCTAATGAAACATATTGGTAGGTTTGTACTGTGGAACCAATTATTTCCTACTGTATCTATAAGTAACATTACAGACCAGCTTGCAGTTATTTTCCTGAACATAATTGTTACTAGATTTTGCGCAAGTTTCCTCAAAACTACATCTGCACATTAGTAGCTTTCAGCCTAGGTAGTTCACCTAAAAACTTTAAAGAAACCATTGGGATTCCATTTGGACTTCTGAGAAATAGGTTTTGGATGTTTAACAGTTCACACTAAAGACTGTATGTTGAATATATTCATAGAACTTTCCCCAAAAATACAAAACCAGAAAACTTTTCAGAGATGGAAGATATAGAGAAAAGAAGTATATATTTTTTTTAAATTAGTTTGATAAATCAAGTTTAGCTGACTAGTATGAAAAATCTCCACTTGTTTCCCTACCAACTCGCCTCTCAAATAATATCGAGACACTGAACAGTGAAAGTAATTTTTAAGAAGTCCAATGTGATCAAAAGACACCAGGACAGAAAGATAAAATGGCCAAGTATTGTTCATAGAAGAATGCATTATGGCGGTCTATTCAGATCATTATCATTGCTTGATTCATAACATTTCACTCTGTAATTCTTAAACTAGAGGAAATTACTCTTCCTTGCTCTCTAAGTAAGCAGCACAATGTTCAATCACCTCTAGCTCAACTGAAGTGTTTACTTTAGGAAGTTGTCTATCTGCTAGAGTTTCTCTGCATGGAGTTTTCTTTGATAGGCATCATACAGATTTCAGTGGTAGACCTTCATGTGAACCTGAGCTACATCTAGTCCATGGTATCCTCAGAGCTTCAGAGGGTTGTAAGTGACTTATGATGCTGTCAGAAGTGCAGTTTTCAGGTTCCTGCATTAGACTGGATAATCTCCCTATCTATGGATGACATTCAATTTATGTCTCAAACAAGAGTGATCAAATCAGAAAATATCCTTAGGCAGCTGAGCCAAGTGGGAAAAGTCTGGAGTGGATAGTGAGTGAAGTAGAATGTTTTCCTGGTAATAGTCTTATGCCTGGCCATGTGAATTTTAACAATCTCTATTTTAGTAAACATAAATACCATTGTTCATAAAATTATCATCTTGGTCATAAAATTACCTTCCCCTTTTTAAAATTCAGCTGAAGTATGTGACTCAGTGACCCTTCATGACAGAAATTCCACAAGCTGATTACATGCTGCGTGAAGTATTATTCTCTCTCTTTTGTTTTACATTTGCCTGTCATTAACTTCAAGTGACCCTCCTGTTGTTCTCGTGTTCTGAGACACAGTTAAAAAGATGGACCACCTAGTTTTTGACTCTACCCTTCTTAATCTTAAATGCTTTGATTAAGTCTCTTCTAGTATTTCTTTTTCACCACTAAATCACTCTAGCTCTTGCAACCTTCATATGCAAATCTTGCTATATTCCTAACTCCGTTTTCTGGACTTCCACAATTTTAAAATTCTTCTACTATTCACATCCCAAACTGAATTCTGTATTTTATATCAAGCCCATCTTGTCCGCTACTCCAGAAGCAAAAATTTTTTATTTGTAACATGGGATATAAATATTCAGTTTTAATATCTTGATGTATAATCTAAGACTGACTTAACATTCCTTGACACTGATCACCTCTTGTGTGATAGGACTGTTTGCCAAATCAGGCATGGACAGGCCGACTAAGTGAGTATAGAAGGAACCAGATTTAGCTGGCCTTCATCTTCTCAGGATCTGTATGGTCATTTCTTCTAGAAAGCTGGGCAGGAGCTTGCTTGCTCTGCTGGGAGGTACGGTGTCATGTACCATGTCTGAGAATTGTTCACTTTCTTTTCCCCACAATCTATGGTTCTACGATTCTATGATTTGCTACATGGGTGCAGTTGTACCTAATTTTGTTTTCCTTAATCTTCCAGAAATGCTGGGAGGGTTATCTCTGAGCTCATTATGAACATTATTTTTCAGATTTAGAATCTATACTTTTGACTACAGACTACATGGATTTTAAGACCGAGACCAGGTTTTCAAAAGCTTTAAAACACCTCAGAAAGCATATAAACAAGCAGTAAGAGTCAGTTTCAAATGCACAGCTATTATTCACAATTTCTGTTCATATGTAGCTTCATGATAACACAGTTCTGTGGCAGCAATATTTTTTTAAAGTGTGTAATAAACATTGAAAATATGCCAGCGATGCCTACCACAGGATTTAAAAGTAATTGTTTATGTTATTCTGCTTGCTTGGGGATTTTGTGCTTCAAGTTTTCTCTGTCTACAGTAAGTGCTTCAGAGCTTACAGAGCAACACACCTGCAATCCTCCTTGCAGAGAACTGATGTGCTTAACTGCATGTCTATAGCATGTGAAAAACTCTTACCCACCAGGCAGTGCATTGCTACCCAGGTAGTGAAAGCCCTCCAGTCCCTTGTCATTCAAACTAAGTAAGCGTAACATAGATATTCGTCCACTATAGGAACAAAACTTTTGCATCCTGGCAGCTAAAATTAGGAGCACTTCTGTGCATCAACAGTATATTGTAGGAAACAGTGGGACATTTTCTCTCTTGCTCTTCAAACACACCAAATGTAAACTTTCTGAACCACAACAGTAGTCTTTGTGCATATGAAATGAGCAGGGCAAAGAAAGCCCCTATGAAATAGCTGTGGTTAGTGGCTTGTGGGGGAAGTGAGGCTGGAAACTCGCTTTTAATCAATGATGTGATAATCAATAACATATGAAATCATATTTTTGCTTGACTACATTCTTTCCCTGTAGGCCTCAGTTGCTTCCCCATTTTTTCTCCCTGGCATCCATCCCCACTTCCCCAACAGACCAACTGGAAATCTATTGTTTTTTTAATACATATATATTTGAAAACCAGACATAGGTCTTCAAAGGAGCCTGCAGTTTAACTGGGGAAGAATTGCTTAAGAGCTGCAGTTTGTTGAGGAGGCTGTGATAAAATGCACATGCTCTTGCTGTGTTTTCCCATGCCAGTCTGACTCAAAGCGTGGCCCCATGATGATGCTGCTGGCCAACAGCAGCAAAAAGCTGACTCGGAGAATCATGTCTTATACCTTGTATTTTTATTTTCATGAACTGCAATGCAAGCATTGTAAATGAAAATCAGTGTGTTCTTCTGATCCTATGCTCCTTTTTAATCTGTTAACTTTGGATCCATAAAGCCAAGGCTGAACTGGATATCCTTTTAGTGAGATTTGCGTTTACTTCTAGGATCAGCTTTTACATCTCATAGTTTAGCTTTTACTTGTGGCACAGATAACGCAAGGTATTTGCTCACAAGGCTAGCTTAAAGGCTTGCATTTAGGCAGAAAGTCCTGAGGATCTGTGATTTTGTTGGTCTTTTTTGGAAGTGAGAAATGAAATCCACAGTTACGTCTCTTTTCCTCCTTCACACTTGAGTATCTGGGTTTAGAATCTCCTTGTACTCACCCACAGGATTTTGGAGAAACTTCTCTGTAAATGAGATATATTGTATGAGAAGTTACAGAGAATCTTAAAGTTTTATTTTGAAGTCCAGATTTTCATAACCAAAGAAAAACAATTCCCTCATAGTCTGTATTTTTGTGAAATACCTTTTTTTTTTCCCAAATATCTTGTTATTATTATTGCCACCCTTCTACAGCTAGACAGCTTGAGACACATTAAGTAAGTCACGGATTGTCTGAGGTAACTGAACTATAAAGAAACTTAGGTAGATACTAGAAATATAAGATTTATATTATTTGAGTACCTGCTGAGCTATTGTCTTGAGTTTGTAACGGTGTTTTAGGCAGGGTGACTCAGAGAACAGGACATATAACATGACCTTTGGGGTTCAAGTTTAATCTGAGTTCTTCACATCAGCTTGCTAAATGACTTATTCCATGTTCTTGCATTTCTGTAATCCCATTTCTTGATCTGTGAAGTAAGAGAATAATGTCCCAAACTTTCATTGTGCTGATGCTAATGCATATTCTATATAATTACTCATTAACTTTCTACAGGCACTGCCTAATGACTTGGTGAGATGGACTTTCCAAGGGAATCAGAATCATAGAATCATAGAAGAGTTAGGGTTGGAAAGGACCTTAAGATCATCTAGTTCCAAACCCCCTGCCATGGGCAGGGACGCCTCTCACTAAACCATGCCATCCAAGGCTATGTCCAACCCCGCCTTGAACACCGCCAGCGATGGAGCATTCACAACTTCCCTGAGCAACCCATTCCAGTGCCTCACCACCCTTGCAGTAAAGAATTTCTTCCTCAGATCCAATCTAAACCTCCCCTCTTTAAGTTTGAACCCGTTACCCCTTGTCCTCTCACTACAGTCCCTAATGAAGAGTCCCTCCCCAGCATCCCTATAGGCCCCCTTCAGACACTGGAAGGCTGCTATGAGGTCTCCACGCAGCCTTCTCTTCTCCAGGTTGAACAGCCCCATCTTTCTCATCCTGTCTTCATACGGGAGGTGCTTCCGTCTCCTGATCATCATTGTGGCCCTCCTTTGGACTTCATCCTGCAAGCTATGCTGACAATGTTTAAAATCCAAGGGGATATGGAAGGGTTTTTCTTTATGTTGGAAGACTTTTTCCTTCCTTTTTACAAGGAATAGAAAGAAGATGAAGCAGAAGGTCTCCTCTTTCCTAGTGTACATTATCAAAATGTGCAGAACAAAATGAAGTCTGAGATGACACTGTAAAACTCCTTCCAGTGCTATGATCTATGGTCTATATATGGTTCCTTCCATATCTGTGGTCTGCTCAGATCTTAATTTATGATAATAAGTCATTAATGCAGTTTACAGACAGTCCAAACAATTCCTACATACTGCAGCAGCAGAGAATATTATCTGAACTCTGCTGGGAGACTACTATTCTCAGATTTTCTAGCTCTTGTTCATTAGCAATGTCATCTATATTTCCATGAAATTTATTTCATATTTAACAAGCATTCAGTAGTTTACTAGCTGCAGTTTGGTTTCCTTTGATCGGAACTCAAGTCTATGTGTAGGTAAACTGAGATGTTTAATTCAATAATATATTGCAAAATTGTACTTAGACCACAGAAGGTTATACAATATTGAAATTTATTACAATGTTGTTAACATGCTTAAACTAAAACCCTAACACATACTTGCATAAACTCCTCATGTGTTCATAAAATATGTCAACAGGTTCTGCAAGTCATCAGGCTTTAAGTAATTCAGAGTCTGGATAGTTTTCTTACCAACACTCCCTAGGAATTTTGGGCTGTCTAAGCCAGAGGTGTTAAAGAGCAGAAACCAGATGAAAAATTTATGAAAGTAGATAATTATAGAAACGTAGAAGGCAAACACTTTGAGAAAAGAGCTGAACTTTGTTCTGGTCAGATAGCATGAGAATGACTAAGACTTTAACAAATAATAGTTTTTATTTTAATGGTCATACAATTAAGTTTTTCTCATAAACACAAGACTTCTCTTACCTGCAATTCAAGCTATTTTTTTTTTTGTGAAAACCAAAATTAACACAAATATGTTCAAATAGAGACTATCTTAGTCGTCACATAATTTTTTGTGCCCTTCATAATAAGAGGTTATGAAGTTTTATTTACTGTTGACCACATAATGGAATATTTAGAAAGGTAATATGCTGTTCTCGTGTCTTGCTTCCATAAAGCCAGTAGAAACTGATCTCATTTATTTTTACTGCTAAAACTAGAGGCCTGGGATTTGACAGTTACTTGCTGACGCCATTCAGCCTTTCTTTGCTTCTTTCTTTTGTTTCAACTTAAACCTTCCATGGTGTGGGCAATAGTCTCCAGTCGTAATGTTCATATGTTTACATATGTGTTTATTCATCTATATAGCACAAATATACTTTTAATGTTTAATAAGAAAAAGTGTATGTGATAGCAGCAAGCCAATCTATTGTACATCATTACTACAAATAATCTCCACTAGAGAGAAAGTGGTTCATAAGTCATGAAAGGCCGGACCTCAAGTGTGTCATAAAGGTAATTTACCTTTATTTATTGTCACTCTGCCCAACAGGCTTCTGATATATTGAATCCTTTAGGGTTTTTATAAAATAACTTCCAGAGAGGAGCTTAAAGTCTTTAGCATTCTTCTCAGGACATATCATGTCAAGGGTTAAATTGAATTTCAGTATGATATAGATTGCATGGAGTTTGCATGGAAGTTTTTTGTGCTCAGGCAATAGGTCTGATTTTAAGGCTTGGTAGCAGGGATATAACTGTTGCGTCTTGGAGCTTACATTAGTTTAAGTAAAGGTGGCTTTTTTGGAAAGCAACACGATCATATTGAAGAAACACAGACACAGGTGAGAAATTGTATTTTTTACTACTTTTTTTCAACAAACACCCTTTTGACTGTTCAGCTCTGTGCAATGCACAAAAAATAATTCACAACAGTAAATGTGACTGACACTTTGAATAATAAAATATCGGTTACACTTCTAGACAAATGAACCTTGCTGTATGCAAGCACTGGGCATGAGATTGTTAGTGTCACAAGCTGTAAATACGAAGATTGGGCAAGACCTCATACAGTCAGGACACTATGGTGGAATTATCACCTGAGTTAAAATAGAATACATGTTTTCAGACTTCTTATATATATAAAATATTCCCACACACATAAAAAAAATATGGCAGATATTTGAAGAAAAAATAACAAAACACACATAAAAAAAAAAAAAAAACAACACCAAAGCAAAACAGAAAAAACCTTACACAAATATTAAGTGCCTTTTATGCTGATCACCTCATGTGATGCCCAGATGACACACTAACTTTTTAATAGTTATCTTTAAACAAGTATACAAAAGCTTGCTGAAGCATTTTGGGGAGAAGGTGGAAATAAGTAATAAAAAAATTGTATGACACTGCTCTTTAAAATAACAGTTAAGTTTATAGTAAATGACTAGATATTAATTCCCCTGGCAAGTGTGCGTCTGCAGAAACTATTTTATTACAACAGCGGCATACACAAATTAAATGGGTTACTGCTGGTCCAGCAGTAATAGCTGCTCCTTAGATGGTGTTACCATAGAGTCATTTCTACAATTTTCGTTATAAAATAAATTTTCTTTTTGAAAGAACTGTCATGGTTTAAGCCTCTCATGCAGTTTGCTCACTCACTCTCCCCTCTTTCTTCCCCCCCCCTCCCGAAGGGATGGGAAGGAGAATCGAAAGAATGCAACTCCCACAGGTTGAGATAAGAACAGTTTAGTAACTAAGGTAGAACACAAACCACTGCTGCTACCACCAATAATAATAATGGCAAGGGAAATACAAGGAAAGAGAATACAACCGCTCACCACCCGATACCAAGCCCGACCCCGCAGTGAACCCCACCCTTCTGGGTCTCTGCCCTCCGTTTTTCCATCCTGGGCATGATGTGTTGTGATATGGAATACCTCTTTGGTCAGTTTGGGTCAGGTGTCCTGTCTCTGCTTCCTCCCGGCTTCCCCTCCTCCCTGGCAGACCATGAGGCTCAGAAAGTCCTTGATCAGCCTAAACATTACTACAACAACTAAAAACGTCAATGTTATCAGTGTTGTTCCCAGGCCAAAAGTCAAAATCACAGCACTGCACCAGCTGCTAAGAAGGAGAAAAA
The DNA here is from genome assembly GCA_039720435.1 of Amazona ochrocephala. Taxonomy (NCBI): domain Eukaryota; kingdom Metazoa; phylum Chordata; class Aves; order Psittaciformes; family Psittacidae; genus Amazona; species Amazona ochrocephala. The sequence goes on from CM077882.1 coordinate 46,160,667, forward strand.
TGACTGCTACTGCTGAACCCAGGGCAAATATTTTTCTTTTTAAATGATGCGTGGCACTTTAAAAAAAAAAAAAAAAAAACAAACTTGTAATGTGTTTGGTAAGGTATCATTCTCTTTATCCATTGAACATATACAATTATACTTTTTGAACGCTTCTCAAAATCCCACTGTATACCCAAAGCAAATTTTCTGACTTGCATTCAGTTTCAATCATAATTTTTTCATAGATCTAGATCTAAATTTTATTCATTTCAGTATGTGTCTGTTCACACAAGGTAGCTTTATTTTGTTACATTCTCACCTATATTAATGACCCATTGATTTTAGACCAAGTTCACAATCCATTCAGACTGACAAGATTATTTTCCTTTGTCTTGAAAGGATTTAAGACCAAACTAAATCCCTGACATAATTTTTTACATTTCTTTTGCTGTCCTTCTCTTAGTAAACAGGCTGCTTCCAAGCAATTTGTTTGAGAAGATTATGATCGATCATTTAACTGCACTCTTCCTCTTGCATTTTGGTGCAGCCACACTGTGGCATAGAAAAACACCAGCTGCCCTATTTCTGTGACTAACTGGCACACCATTACCTTATTTAGACAAATATGACACCTTTGATCTTCTATAATCCTGAATGAAACCCAAAGGATTGATGTAAAAGGAATAACTGATGATTAAAAAAACCCGATGATATAAATTACAGAACTTTCAAAACAGCCCAAATTTGGAAATTACTTTTCTGCCAGGTGTTTTATTTGTGGGAAAGATCTGGTACATTTGGTGAGTAATCCAGGAGACATTGAGATAGACTTCACAACCTTCTGCAACTTTTCCAAATCTATCTAAACTTCTGATGAGAGGTGCCTAGGTTGCAATTTTTATATCTATCCACTCAGCATTATTATTGTTTTTCTCTGGGTTATGGTATGACTCCACATCTGTTCCAAAGGTCAGTGCTAAATTATGCCTCAGAGACAATCTCTGTGTACATGAATAAAACAATTCTTTTGATCGTATAGGTGGCTAGGGCATAGAACATATAGATGTCTTACCAAGTGGGATACAACTTTTGGCAGTGTGAAGGATCTGTGGTAATTTTTGATCTTTGTTTTTGTTTAATCTAGTTGTTCACATTCTCATTGCCTTGGTAACAAAACTGATTTGAAGCTGTGAAATTTTATTTCTACATTTCAATATGAGCAGCCTTGCTGCTTCATTACATCAACATTTCCAATATGAGTTTGTACTTACATGCTCAAACAATATTTCTCTCTTTCCTTCTGTCCCTAACCTCTTCCATCTCTTCATTTCATTTTATTACTCCTCTCTTGAATCTCAGGAAGGTGAGTTGGATCAGACACAGTTCAGTACTAACATGGCTATAGAACTTCTGGTTTAGGAATGGTCCATGTCCAGCAGTTCTGATTATGGATAAATGCAGATAAATGTTCAAAGATTCTGCATCTAGTCTTGTAGCTTGGCCTACTGGAAGTGCCACACAAGGAAACTGGAATGGAACTTTTGCCTTTAGAGAGAAAAGGTACAGTCTTGGTTGTCCATAGGATGATTTGTAGCAAAGTGGGTATGAATGTTAGGGCTTTGCCTGCTACTATAATGAAAAAATGTAGGGTTCAGAAATTATTATTAAAATAGTAAGCACCTCAGGTCTGAATTTAGTCTTGGAGATTCTGGTAAAAAACAATACTCCAAGAGAAGGATAAAAATAAAATGTGTCTGTGTCCTTCTGATATGGAAATTTTAAGCATTATGTTCTTCATCTTCTACAGTGAGACATCTGGAGTGCAGTCTTTATGTTATGATTTCTCCCAATAATGCTGTGATTTGCATTTCTTGTTTGTGCTGTCTCACTCAAAAACAAGGACTAAAGTGTAAAAACAATCAAAAGGTGTTTTCATATAACTTCACCTATCCAGATTTACTTCAGAAAATTGTTCTGTCCTTACATGGTACTTTTTTGTTTTTCTCCAGCTGGCATTCAGTTTTGAAGTTATATTGGTTTAATTCTGAAGTTATTTCAAGTCTAGAGATCGCCCAATCTGCAGCCTTGCTTGGATGCATAAGTGCTATCCATGACCCAGACTTCATGGGTTGCTATCCTCATCCCACCAGAATTAGTTACTCTTGTAGTTAGCTAGGTTGGAGTATGGCCATGCTCTGCTTTTAACACAAGAGTCTGGTTGTAATCCACCCTGTTCATACCCATGAAATGCCTCAGGCTCATCACTTCACCTTCTCAGTTCAGCTTCCTTCCTTCCCTTCAAAGTGACCCAGCTGTACACAGACACAGTCTGCTTAGATTGTGTTTCTGCTAGATCACAGCTATGCTAACCAATAAAAGCAAAATCTTTGAATCCAGGAGAGAAAGACAGGGAAACCATAGAAATTATTTTACCATTTCATAACAACGATTTAAACATAATGTGCAATTTCAATTCTCTTGTCCCAGGGCACGCCCCATTGAAACAAGTGAGAAATTTACCATCGACCTCAATGGAAGATGTTGTAGGCTTTACTATTTAAAGCTATCATCCTATTAAGATAAATGGGCAACACAATCAAAGCTTCACTGCTGCCATTGGCTTACCGTGTTTGAACATGGCCTCAGCATGGCATTGTTTTGACAGAGTAAGGGCCAGTTTCGCATTTATAAAGATGTTTCAGGTGATTTTTATTTTCAGATGAATGACAATGGTGTGGAGAATATGAAGAAAAAATATTAGTGAAAAATAAAGTTCTGAACTGTGGTGTCTTTTAGATTTGTTTCTGGTCATTAGATTACCTTGGTGTATAAACTAATAGCAATAGTAACAGTAATAATGCTTAGAAAATATAACTGTGTTGTGGAGATTAAAAAAAAAAAAAAAACAAGAAGCTACACAATAATTTCTAAAAGCATTCATGTTTTTGGAATATGTAAGGAGGAGCTGTGCCAAGATACTTACATCTGAAATTTCCCTTATTGTATACTGGGGTTGCAGAATATTCTTCATACTCTAGTTTATAAAGCCCTTGGAAACCTTTTCTGACAGCACATGCTTTAGGATGATGTTTTCGTTTATCATGTTAAATTATTTCTAGTACAAGATCAGATATGACTTTTTCCCCCATTAAAATCCAAAATCTACCAAATTTAGTGGATAGACACTGATAAACTGTCTTTTTTCTTTTTTTTTTTTTTTTTTTAGTCTTGGATGCTTTTTCAATTTTTCTTAATCTTTCAAGCAAAATACAGTCTCATTCAATCCTTCACCAACATTTCTTCCCACTAGATACTGCAAGTGAACCTCTGACTTAGGTATTCTGCTTTTAGTGTAGGTTTTGAAATACAGATTAGAAAACGTGCCTGGTAGAATGCATAAACAGTTCTTGGAGCACCACAGACCTTTTCTTCCTCATAGAAATGCCTCAAGTACTGGGCTAGAGCTGTGTTCCTCCCTCCAAGGGGTTAAATGTGGGGGCGTGGATCTCAAAGGAAATCAAGCATGAGGCGGGGGGGGGGGGGGGGGGGGGGGGGGGGGGGTTACTCAGCTATGCTTGGATAGACACAGGTCTGCAGGGCTGAGCAGCAGGGCAGAGCTCTTCCAGCTTGGGCAGTGTGACTTAAGTATATACTTTTGTTCTCACAGAACTCAGAGGCTATGTTTTCATGGAAGCAAGTCTGACCAATGACTTTATTCAGGACTCCAGGAAGCAGAAATCTTTGTAGAGGAATGCTACTTATGCAAATCTTGACCAAATTAGTCAGTTCACAGGGATGTAAGAAAGCTAAAATGCAGTTACCTTCTGCCAAATAAACTGTGCATATTTATAGTAAAGAAATAGAGGAGATGTAAGATCAATGGCATGGAGTCAACATAATATTTTGATGAATAATCAGAAGTCAGGCATCAGAGAATGTGAACTGAGAACTTACAGTTTCCACTGAAGATAGTATAGAGTTGGAGGTGCTTAAGAACTCCTGTAACCAGACCTATTGTTTATGTTACTTTTCTCATGCTTCTCATTTAAAGGAATATATGGAATAAATAAAGGCTTAGAGAGCTTTGAAAAAAAACTAGATTGGCAAGCCGGTAGTGCATTAAAAGTGGGGGTCTGCAATGAGACAAAGCTGCAGTCAGGCACTACAGGGAGATGAAGGATGTGAAGAAGAGGTCCAGTCGAAAAAATCAACTCCAGTGCATCTAATTTTCAACAGAGAATGTGTGTTCGAATGACTAGAAGGGTATCTATGGGGATTTCTCTAATCTGTGGTTCATTACTCATAGTCCCTCCTCAGATTTCACCCATATTGACAATAAATTTAGTAAGAAGACCAGAAACTTGTTAAAGTTTCATGCCATCATCAACATACTCTGCTTTAAGACTTAAGTTACTTCTACCCACTGCAAATGATAGTTTCCGTACTTTCAATACCTCGAGGGAGTTTGAAAATGACTAATTGGTGGTTTTTCCCTGCTCTAAATCATTACTGTATTTTGGACTTAGAAATGTGTGGCTAACTCTTGCAGTCATCTAGTGAGGAATTAGTCTCCCCAGTGCCAGCAGTAAATTCTCCAGTTCACTCAGCAACCAGTTGAACAAGCTCCTCAATATTTAACCACGTCGATTGTAAACAGGCAGATTCTTTGGCTATGTTGTTTTCTCATGAGAACCTAAACCTTCCTTGTCAAAATATGTGTCTTACAATGGACATTCAGTTGCTTTCCTTGTAATGATGAACTTTTCTGCCTTGTGTAAGACAGCACCTGCTCTACGCCTGCATTGTATAAGTCACGCATCCATTAAAAACCCCATCTATAGAGCCATATATAGAGCAGCATGTCTGGCTGGGAGTTGCAAACTTCCAAATAACTTTTTTGTTGTGATATTGGGTTTTTGTCCCTCTCCTGAGTGTCAGATGCATAATATTTTCAGGTAACTCTGACTACTGTGTGATATTTAATCACCTCCACTGCCTCTCAGTAATCACTTTTATTGCATTATGGTAGTCAGCATATTCTTTGCACTTTAATATACATGAGGTTGAAGGAGAAATATTTTTCACTGAAGGCTTTATGGAAAATTTTGCATTTATTGATTTCTGTTAAAAAACCCCCGTTATTCTTAGGAAATTGATGATAATGATTGCTGTGGCCATATTTGTTCAAACAAACAAATAATACAATATAATGACAACGCTATCTCTCAATTCCACATTTCACCTGGAGAAGGAAAACATTTGATCTGGAAAGCCTGTGTACTACATCAGTCCACGGGAATATCTTTTATTCATGTGTATTAAAAAAAATATGCAAAGAGTTTGTACAAGTTGGATAGAAAAAAAAAAGTTCGACAAAAATAAAACAAACTCATCTAAACAAGCACTGCAGATTTTGGACTTCTGGGGCCAAACTGTCAGAGACAACCTTGCTATTCTTCTTTGGAAATATTTTAAAAATTTTATATATATAATTTTTCACAAGCAAATTTTTGCATTGAAAACAAAGCTTTCCATGGGAAAACTATGCCATGCATACAGAGCAAGGCTCACACAGCTGATGATTGCAAATCATCCATTCTTAGTGTTTATCTATTAAAACTATGGGGGAAAAAAAAAAAAAAAGGAATAAAAGGAACATACGAATTCAAATCATGTAGCTCCTCTAGCTTCCTATAACACTGTGAATGCTTTTTCCAAGCTTTGTGAACACAAGTATTGCTCATTCAAAACTATGTTTGCAAAATGAAAATCATAATCAAAATGTAATTGTTGATGTAAAAACAAGAATCTGCTGCATTGCAACACATTTTCATATCAGAGAATGTACACATCTCACAATAAATTGCATCACAGTGAAACTAGCTCAACATGTCACTGCTACAAGGCCACCAATTAAGAAGGGTTCTTGGTATGAATGATGTTCTGCCTGAGGCCAGGTCACTGCCTGATGTAAAAGATTGTAGCTTCGGGGCACTGGCGGTTCTGATCCTCTCTGCTCTGTACAAACTGAATGAGCTGATCACTACAGAAGCCTTGTGAGCCAAGGTGCTGTTATCATCTCTATTTTATATATGGGGATTGAGGTGCAGACAAAAGATATCTTTGAATGTTCACAATGAAAAATCTAGAGTTTGATTTTTTTCAGAAGGCTTAAAATTTTGAACAACTTTACACATTCCCAGAACAGTTCTCATTGACTTTAACTTGCTTACATGAAGTTAAATTGAAATCAACGCCTCAAAATTACCAGCAAGACCATTTGGGAAGTCAGCAGAGTGCTATAACAGCAACACACCCCTGATCATAAATCACAGGTGAAGGAATAAGCTTGCTTTCTACTTAGGGGGAAAATACCTTCAAGTTTAAAAGAATAGAATGATTTTGATGCATCTTGTAACTAACCAAAAGTAGCATCTTGACAATTTTAATGGACTAATTATACAGTGATGGTCATCTAAAAATGTGTTTATTTTCAGGTCTTTATGTCCTGACAACTCTAAGACTTATCAGCTGGAAAACTGTCATGCAAACACAGAATTTCAATCACTAAAACCCTGCAGGACTGGATTTGACTATTCTGAGGTTCTGCCTGCAGTGTCAAGGGAGATGAAAGGCTTTTGATTCTCTAGATGTAGGATCCAGTCACTGTCCTGATTAGTTCTGCAAAAGCAAAAACTCTTTCGATATATTAAAATGCACAATCAGAGCCCTGAGAATCTTGGAGATTAACAGTAGTTCACAAGGGTTCGCACTGACCTTTGTTTCAGTCTCAATTTGCATGAGTTTGCAATGTCTGCATTTTGCTCTGTGTTTCTTGTTGGAAACCTTGAATCCCCTTGCCAGAGCCTGGATATGGTGAGAGCGCTCATCTTAACCCCAGTGTGGCATTTGCAGCATAGCTGCCAGTAACAGATATGAATGAAACCAGTCCTCACAAACAATATTGCTTTAAGCCTCAATAGTGTTTTTCCCATGCCGTATTGCATCTGTGAGGACTCAAGATGATCATCCTGGCTCAGTGTCTGCCTATTAGTGTGGTGCAAAGAAGGCTCCTAACAGGTTCGAAGCAGCTGCTTGGTTGTAACACCTTTATGGTCCCATACACAAAACTCTGTCTACTCCACCACCATGTCTTCACCACCTTCTTTGCCTTCAGGTTGAAAAATTAACTTGCAGAGTAAACTCGTGTGACATACGGACATATTCATTTGTGTTCTTCTACTGATGCATCTGCTGAAATGGTGACATTTCTCCAAGGCCTGCAAGTGACAGTTGTGTCCTGTTTACTATAGCATGTACAGAAGGCAATGGGAGCTCCTGTATATCCTAGACATCATGAGGCTTTGCACCTCTGCCTTCTGTTTCTGCCAATGTGCATCATTATTAGTTTCATGGGACCCCATGATCCATGACCTATTCAGGCAGTGCCATGGAGCTTGGCAGCCTGGGGACACATCCAACATACCACAATGCTTTCACTAGAGGAGAAACAGGAAAGTCCCAGCAAGACTCCTCAGTGAATTTTGGGCTCAAAAATAAAACATTTAGGTTTTTTTCATCCAAAACTCTTGGAATGAACTTGGGTAATATTGCTTCAGTTAAGCCACCTCATGCATTCTAGTTCATTCTTGATCACATCATGAAACAACCCCTTGGGATGTCATCGCTCAGCAAAAGCAACATGGAGCAAAGTCCTCCATAGGTCATGCCCAAGGTAGAGCAGAAGTATGAAGCAGCATGTGCAGGTCTGTGAAGGGGCAAATAACATATGGTGGCAGAACCTTCGGAGATGACATTTCAGCTCCTGCACACAGCACATTTGGCCCCTAGCAGCATTCTGACTCTCATACACATTAAAATTCACCCACAAATTTGGAGAGGGAAGGAAAAAAAAAAAAAAGGGAGTGGAAAAAGTAATCTAATACAGTCCAATACTCTTTTTCATGTTACATTATCCTGCCAACAGATACCATCAATCACAGCTTTTAAGAAGTATGGTGACATTCTAAATGGTCTATGAATATTACTTTGAAATTGAGTCTAATTCCTTGGATGAATTTAAACTTTACTTTTCCTCACACTCACTTTTGCTTTCAGATCTCTTTCTCTTTCTCTTCCCCCTCCCACCCCCTCAGGATTTCCATGGCCACTGACATATCAGACTGCTGTAATAAAACTAGTGAAATAACAGGTAGAAGTACTATGAGAAAGTTTCTGTATGGCATTTTAAAGCTTTCTTGGAAAGTGTTTTAGATTGAATGAATGATACAAATGACAATACAGCTACCTGACAATATTTCTCAGCTCTCATCAGTAATTTTGAACCATCAATTTGCATAATTCTTCTAAACCCAAGATTTTAATTGAACTATGTAAAAGCAACATGACTTTTGGCTAGTATAGAATCATAGAATAGTAAGGGTTGGAAAGGACTTCAAGATCATCAAGTTCCAACCCCCCTGCCATGCGCAGGGACACCTCCCACTAAACCATGCCATCCAAGGCTATGTCCAACCCCACCTTGAATGCCACCAGGGATGAAGCATTCACAACCTCCCTGGGCAACCCATTCCAGGGCCTCACCACCCTCACAGTAAAGAATTTCTTCCTCAGATCCAATCTAAACCTCCCCTGTTTAAGTTTAAACCCATTACCCCTTGTCCTCTCACCACAGTCCCTAATGAAGAGTCCCTCCCCAGCATCCCTATAGGCCCCCTTCAGACACTGGAAGGCTGCTATGAGGTCTCCACGCAGCCTTCTCTTCTCCAGGCTGAACAGCCCCAACTTCCTCAGCCTATCTTCATACGAGAGGTGCTCCAGACCCCTGATCATCCTCGTGGGCCTCCTCTGCACTTGTTCTAACGGTTCCATGTCCTTTTTATGTTGAGGACACCAGAACTGCACGCAATACTCCAAGTGAGGTTTCACAAGAGCAGAGTAAAGGAGCAGGAGCACCTCCCTCGACCTGCTGATCACGCTCCTCTTGATACAGCCCAGGATACGGTTGGCCTTCTGGGCTGCAAGCGCACACTGCCGGCTCATGTTCATTTTTTCATCGACCAACACCCCTAAGTCCTTCTCCGCAGGGCTGCTCTGAATCTCCTCCCTGCCCAACCTGTAGCTGTGCCTGGCATTGCTCCCACCCAGGTGGAGGACTTTGCATTTAGTATGGTTAAACTTCATCAGGTTGGCATCAGCCCACCTCACAAGCATGTCAAGGTCCCTCTGGATGGCATTCCTTCCCTCCAACTTATCAACCGAACCACACAGCTTGGTGTCATCGGCAAACTTGCTGAGGGCGCACTCAATCCCACTGTCCATGTCACCCACAAAGATGTTGAACAAGACCGGTCCCAACACCGATCCCTGGGGGACACCACTCGTTACTGGTTTACAGCTGGACACTGAGCCATTGAGCACTACTCTTTGTGTGCGGCCATCCAGCCAGTTCTTTATCCACCGAGTGGTCCACCTATCAAATTGATGTCTCTCCAACTTAGAGAGAAGGATGTCATGGGAGACAGTGTCAAAGGCTTTACACAAGTCCAGGTAGATGACATCAACAGCTCTGCCCCTGTCCATCAGTTCCGTAGCCCCTTCATAGAAGGTCACCAGATTGGTCAGGCAGGATTTCCCCTTAGTGAAGCCATGCTGGCTGTCCCCAAGCACCTTGTTGGTTTTCATGTGCCTTAGCATGCCTTCCAGGAGAATCCGCTCCAAGATTTTGCCAGGCACAGAGGTGAGACTGACTGGTCTGTAGTTCCCCAGCTCATCCATTTTCCCCTTCTTAAAAATGGGGGATATATTTCCCTTTTTCCAGTCATCGGGAACTTCACCTGACTGCCACGATTTTTCAAATATGATGGACAGTGGCTTAGCAACTTCATTTGCCAGCTCCTTCAGGACCCTTGGATGGATTTCATCAGGTCCCATGGACTTGTATACATTCAGGTTCCTAAGGTGGTCCCGAACAAGATCCTCCCCCACAGTGGGCCCAGGGTCCCCACCCTCACCGTCCCCGCGTCTGCCTTCCAAGACTTGGGTGGTGTGGTCAGAGCATTTGCCCGTAAAGACTGAGGCAAAGAAGTCATTAAGAACCTCAGCCTTCTCCAAATCCAGGGTAGCCAGTTCTCCCGATAGCTTCCAGGGAGGGCCCATGTTGTCCCTAGTCTGTCTTTTATTTGCAGTGTAACTATAGAATCACTTCCTGTTATCTTTAACATCCCTAGCCAACTTTAATTTGAACTGGGCCTTAGCTTTCCTAACCTGGTCCCTAGCTCCCTGGACAACATCCCTGTATTCTTCCCAGGCTGCCTGACCTTGCTTCCACCTTTTATAAGCCTCTTTTCTCCTTCGAATTTTGCTCAGCAGCTCCTTATCCATCCAAGGAGGTCTCCTGGCCCTCCTGCTGAACTTCCTTCTAGTTGGGATGCATCGCTCCTGAGCTTGCAGCAGGTGAGCCTTGAATATCAACCAACAGTCTTGGGCCCCCCTGCCCTCTAGGGCTGTATCCCATGGAACCTTACTGAGCAGGTTCCTGAAGAGGCCAAAGTCTGCTCTCTTGAAGTCCAGGGCAGTGAGCTTGCTGCACGCTCTTCTCACTGTCCTGAGGATCTCAAACTCAACCATCTCATGATCGCTGCAATCAAGGCTGCCCTGGAGCGTCACATTCCCAACCAGCCCTTCCCTGTTGGTGAGGACGAGGTCAAGTATACAACACCACTCCAAATAAAACACAAACCAAAAGCCAACACATTAAACTTTCAAATTTTTTTTAAATTGTCAAATATTTATTATGACGCTTTGGACCAAATTCTGTCTTTGCATTGGCTCATTGCACAGAAGTGATTTACTAGTGAACTGTTGTTTAATGGCTTCCACATTGCCACCTCCTCCACTGGCCTTACATAAAGTACTGCAGCATAGGACAAACTATATTAAGCATTTTGTCAGTTGTCTACTGGCAATAGCTCCAGAGGATCTGGGTTTAAACGCAGTCCATCTTATTGTGACCTTTCCCACAGCTACCAGATCTCTTCACAGGGAGGTCTTGCATACTTGAGGACAGTGTGGAAAGTGACTGTAACTTTCTATCTTTTTATTAAGGACTGAGTAATGGCAACAGACTTCACAAATGCAAAGTTTTAACCAGGTTTTGTCTTTGGGTCCAGTATCCTTTATTTCTTTCCCTCTTTCTCTTATGTCTGCATATTGTCTTCTTAGACTGTGAAGAAAAAGGCATATCTGTCTGTTGTGAGTGCTGACAGGAATCCCCTCAAGTTCAATGAATTATTTGCTCTGGCTGCCCTGTATTCTAAGAACCTCTGGTGATGTCTGTTCTGGACTAAGTTGCTCCCAGTCCAGAATGGAGGACTTGCCTGTCAGCCTATGCATGTCCCGTACCTTCTAATAAATCGAATATAGCTGCTGGGATTGTTTGGGCATGCACATGTGTCTATACAAAAGTACAAGGTAGACACACAGATCTATATGTATGATTTTAAGGAGGGTGGACTATTTTAATAATCAGTCTTTGATTCTGAATGCCTTGAAGCTAACCCACTGGCTGAATAGACTTTTCAAATGAACAAGAAATAACAGGACAGAGTTTGCAAATTTTGTGTGCAAATTGTTTGAAGAATCTTTCTGAGCATGTAGTCTAATGGCCGGGTTGCTTTCTAAGAGCAAATATGCAGGAGGAATTTTCCTCTTTCGGCACTGAGCAAATATAGAACTATGTTACATATCTCATTGCAACCTACGGTCAGAGAGGATTTTATAGTATTTGCAGTCTGCCAGGGTGAGTGATAAGCTAACCCATTTCATAATTTCAAGCCTCACCTTTCAGCACTGTGATCCATCCTTCTCTGCTCAGGCAGACTGCCAGGCAGCAAAATTTTTCAGATGTGAACTTGGTAGGTAGACATTCCTACAGCAGTCCCACTTTGCCCTATATCACTCTCCTTTGCATATGGAATCGTTGCTTCTGATGGAGGGCAAGATTTTGTGCCATGGATGTTGATGGAGAGTCCATGCACTTGCATGTATTTTTTGCAGGCAAATATTTGAAGCACACTGTCCTTCCCAGTCTCTGGTCAACTTTCAAAGACGCCTATCCTTGTTAAATCTAGATCCATTTTCTCTGAATATACTCTCGTATTCCAACTGTCTGAGGCTGATGTAAAAGCTTATTTGGAAACAATAGAGTATATGATTTCAGGGCCTCAATCCTGTAGTAATTATTTGCACTGCCTTAAGTGCTAAGTGAAATATTTGTTTGGAGGTCAGAGTATATAATTAGAAAGTACCTGATCCTTTTGGCTTTCATTATCCCTTATGAGGGTGTAAACTGGCACAGATTTATGGAAAGCATTGAATTGTTATTATTTACGTAATGGCTGAGCCATGAAGTCCTAAGTGAAATTGAAACTTAGCTTTATTATAGACTGCAAGTGCCATGAGGCAGTTGCTCTCCAAAGAAACTCCCTGTTGAAATATAGGAGTAAAAAAAAGGGAGAGGAACAGACAGACAGAAGATAAAAGAGCCTTTCTCAAGGGATGGCTAGATTTTCTGAGGCCTAACACAGTGTCTTCTTAGTCTCTGGGTAATGCTGCCTCTTCAGCAGTTGTTTGCCATTTCACACCAGTGCAAGATCTGATCTTGTGAATCTGTTTCGAGTCTCTCTTCACAGTAGTGCTGAGAAACTGCAGCTCCCAAAGAAGTTCATGGGATTAGAGGATTAGAGCCCTGGGATCGCAGGATAGTTCAGGCTGGCATGGACCTCAGGAGGTCTGTAGTCCAAACTGCTTCTCAGAGTAGGGTCACTTGTGAGAATAGGTTGCTCAGGGCTTGGTCCAGTTGAGTCTTAAAAACCTCCAAGGATAGACACTGCGCAACGTCTCCAGGCAACCTGTCCCACCATTTAACTGTCCTCATTGAGAATTTTTTCCTAGTATTTAGATGGAGCTGGGGTTTGCACATAAATTTCACTAGTGTATTTGGGCTCAAATTAAAAAAAAAAAAAAAAGTATCAGAAATACTGAAAACAGTTTCCTTAAGTATTTCTTCATACGAGTCTTTTCAAGGCTAACCTCACAAGGGAACAGAAGACATGACCTGGGACAGACCTAATTGCAGTAGGAAGTGAAACTGTACGTGTTCATGTGCATGCGTCTGGAGAAAATGAGGACAGGTCTAGTACCTAACTACTCTACTACTTAGCTACAGTATACCAACCACAACTCAGCATGGTACAGAAGTGCCAGAGCTAGATGGGACTAACCTAGCAATAGGACCAAAAGAGTTTCAGGGGTAGCAACTCACCATTCACACCTGAGAGGCAGAACTTACTAGCTCAAATGCGTCTTGAATGTAGTGTGACCAGTCTGCCTTTAGACTTTGAGAAAACACCCTTGAATTTAAGATTTTAAATCTTACAGCTGTCACTGGCTCTGCTCCACTGTACAAAATACTCCTTTCTTTTAAAGCACGCCTAAATTGCAAGAATCAGGAATACAAGCATCCATAAAAGAGGAATGAGGAAAATGCCTACTCAAAGGTGGCTCAAGGAATATTTAAGTCAGCAGAAATAACACCCAAAGCACTCAAGAACTCAAAGCCCTGTGCTGAATCATGCAAATAATGGCTTGAAACCTGGCTCTCCCACACCACAGAATAACCCCACAAGGCTGGCCTCATTGACAGAAGTAGAGCCCCTTCTGGGTTTTGTGACTAGTACTGGAATTGCACTGTAAGGGTAGTCTGCCATTTCCTAAGTTCTTTTCATTTGATTAAAAATACACCAAATTTAAAGAAAACATTTTGTTCTAGGCTGAAGAAACCTTTTCTTTCAACCAGAAATACTATAATGCAAGCCAACAGGAATCCTGAAAAATTATAATTTCGGGATGACCCACGACAATGTAGCATGTACTTGTGAGCTATGATGGATTTTTTGGAACAATCAAGGAACTGAAAAAGCAGTTAGTTTCACAGATTTTAGCTTCTGTCTCCTTGAACCATGAATTAAATGTAGATCAAAGAACAATGTCGAAATATTTTAGTCCCAAAATAAGCTTTCAGGAATATATGATTATGCCAAAAACATTAACTAGAGTGGGCATTACTTAGCCCACACTGTAAATGAAATATATGCAAGTACACCAGATAGCTGTGAAATATAGAAACATGCAGATAAGATTAGTATTAATGAGAAGTCCAACCTTTTAATTCTTTATTTCTCTAGTTAACCACTCTGTGCATTAATGACAATGGAATATTTTATGAGTCATCTTCCACTGTGTTCACTTAATGTACTCATCATTCTTCCATCTAAAGGTAATTGTTTTCATACACGTATGTTTGCTGAGTGTTGAAATAGCAGTCAAGCACCACTGATTTCCTGCTCCCTGATTTTATACCCCTTTGTGTGATTAGAAACTGGGAACTTGGTTGTTGTTTCAGGGCAAATCCAAAGCACTGTGTTTTCTGACAGCTTGCATCAATGTATCACTTGCACTCGGTGGCTCATAGAGCCTATACAGCCCAGTGAGGTATCTGATTTGGAAGAAGAGTTGCTGGTTGGTCAGTCTAGAATAGCGCTTTAGCATACAAGGACAGGGATGGAGTTTGACATCCTCCTTCTCAGAAGATCTTTTAGGGCTCATGGTTTCAAGTAGCAGCCACCATCAGTTTATGATTTCACAGAAGCATGTCTTCTGCCACTGTCTTCCTCCTCACCTGAATGAGGGGTTTGCACTGGCCCCTTGTAGCTGATCCCCAGGCCCTTGAGCCATGTCTGAAGCCTGCCTTGTGTTTTGCACAGGGTGGTGCAGGCCAGTTACATAAGAAATAAATGTAGATTCTGTGAGAAATAATTTGGTGTGCTATTTATTAGAGCTAACACTATAATAGGAGGACAACATATACCCCTGAGTGGTGTAGCATCGAGCAGGTCTCTGATCCAAGCTCAGCATGCCATGCAGGTCCTATTCATAGAGAGTTTCTCTGGTTTTGGTCTTTCAAGCTATTATAGGATCTTCCTACAAGAAAAAAACTCTATTTGTCACTTCTAGAGCCAGAAAGAAAGGATGTTCTCATAAGAACTTCCTGCTGCACTGTTAAAGGCAAGGCCATGCAGGTGGCATAGGCAGGCGGTATGGTGGCTGCCTGTGGGATCTTCTGCTACACAGGGCTGCAGGCATCCACCTGCAGCTGGGGGACTGGTGAAGCCCAGCCCAGCCTGGTTCAGCAGCCACGCTGCCTCAGCCTTGCTGTGTGTGGATTGCTGCTTCCCTAGTTACCTGTGTCCTTCAGGCCAGGGGAAGCTGCAGTGCCTAATTGCTATTGCTTATGCAATTCAGTTAACTTAATTCTCTGCCTTCCTTTTTTTCTTTATTCCTTTTAATCCACTGCAACCAGCTAGACCCTCCACACACACCTTTCCTTTAAACTTTACTATCTGCTCTCTCACCCCTGATTGCATTCCAAAGCAGCACTAAAAGCAGTAGGTGCATTTTCAAAGGTGTTGTGAAAATTTGAACCCAGGACACTTTTGCTCCCCACTGCGTTTAGAAAAAGCTGCAAATACTCCACACTTCTGTGAATGCAAACCCCAGAAGGGCTCTTAAAGAAGCAGCATAGGGCTGCTAAGTAAACTTCAGATTAAGAGCCTAAATGCTTTTATGCATTTACCGAGACGCTGGTATTCTTCATAAAAACAAGTTACAGCACACTGGGCGTTAAGGAATAGCGGACTTTATGATTGCTGAGTATCACGGGCTGGTGATACAGCTGCTAACTGTGGCACTGGTTTCTGGTTCTAACCAATCTTGTGATACCCTAGAAGTGCTTCATAACAGTGTTTCAAGCAGTTTGTCCTACTTTTGAGGTTAACGACCAGTGAGATGATAGGAAGTGATAAAAGTACAAGCATCTAAGAACAACAGCCCTGAATATCCTTCCTTTACCAGACTATGTGCAACCCCTCTCCTACCTTTCCCACGAACCTCTTGAGAAGAGTTTGTTATGCAAACCTGCAAGATGTGGTTCACACTGTAATGGATGAAGTCAGTTAAACTTTAGGGCGTCTCTTATTTTTACAGTTAGTTACAAAACAAATTTATCTTTTTTAATTTTTTCTTTTTTTTTCTTTTTTGTAAATAACACATCATACATAAGAATAGCCAATTAAAGTGCAGCAGAAAAGAAAAGAAAAGAAAAGAAAAGAAAAAAGAAAAGAAAGAAAAGAAAAGAAAAGAAAAGAAAAGAAAAGAAAAGAAAAGAAAAGAAAAGAAAAGAAAAGAAAAGAAAAGAAAAGAAAAGAAAAGAAAAGAAAAGAAAAGAAAAGAAAAGAAAAGAAAAAAGAAAAGAAAAGAAAAGAAAAAAGAAAAGAAAGAAAAGAAAAGAAAAGAAAAGAAAAGAAAAGAAAAGAAAAGAAAAGAAAAGAAAAGAAAAGAAAAGAAAAGAAAAGAAAGGAAAAGAAAAAAGAAAAGAAAAGAAAAGAAAAAAGAAAAGAAAAAAAAGAAAAGAAAAGAAAAGAAAAGAAAAGAAAAGAAAAGAAAAGAAAAGAAAAGAAAAGAAAAGAAAAGAAAAGAAAAGAAAAGAAAAGAAAAGAAAAGAAAAGAAAAAAGAAAGAAAAGAAAAGAAAAGAAAAGAAAAGAAAAGAAAAGAAAAGAAAAGAAAAGAAAAGAAAAGAAAAGAAAAGAAAAGAAAAGAAAAGAAAAGAAAAGAAAAAAGAAAAGAAAAGAAAAGAAAAAAGAAAAGAAAAAAAAGAAAAGAAAAGAAAAGAAAAAAAAGAAAAGAAAAGAAAAGAAAAGAAAAGAAAAGAAAAGAAAAGAAAAGAAAAGAAAAGAAAAGAAAAGAAAAGAAAAGAAAAGAAAAGAAAAGAAAAGAAAAGAAAAGAAGGAAAAAGAAAAGAAAAGAAAAGAAAAGAGAAAAGAAGGAAAAAGAAAAGAAAAGAGAAAAGAAGGAAAAAGAAAAGAAAAGAAAAAAAGAAAAAAAGAAAAGAGAAGAAAAGAAAAAGAAAAGAAAAAAAAAGAAAAAAGAAAAGAAAAGAAAAGAAAAGAAAAGAAAAGAAAAGAAAAGAAAAGAAAAGAAAAGAGAAAAGAAGGAAAAAGAAAAGAAAAGAAAAAAAGAAAAAAAGAAAAGAGAAGAAAAGAAAAAGAAAAGAAAAAAAAGAAAGAAAAGAAAAGAAAAGAAAAAAGAAAGAAAAGAAAAGAAAAGAAAGAAAAGAAAAGAAAAGAAAGAAAAGAAAAGAAAAGAAGAGAAAAGAAAAGAAAAGAAGAGAAAAGAAAAGAAAAGAAAAGAAAAGAAAAGAAAAGAAAAGAAAAGAAAAGAAAAGAAAAGAAAAGAAAAGAAAAGAAAAGAAAAGAAAAGAAAAGAAAAGGATAAATTTCAGAAAGGTTGCTCTTCACAGAAGAGCTAGTTTCAGGTATCATTGTTCAAACTTTGTATCATAGACCAAAAAAAAAAAAAAATTTAATATTTTATCTTCAGAGTTTGAACTCTGAAATATACTGAAAATATTCCCTTAAAGCAAGTAGAAAAGACCATACCAGAGCCTTTTTTAAAGACATCATAGTTAACAGTGCGCAAATATCTTGAATAGCATGTTTCTCTTTGAGCTTTGGTGAAAGGTCTAAGAAAGAGAGGGAAAAAAAGAGGAATTGATAGAAGGAGATGAAAAATGTAAAAAAAAATAAATATAGAGAAAGTTGAATTAGATTTGCTATATTTAAAGTCCCATTAAGAAAAAGACATGGCATACATATTTATATGCCCAGTGCATTTCTTGAAATTTAGGGCCCAGACTATTATAGGAAGTAATTAAGGAAGCAAAAATATCCAGGCATAAGGTTAAACACATACAAAGTATGCAAAATTTGCAATTATTTTAATAACAACAACAAATCAGGCATTCAGCATGGATTTTGTTCACACATTCTGCTTGTTTTATCCTTTTTTATGGTTACCATAAAGTACAGGATAGTACCTTTGGTTAATGAAGAACTTGCAGTAAGCTCCAAAAAGCTGAAGCATATAAAGAAATGCAATGAACAACCCTGTATTGTGGCCAAAAGCTGAGCTCAAAAGTAGCCAGAAATTGGCCAGGAGGGATTATTTGGATAATGCTGGGTAGTTCTAAGGCACTACTATCATTCAAGCATAATACACTCAGTCTTGCAAGGCATTCAGGAAAGAAACTTATTGACTTCTCCAAGTTAATTAATTTATGCAGGTCTGCCTGCCTGCTAACTTCTGAGTTATTTACACATTTGTTATTACAAATGCACTTTGTTGTGTGTTTCAGCAAGTTACATTCCAGAAAGTGAAATATGGAATCCTTCTGGTAAGACTCCACCAGCTCCTGCAACTAGGACATTTCCAGGATTGCCAAAGGAAAAGTGAAAACTGTCCTGATTTCCATCAGCCTAAAGAAGACGATGTCAGTCTCACACTTGAGTGCTTCCTTGGCTATTACACTTCCGCCCTGCCATCAGGATGAGATTGTTAAAATGTTAAGTTCTATGTCTGCATTAGCAGTTCTACTAGGGCTAGAATTAGTTTTTATAGAAGCCTCAGAACCTATTGCGGCAACTAAAAATATTTTATTGAAATGTCATAATGGCAGATTAAAAAGCATAGGGTTTTTTTCAGGTCACTGGTGGAAGTTGACTCCTTAGCCTGCTGATTTGCTGGACCTATTTAGCAAGTCACAGTTTTTTCCATGGTTAATAAAAAGCTAGCAAGTCCTTTCAATCAGAAAATAATTCTATGTGCTATTTCTAGTTCTGCCTTTATCTTTGAAACTAATATTTCTACTTATTGGGGAAAAGGGAGAAAAAGTAAGAGAAAGAGAATTTCCATCCATAAAGAAAGATGGAAAAAAAAAACAACAACAAAAAAAAACAACAAAACAAAAAAAGACAGAAAGGGGACAGAAAAAAAATAAAAAGAAATTAATAAAATAAATAGTCGACCTTTTTGCTGCAATACCTTTTCTTCAACATGCTTGCCAAAGTTTCCAACTGATGTTTTTCATGGTGACATGTCACATGTTGTGTCAGTCATATTGTATTACATTAGCAGAAGTGACTGACAAACCCCAAAGTGACAGCGCAATGCAACACATCATCGAGAAAATTAGAAAAAAAAAAATGTTTCTCCAAAGTGCAATGAAAAGGATCCTTTTAAAAACTCCTCCTAATTGTTCTCTCTGACTGCTAAATTCTGTAGGATCGGTGAGCCTTTTGTGAATCATTCAGGAAGGTCTATAGTTTTATTTAAATGAGTGTCTTGGAAGTGGGTGAAAGTATGAGTATGTGTGTCATGGGGAGATTAGAACTTTACAAAACAGTGTGTCCACATAAAAAGTTACATTTTTGGCTGGCCTGACAAGCGCCCAGAGTTGTATATTCTCCTACAAATCTGTCATCCTTCATCTTTTTCCTCTTACCATTTCATTCAAGGGACTCTGTCCTAATGTACTGTACACAGAACTATGTGAACTCATGCTACTCTAGCTTTAAGATGCCCAAAAGCTGGTTAGCATGGGAACCTGTGGAGAGGCAGAATACTGTAGCCTGGTATCTGTTATCTGTTTTCATTTTGGCAGTGCTCTGGACACAAATCCATGCATAGGATTCTACCTGTCATAGCACATGTGGTCAAAGAGGAAAGCATTTCTAGTGAAATATAATAGAAAGATGACATCTCTCTCAAGAAAAGTCCAAGTTGGAAATGTTGTAGCTAAGTGATAACAAAAGCAGGATGGACACTCTTCCCTTTGACTGAAGTCTGATTATTGTTGACAGAGCTTAAATCTTTAATTTAACAGGGTTAATTTTAATTGACAAATGTGACCTTTAAGCTGAAATAACAGGGGTCTTTTGCTAGCTGAATGGAGTCAGTTAAAGCAGCACCATCTAAGTTGGGACTTAGATTTACTAATATATTTCTATTATGTGACAAATTACTGCATAAATTGAATTGTCATAACTACCCTTGGACACAGCTAAACCACACTAAATACAAACAAGTGAGATGTTCACTCAAGATGTAATAGTGTCTAAGTCCATATCCGTATCCAAATGCTAACTTTATGTACATGGCTCAGCCGAGCTGACATGTCAAAATGTTAAGCTTTGACTACTTAACCATATGTCTGAGGTTTCAAAAGGAGAATTTCTGCATATGGAGACAGATTTATAGAATTTTAAAGCCAGGTAAACTGCATCAATAAGGTTAATTAGAGGGCAGTGTAGCAGATCATATCAGTGTGAATTTCAGGTCACTTGTGAACAAGTTGGCTTTTGAAAACATACCAAAGATCATAAGGCCCAGACAAAGCATAACCTGTAGTCAGAATTGGTATATAATGTATGTACAAATATGACTTTATCTTACCTTCATGCTTGTTTGAGCTCCTTGCTCTTTTGAGTTGGACTAGACTCTTAGAGTGTAATTTATTTTAGCTATTGGTGCATTATGGGGAAGGAAAAATACAGAGGATTTAGGAGGCTGTAGAAAAGACTCAGCTATGTTCCAAGTCAGTCAGGAATATGTGTGAATATAACACATGAAAGTTCCTTCTGATCTGGCATCTTCATCTGCTGATTTACTGAGCTGGGGCAATGGACATGTATACAGAGGTAGTCTGATCCCTTTAGACAAATCTACTAACCTTTTTGATTCACATTGTAAGTAATGGGTGGGATCTTGAAGGATTAAGCCTTAGATGTAACATTCAGCTGCCTGAAACTGATGTGGGCAGATGCTCTGTCTTAATTCTCCATGTCCTACTCAATCTGTGTGAATATGTGGAAAGCCATTCTTCTCGTTCTTGCTGAAAAGTCATTCTTGCTCAGATTCCAGAGGGAGAAATTATTACTGATGATACTGCTTGCAAACATCTGGCCAAAAATGTTATTTAATAGGTATATTTTATAATGAAAATGTGTTGTTCTATGCTTTATAACAGGAACTAATAACCACCGGACATAGCACATGACTCCTAAGCAAGTCAGGTTCTTTTTTGGCATACACAGCCTCTCTCTTCCAACGCTGTGCTAAACTTTCATTTATCATGCTGGACGAAGCCGACACAGGCTAAAGTACCAGTGAAGTCATTAAGGGGTGCATGAATTCAGGGGGAAGAAAGGGACAGAAGAAAAGAAAACCTGCTTTAGAAGACCTTTTCTTTTAAGTAGTCCATGTTCCTTGTCAAAAGCTTTTGGATGCATGGTCTGTTCCAAAATCTTTTTGTGGGTTTTGCATACAAATTCTGCAGAAGGCAGAGGGAGAGGGGAGGGACAACACAGCAGGGCCTAAGATGCCAGGATGAATCTAAAGTTCCATTGAAAAATTCTGCCTGTCTAAAATAGGATTATTATTTTTTCAAACTACAGAGGAATAGACGGGTATTGAAAAAATACCTACTGCTTCCTTTTTCTTGTGGCTGGCTGCAAAGCACCTGCATGGCTGCAGGTTGAGATGTGGCAGATAATTAGTGCTGGGCAGACTTCAAAATGTTTGCAATATGAGTCTAAAAAGTTTGTGTGCTTATCCAAATTTCTTTGGTCTAGAAACAGGGTTGACAGACAAGCTTTCTTCTTTGGAGATTCTTGCCACCACCTGATTGTCAAAGACTCTGAAATATTGCAAGAATAAACTCTTGTGTGATGTGTCAGTAATTAGGCTTTTGAGTTCTGTTTGGATTGGGGTTTTGCACACCAGCATAGCTGTAATGACGTCAGCTCAGGATATGCCTCATAAAATTCAAAGGGAAGCTAAAATAAATCAGCATCAATGTAGTTCAGTCCTTTTTTATCTTCAAGGAGCAATCAGCCTAATTTGAGTTTAGTTTGAGGTTTCAGCTGCTTGGGCCAGTCATAGAACAAGCTTAAAATGAAACCCGCTAATCCAAGGACCTTGCAACTTCAAGAAAGTGCTGATCTCTATCAGCAAATATCACCTGAGTAACATATGTACCATTGACTTAACGAGATCACTGGGACCGTGCAAATGTACATTGTGACTGGTTTAGCAGGGGTTTGAATTCCATCCATTTTGATTCATTTTCTTCTTTTTTTTTTTTTTAAAAATCCTGTTGTTTTGTTAGGTAAACTATAGTCTGAATGCCATCACTATGACTTTATATTGACTCTGAGATCCTAACTTGTCCTCCAGGCTGCTGGACTCTTTGGGAACACCACAGGGGAGAGGTGTTGGGCCTCCTCTGGAAGAAGCCTATATACACCTACTGTTAACCAGATGAAGATAAACTCTAGACCGCTTGCATTTTAGCTGAAGGTGATGGATGTGCACTGCAACCAAATGTGAACACAGTTAAAACAGAGGAGCATATGATAGCTGGACACAGTTAAAACAGAGGAAGATATGACAGCAGTGAAGCACTGACAAAGACTAAAGGTTTTTGAATTTGAAATGAAAGCCTCTACAACTGTTAAAAATGATAATAAAAAAGTGACACCTTTTGTCATGTCAACAGTGATGATGCAAACATATTTATAGCCCCAATGCCCAGCTTTACTGGAAGATGAGAAAGACACAAAAAGATGCCATTCCATGCCCAAAGAACACTGGCAGGCTGCAGAACTAACAAGGACTGCAGAGCTAGTCTTTCTGC
The DNA here is from genome assembly GCA_039720435.1 of Amazona ochrocephala. NCBI lineage: Eukaryota > Metazoa > Chordata > Aves > Psittaciformes > Psittacidae > Amazona > Amazona ochrocephala. The sequence continues at coordinate 46,183,319 of CM077882.1, forward strand.
TGACTGCTTCTGACTTGAGGATGTGAGTGCAGAACTGAGAGCATCACAATGACCACAGTGTGACTAAATATGGCTGGAAATGAAGCAAATCTAAGTTTATCTTGCTTCCACATTGCTCTCTGGGAAATGGGCTCAGCTGCATGCACCTAAGTGATCCTCAGACTGGTTTCAAATTTGCAGCTGTTTTATTATCTGATTTTGCTTTCCTTTCTAAAAGCTGTTCATGCGTCAGCTGCAAATATTCCTACTTGGTGTCAACAGATCCACAAAGGTAGGCTACTTGTTTTGCTACCAAAATGTAACACAGAAACCATCACCTTCATTAGATTTGTTACATAATGGGGTAAAGGTATCATCTGGGCATGGTTCAGTTTAAATATACTTTAAACCAGTCTTTAAAAGGCACTAACTCCACCATGCAACACTTTTATGACACTAGGGAATCCTCATTTTGTGACCACTCTGATGGATATGAATGCTCAAGTCAGTATTCACAGAAAGCCGAATTCAGGGTTTTGAAAAGAAGCTGTGATATCTTTAGTTTATTATTTAATCAGTGGGCCAGTCTCAGTCTTGGTTTTATACTCATGACTGACTGCTGAAAGCCTGAAAGGCAATGTTTGGTGACAGTAGAAAGGGAAGTAGGCTGTAATTTCTCCTATGCATTCCCCTGACCCACCACATGCTCAGAAGAGGATGTGATAGGCTTATCTGCATTTTGATTCTATTCAATAGCCATTGTCTCTGAAAACACGCAAATAAAATAATGAATACTATGATAAAACAGAGCAGGAAAAATCTCTCACTATTTAAAGCAGCTGTTTGGGTGCCAGCTGCTTAGTAGCAAATACATCTTCAACGAAATCAAACAATCCAGCAGGATTTATTGACGGCTAACAATTGTTTTAAATACAGTCTGGTAGGCTGGGCTGTTTGCATCCTTTTTTGTCCAATTAGTTCAGTTGGTATGAATTAGAGATACTTTGCTATTATCCTAAAAAAAAAGGCAGCTCACTAGACAGCACAGTATTTTCCTCCAGAATAAAGTGTGGGAGAGGTGCATAGAATAAAAGATTTTGATGCTATTCCAGCTGTTTAGGGGAAGGCAGCAGTGTGCCTTTGTCCTTCCACTTCAGCAACTGCAGTTCAAATCCATCCTGAGATCATGAGTGAAGAAGATGCAGTGTTCTCTCCTTGGAGCCTGTTGAACAGTGTAAAGGACAAGGACCCCTGTGTTTTCATGGCACTTCAGAGCCAATTTCTGCAAGAAGGATAAGAGTCCTGTGGAAACTTAAATCTTTAGGCTGACCCCTATCTATTCTATTCTTGCTAACACTGAGGGGAAATAAATCAGCACTAATGCAAGCTGATGGACTTGATGGCGCAAGAAGTCATTTCAGCCCTGTTTTCTATGAATTTAGGAAAATCTGCTGTTGGCTTCAAGATTGAACAAGTTCTATTTCCTGACAAAGCTCTGGCTTTTCACACAATTACATACCAGTCATATCAGTTCTAGTTGGAAATCCCTAAGCACCTAGCTGTTTTCAGTACACCTGCACAGCCATTAAAGTCTTCACTAAGAGGCTGATCATACCGGGCTTTTAGATTCAGCAAAAACTGCCTCTGATTTCCTGGGTGTATTTAATATGAAAAGATTGAAAGCTCAGGCCCAAACATGCATGCTGTATGCAGCAGAACTATGTGAAGTTCATTGCTGCTGATTTCACTATTTTTTCTCTGCTTCAGTGAGCATGAGAAATATTGTATTGTAAGTATTGGACACACCTCACATAACCACAGTACCAAGCTGAGATAACCATTCAAAAGCACATACAGCTAAAAAAACAAATGGAATAGATAATTGACTAAAAACACTAATGTGTTTTTTTGAATGATGTGTTTAGACAAACAAGTGCTGGCGCACAATATATTGAAACTAAATGGTAGTTTGAAGCTGTAGATGCTTGGGCCCCACACTGTGGGGTAATTCTATCAAAATGTTCACAGATAAATGGCTTTGTTAAGCCTTTGCTCATATAACAGCTATCCACAGAAGCAGACCTGTCATCATTATGGTTATTCAAGTGTGCAAGAACTGCTGACACCAAGTGTGCCGAATGGGACTCGTATATATTTTCAAACTAAATGGTTCACATGAAACATACTAGTTTATCTGAGACTTGCAATCCTTTTCAAGTGCATTGTGCTTAGTTCTGCATCCTTACATTGGATATATTTTGATCCATATGTGAGTATGGTAGCAGCACACACTTTACACCATAGAGGACCCTGACCCATTGCACAACCTGAAAAACTTGTAGTATCTTGTATTCAGTTGTATTCAACTTGTATTCAGCTCCAGATTTGAACTCACCACTGTAGACTCATGTCTCAATCTGCTTGCATAATCGAATCTAGAGCATGTTTTCCTCTAGGCATTTTATCCTATCAGATATCATGGTTCAGGTTTTTGTGTCTGTTCTAAAATGAGTGGTAATCTCTTGTTCACTGGTGCATTACTACTCAGGTGGCTGTAGTGGGAGGGTGTGATCATTACATGGGTACACTTCCAGTTGTACAACACCTTAAACCCAAAATTGTCACTACTACAGTGAGGTTAAGAGAGTGGGGTACCCTGATATTTCTCTGCCTATTGCTTCAAAGAAAGTTTCAACATGTCTTCCAGCAGATCACCTGTGGTATAAAAAAAGCCCACTTCTCAGGTATGGCTTTTGCTTAGCAGTTAGCTGACGTTGAAAATCAGTAAGATCACTAAAACCACCAGCCTAGCTCAGCGTCTGATAAAAAGTCATTGGCTATTGGTTTTGATACAATTTTTAAATGCTATGCAGAGCAGAAAACCATGTATTAAAATATATGCTGTCAGTGAGGAAAGTCTTTTTTGACACTGCGAGCTCATATGCACAAGGAGGAATAGCTGTTACTGGTACGGCTGCAGAGGTTCCCATGTTTCTCTGTACCTCTTCTTTCTTTCAGAGTTAGTTGCTCCTGAAGGAGGTCTCACAGATGAGGGTTTTTTAAAAGATGAATCCTAATCCTGGGCTCCACTACCTGGGGGTAGCAGCTGTGAGAATAGCTGGCATGTCACTGCAGTGGTGGCAGGATCCTCTGAGAACGCTAGGGTGATCAGGAGTGGGTGAAAACCATCTTGATCATCTCTCATTATTGCTCAAATACCATAGCAGAAAGAGAAGACCTTTGCAGTAAACACTTGGTAGAACTGCATTATATATTCCAACAATTTAATTCCATTTGTTGCAGGATTTGTAAGAATATACACTACGTCATGGTTTAACATTCACTGATACTTCATCTCCATTCAGTGGCAGGTACACTGACAGACCTTCCGAAACACTGTCACTACTACAGCAGGGGCCACAAATGAGGATTCAGGCCTCCTTGTGCCAGGCACTGTGTAAACACTTAGTCATAGACATTCCTTGAGTTTTTACACATTAGCTAGATGAAAGCTGGGGAGGGAATCAAAGGCAAAAGGAGACTACATTTCTCTTTAGACTCATGCATTGAAGAGATGCAAATTCTTTTGAGCCTCAGAGTAGTAGCTCAAAGGCATGTTTCAGGATCAGCTATAAATTATATGCAGCATTTTATATCCAGTTGTTGCCTTACTGCTAACCCCCAGATATAACTCTGTAGATTACAATAGCTTTTTCTAAATTCTTTAGAAGAGTAGGAACACTCTCATTGTAAAGACACAGCAAAACTACTAAATATAGTAAAAGTAAGGTTTTTACTACTTTAAAGACTGAATGGAATGATCTAGTTAATATTTCAGATTCCATTGATATAGAAATATATAGCGGTAGCAGCAGACCTGCATGTCTTTCAGTAACAATATTTATATTCCATGACCTAAGAACTGAACTACAGTTGAGTCCCTGTGGTGCTATATGTTGGACATAAACATATTCTTATTCCCACACAAGCCAAAAGCAGAAAATATTTCTTTTCCAGTGTTCCAATTTATGTGAATGTAAATTAAAATCTTTGTTGAGTTTCAGGTAGTTTATTTGTTACTTCCTCTTCAGGTAGAATATAACAGCTGACCTGACCCTGTAAAAACCAGCTGCATCTTGGTAGCACTTGAAAACACACAGCGTTTTTATGTTTGTTATGAAAAGAATCTAAATAGCAAAGTTGGGTAAAGCATGGGAAAAAGTCCAAATACAAGGAAAAATCAAGGGTGGAAGAAATCCGATCAAGTGCAGACTTCTGTAACTTACGCAACATAGCTCCTCCTAAAGCAGAAATTCAGCTAGATGAGACAAATTGTTCCCTAAAGATGCCTGTTTCTCTCAATTGACGCTGAAAGGTATAGAGGTAACTGGCTTATGTGCCTACACTGTAGATCTTTAAAGTTAAATATGATCAGTCCCATTTGACATGACCTGTCTCAGGTCACAGCAAAGTTTTCTGGTGGGTCTAAGGACAGAGGTAGATCTGTAGTTCAGCTTCTTGCCAGGAAGCATGGGACTCTCTATCCAGGCTTTTTTATTAATTCTGCATTATCTGCATCACTTGAAGAAAAGGCTAAACTGAGCTCAGAGTTGCTTTAGTTAAGCATAGTGATCCTGACTTGCTCCTTTCATGAGAAACAAACACAGAAAGAACTCCAGATTTTCCATTTCCCCTTTCCTGAATGTTGCCTTCAGTGCTAATTTGAAAAACAGTGATGGAAAGAGAATGACCTGGAGAAAGGTAGATGCTTTTAAAAGTGCCTTTGACACCACAATCACAAAGAGATTTTCTATATCAAGAATGTGTGGGGATAGATTCTAAGCAGAGGTGTTTCACATTCCTTAAGCGTATGACTCGGATGTGGTTTTGTCACTTTCAGAATAAATCAGTGCGTAAACCCCCCTGCTCCAAATTTCCTACACTTTTTTTTTTTTTTTCTTAATTCTCAGCGTAGGTCATTTCCTCCAAGCGCTTTTGCTTTGTAGAATCACAGAATGTTTCGGCTTGGAAAGGACCTTTAAAGATCATCCAGTTCCAATTCTCCTGCTGAGGTCAGGGAAATCTTGTACTAGATCAGGTTGCTCAAAACCCTGTCTAGCCTGACTTTAATGCTTACCTTCCACTGAGATGCACTTACAATTTCCATGGCACCAAATTCTCCCCAAAGTTTGCTAACATGACAACAGAGAGTCTCCAGATAAATGGGGATTGAACATATCCAACTTCAGAATTTATTTCAACTCATAGCCCTCAATTCTCTGTGGCATGTTGTCAGATTAGGAGTTCGAATTTCATATTTTTTCTTTTTCAGTTTTAATGAGATATCTAGAAACTGACATAGCAACTTTTTGTATCAGTGCAGTGGACATGCAACACAGTATTTTTTCCTATTTTCTACCACTCTAAAATCTCTTAAAAGAACTGATGAGTAGTTTCAAGCAGATTGATTTATAACACTGATACACGCTAGAAATTCTTTCTGTCTTCACTCTTATTGGTTGTTCTTTTCAACATGTGACATGACCTAGAAGCAAGCATGTTTCATTTTTGTGTGTTCAGGCACATAACTGCTAATTATACACATGCAATTTGGCATCTATAAAAACATCTGTCATTTGTAAAAATCAGGCTCCAGTATTTTAACCAAATTCTTACAAAGTTCTCTCATTTTGTCTACTTAAGAACACTTAGCATTGCAAATTTGAAGGAGTAAAATCCAGTCTGGCTTCAAAACCTTGCAATGTAACTAACTGAGACTTTCTAAAAAAAAAACATAATTTGCAAGAGAGCATGCTATTAACATATTAATACTCTGACCCTTTCTGCATGAGGGTCGTGAATTCAGTTGTGCTAAATCTGAAAGATGCTGTAACAGAAGTAAGAAAGTGAGGTAATGTAGCTCAATTATATCAATCAAAATGTTGCTGTGTTCAAAGGCAAGGATTAGTGTTAATAATTTTTCTCCAGGGAAGAAAATTCTCAGTCCAGGTTCCTTTAGGGCCTGTAGATCCTTGTCAAGATGCAAAAAGGAAACTACTTGTGTAACAAGGTCATTTCAGCTTCTTTTGTTTGGCAAGAATGGTCTGTGAGACAAAACATTAGGAGATGCTTTCCTATGTAACTGCAATTTTATTATCATTGAGTACATTTGCTAGGGTCATATAAATATATTCATAAATAGAAATTTCTTAAACCTTTAAAAACTCTTCTAAAAACACAAAACCATTCTTCAATATTGGCTCAAGACTCCAAAATTCCATTTATTATTATTATTGTACAATGGAATAATAGTTATAGAAAGTGCATATATTGCATGGGTATTACTGCATTTCTCTTCATGCATGTACACGTCATTTCTAAATTGTTTGCTATGTGGCAGTAACACAGAGTAGCCCAAGCTGGACAATACAACTTAGACATGCTATTTACTATTTACATTTGGAATAGGAAATAAGTGCGTGTGCAGTCAGTTTATAAAAGAGTTTACCTCCCTTCTTTATTGTTATAATAATGTTATAGTATAGAGAAGCGCAAGCAGAATTAAAGATAAGTATGCAGCAATTGCAGCTCCAGCAGATGAACAGCTTCTGTAAGTTTGATGTCACTGATGAGTTTTAAGGATGCTAATAAAGGCCAAATCAGAGGGGAATGCATCCAAGTCTGATTAAGCTTTCTCGACCTGCTGTTGAAGATAAAAAAGACTCTTGTCACTGCCCCTTCAGCTCCTGCCACAAGCCCAGGAGAGTGGTACCCCAACTCGTCCACCTCCAAATTTTTTTTTGCCTATCTGGTCTCATTAAAATATGTGCTGATACTGTTGTGATGGCTTTGCTATGTTTCACTGAAAGCTCCCTCTTTACATAAGGCAAATATTTGAATTAAGACAAAATATGGTGGTACATAATGGAAAGCAGAAAGGAATGGGAGCATGGGAGGTTCCTGTGCTTTCTATTCACTGTGTGCCTGGCAATTCTTAACTTCATTTATGTACGGCTGAGTCAGATACAAAGCTTGCCACATGTAAATATTTCCATTCTTAAGTTTATTCCCATTTCAGTTATTTTGAATTCTTCAGGTGAATAAAGATGCTTGTATTACTTTGAAAGTTATTGACAAAATACATGCTGTATTATTTCCCTATTAACAACATGCAATTATTTGGGAATAAATTTTTGTGTATTAGTATATGTAAGAAGGTAAAATAAATAATTCATACAAAAACATACTGTGCATATTATGTTTTTTCCAGTTATTACATGAATATGTTATTAACATGCTTAAGCTTCTGTAGAGGTTTCATTTTTTATATCTTTTCTACATACTTCTTTTTTTTCCCTGTCCTTATGAAGTTTCTAGCATCTAAATAAATTATGTCACTTTGAAATTTTTTTGTGGGAATTAGAGCCATAAAAATTAGGTCTTTGGGGGAATGGGTTTAAATGACTTCCTGGTTTCATAGGTGTGTGATTTTTTCTCTCATTCATTATAGGTTTGTATTGTTAACAAGGTAGAATAGAAACTGAGGTTTTGTTGATGTTGTTGAAAGAGCAAGAATTGTGATTTCTGCTGTTATGCAGAAACAAACAAAACCAACATTTTCCAATTTTGCCCAATATACAGCTCATAAAATGCCCATGTTTAATTCTTTATTGTCTCAAAATGCCTTTTTTCCTGTTTTATTTTTAATCACAAGACAACAGTAGTTCTAGATGGTAGCCAAAATTTCAGTAATTGTCCAGCTTTAATGTAACGTATCAATTTTTTTAAGTGACGCATCCTCACTTTAGACATGTTTCCAAGAATTTGTCTCCTACGAAGTCTCATTTCCTAGAATAAATATGTAATATCAAGTAATTTATAATAGTTCTAGTGCATATCTTTCCTCAGTGTATGTCCTGGGTTCAGCTGTAGCTGGACTTATACCACAACAGTGTATTGTGTTACTACTGATTTACACCAGTGGAAAGGTGTAAATCAAGTAATACTAATTGCTCATATGAAGCAGAGTGCAGAAATACTTCAGAGTGGTCAGCAGTGTGACAACAATTTTTACATTTTTTTGTCTCTGTTTTTTTAGTAGATTTTGTTCCATTTTAGTATTGCAGCTCAATTTTCAGCAGGATAAATTTTAAATGTTAAGTTAGATTATATAAATTTTGTACTTTTCTCATTTATTAGTATACCAAGTTACTTAAACCTCTGACTTCATGTGTTCCAGTTCCTTAGAATAAGAGTTTACAGGTCTATAGATCTGAATGGCTAGATTTTAATCTTATTGGGCTTTATGCAGCTATGGGTAGGGTATTGGGTCTGGTTGCCTGTTAACAAGGAACTCTGTCGCTAATTTCTGGTACTAAAGGAAGACAGAAGGAGACTTAATCAAGTGGCTACACTTCTATTCTTAAAAATAAAATTGAAAAAAACATCTCAGACTTCAGGAGAAAGAATTAACAATTGGACAATTTTAAATCTCTCAGAAAAAAAATATGACTTCCAGATAGCTTTTAGACCTTATAACAGGATTCATTTGATTCTGTACAGCCTTTAAACAGGTGACTGTACTTATTTATAGTAAATCATTTAGTAGGGATTTTTTTGTCACTTGCAGAGAGGAGCTTTATTTTCCAGTCTTTTCAAGTGACATTCATCTAATACAATGTGGATGTTGAAAATATATTTCTGAGTTAATCAATTTAAGCTTCCTTTATAGTCAGCAGAAAGAAACAGCTATTTTTCTGAGCTGTATATCTCATTAAAAAGTAGATGCCTCAAATAGGTCCAATGACTCATGTTTTAGAAGTTCTTATATGTCTTTTGACTCTAAATGGGCTCTAAACTGACTAGTTCAGAGATAAAGATCTACTCTGTTCATTCCTGAAGCTGGGTGAGATGAATCCTGCACTCTTTATCTACCCACAAGAATTCTGAGATTTTTTGGCTTACAAAAATGTGCTGACATATCCTGCTCTATTTAAGTATACTTAAGAAACTGAGTGATGTTTCTCTAGGTCTGTCAAAAAAGTATTAATAGACATCAGCAAAGAGGGATGGTTTATGTTTAGTTTCATCAGCACACACTCGTTTTGAGCTTGAAGTAGTTCTGAATGTTTCTGTTCAGGGCTACACAATGAGGTCATGAGAAGAGGAGGAAGCAAAACCTGCATCTGTTTCCCCTTGTGCTTCTTGAATAGGGTGTGAAATTGTGCTAATGTAATTCCATTAAAATCAATCATTTTTAGTATTCTCAACCTAAGAAACAATTTTGCCATTTGCCTCCACATAACACTGCATCTTTCAGGTTATTACCAGCAGTGTGAAAAAGACACAGATGCAAACTTATCAAAGACTAACCAAGACAGGATATCTCTGATCCCTTGATTCCCTTAGGGGAACTCCTTCTACTTAATGCTGTGCAAGCTAGTTATTTTCTCAAGCTCTCTGGAGGCTTCTGAAATTTATTTCCAAAGGTGTCTATTCATAATAAGTTGCTTCATATATACTATTTTACATTTATTTATAAAGTAGAATATTTTTTTTAATCTTGTAGGCCTGAGATATTTCTTTCACCCTAATATTCCCCTACTCTGAGATAACCTCTTCTGAGGGGAGAAAGGTGCGTTAATTTTGCAGATTTTCTCATGTTTCTCATGAAGGATTAATGTGTGCTGACTCACTCATTTAGCAGAAAATTCAGTTAAAAATGCTCTGATTTTTGCAGTATATAACCATACCTACATCTCAAAGGAAATCTGTTTTTAAGGAAACCTTTTTCAGGCATTCATTCCATAGCAGCATAGTTTTCAAGTATGTTAACTCTTATTGATTAAAAAAAACCTTGCAGAGACACATAGTAACACGTCAATGGCTAAACCAATAAAAACAAATAGCATTGTAACTGGTCATACATAATGGCTGATTCTCAATGGGTGTATATCATCTTCAGTTCATTAACTTCAATGCAGTTAAATGGATTTTACATCAACCCTATATCCAAGTTTAATGTGTGAATCTGCTAAATAAAAAAAAAAAAAAAAAGGAAACAAACTTATTGAGAGATTGGGATTTGTAAGCATTTTTTGATGCCTGCTTGGCAGAGGCTCAGTACTTCTCTATGAAGGAATTCTACCTTTTCTAAAATATTTATGTCACTTCTTGACACCCTAAATTCTTCAGGAGGAAAAAAAAAAAAAGAGAGTGCTTTTCACTTTTCTTATCAGACTTCCCTGGATCTGTCTTTATTTTAGTTTTACTTCCTTTTAGGGCCTGTGAAAGTTTCTAGGCAAATAGTCCTGGAGATCGCAATGTTTGATGTATCAGAGCATAGTAAGCACCCATGATGTGAGCTTCCTCTTCTAAATTGCCATTTCTGAAGCCAACAGCCACAAATTAATGGGAGAACACAGCATAAAATCTGGGCTGTAATTTAGCATGAGGGGAACGGAGCTAAATGCTTCAGTTTTTCTGCTAGACACCCCAGTGCTCTACTTCAGCACTGAGGCCTTGCCAAATCTTAGGGTTATGATAGAAGCATAGACTCTATCACAAATCTCATTGCTATTTCTGATGACAAAAGCATCCTGGACACTCTAGGCTTCAGGGTGATATAAAAAGGCATATCTCCACTAAAACCAGGCTCTCACGCTGACCAGCTACCCCTGCATTCTTTCTTTCTCTATACAGATACACCGTAGAGGTAGGAATTGCAATAAGTTGCTCCTTCTTATGTCTCCCCTACAGCAGCTGTGACTGCTTAAAATTTTTGTCATGGTGTTTTGGTGTTGAATGCAAAATAAAAGAATAAACAAATATTAAAACAAAGGCAATGAAAACAACATACAGACAGGCTTTGGACTGCAGATGTAAATCTTGGTACTTATCTGAAACTGTAACAATCCTTAAAACTGTTCAAAAAACAAGATTGTGATGAGCTGGACATAGCTCAAATTAAAGCGCAAAAATATTGTGTGATACTTCTTGAAAATGCTCCTTCCATTTCCTGTCCTTGGTAAAATTATCAGTGACACAAACAACTGTATTAATAATGAGGGAAATTTTCTCCTTCTGTAGCTAGTCCGCTCAGGAAGAAATAATGTATTTAATCTTTTGCTTCACAGGTGGTTAATACTAGGAGAGTATTTCAGTGATGAGACTGCCTTTAATAGTATGTCCCCAGGTTTTATTTTATACTTTTTTATATTATTAGTGTCAGTTTTGTGTCTGTGTATTGAGTATATCAGTGTACATGCACAGCAGTGTCAACATACATTGTGTTAGTAAAGTCAAGAACAAGGTGCTTACAGATATGTGATATGCTTACTGGGTAATGTTTCAACACTCATGTTTCGTACTAGTGGCCAAGGCAGTGTATTTGACACAATTTGCCTTTATTCTACACACCCAAAGAATTAAAAATAGTGCAGTTAATTTTATTAATTTTCTGCTGTTCTTATTTATGTGAAGTAAGGTCTAACCATCAACTTACCCTTCAGACATGATATGCTCTTTTCTGTCTCTGGGTATATCTAAAATTGAGATAAACTTGCTCAGGTCCAGAAAATGTCTTGACAATGCAGTATAGCAAATTTGATGAAAAGGAGGATAACTGGGTGATACAGAATTACACACTACCCCTGTTAAACAGTTTCTGGTGATCAAGCTACCATGATATCTATTCTGTATCCTGTACTGTGTAATATTTCCATACCTAGACATTGTCTAGTGAGTGTTAGTTGGTGCTGTTCAAAACTTTACCAAGGACGATGTTAACGATTAAGCAGTTCGGATTAAGCAAGGCAATTCTCAAACCTGTGTTCTGGCACTATTTAGTTTAAGGAAAGAGATTAAAACATTGCAAGCTGGGCCAGTTTTCCCTTTACAGAGTTGGGTACTTTCAGAAAGAATAGGAAGACTGGACTTTCTTATGGGTAACTGCGCAATGGAAGGGTCCTTTTTAGCTTAGCAGAGAACTTTCCAAAGTGAGTAAGGACACCTACAGCTCTTTTTTTGCATTTGACTCCTTCGTATGCTTGGAAGCAAGCTTCACCAAGCTTATAGGTAAGCTATATGAAGCTGGTTTTTTGCAGTACTCAGGAAAATTTACCTAGGTCACCACTTCTCTTGCATGATGGACAGTCCCTGTTGATTCATAAGAAAGTACATGAAATCCTGCTGTAGAAAATGTTTTGCTGCTTTCATTATCTGATTTTTTATTATTGCATTTTGTTAAGGGGTGGCATTAGCAGGTGACTCAGGAGTGTCGTAAAGCCATATGGTTTTGTTCTTGTGTTGAAACTGAGGACAGGTACTCAAGGGTTCACATGCTCTTCTGCTGCTGAGAATGAAGAATGTGCACTGTGAGCACTTATGTGTCCTGGTCAGCTACACCGGCCTGTGCAGCAGCTATGAAAATCTAAGAAAGTTTCAATATTTCCCTCAGAAGGTTAAATCACACAAGATCCAGGAAGAGATAAGAGCTGACCCATAGGAAAAATTTTCGTTTTCCAAACCATTTTCCTAGCACTGAAATTCACATATTTTGGATTGAAGTAATGTTGCTTTATCCACAGGGAAAAAGAAAAAATTAAGTAAGTTGAAAATTACTTAATTAAGTAAGTTGAATTGGAAGTGAAAAGCATATGTAGGTAGACACTGAGAGCCATAGTTAGCTGCAATTAAGTTATGACATATGAAGAGTCACTCTAGAGAACACAGTGGGATGAATGGCAGAGGATGTCCAAGGACTAATCACATCCTCTTTAAAAGATTTCACCTCCCACACTAGAAAAGTCTTTAACACCACGCTAGGATATTATTAACTCAGGTGAGTGTCAGTGAGTAACAACAGTTTAAAGGGCTTTTCTTCAGCTTTGTCTAATGCTCTGGATGACCAGACCTATCTGATGAGGAATCTGTGTTCTGACAAGATTATCCATCCTTGGTAAGATGGATAATGGAGGAAAATATGTCACAAAAAAGAAATCCTAAACAATTCCTCTTCGCTAAAATATCCATTGTAGCCCATTATCAGAAATTGTTAACACACACATTTTATGATTTTATGATTCTATGATTCTATTTCTCCTCTTATTTTTGCATTTTGTGTTAGGTTCACCTATCAACGAGCTGGTCAGTCCAGCACACAGGGATCTTTTTCTGTAGTGAGTAAATGCTGCCTTTCACCTGTTTGCATCAAATCCATGCAAAGCACTGAGTATATTAAAATATATTTTCTTGAACTTACATTTTCTTGAGCTTTTATTTGAGTTTACCTCAAAAACAAAGGTGCTAGACCTACAGCAATAATCTTCCCACTGCAGACTCAGATTTGAACCAGTATCATAATGAGTCTTTCCTTTCTGTTTGAGTCATTGTCAAATAGTCTCTCCACCTACAGAATGAGGTATGAGAATCAACTGTATGAGGGAGGTCTAGACTGTTAACAAAATGTATGGAGTTTTCAAGTCCACAATTTTCAATTCTCTTTTGCATCTGCAACTCATCTCAGGTTTAGCACCCTTCCTGAAGGGGGCAGAGGAAGGAAAAAGAGGGAGGTAGCTTTCTGAATCAGTGGTTTCTGTTTGCACCATTTGCATTACTATCCACTTCACTTGCAATGGTGGAGTGAAAATGCGAATTGGGGATTTACCTTCAGCTTCTCCAGTTTCTTGGTAAACTGGAGGAAACAGCTATGAAGAAGTTGCAGTAGTTGCAGTGACTTAAATGCAGAACACTAGAAAAGAAAATTAAAACATTTGCTCTGTACAATGAAATCTAGCTCTATTCTGGGTGTCTGCTAAAATGCGTAGTGCAGGCATGCAAATTTTACTAGGGACAAATTAAGTCTAAAATTTATATGGCTGAAGAAGTTTAGGCTTTCAGGAAAGCAAATGGAGCTCTAGTTCTTGATTCGGGTTTATTCAATTTTGGCTGCCTACTAGGTGCACAAGTCCTGATTATTCCTTTTATTCTTTCTTTTTTTTTTTTTTTCCCCCAAATGTTCTTCTGTTTGGTTTGTTGTTTCTTTTTAAGCCTGGTGAGTATTGATAGTTTGCTCTCTTTCCTTCTTACTTAACGAACAGAGGAACTGCCCCAGCAAGAATCTTTTTTCTTTCATGCACTTTAATCAATGAGGAAATAATTCTCCCCCAACACAGCAATTTCCACTTTGCCTTTCAGTTTCAAGATATATGGAAATCCTGCCCTGATGGCAAGTTGGGAAAGGCAAGAATAGGTCACAGTAGATTTCCAGTAGGAAGTTTTGTTAAGATCATCTTAATTCAGTGCCTCATGTCTGACACCAACCTCAGATTCTTGAACAAAGTACTTCGTGAGGACAAAAAAACATAGCCAAAGTGACTCCATTTTAATCAATTCTAGGTGTCAAATCCTTTTTCCCATTCTAGTACCATGATCAGTGTAGCTACTTGTCTACATTAAAAGTCTAGAGGTTGTCACACAAGCCACACTCACATACTTGCACATATCAAATGTGCTACTGGATAAAATTACCAGCCAACAGAGACCAGAACTCTAAAGAAGTTCTGGGCTCAGAAACAGCATGGAAATTCATGGTTCTCCCCTCCACAGCTTGAGCAGAGGGACCAGATGTTTTCAGCCTCTGATGTGAGCCAGGAGAAGCTTGTTGGCCCACCCTCTTCAGCAAGGGTGAGGTCTCTGTGACAGGGCTCTGTGAGTGAAAAGGAAGAAAAGGGAATAATCAGCTGGGGCACAATGGGTGAGGGAAGCTGTTTAATGCAGGGACAAGGAGGCCAGTGGTTTTGGCATTCTTTCAGTGTGAGCTGCTTGTCTGTGCTTGTTAATGAATAAACTGCAACTTTTCTTTTTAAAGGGTGACTAACCAAAACTAAAAAACTGCTTAAAATTTAAAATTTAATGAGCACTTTAAAAATGTATCTTTGTGATACTAAAACTAATATACATGTTCTTTAAGGGAAGAAATATAAGATGATAGTTTTTATATTTATACTGTCACTCATGCTTTGATTCTGATCACTTATCTGGATAATTAAGCAGTATCACTGAGGAACCAGATACCAGAAATCTGATATTAATCCATTCCTCTTAATAGTAACGCAAAGCCACTGGTGTGGAAAGCAGCCTAGTCTTCTTAATCCCCTTTTACCAACATTTCGGCATCAGCATATCTCATTTATTTTCAAAAGTGGTTCAAGGCATGCTATCACTGGTTCAAGTCTAATTTAGGCTTTAAATCAAAATATATTAAGAAATTCAAAAATAGTCAAGATTACCAAGATTTCTTGGGGGAATGATTCACAACCAGCTCATGTCCCTCTGACAGGAACAGGGGACAGCTAAATGATTGTTGCACATCTGCATTGCTTTAAGGTACAACACTTTCCTTTGAATTAAAAGAAGGCTGGATTACAGTGGAGACCTTGAGATCCCACTGCCATACTTGCCAGGTATATGTTAATGATAGCCTAAGCAACTTTTACAGACATTAATTCACCTGCCAGTAGTGAAGAGATCAAGGCTATTGTGTTCTCTGTCTTGTGTGTCTGTGTCAGCGTTATGTGAGACTTGTTGTCGCTTTAAGTGCTTGTCAGAGTGTTTTTTGATTTTAATTTTCAAATTGTCCTACAGCCCTCATTAGTCACTGATGCTCCCATAATCCTTTTGTGCATTTTGAGGTGGCAGGACTTGGACCCCGCTATGAAGAGGACACCCTACCCCGCATACATTTAACCTGACACATACCACAACAGTAATAGGGGTGGTTTATTGTCAGAATGGGAAAGCAGCACACCTCTCCCTTCTCCCTTCCCTACCTCCTCAATGCAAACTGACCTGAACCAGACAAACAACGTAAATCCAGATTGAGCATCATCCTCAGGCTGTGCTCATGAGTACAAAAACACTTGCACATTGCCAACTTGATGGCATGAGTCTGGGCTCTGCTCTTGGCTTGTAATATGAGGCAAGTCTAGTTATCACAGTTTCTACGGGAACCTCATCACTTCAGCTGCAGTCTCAAGTGTCTGGACCTTGTACTAAGGACTTTTCTTCTTAGGGCCCAATTGCTATTGGCATGTTTGAATCATGAATGGCAACTTTGATTTTTGTATTTATTTGACTGCAGCTTGTGTGCTGTTTACTGTCATATTTTTGCATTAGCCACTGCTGACATTCACCTGTGCATACCAAATCTGCAATACTTTGGACTCATAGAGCTGAAAGACTAAATTCATCAGGACAAAACCAATAGAAAGCAAGTTTAGCCATTTACTTTATTCTCAAGGTTATGCCTTCGATTTTCTAAGAGTGTTAAGAAGGGCCTGAGAAGGCAATTGAGTTCATAAACCTTACCTACTACTTACAAAGTAAGAGTATGAAGAATGCATCATGGAAACAGAGGCCACATGTAGTCATAATGAAAGTGTGAGACACTTCACCTTGTTTTCTTGGCTCTGCCATGAGAGACAGACACACATTTTAGCCCAGAAATCTTGAGGAGACTGCTGTTTTCCCACATATGTTTTATTAAATATTAGTGCCACTGAGCGCTGTACAGATGGGGGAATCTATCACTTCATAAAATAATTAGCTTGCTGTTTCAATGACAAGAAGGAATGGTGGCATGTAGGCAGCAAACTGAGGTGCTGCAGTTATCATCCTCTTCATTTTTATATTTGTAGAAAAACAAGAAAACGTTTTTACAGGATAGGCCAATAGTGCCACAGGAATTGAATTAGAGCATCCTTAATTAATATGTCAGAATATAAGAAATGATGAAAATATGTATAATTAAATTCTTGCACTAAAAATAGGATTATGGATTGTGACTAAAATGGATCAGGGTAGCTTTTTTGTTATTGTTCCTTTTTATTTTTTTCCCCTATATTTGTATTTTAATTAAAAATTGTGGGTTCTGGTATCTTTGCACTGTATCTGGATTAGTTGTTACACGCCTGGGCTAACAGATGGGTCATCCCAAAAACTACAGAGTTCGTGAAGATGAAATGAGTACAGTGTTATTTTCAGGTTAATGTACAGTAGTAATAGCTTGACACTATGGCAACCCTCATTGTCAATAATAAGCTGCTCGAGACAGGTGCTTGAAAGAGCAAACATCTTACATAAGTTAAATACCTATTTTCAACTACATGGTTTTGATTTTCAAAAGCAGTGAGTGATTCAAAGTATTCCAGTTTTTCAGGGCTCAAAATCAGACATATGCAGGGGGTCTGATTTTCTAATTTTCAGTGTTTATGGAAGATCCAACTTCATCAAAGTGTCTGAGCACCTCTTTTTATCCCCTGCCACTCAGGAATTCAATCAAACAGGTGACTGAATGTTAGGTCACACCTATGCACTCAGTAACCTCACAGACTCTTTTACATTAAACATTTTTTACTTTGTTAATCTGTTATTTTTGTGTGTGAGTTGTACTTTCTTTAGTCTAAGGGAAAATATACTAAACTGAAAATTTCTTTGTGCGCCTTCATTACGGAAGATCTTAATTCTCAAACTGTGGTGTAGAAATGCACCATAGACTAAAACTAATGTAAAATCACAGGAACAATGCAACTGACCTATATAAAACGAACAGGACACCTTTCTCATAAAAAATCCTACCTGGTATTGAATAATGTTAGATGCTATATATTCAATTATTCAATATATTGATTATATAATACTTTCACTTTCACGATTTGTCTTAACAAATGTCACCCTACATCCCACCCCTATTGCTCAGATCCTCAAAAGATTTCGAGATCCTGAACCCAGCCTGGATACCAGCATTACAAGTGGAAACATCTAGACCCTTCTAGTGGCAAAAGAAAACCCATAAACTACGTATCATGAAGAACTCATTGTAGGAAATGAAGTTTTCTGTTCTTGTGCTTTTCTAGCATTCACGTCTTCAAAGAAACAGCAAATATTCCATTGGTTAATATTTACCCCAAACTAATAGGTACAATCTCACATACTCAAATAAATCAAAATGCCTTTTCAATTAGTTTGCACTTTAACTTGCTGCTGTCCTGAATAATTAGGAAAACAATTCATATTTCGTTAGGAGATGATATGAAGTGTTATTCCTGTGATAATTACCAAGTTTCCCTGGTTCCCACCAGGTCATCAGGGTATAAAAGAGGACACCATGAGTGCATTAATGAGCTCTCATTGAAAATATTAAAAAGCTTGTATTGATCTGTTTGTCCAAGAAGGAGATATTTAAGCCTTTCTGCTGAGGGCAGGAGAGACAGAGATTCATATCACAAAGCCTTTTATCCAACCTCTTCTGTTTCTGGCTTCAATATTGCCCAGTCTCAGCATGTCTGGTTCCAGAGGTCACACTTTTAAAATTTCAGAACTTTTTTTTTTTCCCCTTTATTCTTTTTGGTAAAAAAAAAAAAAAAAAGGAAAGAAAATAAAGATAGAGAGAAGATAATATACAGCGTATACTTAACCTTTACTATAGGGATACCTTTACATAGCTAGCTATTTCTGAGAACAGACTTCAGTGTAGTAAGATCTCCTTCTCACTATATACCACTCACACACACCTCAATTAAATTAAGAGCAGTCCAGACAATGCAAAGTCCAACTCAGTACAAAACCTTGCTCATATTTGAAAAGTAGATCCAATCAAATAACTTTTGGGGGAGTTCGATCAGACTTTTCTGTCTGACAACACTGCTTTTTTTTTTTTTTTTTGTGCCCTTGCTATTACTAGTGGGAGCGGAAGTGGAAGAACTGTAAGATTGCAAATTCACTGGTTCTTGTGCTGTTTTCAGAGGACATTTCTTTCTGATGCAGGGAAGGCAAATCCTGTCCTGCTTTCAACCCTTTGCATTGTTATGATATGTTGCAGCTGTAAGCTAGTTCTGGGTACACTTTCTTACTCATCAATTTTGTCTGCTCTCTTTTAAATGCCACAATGATCTGTCAGTGAGTATTCCCAGCCGGTCTGGGATAGAGTTTGGGATAAAAATTCATGCAACTGTTAAAGCTGTATTTTCTTGGTTTATATTTGTCACTTGAGCATGCTATTGTCTGGTTCAGCAAGGTTATACCTCTCTTGTCACTATGTCTCATTCACATTCATCTTGGTATGAGCAATTCAGTGAGGCCACTTGCATGGGTCTATTGTAAATGGTTACTGAAGAAAATCTTTGGGATCTTTCATGGATACTGTTATGGAGGTATTCAAGATGCGCAACTTTCTTAGCATGCAAAAAGACCATTATGCCTGAAAATATCTCAGTTTTAGTTTTAAGTGTCTAGATCAATGCAATGATAAAAACCTCAACAAACGTTTTTGTTTTCTTATGGTCTGTCGCACATGCCAGAGTGGGCTCATGCATGCGGCTCAAAACCAAGTTGTCATGGGTTCAGCAGCAGCAGTCATTTTTTCTCCTTCTTAGTAGCTGGTGCAGTGCTGTGTTTTCAACTTTCGGCCTGGGAACAGCACTGATAACACCGATATTTATAGTTACTGCTTAGAATGTTTTGGTCTGACCAAGGACTTTCTGAGTCTCATGCTCTGCCAGGGAGGAGGGGAAGCAGAGAGGAAGCAGAAACAGGATACCTGACACAGACTAACCAAAGAGGTTATTACATGCCACAGCACGTCATGTCCAGGATGTAAAAAAAAAAAAACTGGGGCCAGAACCCAGAAAAGTTTTTTAATTCACAGCTTGGTCGTCGGGTGATGAGCAGTTCTATCCTCTTCCCTTGTATTTTATTATTGTTATTATTATTAGTGGTGGTAGCAGCAGTGGCTTGTGTTATACCTTAGTTACTGGACTGTTCTTATCTCAACCCGCGGGAGTTACATTCTTTCGATTCTTCTCCCCATTCCCCCCCCCCCCCCCCCCCTTGGAGTGGGGGGTAAGAAAGGCTCTTCCCTTGTATTTTCTCTTGTCATTATTATTATTGGTGGTAGCAGTAGTGGCTTGTATTATACCTTAGTTACTAAACTGTTCTTATCTCAACTTGTGGGAGTTGCATTCTTTCGATTCTCCTTCGCATCCCTTCAGGAGCGGACGGAAGAAAGAGGGTGAAGTGAGTGAGTGAGCAAAACTGCGTGGCTGAGAAGCTTAAACCATGACACAAGTCTACGAGTCCTGCAGTTTCCCACTCCTTATGTTGGACCAACCCAGTTTACACCACTGAAAATAATAATCTCAATGACTGCAATTTCATCAACTTCACCAATTTATGACATAGTATTTATTAGTAAATGAGACATGTTTATTGTTCCAGACGAAAGACTGGTAAGTAAGAACTTCACAGAATATCACACAAGGTCACTCTGCCTCAAAGTTGTAGTTAGGGTGTAACATCAGAGCTCCATCGTTCTAGGCTTGCTATTTCTCTTCAGTCTTGGGTCAAGTGAATATCATATCTCCTTTGTTTTTCTCTGCATAAGGATATAACAGGCTTGAAATATTTTACAAGTAAAAAAAACCCAAACAAAAACAACAAAAAAAGAAAATAAACACAGACAGTAAAAAAAGGTGCACAGCAAAAGACTGGAAACTATATGGTTCTAAACGAATAAATGGCAACATCATGGAGACAAAGGAAGGGGGGAACAGGGAGGAGAAAAAGAGGGAAGCTTTTGGACAAAACCATACCTGCAATCTGGTCTGACAATCGTATGACACACAGCCTTGCTTTCATAATTGCATGCTCCTGATATGGGATTTTTTTGTATCAACAAGTGTGCCATGGAAACTTTCAGGACAGTTTCTTCTTGAGTAAGAAATTTCACATCATGTTTCACACATGAAACGAATGACAAGGGAACGTCAATGACTTCTGTAGTCATTGGAGTGAAGCGACCAAAGGCATATTGATGTTGAAGGAAACTGATGGGAAAATCTGCGCAGAGTTCTAGGCAAATTTATGGTTTGAAAAGATTGGCAGACGAAGAATGAGGTCTTTGTGATCTAGCTGTGTTCTTTGGCAATGGAAAACTGCTAATAGTCATCATTGTCACATCACTTTCATGAAAGTTAATAGATATTTCTAGAACATGGGTAAATAAAGAATTAAGTTAATGTTGAAGGATATAACTTTTGTGAGTATTTAACAAATAGCTGGTTAAAATTCTTTGGGTTTCGCTGCCATTTTGTGGTATGTAAGAAGTGTATTGCCTTGCCCTGGGCTGACCTTTTCCTTAAGCTTTTGCAATATTAATTTATTCCCTTACTAACCTAGTGGCTGCTCTAACTTGCACCACTACCTCTGTCCCCAGGGATGTTTTAACTAGATAAGAGACAATCTCACTTATGTAGTCAGCTGAGCCAGGTAACTGCAGGTTTGGAAGAACAGGTGTTTTGCTATTTGGATTTCCATTTAGCTGATTTCTGAATGAAAATAACCTAGTGTCTATGAAATGTACTTGTGAAAATCTTGTAAGATTAGAAATTCTGGCCTGATTTTCTGGGAACAATTGCCTCCTGCTAAACCAGAAAGAGCAGTCTGTAAACCCAATAGTCTGAGTCAGTTCTCTCTATTAAGCTAATTTTTCAGAAGTCCCTTTATAGAGAAACACGAGGAGAATAACAGAAAGGCTGCCACAAGAGGTGCATATATATATATATATATGTTCACTGCCAATTTTAAGATGTGTTTTCTGCAGATTTCATATCCTAATGTCACAGAATGAATGCACACACAAATCACGTTCCCAATGACCTAACACAGTAATATCCACTTCAGCAACTGAACTTGCAAGAGGGACCGTGTGCATCTCTGCCATGTATGGTGACCATTTAATAAAGATATGAGGGAAAGATTCAGGAACAAATAAAATTGGACATGGATAGGAAGTAATGACCCTTGGTGAGTGACAACTGAGGTTATGTGGATGAATATTAAATGTGAAAGGCCTGAATTATTCATGGGTGGTTCAAGGTAAAAGGGTTAACCTGATCACATACTCTTACTGACACCTTGCTCAGGGAAGAAATCCCAGCTCTGTGGTGCTCCTCAAATTCTGTTTCTCTGTGCACAAAGTAAGGTGCTGTTGACCCCTCTCCTTCCCACTACGGGTAACTCTTGAAGGACAAAGGACATCTTGCAAGTGCTCTGGCACAAACTGTGCAGCTGTAGAAGTATAAACTCTTTGGGCTGTCATGAGGACAGGCTGGAAAATTATTTCTAGAAACAAATAGGCTCCCTGGTCCTCCAGATGTTATGACACATGTCCCTATGCCAGGCAATGCACATGTCCTGTGTTCATTTGTCTGACATGAAAAGGTTCCCCCATTTTCCATCCTCGTCCATTTACCATGACTTGCAGTCAGAGGCAGATACAGAGTCCTGCTGCTGCTGCCCTCTCTGTTGCTCCTGGAAGGACAGCGTGCACAGCAGGACATATACCATGAGGTCCTGTGCGCTCAGTCAGTCCGACAGCCCTTGAAAACAAGCCACGTAGGCATAAGGGTGTGGGAGCTCTCAAGAAGAATGAGTGCAGAAAGAGTGACTGCCCTGGGAAATGAGCACAGAAATGTCAATAATGGAACACTATGAAGTAAAAGGAAGCTCTACAGTGATTACATTGTCAGCATCTTACCCAAAAAACCAGAGTTTGCAAGGGACACAGATGTCATATGAGACCGAAGTTAGAGGTGGCTAGGAAATTCCTCCTCATCTTTCTGCTTTGTGTATTTGATAAGATTTCTCCCAAGAAGGTCTGAGGAAAGAAACCCCAGGAGAATGGTTTGGAAGATCAGTTTCTGCCCATTTGCCCAGACACTGGACAAAGACTCTCAGCTCACAGACACTTAATGGCCTAGTGAAAAGTAGCTGTGACATTTAAATGAACATCTGCTAGGCATTGCTAAAATCAAACCTCTCACATCTGCTTCATGCTGCTTCTGTCCACATCAAACACACAAACTCTGTCTGTATTCCGTGTGGTGCCTGAACCCATCAACCCCACTGTATGGTAGGTGGAATGAATAAATATTGCTCTCAGTAAGCAAAGGTATGAAGCTTTGGTAATGCATTCTGGAAGTATTAAAAATTGCAGATTGAAGCAGGAGGCAATGTGGTGCCCACTTCTTATAATTGTATTATGGTGTTAAGGTAAATGCACCTTGACCAGGAAATGTAAGCAGAAGAGAAAGAAACAGTGGAGAAGAGCGGAAGTGGAGAACCAGAACAAGAAAGAGGCAGAACAGGGAAGTAGCCAGCAGAAGAGATTGGGTAGCTCATATCTCTTTCTCAGAAAAGAAAGTTAAAGCAACTAGAAAGGTCATCCTGCAAGAAAAGGTTTTCTTCAGTACAAAACCCCCTGAATATCAACATAGAATTTGTTCAGTCTACACCACCCTTAGCACAAGTGAGAAACCAGTTTCTAGCGAGAACAAAGCTATTCTGTAACAGTCTAGATCTCAATTTTTTATAATGTCAAATTATTTTAACATTAGCTAGCCAAAACCTATACAGAAATTTGAAATGCTCACAGTTAGCCCTCTGATGTTTGCTGTTTCTTCAAGAATAACTAGACAGCTTGTGCATTGTACAAGGATATTTGAGTAAGGTAGCATAGCTTCAGTATGAATCTTAGGCGAACACAGCTTGCTTCTGAATAAAAGCATCTGCACAGAAGTCCAAAACATTAAACTAATGTGTACTTACTTAAGCCTTTCAGCGATTTACCTTAACTTTCCTGGCAAGCCCTTAACATAAAGAGAGTAGGATGTACACTGGCATGGAGAAGAACTGAAAAGTATTTCTCCAGTTCTAGCTACTGAAAACATTAACTTTAATCTGTTGATTGTCAAATATAAATCTTTCCCTTTCCCTAGCAGGTATCATTTTAATAACTCCTTTACTGCCCTTCCTCAGAAAAGATACTCACTTTCATCTCCACAGTTTTAAATTTCTGACTGAAACAAGGACAACTGATCAAAAGTACATTCTTGTTAAGCAGAGAAGGTCAGACCTCTCTGATGGTTCAGGTGGTGTATTAGTGCTCTTACTAAGTTACTGCAGTGAGATATTACCAACAGCCTCCTGCAGGAGTCTTGGAATGTAGAGACCTCACAGCTATTAAAAACTGGGAAAAAATAAAAATAAAAAATCATGCAGATGGAGAAAGAAATGAAATATAAAAGAAGTCTGAGCTGTGCTGGAAGACAGTGAAAATATGCTTAGGCACTACATAATAAGAGTGCTGTAAACTGATAGATGCTCGGAAAGAGGAAAACACTGACCTTGGAGACCTGTACAGGTAAACCCATACAATGGCAAACTTAATCAAACTAAGTGACGTTTCAGGCACCAAAGTCAAAATTTTCTGCTGACTTCAGTGGGATTTAAGTTTGTCCCAAAACACTGAAGGTTATTCCCACAAAAAGCACCAGTGCAGAATCAAGCCTACACTGAAAATTTGCTATCAGTTTGTCATGGTTTAAGCCACTATAATTCACCCAGTTCGCTCACTCACTTCCCCTTCTCCCTTCCCCCCGGCTCCCAGGTGTACAGGGAGGAGAACTGAAAGAATGCAATTCCCACGGGTTGAGATAAGAACAGTCCAGTAACTAAGGTATAACACAAACCACTACTACTACCACTAATAAAAATAATTACAAGAGAAATACAAGGGAAAAGAATACAACTGCTCACCACCTATACCCAGCCTGACCAAGCGGTGCACCCCCACCCTTCCAGGTCTCTGCCCTTAGTTTTTACATCCTCGGCATGACATGCTGTGGTGTGGAACACCTCTTCGGTCAGTTTGGGTCAGGTGTCCTGTCTCTGCTTCCTCCAGCTTCCCCTCCTCCCTGGAAGAGCATGTGACTCAGAAAGCCCTTGGTCAGACCAAAACATTACCAAGCAGTAACTAAAAACACTGGTGTTATCAGCTCAGTTCCCAGCCAAAAGTCAAAATCACAGCACTGCACCAGCTACTAAGAAGTAGAAAAATGACTGCTACTGCTGAACCCAGGACACAGTTTTCACCCTCCTATTACCAGCTATTTATAAAAAAAAAAAAAAAGGAAAAAGTAAAATCAAATGAGGAAAGAATTTCAGCATTGCCACAAACCCCTTAGTCCCCTCATTTTTCATGTCTGTCTACCCGTCTGTTTTTCACATGACACCTCTCTTTAAATGAATCCTTCTGCGAGCTTAAAATATATAGCAGACCAAGAGGACTGCAAGGTGCCTGACACATTTTTCTCAGGATTCAAATTAAAACACTGACTTGAGACTTTTTTTTTAAATAGTGTCCTACTTGATTATTTTGCTGACATTAGATGGTTGGGAACTTGTAAGCTATGTACACTCTTGCTTAATGCACATTGTACATTCTTATAATAAAGGTTAATGTAAGGGAAGGAATTTTAGATTCTAGGCTCTTATTTAAGTTTGAAATTAAAAGGCTTCGCACTCTCCTTCACTTTACAGGAACTACACGCAGCACCACTTCTACTCCTCAAGCTGCAAAATTAGTACTTTAGGGATTTGGGCTCTCTACCTTATGTTAATCAGTGTGTGTTTGGATTTAACCATCCTTTCAAATGATGATTCTTGCAGTTGTAGCAGCCTAGGTTGTACTTGACAGCTACCCTCCTGCAAAACAGCAGCAGATAAATCCACCAGGCCAAGCACTGTTTAGTACCTCTGATAAGTTGAATATGATCAGTTCTCTATTTTGGCACAAGGACTAAAATATATCTTCTAATCCCAGTTACTGTTTTCTCAGTGGAAGGATGTTTGGGGCACTTTAAATAAGGTCTGTACCATCACATACTGCCTGCCAAAATTGCAATTATCCACTGTATATGAAAGGGGGGGGGGGGGGAGATAAATAGAAAAAAAGAAAAACAAAACAAACAGAAAACTCCTAAACAAACAAACACCCTCCCTGCCAAAAAAACCCGAAGCAAAAAAACGAAAACCAAAACAAACCAAAACAACTGGGTTTTTTTTCTGCTGTTTCTCACTAACTTCCTTCCTGGTGTAAGCAGGTGCTATCCTTCCAATTTATCGATTACAGGTGACTTCTTTCAGTGGCAAAAATATTGGGACTACATGACTGAGAGGAATCAGGAAGAACTATAATGAGTTTCCAATCAAATATGTATAATCACATCGCTACTATCAGTTATTAAAATCCCAGGATGCAGCACATAACTTGCTTCTAAGATTTGGAGACATGAGAAAAATAGAAGGGAGAGAAACATGAGAACTCTTGAGTATCCTCTCAGTGCAAAGCTACCATGATGCAATTCACCTGCCTTGACAAAGGCTAGCTCCTGCTAATCTCTCATTCACTGTGTTCTGGAATAAAAGGCCACAAAGATTCTGAAAAGCAACAGCCATACTTGTTTGCATTAGAATTAGGAAAATCAGGAATGATGCTTAAATAAAGGCCAAAATTAATTAATTGAATAAAAAATGAAGTCAGTCTTATACTTGAACACTGGTCGTGTTATATTTTAAGTTTTCTCTTTTTCCTGTTCAGTGACTTTACAAAACAGAAAGCAAAAGACTGTTTTTAAAAAGCACAGATCTAAGTTTTAAAACCAGTGGTCTAAGTGTTCATCTACTAAATGTTTGTTCTGGTTGGTTTTTTTTTCTGCATTCCATGATTTGAAATGATATCCTTTGATTTTTAGATATGAATGGTGCTTTGGAGGGTTTTTTTTAATCTTCTCAAGCACTGAAAGTGGAGCTGGTCAGGATTTTTTCAATATTTCCTCCTCTGCTGCCTCCAAAAATGCTGATTGGCTGAAAAGGTTTCTTTCCTCTGGATAGAATTTGTGGGAAGAAGATTTCAGGGATTTGTCCTGCAATAATCTGTAACTCAGTGGTTAATTTACCAAAGTGGAACAGGCTTAGATTAAAATCAGTGCCCTGTATCAGGCACTAAGGAGATCTGACATGAATCTACAGTGTCCCATGTGAGTTCTGTAATGGAAGGATATTCTGAACTGGGAGAGAATTTAAAGGCAGTCCTAATGTGCTCTTATTTTTCCTTTCTTTTAACAAAAACTATCTAGAAACTCTGGCTAATTCTGATGAAGATATTTTTCTCTGTTACGCATTCTAAATGAAAACTTGGTACTTTGCGATAGTGTCTTCCAAGACTATTTGTATTTGGCACACACACACTATTCCATTTCAGCTGGAAATGTGGAAAAAAGAAAAAAAAAATTGGTTTACCTTTTATTTCATCAGATCCTGAGTCTCCATCACTACCAGATCTCTCACTCCACTAATATAACTCAAGTGTTGTAGCATAACAGAGGTCAGAAGCCATTCCTCTGTATGCAAAACAAGGAATAACAATGACCACTCCAGGGTGTGTGGGCACAGAGTTTCATTCGCAATTGCAATGTTATAAGGAGATATTCAAGCAAAAGTTATCGTAAAATATAAATGGAATTATACTAAGTCTTTACATGGAATAAAGCAGAGTGTGTTTAGATACCTGATGGCATGTTTGCACTATAAAGAACCTATTGTGTGCATATGTTACTTTAACATGACATTTTCCTTCTTATTAGAACTAGTAATCTCAGGAATACCATTTCCTCTGTGCCATATAGTGCACGGATATTGCGGTTTCCAGTATTTGTTGTAATCTGGGTGTCTGATTCAATTGTTTGGCTATCTTTGCAGGGTGAATGTGATAAACAGGAGGACCATAACCCAATCTTAAAAGCAATGGGAAATAAAGAACAGGCCCTACTGTAATATATTCTTGAACAGCTTTGGATGATTATTTCATAGAAAACTAGCATCCTAATCTCCACTCCAAACCTATCATCTCAGGTATGTTACAGGTGACACTGTGGGTCTCTGTTTCTGTATCTACAGAGGTGAGAAAGAACACAAAAGCAGATGTAGAAATACTAACTCATCTCTTCCTCTCCCCATGGCTGTCTGAAGCCCACGTCTACCTCTGGCTCAAAGCATCCCTTCGCTGCTCAGGATGAGCTCAGAGCTGGCCAAGTGTCCTGGACAAAATGGGTGAAATGTTATTGCCATCTGGCCATTGAATGCTTCCCTTCCATGTCAATATGTGATATATTTTGTGGATATACTTGGTCTTGAAAATGGATTTCTCCCAGCACTCGGCAAGCAGTGGCTGAGTCCAAGGTATGAAGCAAGGAGAGCACAGGATGCTCCCTATTTTCCTCACCAGCACTCACTGATGCTCTTCCTGTGCACTTGAGCTTCTTGTGGCTGGAGGGTAGTGAAAGCTGTGGAGGGAAAGCTGGGCATCTTCAGTACAGCATATTCCTAAATTTCTTCTTGGAAAATTGTGCACTGTGATCCTGATATTCCCAAGACGGTTACATGTGCTGCAGAGAGGGCTTACATGTACCTAATATATTTAATGGGTCAAGGACATGATGCGTTGCACGCAGGCCATCTACACTATTGAGATGATCTGTAGATGCTCAGATAGCCATCTGCAGGGAAACAAAGACGACAAAGGATGATACAGACATCTCACAAAAACAGGACATGTAATAACCTAATGATGAGCATCGCCTCGATTACAAAACATGGTAGCATCAAATTCTTTCGCAGTATTTTGTCAGCATGGTCTTGGAAACTCCTGAGAACATCTGCAAAAATTTTTCCTTTTTTCCTAAAAAAAAAATGAAACCACCAGGTAAGACATAGTAGATGCCAAGGGACAGTCTTCTGATACTATACAGCTACCAAGAAGGAGAAAAATGACTGCTACTGCTGAACCCAGGACACCTCTTAAAAGGGAAAAAATAGTTTTGCTTTCCTCAGTTAAAAACAGGGAAAAAAAGAGTGATGACAAGCATGCTCTCAATGAGGCATAAATGGAGGGTTTCAGGCCAGTCAGAGACTGGGTTCACACGATATTGTCAAGGTCCCAAATTTATGCTTGACAGCATTAATGCCAGGACCACTATTTATGTTGCTTTAATCAGTCACACTTAAAATCCTCTATGCTCAGCATTTATATCAATGAGGTGATAATATTGCTGTCAGACACCAATATCGATAGTTGTGTCATAATCTAAACTCTTTTAATCTTTTCCTGTGCTTGCATTAATGAATCTGCAAGCCAACAACTACTACAGCAACAACAACAATAAAAAAGAATGGTCCTGATTATGGCAAGTGGACGTGGAGGAGGAAAAATCCAGCCCTTTTCTTGCTCTTTTCAAACTGTTTTAATTTGCCTTTAGCCTTCTCTTTTTCTGTCTGACTTTGAACATTGTCACACATCCTACTGATTTTCTCACAGGCTACTTACACCTCTGAAAATATTTTTAGGGTCTATGGAAATGTAAGGCAGGTAACCTCTTCCTTAAGTGGCTGGGAAAATGGACAGAGGGAGAAAGGCACAGAAAAAAAGAAATCTCAGTCTTATTCTGGTGTGGGGAGGCACCATTGTGGTTTTTTTGTACTTTTATCTCTTTTTTTTCCCTGAGCCCACCTCCAGCTGTCAGCCTCAGTTCTTTTTCTGTTGTAAATAAGTCTTTATTGGGTTATAGCTTTAAGCATTTTTTTTAATTAGCATTCAATTCAAATATGAAAGTCAAAGAAACTTTCAAAGCAAAATCTATAAACTGATTCACTCAAAGCGTCTGTTTTCATAGCCATAGCTACAGATTACTATAAAGAAACTTGAACCAGACCTTTGACACACAGGAAGGTCAAAAGTCCTTTTCTGCCTGCGCTAGGATGCTTTTGACAACTTCCTGTATAATTTGACTGCTATTTGCGTGTCTAGTCACTGCCTGACCCTGAAGACTGGACAAAATTGAGAGGCAGCATATATCTCTGTTTCATATGCACCTCAAAAAGAGCACTTTTAATTGCATTTCAGTGAGAAGCCTATGCATACAACCTGGTGCTGACAGCAGCTGGGGAAACTCCTAGGCTTGTAGGTTAAGGATGAGTTTGCCTTACGCTACTGTAGTTTGTTGCATATGAACTGCTCTGTGCTGTTATCTCCACAGCAAAAATGGATGTGTTTTACAGATTATACAGATTTCAAAATTTATGCATTTGCCCCAGTGCTACAAGCTAAAATTGGAAATACACTGCTCTGCCTTGAAATCTGTGCATTTCATATGCTTCCAATTTAAGCCGATTGTGCTTATGGGATCTTATTGCACATGAGTTATTTTCAAGTTGCAACCCTAGCTCTTGGTTACACTTATCCATGACCTCCTTAGGAAGAAAACCTAAATTAATAGACCAAATGGGTCCACTGCAATCTTGCCAGGTTTCTCCACTGGATATTTGTGGTTTGGTGCATGTTGCAAGGCAAATATGCTGCACAGCTTAGAGGCAGCCAGCAGTTTAGTACAGCAAGGTCAGCCACTGTCAGGTTATACCTCCTTCCTCTTCTGCCCAGCCCTGAACATCACCTTAGTGCACCTGGTGAGAAAACTGGAAGCCTCCAACACCCAAACTGCAATGTGCTGCAGGCATTCCCTCCCCAACAGGATGATGTTGCCTGTCCTGCGTTCTGCATCCTGAGATGTCACTTGCCACAGGGATTCAAACACTGCTCTCTTCTGCTTGGCATGGTGTTTCCAAGGGTGCTTGATACCTTGGAAGTTACAAGTACCTGAGCAGTGGCACTGATGTTGCCTGCACCAATTTTGGGCACCCCATGCCCAGTCTCTGCCCATGCACAGTTGTGTGAGGCAGAGGGAGGACAAACTACCCACATACATTGTCAGTGCTGCGCAGGTAACTATTCAAACAGTGCAGACAATAGGAGATGTTTCTTGCAGGGATGTGAAAAGTTCAGCAAAAATAACAGGTAAACACTCAAAATAGCTTCAAGTTTGGGAGTGTGTTGGTACCGCTTTGAGGAAAGTGATTTATTCTCTTATCATATGAAGAGACAGTGCTGAACCTTGTCTTTTACCTCAAGAGGACTGTTTCTCACTACATCTGAAGTTTTGGAGCCTAAAGCAGTGAAAGACACGACATAACAGACAAACCCATTTTTGTGAATAATGGCCTTTCCCATGTAATCCTCTGACCCCTTCGCTTTCCATAGGGAAAGCTACTTTTTGTTTGAGAAAGATATGCAAATTGAATGCTGAGACTTGCTGTGTAGAGCCCCTAATGCGGCTCCTTATGGACAATATACATGTCCATAGAGGGGCACTGTGTTCAAACATGCAGCTATTGGACAAAAGGAGCAGCTTCATCGTCTGTTGCAAGCACTGACATATCAAGCACCCCTGGAAACATTGTGAGGGGCATGATAGATCAAACTGCTTGATTCCTAGTGTCAAATTCCATCTCAGGATGCAGAGTGCAAGAGAGTCAACATAACCAGCCTTCTGCTTAAAAGATAGCTAAGGATAAAAAGATACATGTGCATAAATTAAAGAGGAAGGTGGAGAAAAATTCCAAAATAGTGTTTCTGTTCACTAATATTAGCTACAAATCACTGTGCTTACAGGTGACAAAATTACAGGGAAAAAAGCCCAAAACAACCAAATAAAAAAAAATAATAAATAAATAAAAAGAAACAAAACAGCCCATGTTTTTATTCATTATTTTTTCATTCACTTCAGTTTACTCAGAAGAGACACACTTGAATGAATAAAAAAGAAATAGCACAGTCTATCCAAAAGGCACTGTCTAAGCATGATGGCACAGGGAGCTTTGCTTCTCAATGTTGGGGTAATGAGTCCAGGACATTGCAGGTATTTATTTATATGTGACAACCTTGGAATGATAGCTGCAGGCTGCTTTGCAAGGTGAGCAGGGAGGATCTGTCCAAACGGGCCAAGTCTTCAGTTCACTGCAGCAGGGGTATGGCTATACAAAACAGGGCCAGGGTGCGCAGGAGTCACTCTGTTCCTGGGAGAGGTCATGTGGTAATGTGGGGATTGGGATGTTAGAGAAGCACAAGAAATCTGGTTATGTTGTGAATGAGATAAAGACAGGATAAAGAGGGGAGAACTACCACATGTTGAGGTACTTACTGCCTCTACCAGGTGGGCTGAGATCCTGGCTGTGTGCATTGAGCTTGTGCTGGTAGAGGGTGGTGACATTTCTATTGTGAAAGGTGAAAAGTGAGGTTTTATTTAAACTTTGAATGGAATGAAACAATCAGAGCAACTTTTGAGTGCAGCCCAGTGGGAGTGCCCCTCTATCTAGACTATGTATTAGTGGGGACATGAAGGTGTTTGTAGCTCTAAATCCCTGCCTGACCATTCCTTTGGGTGCAGCTGGCCTCGAGCAATAAGAAAAAGGAGAAAAATTAGAGAAATGTAAATAAGGAAGGTAACTTGCCATTTGTCACTTGAAAGTCCTTATTTCATGGCCTGTTCCCTGTTCTCCTGGAATTTTGTGTCATTATCTCCTGTTAAAAGGATTCAAATGACATTATTTGCATGGAAACTCGCATATAAATGATGTCGTCTGTGCCACAAAGTTGCATTACAATGAAGGGAATGATGACTGTGTCACATGTACGTGACATTCTTTGTGTCATTAAATTTAAAGTCAATGCTGGCAGTTATAAACCACTCACGTCCTAAGCAAATACATCACTTCTGATCTGAAATGAATATTTTAAAACGCCAACTCCAACTGCATCAAACAGCAATAACCTGCAATGTCATCTACAAAAAAAAAAAATATCGAAGATTCTAAACAAAGGTGGACTTATGGGATTGTATGGTATGTCGCAAAGAAAAATATTTAATAAGCTGTAATAATCTCCAGACAAACAGAATTCATTACTTGATGGTTAGGTCCTAGAGACATTTTTAAAGCCCATTCAACATCATGTGTATTTTCAGAAATGCTTCTGCTCCTATATAGATTGTTAATTTTCAGGCAGAGTAGATGAATTAATTGCAAAGCAAGTTCCAGAGGGCAAACCTTTCTGTATGTTGATACCATCCACTTCCTTGCCACAGTGTGACACTGACAACAGGCCAAGCCTTTGAAAGATCTCCAAACTCTTCCACAGAGTCAAGGGCAAACGATGACACGAAATGCACAAGCAGTTATCACTGTCAAAATGAATAAGAAAAGAGGAGGTACAGTAGGTGGATTAGGAAAGGTTTCATACTACTGCAATGATCAGAGCCATACAGCAATAAGAGCCAGACAAGTAAGTACATAGATCTGCTTTCTGATAGGCGCATTGTTTGTGCAGGTCAGTTGTAAGGTAAGGGACAGATCTCTGTGTTTCTGCAGAAGCAGTGGTAATTGTGCCCACAGTCATCTGCACCAACCCTGCCAGTTTGAAGCCAGCTACATTTTTTCACAAAGAAAGGCACTGTAGCATTTCCTTTAGAAAGTTATTGTTTCAACAACAGAATGTGCTGTTAGACCTCAAAAAAGTTAAGTGTGTAATTTTAAAAACTCATTTAAATAGAGATCAATCATCTAAATTCCTCAAAGCAGCTCAGTTTCTGGCTGAGCTTCTGCGCAGTTTAACCTCACCCTCCTCACTCCCAGCCCCATGCACACACACACACAAACACAAACCCCTCTGAATGAAGAAAGTCTCTCTAGGTTGTGTAACTGCATAGGCTCAGCAAGCGATCAGGCAGAGAGGAAAAGCCCTGTGCATGGGTCATTTCTTTTTTCTTATCGATACCACTTAAAATCTAATTGAAATATTTTTTGGAGAAAGCTGTGCTACCCACCCCTTCAGCTTTGATATGGCTTTTTAATCAGAGGACATTGTTGTTTCACAATGAGCATGGAAAGCATTCAAAACATTTTCTAAATGGAGTGCATTACTTCTGACCACAGGCAAAAAACCACATTGAAAGGAGTTCAGTGGAACTCACTCTTTATGAGGACTCACTCTTCTTCTGGGTTCAAAACATTGGTGTACATGTGGAATATGCTAAGACATGGGTCTACTGGTTACAAAGATTTAAGCAATGAGTTGACTTAAAATCTGAACGAAGTCAGCACTTGCTGATGAGTCCCTGCCATGCTCCAGGGAGGTATGATGCCCGTTCCCTGCTGGCAATGTGGGTGCTGTCATTCCCTTAGGTTGAGAGTGGGTAGAGCTTGCACAGATCTCATGGAAGTCAGATGTACAGCAATCTTATACCAGCAAGGAGGTAAAGAGTGGCAACCAGATTAAAACACCATAACCTAACTCTTGGTTTAGGGCTGGAGCAGTGAGGTAGGAGGGGTGGGCATACAGCTCATCCACTGTCTGTCTTTTCCCCATTCCTTCAAGGGGGCGACTGATCTCACCCCCCACTGCCATCCTGAAAGCTGTCATGATTCTAGTAAGCCACACATGGGAAGAGGGGTAAGTTAGATTTTCTGTTGGCTGTGCATTGGGGATCGTAAATGAGCCCTTAATGCTTACTTCATTTTATATTTTAGGATATATTTCTTGCTTGTAAGAGCACAGAAGAAAAGATTAAAAGTGGGTTATAATTGAAAGGATGCATTGGGTCAAAGTCCTCTCATTCTTTTGCCCTGGTTTGTCTAACATTTTTTAAAATCCCATTCTACCCAGCTACATTTAATTAGAAAAGTAACCAGAAATAAAGCAAACTTAATTAGTTTAAGTTATATATATAAAAGCAAAACACAAAACACAGAATTGATTAGATTAAGGTGATTTGATCTAAAAGATGCTGAAGCCCAAAGTGGGTGTATCAGTGTATTAGTGGAGTTCAGTGCATGATTGTATCTAAGAGATGATGAAGCCCAAAGTAGGGGTATCAGTATTTTAGAGGAGTTCAGTGCAATCTCAGTTGCTTACTTTATACAAGAAGATAATTGGTGAGATTAGTGCTCGTGAAGTGACAGGAGAAATGTTCTGGTTGCTCTATGGTGAAGAACATATATATGATAACAGAACCAAAGGTTATTGTACTCAACCGACTTCAATCAAACAAGACACTGTGGGTCTAAACTGCTGTTCTTCCATTGCTGAAGCTGCTGCTCAGAACAAAGACATGAAAATGAGAGAGGCAGAGGGAGCAATAGAGTGGGAGAGAGGAAAAGGCTTCTGTACCTTTAATAATTAGCAAAGAACTGAAGTGTTTAGCTGGGAAATTATGGTACATATGCTGCCCACTTGTTTAGGACCCCTATATCGTGAGAACAAGCAAACGTTCATCATTCACAGCTGTCGGCCAGGCCCAGGTGACTGAAAATTCAGTGCACAGACTTCTACAATGGGTCAAATGCTAATTGGGTGGCTTGGGGAGATTAGAGTAGCCCTGGAGCTATTCCCTATCTGCAAAAGTCTCACAGACAATAGGGAAGTTAACAGTGTCTTTAACTGATGCTTTTGAGAAAAATTAGGATGAGTAAATAAATAAAAAAATATCACCAGTTCCTCTTTGTTTTCCTTTCCCAGTTGTGACTAGCTGGTTACTGCCTTTTTCCTTTCCTGCATAACTTTCTATAAATAGGAAATAGGAGTAGGGGAGGTGAGATTGAAAGAGGGTGGGAGAAGATAAACTGTATAAAAATTGTTAGAAAAGAAAGTGTTTATTGAAGTTAAGCTGGAATTGGGCCAGTTTGAGAGATGGGCTTGAAATACGTGAAAGTGGATTTTGCTCCCATGTTTGCTTTCATCTTGTGGGTCCTTAGAAATATTTTTGTCCCTGCAGGTGTGAAACAAGCTGTATTTTCCTGATCCAAGCTCTGTAGAGGACTCTCAGCTCTGTGGGTGTATTTGCGCTTCCCCAGAACAAAGAACTGCATCACTGGAAACCTGCTTTTAGGTGGTGGAGAGCATCAGACTTTGATTGTTTCGCATCAGTCAGTTCTGACTGATCTTCTCGAGTTCATTCCCAAATGCTAAATGCTGCACCTATAAAATTGTGCTTGCTGGGGTTGTGCAGACACCGATAGCATGTGGAACATAGTATACACCTGTTTGGATTACTGAGTTTCAGGTTCAAATAAACCCCAAATTTCAAAGTAAAACTCAGCTGAATCCTCCGTCTTTGACAGGGATTTGATAGGGACAGTCCGTATTTCCATAAAGTGAACTAGCACAGTGGTGAATCAGAGTTGAGGAATTTCCAATTAATTTCACTGTGATAATACTGGTGTGTAATTATGAGATGAATAAGAACGTACTGACTTCAGTCTCTTTTCATTCATCTTCAGCATGTGTTTAGGGAGAAGTCTGTGTGCGCTAAGTGAGGCTGTAAATTGCTATCCAGCTATCGTGCAAGTGCTTCATGAGGACATTTTCAGCAAGCATGAAATGTGAGGTAGCTTGTCCTACTTTCAAAGAGAAGCATAAAGAACCTTTGTCTTCCCTTCAGCATGGGTGATGCTGAAGAGAAAAAACCATACTGTAAGTCTCTACTCATATGGGTTTCACCCATGTATCACCCAGGTTGAAACTAACCTAGCAAAGATGTCTTGAAACTCTGATGAGGTTAGCTGAAAAGTCTGCCAGCATCAGCTAATCTTTTTGTGGAATCTGAACCAGTTTCCAGTACAAGAAAAAAAAAAAAAATCCCAAAGTAACCAAATGGGGTAAATTCCCCTTGCCTTCAGCCTTCATTATGAAAGTTTTACAGAGCTTGAAGAACTATGCATTTTATTGTTCTCTTAAATCTGCCCTTTCAAAATCACCTTATTCTGATTTAACTGCAAAAGACATTACTATTTTGGGTTCTTCCTATGTTAAAACTGAAGCAGTAAGCTAGGGACTTTCATAAGAGACTGTACTGAAATGTCAACAGATGGCTTGCTAATCATGTTAAAAAATACTCATTCCTTTTCTAAAATGGCATTTTTTTCAGTAAGCAAATGAAAAAAGAATGTTTATGATATAAAACATATTACTCACAACGTCTTTTAATTATCATACTTAATCATCAAGGTCAGGATGATAATTGTTTCTAAAAATTAACACCTCATTTTTCTGAGATGCTTACCAAAATACACGGTCAGAAATATGAATTACTAGTCTGGAACTCAGTTAGGAAAATGCATCTTCTGTTCACTAAACCAAATGTATACTTAAATATCATGAAGCCCTTTAAAATTAAATACCTATTTAAGGCACAGTCTAATTAGTCCACTCACTGCCTAGTAAAAGCATACAGTACCATATGCCCGAGAATAGGGTGCCATGTGGGTGTGCAGCAATGACACATATTTGCAAGTACTTTATTATGAGATAACGCAGTGCCATTAATATATCTTAAACATGAATGTTTTTTGTAACCTACTGGAGACAACTATGGTTGGCAGTTAACACAAACTACCATGATATCTTGGCAGAAACTGCATTTTATTTGTAGAGGGATGAGCAATTCATATGGAAGACCACCTTACATCATTCATGCTACCACACAGCAGCAGTTTGAACATGTTCAGACTGTTGAAGCTTTACTTTCTGCCTGGAAAGTTTCTTTCTCTTTTCTTTTCTTTTCTTTTCTTTTCTTTTCTTTTCTTTTCTTTTCTTTTCTTTTCTTTTCTTTTCTTTTCTTTTCCTTTTCTTTTCTTTTCTTTTCTTTTCTTTTCTTTTCTTTTCTTTTCTTTTCTTTTCTTTTCTTTTCTTTTCTTTTCTTTTCTTTTCTTTTCTTTTCTTTTCTCCTTTTCTTTTCTTTTCTTTTCTTTTCTTTTCTTTTCTTTTCTTTTCTTTTCTTTTCTTTTCTTTTCTTTTCTTTTCTTTTCTTTTCTTTTCTTTTCTTTTCTTTTCTTTTCTTTTCTTTTCTTCTTTTCTTTTCTTTTCTTTTCTTTTCTTTTTTTCTTTTCTTTTCTTTTCTTTTCTTTTCTTTTCTTTTCTTTTCTTTTCTTTTCTTTTCTTTTCTTTTCTTTTCTTTTCTCTTTTCGTTTCGTTTCGTTTCGTTTCGTTTCGTTTCGTTTCGTTTCATTTCGTTTCTTTTTCGTTTCTTTTCTTTTCGTTTCTTTTCTTTTCTTTTTTTCTTTTCTTTTCTTTCTTCTTTTTTTTTCTTTTCTTTTCTTTTCTTTTCTTTTCTTTTCTTTTCTTTTCTTTTCTTTTCTTTTCTTTTCTTTTCTTTTCTTTTCTTTTCTTTTCTTTTCTTTTCTTTTCTTTTCTTTTTTTCTTTCTGAAGGTTGCTTTGCAGTGATGATAGACTGCATTATAAATAGCAGGGTGCAATGAAACTATTTATTTCCCTTAATGGAATCCCTTACTAGAATCTACAAACAGCAAACAATAGGTAGACTAAGGCTCTGAGATTCATGGCTTTTAAATCCAGCAGAATTATGACGCTCTTGCTCTGTGGTCACACAAATGATGTTCTCTGATAAAATGTTGACTACAGAACACTCTTCCAATATTTTTGTCTACACGAATCTGCTGCTTTGGGTTACACATAGTGCAATACCAATTACATTGTCCACAGTTTGAAATCACACAGGCTTTAGAACCACACCAGAGAATTTCTGTATAATGCTCATAACTTTAATATAACTTACAGTGTAACTTTTACATCAATGTGCAATTTTGATTCAAAGACTCCAAGCCATGAAAAGTACAGAATTTTACAGGTAAAAAGTAGTGCAGCAGAATAAGGTAGTACGTTTGGACATTAGGAGATGGTTCTTCACTGAGCAGGTGGTCAGTCACTGAAATCCAGGGGAGTGGTCATGGCACCAAACCTGTAAGACTTCAAGGAGTGTCTGGATGATGTTCTTAATCAAATGGTTTAGTTTTAAGTAGACCTGTAAGGAGCAAGTAGTTGGACTCAATGATCCTTATGGGTGCCTTCCAACTTCAGATATTCTATGATTCTTGGCTTTTTCTAACAGTTGGCATAATAAAAGCTTATTTTCACTGATTTGTAAATTATTATTAATTTGATGTAATTTTGAAAACTCTTCTTCTACATGTTCTTTAGACAACCTTCAACTTTAATGGGCTGAACTTGAAAATCATATTGAAACCAGTATTTTATAATTTTTCCCATAATTTACATTGTTTTCTTGTAGATTCTGTTCAAATAAGAAAATGCAGAACTGCAAAAAAAACTTCACCAGCATACACATTTTTAGAGATAATCACACAGCACAGCACAAAACAGAAACAAAGAAAAACAAAATCTATACGAAACGTCTGCTTACAGGAAACACTGTGTATAATCTTTGACCATATCAAATTTCAGCTCAAGTTAGATTTACTCAAGGAGTGAACGTGTGGGAGAGGAAGATGACAGCGAGAGACTCTGTACTTCCCGTGCCCATTTACTGCAGAAATGAATGTGGTGTAAGACTCTATGCAGTTACAGAAAATATTAATGAAGAAGTAAAGAACATGGAAACATGGTCTTAAAGCCTGGACCACTTTCAAACTGAAGAGTAATAGTAAATGAACAACACTAGAACCCACCGATGTGCTAAAATAACATGTTTTTCTAGTGAATAAGTAAGCTTGTATTGCTAAAATACCCGATGTACACAGAGACTGGCGTAGGAACTGACCTGGAGAATACTGATGTCAGTGGAAGTCCTGGCATACATTCCTGTGGGTTTGTGATCCAGGTAAAATCACAGATAAAATCTTAATTCAGATTTTGCATTTTCTAACTCTTGAGTATGGATTTGGCGAAGTGACTCTTGATTTATGTGTATGTAAATGGAGACAACTGCTAATCTATGATGGAGCAATCAGAAAGGGAATAAGCTTCCAGCTAAGGAAGGTGAATGTGTCCAGGATCAGCAAGGGCTCCCAGTAACAAGCCAGTTGGTCATGCTGTCACAAATAACCATGAAGAGCAGTTTTTGATTGTGAAATCTGCTTCCAGATTTTTTCTGTAGTGCTTGGAAGGATGTCACTGAAAATGCAAACCTGTGTGGCTTGTTTCTAAAATGCTAAGAGTAACATTGGATGATGGATAGACCTTACTCCTTTCAACTATGCTACCTTTTATCCTGGTGAGTATTGTTTAAGCCCTTGTTTTTAGGATATACAAAAATAAGCAATCAGTGACAGCAAGAGTGTGGTTTAGCTGATAGGGCAACTGGAAAACTGGGTTTTATTGCAAGCTCTTTTACCAATACAGTTGAGTGGAATACACCACTTATTTTTCTTTGATCTCTATAACAGTGTAGAAGATAAAATCTCTCGTAATAAAGGACTATCTTTTGCAAAGTATGTGGATAGCAACTCTCACACCAGAAGAATTGTGATTTCAGTCAGGGTGTGCTCAGTTTCAGTCTATGCGCTCTGCTGACTGAAAACTAATTAATAGTATCGAGCTTGATATTTTCACATTATTTAAAGGTTAGAAACTTTCTGCCCTAAACACACAGTTGAGCATTTTTGTGTCATTTTTTTAATAGAAGTTCAGCAGCAATCCTCAGGCTTTTCCCTATTTCTTAAAAAAGATTTAAAAATTGATGTAGAAAATTATAACTCCATCTTAAATATACTCCATTGTGACAGGAGGACAGATATCAATGTCTTTTTGTTATGTGAGTTATTGAAGTTTGACATCCTTTGAGGAATATTTTTCATAACCCACTGTTTGCTACCCCGTCTATCCAATTATTTAGAACAAGCAATCTGTCATTTTATTGTTTCCTTCCAATTATATAACTTTGGTGACAGTCATGGCAGAGTATCCTCTGCAAGTAAAACCAAATCTCACTGTGGAGTCCAAGGGCTACAGAGTGTGTGTATGTGTGTACATCTGCGTGTATTGTGTGGAAATGGAGTGGAGGTGGGAATATTAAAAGATGGCAGTTGGTGAGTGTCATTTTAAAAAATAACTGCTTGTACACACTGCAGAAGATCCAAAAGGGAAACAAAACGTATTCTCCTAATTCTCAGCTGTCAGAAGCAGAATAGATATAACCTGTGCAGGTAGTGGATGCTCTACTTCAAATACTGAGGTGAGGATCGCACTCTGTTTCCCACATAAGTATACAGCAGTTCCATGTATTTAGCCTAACAAATGCCCATACTGCACTGAAGAGGAACTATTCAATTTTCAGAAAGAGGGTCAGTCTTGGAGCTGGTATCAGATCAGATACATTTATTAAGCAGTAAGGGACAAACAGGGTGCTCAGTAACAGCATATTGTTCCTTCAGAAGCAGTTGCACAAGGTGTCAGGAATAAAGCCCACTCATCATTTTCATTTAGTGACTGATATAGTCAGACTGGAATTTTTCAGACTTATAAACTAAATGTGAAACTGGAAGCTGGGTTGTGCTGCCTTTGTTGCCAGTGGAGGGAAGGGAAACGCGTTCGAGTGGCAGTTGGGTCCAACACCAGTTAGCTAGTCAGAAAGTAGAGAACAGCAGTGAAGCTGAGAAGAAACAGCATGCAAACAGCTGCAGTGTGAGATAGAATAAGTGAGTGTCAGTGGTGTTAGATGGTAGAAATGTATGAACGCTTTCACACTCAAAGCAGAATTGTCAAGTTATCGTGTCCAATTGGGCATGGATTTCTTATTATATCACTGCAGTGCCACAAGCTGTACTGGTTGCAGAGTCACACAACCCTTAATTAAAGAGGCAGGGGAGAAAAAAAGGAAATTAATAAAATTGTTGCTCTTATTTGAGGACTTTGAAGAAGAATATTACACTGTACTATAAACCTATGCTGAAAAAAAAAACATGTAAGCACATGCTTATGCCCCAGTAAAGTCATGCTGAAGTGCTTTGCTTAATTTGAGTTTGAAAGCTTCAACCATTTAAACTAAAGCTGCTTCGATATAGTATCTTTTATTTTCTTTTCATATTGTCTGAATATTCAACGTGTTTCTGAGTCAGCACTGGCCAAGCCAGTTTTTCTCTGTATCTTACAGTTTTAAGTTGTGAAGATGTTCGGGCTTTTGGGAGCACTTGAGCTCATAGCGTGATCTGAGAAAGATCTAATGATTACAGGCACTATTAGGGAGCCAACCTTTATTAACTTCACAGGGATTTTTTCAGCATATTATCCAAATTTTATTAAAAATCAGAACCTTTAACCTACTATTTAGAGATTATTTCTCTAACTGGACAACATACTCTGCCCCAGCCCACTGGTATTTCTGCTAGATGTTGCTCTTACTTGACTTGTGTACATCAGACATTTTCTAAGAGTGAAATAAACTTGCTTGAACATTGTGAGGTAGTTCTAAAAATGTTTCAGTGAAATTTTATTACTATCTTTACAATGTCAGTTCAGTTAAACTGCCTTTCAAACAAATCACAACTGAAAACCAGCATGACCAGCTCTAGATCCATTCTCCATGAAGACTCCTCCACTTTAGGATTTGTTTTCTACAGTTCTTCACCATAAGTATTTCAGCATATTTACCACCTCCCCCCCTCCTCCTTTTTTCTTGCAACTGTTTTTGGAGGACAGCTGGGGTTTCGAAGCTAGATATTCCCATCTTGCTTTGCAGATGAGTGGCCTTTTATATGAACAAATATAGCAGCCCATTGGCATGGACTACTAGGTCAACACACGCACAACTTGTTATAGATATTTATGTCATTTTACAAAATAGCTAAAGCTAGCAAATAAATCATAGCTATCAAAGCAAATAGAACCCAGGAGTCTCCTGTGCCCAAGATGGTGCCCAGATGGCTAAATATTACCTTGTGTGGATGTGAAGGATAAAAGAATAAGGAAAGTTTGGGAACATAATTCGTGTTTGCAAAAGACACCAAGAGAGTGACCAGTAGTTGCAGTGGTCTGTAAGAGGTATCAGCAGAAAAGGCACTGTGGGTATTACTATGCAAATGGGTACACCATAAAGTCCATTGGTTTCAAAAATCGCCAGGTATTCTGGTACTGCTCTTCCAGACTTTTGTGCTGAAATAGGGTTCTGCACTATTAATATTAAATAATAAAATTACCTGGGATAAATTTCGAACCTGGTCCAAGTGCTTGGAAGCCAATGTATTTATGACAAGAATAATTTTTACTGATTTTTTCTTTACTAATTTTTTTCTGTGACTGATAGTTCCGCTTTTGAATGTGATAGCAAGTATAGAAATAGATTTATCACCATGTTAAGAATGGGACTAATTATTTCTAAACCAACATATAAGTTATGGCTATTACAGAAAAGCTCAACACTGGCTACAGTGAGCTTGAGCCACAGATAACTAGAGAACAGGACATTTCTCAGATCTCCTGGGTATTCAAACCAAAACATAATGCAAGTTTCACTCTATTTAAAAGTATTCTGACTGGAAATTTTCCATACAGCACAGATTTGTATGCTAGATGTAAATTTTCTAGGATATTTTCCCAGAAATCTACATTTAGTAGAAGCATTTTAGAAAGTATAAACCTTAAGATTTTATATGTATCCTGGTCTTTATTTTACATTTTCATTTCTCCATGTGTGCTGATAGATGAAAAGAAGGAAGGGGGGGTGTATTTGAGTTTTAGGTATAGAGAATCCAGCACAGATTCCAGTGTATTAGGAAGACTGTAAAAAAAAATCCTTCTCCAAATCGTGAGCCCAAATGAAATAAACTTTAGTGATCCGTCAGCCAAATAGTTGACAGGTCTTCCTGAGGACCCCATTCACTGAGCCTTAAACAATTTGAACTTGGAGTTCTCTTTCATTCTTTAAAAAATCCAAAATACAACAGTCTGGGAGATTTTTAGTTAATACACTTGTTAATACACTTGTCTTTTGTATTAAAACTCCTACTATTTGTCACTTACACTTTTACACACATTTGGAGAGCTACATACCCCTCTGCATAAACAGGCAGCAACACGTTTTTGAATTCAAGAAAGAAAAATTAACCTTGGCAGATATGTTAAGGTACTAACTCAAATCCCTTACATTAGGTTTTCCATGATATTATAAATATTTAGCTTGCATTTTTATTCCAGGCCGTTCTCTTTCTCCAGACACTTTATGTCTCTTTAGGCTGCTCCAGTCAAGTTTCCTGTTGCCAGAGAAGCCTTACGATTTATTTTTAATCCTGAAACTTTTTCTGTCCTCTTGCATCTTTAGCTATCAGTTGGTTTCGGTATTGAATAACTTGTGATATGGCAATTTTGAACCCAGTTAGTGGCACAACTGATTCATATCACAGTTTATATCTACATTTAGTGCAATCAATAGCAGTGCATGAAGTATGGGTGCAGTAATACGCCTTGTGTGTTATGTCACAAAAAAGACTGACAGTCTTTAATGAACAAAATTTGGCATGTCTACCTCATAGGGAAATGCCATAAGCCATCTAGAAAAATAGTGGGTTAGGTCTAGAGCCGCTGCTACGTACCCTGACCTTTACATGTAGAGAACCTTACAGGACATATGTCACTTTCTTGCAAAGTAAAAGATAACTTATTCATAAAGGGAGTAGATATTCTGTAACTTACCTCAGGAAGTAAACAGACCAAACTATTGAGTGGTTTTCTAGGTAACAAATAAAGACCTCTTATCTCCAAATGATTCTTACATTTCTTCTTGGAAATTAATATTCTTTTGTTGTCTTCTGACTTGCATGACTTCACTGGTATGTCTGAGCATATAAGAACTACCCGACCATTCAAAAGACGCTGTTTACATGTTAAAGGAGAGAGCCCTGGGTGGAAAAGAGTGTTTAGAGATCTGTTCTGTCTATGATTTTGCCGTAATCTCCATCTCCAACCTCACTCACTGACATCAGTTTTGCAATTCAAGTTGAACAGAGTAATTTATTCATTATAAATCACTTTAAATCTGTACTGAATAT
This sequence comes from Amazona ochrocephala, assembly GCA_039720435.1. Lineage (NCBI taxonomy): Eukaryota > Metazoa > Chordata > Aves > Psittaciformes > Psittacidae > Amazona > Amazona ochrocephala. The sequence continues at coordinate 46,227,936 of CM077882.1, forward strand.
TTTCCTGGAAAGTCTAAGACGGGTTAAAGCACTCATATTCCTGTATGTGTGGCAAGTGAAAACATTTTTAATAACATTAAGAAATCTAACCTGGAAGGTGCTAAGTATTTTCAGCAGTGCGTTTTGAGCCCTCAGTTTTGAGGATGATTGACATATTTTAGGATCAGGTCCTAATTTTTCACCCAAGAAATGAAATAACACATCAGTTTAATTTGAAGTGACTTTGCCATAAACCTATTTCTCTTTCAGAATGGTTTGGATATCAGTAGGATTAAATATTCTGACTATAGAGAGAAATTCACCAGAATGTAAGCTTTTAAATGCCCCTTTCAAACAATAATCAGATGTGGAAAGTTGAGATCTGTTTTCTGTGTGTGGCAGACTGGCAGCAACTGGACCTAGGCTTAGAGTTTCTGCCTTCACTAACAGAATTTTCTTAGTAAGTCTGCCAAAACCAGTGAACTGCTGGCAGCTTCGGTGGAAAGTAGAGAATTCAGTGGGTTTTTGTCATCCCGAAAGGTCTGCACTTATGAAGCTCTCTCTTGTATAATAAAGTCCATTTGTCTGATGTAAGGGATTTCAACATCTTGTCAATGTTCCACAAGAAGCAATGGTTCAGTTGATGCTGTATGTAGAGGTAACATGTAGAGGTAACAAGCCATGTTCCCTGTTCTTCTGTTTGATGTATCAGGGAAATGTAAGCAGAGTGAGAATGTGATTTAATTTGAGATCAGCCACAGACATTGTGTGAGGCCTCATAGATTGAACAAATGAATAATAAACAAAATTAAAAACATCTATTGCTGTCTTTATAGTCTGGAACTCTGTATTGCGGAAAGTGCTATAAATTAGTCTTGGAAGGTCAGGATCTTTGTGTATTTTTTTGTTTATTGATACTACTTGGGGTTGTGGAGATAACCTGAGAATAGGAAGGTTTAGAACTAGTATCAGGAGGCCCTTTTGTAAACAAGTCTGTTCAACCCTCCTGAAAATTGTCCCAAAGGAGGAGATAGAGTCTACTTGCTTGCTTCAAGTTAAACGTGAAGTGAATATAACGTTCAAATGTATAGTACTGGGACATTCCATGCTGTTGAGTCTTTTCCAACTCTAATTTCTACAGGCTACCATCTATGAGTCCTCACCACTCATGTATTTGGGAGGGTGGAATTTAACCTGATGGCTGTAGACAAAAATTCAAACAAAACCCATTGAATCATTTTGCAAAGAATCATAGAATCATAGAATAGCTAGGGTTGGAAAAGACCTTAAGATCATCGAGTTCCAACCCCCCTGCCATGGACAGGGACAACTCACACTAAACCATGCCACCCAGCGCTCTGTCCAACCTGACCTTGAACACCACCACGAATGCAGCATTCACAACTTCCCTGGGTAGCCCATTCCACTGCCTCACCACCCTTACAGTAAAGAATTCCTTCCTCATATCCAATCTAAACTTCCCCTGTTTAAGTTTGAACCTGTTACCCCTTTCCTATCACCACGGTGCCTAATGAATAGTCCCTCCCCAGCATCTGTATGGGCCCCCCCTTCAGATATTGGAAAGCTGCTATGAGGTCTCCACATAGCCTTCACTTCTCCAGGCTGAACAGCCCCAACTTCCTCAGCCTGTCTTAAGACGGGAGGTGCTCCAGTCCCCTGATCATCCTCGTGGCCTTCCTCTGCACTTGTTCTAACAGTTCCACTGTCCTTTTCATGTTGAGGACACCAGAACTGCACACAATACTCCAAGTGAGGTCTCACAAGAGCAGAGTAGAGGGGCAGGATCACCTCCTTTGACTTGCTGGTCACGCTCCTCTTGATGCAGCCCAGGATACAGTTGGCTTTCTGGGCTGCAAGTGCACACTGCCAGCTCATGTTCATTTTTTTTCGACCAACACCCCCAAGTCCTTCTCCACAGGGCTGCTCTGAATCTCTTCTCTGCCCAACCTGTAGCTGTGCCTGGGATTGCTCCCACCCAGGTGTAGGACCTTGCACTTGGCATGGTTAAACTTCATCAGGTTGGCATCAGCCCATCTCACAAGCATGTCAAGGTCCCTCTGGATGGCATTCGTTCCCTCCAGTGTATCAGCTGAACCACACAGCTTGGTGTCATCGGCAAACTTGCTGAGGGCGCAGTTTATCCCACTATCCATGTCATCGACAAAGATGTTGAACAAGACCGGACCCAACACTGATCCCTGAGGGACACTACTCATTACTGGTTTCCTGCTGGACATTGAGCCGTTGACCACAACTCTTTGCATGCGGCCATCCAGCCAGTTCTTTATCCAATGAGTGGTCCACCTATCAAATTGATGTCTCTCCAACTTAGGGACAAGGATGTCATGTGGGACAGTGTCGAACGCTTTGCACAAGTCCAGATAGATGATGTAAACTGCTCTACCCCTGTCCATCAGTTCCGTAGCCCCATCATAGAAGACCATCAGATTGGTCAGGCAGGATTTCCCCTTACTGTCTTAGAAAATGAGAAACCTATAGGAAGAGTCCAGGTAATAGGACTAATTTTTCCTTTGGAAGTGATGTTGAATGGCTCAGTAAATTTTCTGAAGAGTTCTGTGGGCTGCTGTACTTGCGTACATAAATATTGTCAGACAAAGCTCGTGCGTATAAATATTCCCAGACTTGGACTTGTTGCCAATTCAAATCCCTTTATATTGCTCTTTTGCTTATGTAGATCCAATATTCCCACTGCACTCCTGTGAAGCAGAAATTTCTATTTATAGTTTCTCTATTCTATATTTGTTATAATGAATATGGATAATATATGCTCACAGAAGTTATTAATACTATTGCCATTACGTGCATAGCAATTGCATGGTCCTGATCTTCCAGGCACTCAGATGGAAGGAACAAGAAGAAACTGTTTATGTTTCTCTACTTCATGAAAATATACCAGCATCGGGGCACCCAAAGTGATGATGCTTGGATTGCTCTGAGCTGTATGTGAAAAATATATTTTTTTTTCATTTGGTACACACTGTGTATCACTAGTGTTCCCATTATGTATCAGGGGCTTCCCGAATATTTCATGTGACATCTATGAATATTGACTAACAGCAGTATATCAACATTATCAAAAGCCAATCCTAATATTTGACAACATCAAAGGGAAATAGGATGTGTTTGCTCTGACGAAACTTGGACATGAAGGATGATGCATAGAAAAAAGGAGTGGAAGAAAAGAAGCCCTTGATATGAAAAGACTAACATTTAGTGTTCTTAAAAAAGAATTCTAACATTAACTATTAGTGAAGTTGATTTAAGTAAAGCTGAATGTTCAGGATAGCACATTCCTAATATGTCTACTTAACAGAAGTTTGTAATTTTGTTAAGCTACTGTATGCAAAGGACAAATAAGGGTGATATATTGCTTTGGGTTTTTTTCCTTTTTTTTTTTTTTCAACTGAAAGAGTTGCAGAAAGCTGGGCTGGATGGTCTTTCTTAATGTAAGTCACTGATTAATAAAATGTGTTATAATAGGTGTGACATGCACTTTAAGACTTTCAAAGATATGTAGTCTCCCATTAATTCAAGTGCAAATTGGAATGTGGTTACATTCTGTTGAAATAAAGTGACTGAGACTTCAAGGGTCCCATTTTACTTACATTTATGAAGTTTGCAATAATTCACTACAGCAGCAAACATTGGCAAGAACAGAGAGATTAAATTTGGTCTGTCTCTTTCTCTCTCTCAATGTCTACCTCTGCCCTATGCTTTATAAATTTTCCAGAAGCAAGATAAACACACTTTAATCTCAGGACTGTTAGTTAAGAAATTTGTTGCTTGCTTTTTTCTTTTATAAATTAATTGCAGTTAAACCATCTATTAAATCTGGAGAAAATATTTCTGTTTCCAAAGAGGCTTTTCATACATTATGGTCTAATCCTGTATGATTTAACTGTGGTCATGCTCTTTTTCTTACACTATGGAAAACATGATAATTTTTTTTTTGATATACTGTGTCTTTCTGGCAGCATACAAGACACTGATGTTATCTGCTTTTTGTCATTGTTTTTCTTGGTCAGATACTACTTGTGTGGGGACAGTCATGAGGAAGAGCTCAGTTTAGTCCTATTGAGCTTAAGAGCCTTTAATCCTCCCCTTCTAGGTAATGAGTTTGTGCCACTTGTGTTGCTTGTCTCTAATTGCATGTTTTCTTCATGCTTTTCTGGGTGCAATCCAATCAATGTTCAATTTCCCAAAATGGTCTAGTGAGAAGATTCATTTCATTGTGTTTGTCCTGCAAACAATATTCATTCTGAAGATTCAGGAAAGGTTATTGAAATACTTTAGGAAGGAAAAAAAAAAAAAAAAGAAAAAGAAAAAAGAGCATGAGAAGAGAAGAGGTTTGCTTGAGCATTCATTTGAATATACATCTTAGGAATCTCTTCAGGTCCTGGGACAGGCTGAGATTTCAACGTGCAGAAGAAGAACATAAACTGAGCTGGTACAACAGCCACACAAGATAGTTGCTGCTTATAGGGCAGTTGACTCACGAACATTTAGGAGGAGAAACGTGCACAAACCAGTGACCAGCTGTGGCTGTTATATCATTCCTTGAAAACCGAAAATAAGGTAAATCCACCCACACTTTTAGCTACATCATTGGATAGTGCCCAAATTAAGCGAAGGCTTTAAAAATTGTACCAGAGACTGAGCTTCCACAAGCTTGTGCTTTTGGTCTAATACGTCAATCTCAATACATTGCACTTGTCATACCTGCTATCTGTGGACCTGGGAAGTAAAAAAAGTGGTTTAAAAAAAAGGTCAAGGCATTTTAATAAGAAAAGCCTCAAAGCCCTATTTTGCTATTTTATTCATGTCCTTGCTGAAAATACATTGTACTTACATAACACTTTCCACAGGAGAATCTCTGAGGCGTCACAGATTTGTGCACAGCCTCACAGAGTGCTGGTGAAATAGTACGCAATGCTCTGCCCATTTCTGCCTTGAGTCGATGAAAGCAAATGAAGTCACGTGTCTCTTATTTGACAACAGAAAGCCTGTGAAATGAAGCATGGGAAAGCTCAATGAAAAGGAATTCCTTTATAATTTTACTTAAACTTTGGAATATTTAAGAAGTTTTCATATTTTTAGAAATCAAAATATTTAGACATGGACATATGAAATTTGACTAACTTTTTACAATTGACAAAATTCATGGAGGAACTGTTAGACCGGGAGTGTCACTCCAGGCTCCCACTCTCCTGCTCCTGCCTTTATACCAAATATGTGAGAGAAATGTGTAGAACGAGGTAATCCTGCTGGGCTATATCATATTGTTTTTCAGCGCATAGGGAAGGTACAGCAGAGGCAGAGGTTATGCCACTGTTAGAGAAATCTATTTTCATAAAGAAAGAGCTGCATTTTATAATGGGACAGCAGACTAGAACAGAGCAAAATGTCAATGCCTTCTTCATTTAGCTGGAAATATTTTGAGCAGCCTGTAAGCAATTATTTTATTTGGTGAGTAGATATGTATTTGCGCTATGCAGGCTTTAAGCATGAAGTCTAAATAACCCCACATGAAAAGAAAAAAGTCCTTTTTAGTGGTTATGAAAATAAATTGTTAAGAATCCAGCAGTGAAAGTGTCAAAATGGTTGCACAAACTGAACTCTCCTGAGGACATATGTTGTTTACAGTATATGTTTAAAATAATATTCCTGGCTAGTCAGGCTTTCCCTCAGGATAATGTAATTACAACTGTAACAGAGGATTAATTAAATACTCTCCCATAGGTGTTGCTAGAGATCTTGAGTCGACCAAAGAGGGATACATTACCAGCTCAGCACAGAGGTGAACAGGCCAGAGCTGTTCAAAATAATTAGTTAAGCACAAGAGCAGGGTTGAGCTTTTTGCCTCATTTATCTGATTTTGATTGATAGTATATTTTTTTAAGTGCAGAATAAGCATATTGGTTCCCACTTATGTATGAGAAATTAATAAGGAAGATCAAGCTTCTGAATAAAGGAATCAATAGTAAATGAGTTTATTGTGTATTCTGATCCAGTGTCAAATAGGATATAATTTTCTTTCTTTTTTTTTTTTTTTTTCATTGACACCTGGTTTAAACACCTGGGACCAAGAGGTATTTTTAATGCTGCAAAGGGAATGACAATCCTGCTCATGCACAACTCATGGAGTGATGCAGATGCATGGCAAAGACCTGCAACGTGAGAGAATATTAGAGCTGGAAGCTCACCTCTGTTTTTTGCCTTCAGAATCATCCTTGCGTGTACTTGCAAAGCCCTGATAGAAGCTGAGTCATATTTCTCAATTTGGTAAGGCCATTAATTTGGAATTACAAGGATCAAGTTGAAAAAATGAAGGTACTCCCTCTCTCCAGCAGCCCTTTGAAGACAGAAAAATCACAGCAATCCAGAATGTGGTTTTTTTTCACAAATGGTTATTTTGGTATGGCTGTCTCAAGTTTCCAGTACTGGATGGGCATCTCCTTCAACTAAAAAAAAAAAGTGTGCAGAATTCAGAGGAAGTCTATAAAAGTCTGCATTAGAAATGGGTGAACACCTATCTCTAATAAAGTGTACTGGCTAGATCCCACATGCATCATAACCCGTCAGCAAACTGATTGCAGGCTATAAAGCTAATCTTAAAGTTTCTGGGGCTCTTCTGAGCATATATGTCCTAAGGTGTGTTAGGGCAGCCTCCCATTCAGATGTTACATATTTATCAATTTTTTTTCTATATAAAAACTGTACAACAATCTCAAAAGAAAAGATTGAAATAAATCACATAATCATTTATTTAGCGCCTGCATGGAAATAAATGTATGTCATGAAAATAAAGATCTCTTCATAGTGAATTTTTTATTCTCAAGTTAATGAAAATGAAGTCAGATTCTCATATGGGGCATATTATGCCAGTTAACCCTATTTGAGGATCTGACTCATTTTAAAGAAGTGGGCAATCTCTTTTGTCTGGTTGGATGTTTTTTCGTAAGCAATGAATTTGTCTGAAAGGGGTAAAGTAAGAAGAAACAAACAAAAAAAATATATGTAATGTACATATTTTCTACTTATTAAGTTTTCTTTCAGATAGTGTAAATATGAAGCTTACAACAATAGAATATATTCCACATTTTTCGCCATAAATGTGAAGCAAACTACGATGTTCCAAACTTTCTTAATGTGTAGGGACACTGTGCCTTTTAATTCCTGAAGTAGCATGAGGAAAAGAATAGAATTCTAAGATGACATAAGGATATTTTTTCAAATAAACTCAGAATTTCAGAAGACTCATATCAGTTTAACAGAAAGAAGTCAGGTTTATTTGTGAAAGAAGTCTTAGGAAAGTGTTGCTTGTTTCATTGCATGAAAAACCTCCTCACTATTGTTATCATGGCAGGTTTAGTAAAGAGTGTTCGGGAGAATAGTGCAAGCAGAAAACAAAGAACTTACCAAGAAAAGCATCAAAATATCTACTGTACCTATAACTTTTGAAGGCAACAGTTAGTAATATAACCCCACTAGATTGTTTTATCATGTTTCACCATTGCCCTTTGATAAAAGAGATACTCTTCACTGAGAATCAGAAATCATGTGTGTTCATATAAATTCACTTTTTAATTGATCTACAAGAGTACAGTATTGCTAAAAGGACACTGATGGAGCACAGTTTTGTGCACATTTCTGAGCCTGTGCAAATGGTAGATTTTCATGTCACAGAATGTATGCCTCAGAGGTTTTTCTTATGGCTCTGTTTCAGATCTTTTCTTTGTACTGTGCATTTACACATACCTATCAGTGCCTCCAGGAATTATTGCACTGCTCAATACATGAGCAGTGTTCATTGCAATTTTGACCTGCCTGACAATACTGGAAGAAGATGGTCACTGTGCATTTGTGAGGAGGCTTCGCTCATCACATATGAACCTTATGACTGCAGAAGATGTGCATAAAACTGTGCATGTGGGGCTTGTTTTAATACAGATAGGACAATGCAGGCAGATAGAAACTTTCCCTTTTTTTTTCTGTAAACTTTTGCATTTCTTTTATTTCTATAAATAGGCTCTTATGGATACTGTTAAGTTCTAATATTATAGCCTACTGGAGGTCCCTTTGGTAGCTGTCACTAGATGGTGCTAGCTGTATTACAGAGGTGTCCCCCCCTTTTCCATCTCCAATTCAGACCTCTGTCAAGGACCCCGGGTGTTTTGGCTCAGTGCAAGAGGCATGCTTCCACTGAGTCCTGGGAATCCAAAGTAGCTGCTTTACTAGAGGTTTGGATTTACCTTACATGTATACCTGGATTTCTTACAAAAACAAAGTAGATCTTTTGTTCTGGCAGTATTTTCAAGGGATTTTAAGATAAGCAGAGGACCACTGTCTTTATTTTGGCATTCTCTCACCTTTGCCCAGAAGGAGATTTGCCCTTTACCAAGTCTGCTAGAAACTAATCCTCTTTTTCACCAACACAGGAATCTCCTACCTTGATGCTGCAAAGCCAGCCTGGCAGAGTACTGGGGGACTGAGAGTGATGGTGATAGGAGAAGTGGAAAGGGGAACGCTGCATCTCAGAGGAGTGGGCTTTGCCTTATACTTTGTGCAGTTGCTTGGAGCTGATTTGGATGGTTCCTTTGAGACCCAGAAAATACGGAAGCAGGTCTTAAAAAAGGGTCTTCCTCAGAAAGTGTGTGGAGTAGGCTCTGGACTAAGGATGGTGGAAAGTATACAGAGGGTAGGAGAGCAAAATTTATGGAAAAACTAGTTAGGGAAAAGCTCAAATTTTGTTTCCCTGCTGTAGGTTTTCTTCACTATGTTTAACAGTATCCTACTGAAAGACAAAACTTTCCTGAGACCAAACCTCACGTTCTTGGCCTCAGGAAGAGTATCTAATGAAGGCACCAAAGACATCAGGTTTTCACCCTTAGCAATAAAAGCCTTTCGTTTCTGATGAAAGCAGAGTACATTCCTCTCAAATGGGAAGAGATGCTAAGTGCAGTGACAATTGTTTCCCAGGGAGAATGATTTGGCAGGAAGCAAGCATTTAATCACATAGCCACATCACATCATTACAGGGCGTCACTCAGTGCAACCACTTGATGCAGTGCATGACACCTCTGTAGCATAATGCTGGCTCCCTGCCAACAATTTAGGGAAAACTGCTATCAGCTTTTATAATTGTTTCCTTGATGAAACAACCCAGTGAAATGGCAGGGCTAGAAGGGGTAAAAAAGGGAGAGTCATGAGACCACAAAGTTCCCAGACTTCCAAGTTGCACCTCTTAGCCAGCAATTAAATTACTGGCTAACTTCAAAAGTCCACCACAATTGGCACAAATTGTCAGCCTGCTGGCAGCATCCTCGTAGAGGCCAAGGATTAAATATATGTAAAGGGGCAGCTCACTGTATCCCTGAAATGATGCCCTCGGGCAATATTTGACCATTCTGCACACCTCCTGTAGCTGAGCTGACGACTAATGTAGCACAGCATGTACTTGCATTGCCACTGCAAAAAAGCTGTTGGTCATACATGGAAAGAAAAAGACAACTTGAATGTTTAAGACCATGTGTGTTCTCCTACACTTTATCTATGTGATTTGTGCTCTCCTACATGTTATCTATATCATTTGATGCATGAGCCAGCAATATGTCCTTGCCACAAAGAAGGCTAAAGTTATCCTTGGCTGCATTAGACAAAATATTTCCAGCATTCCAGGAGAGGTAATGCTTCCCCTCCACTCAGCACTTATGAGGCCACTGAAGCGCTGTGTCCAGTTCTGGGCTCCCAAGTACCAGAGATATCCCCCATAAAAGAGAGTCATGGAGCTATTGGAGGGAGTCCAGTAAAGGGCCATGAAGGTGTTTAAGGGACTGGAGCATCTCTCATGAGCAAAGGCTGAGAGAGCTGGGACTGTTCAGCTTGGAGAAGTATCAGAGGGATCTTATCAATGTGTACAAATATCTGAAGAGAGGGTGCAAAGAAGGCAGAACCAGGCTCTTTTTAGTGATTCCCAGTGAGAGGACCAGGGGCAATGGGCACAGACTGAAACAGAAGTTTTGGTCTGAACATCAGGAAATTATTTTTCATTGTGACGGTGACCAAACACTGGCACAGATTACACAGAGAAATTGTGGAGTCTCCATCTTAACAGATACTCAAAAGCCATCTGGACATAGTCCTGGGCAACTGGCTCCAGATGACCCTGCTTGAGCAGGAGCGTTGGACAAGGTAACCTCTAGACATCCCTTCCTACCTCAACTGTTCTGCTATACTGGGAATCTAGGACACTTATGGTACAATACTTACATGTATGAAGAAAATAAAGATCAAGATTATGACAGAAGTAAGCAAATAATCCAGTTATAAAACCCACAAATCCCTTTCTTGGTCCTATCTGACTAGATCTTAGGTACATGCATTTAAGTATATAAGACCACATTGATTCCAAGTAAAGCCTGAACATTAGTCTATTAGGATTACTGTTCTGTCTACAACAGTGGTGAGTAGAGGATACATAAGAAAGAAAAAAACCCTCAGGATTTTTGCAAAGGGATTGTTCCTGAGGTATTCCTGACGACCTTCTAGCAGACACAGTCTGAGGAATTTCATGAGCCTGGGTTTTCATCTGCCTTGCTGAGCTTAATAGACACCAACAGTCCTGTCATCCATAACTTTGTCTAATCTGTTCTTAACTTCATTTTTACTTTTAGGTATCTTTACTTGATATGACAATGAGTTTCATGACAATTATTGTGCTGTGAGAAAACAAACATTCCCTTTTGTGTATTTTTAGCTTGTAGGCTGAGAGTTTCTTTGGTTAATTGTAGCATTCTTATTCAAATCAAGAGGAACAAAAATGACTCCACTCCACAGGCTTTTGGATCTTTCTGTGTTTTAATCACCTGCCCATAATGTCACTGTTGTCGGCCTTGGTGTCAACAGAGATAATGGTGGAGTAGCCCCCTGGATGACCTAACGTGGTACCCCACTGTCCTTGTCCTGGGCAATGTGCAAACATGGAACAGTTAGTTTCTCCAACCCCGCCTCTCCCCCCAAAATCTTGCAGTCTAGATATAAGACACAGTAAAACAGGGTTCTAGAGGGAATCATGGAAAACAACAGCCCTGGGTGAGTCAGCATGACTGACAACGTGCCCATCTATTTTTTTCTTGGATGTTGCTGATTGTTTCAGGACAAGCCCAAAACCATGAATGCAAATCCTCTGAGGTAAAATAATTTCCACCCACTTCTCAATATTCCTGTGAAGTAAAAAAAAAAAAGGTCCAAAATTCTCACCTTACATTCTTGAAGTATTGCCTCTGGGCTAACACTTTGGTGCCAGATTTAGAGGAAATCAGCAGTTTCACTGCTGTCGTGGCCAAAGAGGAACAATAGTATAATTCTTAGGAATCTTGCTTTGGATTGAATTTGGCATCCACATGGCCAAGAAGATGTGCACCACAGTCTTCTGTTCTATAAAGGATGACATATTCATTTGAAAAGTAGATACATGCACAGCAAAGTTTGAGCCAGACACAAAATAGATTATCTCCTTTGCCAATGCAATAAAATGACATCTTCAGTCTGGACACTCACAACCATGTCCTTTTTAAATTACATAAGCGGTTTGTAGAAATGGACATAAGCATCTAGAACTAAGATTTTCCAGACTTCAACTTCTTGCCATATATTAACTGGGCTTTTATTCTGTCCTGCTTTAACATATGATAATTTTTGGGTTTTCAGCGTGGTGGATTACATGTACTGAATATGCCTGAAAGAATAATATAGGCAAGAAACTTTAATCAGTTCAATATCCTTTTTGTTCCTTTTCTTCCAAGTGCAAAAATGCAATTACCTGCAGACAACAAGAAGTAGTCTTGAAAAAAAGAGTGCATACGGCCTAACATTAGTCTTGATTAAAATAAAGCCTGCAATATTGTTTTATGACTGTGTTTGTATAACATATGACTTTCCATAGGAGACACTAACCATTACTTGTTTATCTATTTAAAGCAGGGCACTCTGTTATTCATTACACACAAACAATATGTGAATACACTGGCATATTTATTGTTAAGGTCAATACAATGATAGGATTTGGTCACCTTTTCTTTGCTGCTTAGGAAAGAAAAAATACTTACAAAACCTAGGTTAATTTTTTTTCTTTGCTTCTGACACCACTGGGATGTGCTTTAAGTATGTATTCAGTAGTGGGCCAGGCTACCAAATGCATAAATTACAGTAGGGTAAGGAAGACAGTATCAGAGTCTGATTTCAAACAGAACTCAATAAGATTCTCAATTTGTAAAGGTAATTGACCATTTTCCTTAGAAATCTTTACTACAGAAATGCTTGTCTAACCAGCAACTTTCAAAACTAGTTAGCTAGTGTGCCCTTTCAGTTACCATTCAATGATAACCTGCAGGATGTTTTGTGTCTTTAGAAACATATATATATGATATAGACATTCTGTTCCATGTTTACAGGGTATTTCCTAGGAAAACATCTAAGAATCATTCTTAAGTAAATGCTTTAATTTATGTAGATGTTTAAATTTTTACATCAATGTGGATGAATGTAAGCTCATATAAGCCTTACTGATACAATCTGATGTTTTCATATTTTGTATAGCCTTTGTGAAGCAAGGCATGCTGAGCACCCTATAATGCATAAATAATGATATGAAGTACCCATATTACAACTCTTCAACTTCTTGATTGCTACCACTTAAAATAAAATGCATATGCCCAAAAGATAGATGTAATATCATAAATTATCAGGACAGTCCAGCTGGTTGAATTCACTTTCCTAATGGTTTGAAAAGATCTTCTGGTTTGATAAGCCTCTGAAAGGTCCTGTTAGAATACATCTCAATCCGTGCCTCAGTAGCTCCTTTCTCCTGCATTCTGAGCCTACATGATTTCCCCCTAACAACAATGGAAATAAGCATGTTTGCCATCTGGCAGCAAGTGCAAACCACCACTGTTGAATTAGATGGGAGTAGAAAGTGCACCAGTCCTTACATTTCTGGAAAATTCTGACATCATGTGCTGGCATCCTGCTTCCACAGTTAGCGATGATGGGATGAGGGGAGTGAATGAGCTCACAAGAAGTAATAGCTTGTAGGAACCTTTCAGTAGCTTCTTGTGCAACTATACATAGAACAACCTCATTACCATCAAGATGAAGAATTTACACTGATATACTAAGGGAGGCCAGAGTTACAGATTTCTCAGGGAAATCCAAAGGAATTTGATTCAATAAAATATATTTGGCCTGCCCAGACAGACTTATATGTACTCGTAATTGCCTGTTACAAATATCTGTCCTCCATCCCACCCCAGGGGAACTGCAAGATAGCAAGGAACAAAAGCTTCCTCTCTGTAAAGGCTTTTTTTCTTCTCCTACCAGCAGGTGCTGTTGCTGTGCTAAACAGGGATAACAAAGTGGAGCCTAGTGAAATCTCCTTCCAGTGCTGGCTGCTCCAATCACAGACTCCTACGTCTTCCAAATTGTCTTTTATCAGCATGCAAGAGAGTGATGTAAGTCTGGAGAAGACACCCCAACATACCTACCAGCATGCAGAAGACATACATGAAGCCATGAGTCTGGTTCAGTCTCATTTGAGTTTTTCTGTTCTGATTATTAGCCTTTGCGATTATTGTTAGTTTCACTTAATGTCTTCCATCTGTACTCCTTTTAGCACTTGCTTCTAAATTATTGCATTGCATTTACCACTAATAGATATCAGGTGGACCTTCATCTTTTGCAGCATTTCATATAATCCCTTCTGTATTTGAGACTAGACCATTTGTTGAGTTGTACTGGTGTCAATTAAAAATCTGACTTTAAAGACATTTGGTTAAGATAGCACAGAAGGCTCTGTGTGGACAATCATATTTTGGATTACTTGTAAGTCACTTAAAATAGGCTTAAACTAAACCAACTAAAACAGAAGGATGTCCAAATGGAGGTTGGCACCAGTTTAATTAAACTGCAGCAACTATGTATATAAACAAGGCTTAAATCTGCAGACTATAAATTACTTTTGACTGTAACATTACTCATTCCATTTTACAGCATCACAGGAGAAGTTCAGTTGCTCTTGTATTCAGCCAAAATGTGGAACAGTCACTCCACAGTAGATTTTGATGAGTCCCATATGCATGTACATAGAACCTACACTAAATAAAGGAAATATGAGAGGATTGCCATTAAGTAACCTTGAATATATGACAGTACAGTTTCTTATGCAAACCACTGGTGAAAATTCAATTGCATCTAGACACTCAAGTACACTGTTTTGTAGAATGCTGTCCTGGGATCAGCAGCAGCAGTCATTTTTCTCCTTCTTGGTAGCTGGTGCAGCACTGTGTTTTTGATTTTGGGCCTGGGAACAGTGCTGATAACACCAGTGTTTTCAGTTACTGCTTGGTGATGTTTAGGCTGGCCAAGGACTTGCTGAGTCTCATGCTCTGCCAGGGAAGGGGGGAAGCCGGGGGGAAGCAGAGACAGGACACCTGATCCAAACTGACCAAAGAGGTTATTCCATACCACAGCACGTCATGCCCAGGATGTAAAAAAAAAAAAACAAACTGGGGGAGCCAGAACCCAGAAGAGTTTTTGTTTTAGTACACAGCTCGGTCGTCGGGTGGTGAGCAGTTCTATCCTCTTCCCTTGTATTTCTCTTGTTATTATTATTACTGGTGGTGGCGGCAGTGGTTTGTGTTGTACCTTGGTTGCTTGGCTATTCTTGTCTCGACCCGTGGGAGTTGCGTTCTTTTGATTCTTCTTCCCCCCCCCCCCCCCCGAGTGGGGGGAAGAAAAACTCTTCCCTTGTATTTTTCTCTTGTCATTATTATTATTGCTGGTAGCAGTGGTGGTTTGTGTTACACCTTAGTTGCTGGACTGTTCTTATCTCAACCTGTGGGAGTTGCATTCTTTCGATTCTCCTTCCCATCCCTTCAGGAGCGGAGGGAAGAAAGAGAGGGAAGTGAGTGAGTGAGCAAAACTGCGTGGCTGAGAAACTTAAAACACGACAAATGCGTATGTACTGAATCTATCCTGTCTTCTTTAATGTCAATTGTTTATTCATGAACACTCAGTGTTATTAAAAATATTGCAAATATGTTTTGGTAAGCATATTTCATACTCATCTGATCAAATATTTGTTTCATCTCTTGAATCTGTGACATTTATGGGAACTCGTTGCCAGTTAAGTATTCCCTGAAGTAGTGGTCAGGTGCCATATGAAAGTTAAGTCAAAAAGCTATAATTTTCATTCTTAACTTTAGTAATATGATATTCTATTAATTAAAGACACTGTGGCATTGCAATGTGAGATTAATGACAGACTGGTGTGCCAGGCAAACCTGAATTTCAATATGTTTCTCTCTTACAGTGCATCACAAATTGAAGTTGTGGAAAAAAGCTGTCTTATTCAGCAGTGTAAGGAATTTAATAGAAACACATATGCAGTGAAAGTCAAACAAGTGCTTAAGTATCTCACTGAAACAGTACTTAATGGACTGAAGAATATAATAATTTTCTTTCATTCTTTCTTCCTTACTTCCCTTTTTAGTTCCTCCCTTCCTTTCAGTAACTTAATGCAATCATGAGATGGTCGAGTTCGAGATCCTCAGGACAGTGAGAAGAGCGTGCAGCAAGCTCACTGCCCTGGACTTCAAGAGAGCAGACTTTGGCCTCTTCAGGAACCTGCTTAGTAAAGTTCCATGGGATATAGCCCTACTGGGCAGGGGGGCCCGATGCTGTTGGTTGATATTCAAGGATCACCTGCTGCAAGCTCAGGAGTGTTGCATCCCTAATAGAAGGAAGTGCTGCAGGAGGGCCAGGAGACCTCCTTGGATGGATAAGGACCTGCTGAGGAAAATTTGAAGGAAAAAAGAAGCTTATAAAAGGTGGAAGCAAGGATAGGCAGCCTGGGAAGAATACAGG
Organism: Amazona ochrocephala; assembly: GCA_039720435.1. Lineage (NCBI taxonomy): Eukaryota > Metazoa > Chordata > Aves > Psittaciformes > Psittacidae > Amazona > Amazona ochrocephala. Next base: position 46,243,878 of record CM077882.1, read on the forward strand.
GATGTTGTCCGAGAAGCTAGGGACCAGGTTAGGAAAGCTAATGCCCACTTAGAATTAAACATGGCTAGGGATATTAAAGATTACAGCAAGGGATTCTTTAGGTACACTGCAAATCAAAGACGGACTAGGGAAAAAATGGGCCCCCTCTGGAAGCTATTGGGAGAGCTGGCTACCCTGGATTTGGAGAAGGCTGAGGTTCTTAATGACTTCTTTGCCTCAGTCTTCACTGGAAAATGCTCTGACCACACCACCCAAGTCTTTGAAGACAGACGCAGCGACTGTGAGAATGAAGACCTTGGTCCCACTGTAGGAAAGGATCTGGTTCAAGACCATCTTGAGAACCTGAATGTGCACAGGTCATAGAATCATGGAATCATAGAATAGTTAGTGTTGAAAAGGACCTTAAGATCATCTAGTTCCAACTACCTTGCCATGAGCAGGGACACTTCACACTAAACCATGCCACCCAAAGCTCTGTCCAACATGGCCTTGAACATCGCCAGCAATGGAGCATTCACAACTTCCCTGGGCAACCCATTCTAGTGCCTCACTAGACCTGATGAAATCCATCCACGGGTCCTGAAGGAGCTGGCAAATGAAGTTGCTAAGCCACTGTCCATCATATTTGAAAAATCATGGCAGTCAGGTGAAGTTCCCAAAGACTGGAAAAAGGGAAATATAACCCCCATTTTCAAAAAGAGGAAAATGGATGGCCCAGGGAGTTACAGAACAATCCGTCTCACCTCTGTGACTGGTAAAATCTTGGAGCAGATTCTGCTGGAAGGCATGCTAAGGCACATGAAAAACAAAAAGGTACTTGGTGACAGCCAGCATGGCTTCACTAAGGAGAAATTCTGCCTGACCAGTCTGGTGGCCTTCTATGATGTAGCTACAGAACTGATGGACAGGGGCAGAGCAGTTGATGTCATCTACCTGGACTTGTGCAAAGCATTTTGACACTGTCCCACATGGCATCCTTGTCCCTAAATTGGAGAGACATCAATTTGATAGATGGACCACTCGGTGGATAAAGAACTGGCTGGATGGCCGCATGCAAAGAGTAGTGTTCAATGGCACAGTGTCCAGCTGGAGACCAGTAACAAGTGGTGTCCCTCAGGGATCGGTGTTGGGACTGGTCTTGTTCAATATCTTTGTGAGTGACATGGACAGTGGGATTAACTGCGCCCTCAGCAAGTTTGCCGATGACACCAAGCTGTGTGGTTCGGTTGATACATTGGAGGGAAAGAATGCCATCCAGAGGGACCTTGACATGCTTGTGAGGTGGGCTGATGCCAACCTCATGAAGTTTAACCATGACAAATGCAAGGTCCTACACCTGGATGGGAGCAATGCCAGGCACAGCTACAGCTTGGGCAGGGAAGAGAGTCAGAGCAGCCCTGCAGAGAAGGACTTGGGGGTGTTGGTCAGTGAGAAACTGAACATAAGCCGTCTGCAGTGTGCACTTGCAGCCCAGAAAGCCAACTGTATCCTGGGCTGCATCAAGAGGAGCGTGACCAGCAAGTCAAAGGAGGTGATCCTGCCCCTCTACTCTGCTCTTGTGAGATCTCACTTGGAGTATTGTGTGCAGTTCTGGTGTCCTCAACATAAAAAGGACATGGAACTGCTGGAACAAGTGCAGAGGAAGGCCATGAGGATGATCAGGGGACTGGAGTACCTCCTGTATGAAGACAGGCTGAGAGAACTGGGGCTGTTCAGCCTGGAGAAGAGAAGGCTGCGTGGAGACCTCATAGCCGCCTTCCAATATCTGAAGGGGGGCTATACAGATGCTGGGGAGAGACTCTTCATGAGGGACTGTGGTGATAGGACAAGGGGTAACGGGTTCAAACTTAAACAGGGGAAGTTTAGATTGGATATAAGGAAGAAATTCTTTACTGTGAGGATGGTGAGGCACTGGAATGGATTGCCCAGGGAAGTTGTGAATGCTTCATCCCTGGCGGCGTTCAAGGTGGGGTTGGACATAGCCTTGGATGGCATGGTTTAGTGTGAGTTGCCCCTGCCCATGGCAGGGGTGTTGGAACTCGATGATCTTAAGGTTCTTTCCAACCCTAGCTATTCTATGATTCTATGATTCTAACTCTCCTGAAAGCTTCCCCTATTAATTTCTAAGAGTATTGGAAGCATCAGTATTGATGTAAACACCTCCACTATATTATGCATGGAAAGAAATTTATGGGAAATTGAGCTTATTTTCTAATTCATATTTCAGCTACAGCACTAAACAATGGCTGGTTTTTGCCTGGTACTGTCTTATGCCACTTGAGAGAATTGGTGCTTGCAACCTCTTTTTGTGAAGCTTGACCTTGCCTTATGTATTGAAAGAGGTCCTTAAACAGATTCTATGCTTGATGCACAGAAGCTTTAGTGCACATGAAAGTGAAAAGGAAATTAGACTCAATAAGATTTATCAATTATTTTTTACTGAAGGTTCCTATTCCTCCAATGCTATTTCCCAAGAAAATGGATCTAAAGGACAAAAAAAGCCTGGAGCATTCCTATTGTACCTTGACCATGGAATAATTTTATGTAGTTTCAATCCTGTCATCCCTAAAGGCAACTTCTTTTTTCCGAAAGAAAGGAAAAAGACTCTTAATGAAAATTCATGGAATCATAGAATCATATAATGGTTTGGGTTGGGAGATACCATCCCTCCCAACATCCTCTGGTTCCAACCCTTCCGCTATGGGCAGGGACACCTTCTACTAGATGAGTTTCCTCAAAGCCCCATCCAACCTGGCCAACTTCAAAGCTGTATGTTAAAACCACGGTTTCTGTGTGTCCCCTTGCATTTTTGTGTCTTCTTTTTTTTTTTTGTTTTGTTTTCCCTGTTCTTGCTGCTGCTTATTACTCAGACTCAATTGAGCATGGTATTTAATAATTTAGCATGATATTTAATGGATGGGAGTATTCATGAATTCAAGGCCAGGCATTTGCTGTAGTAGTTGGTTCCACTGGGGCTATATCACCTTAGTTTATTGTAAGGAAGCTGGGCACTGTATCAGACACAGTCGAAGATTAAGAAATCTTCTGTAGAGGTAAGCACTCCTATAAAATCCATTGCTGGAAAATTATTAAGATTTTTTTTGTGTGTATTGTTTTGGTATTTTTTTTTCCCCAGGAATACTACTCTTCTTAATGATGCATTGATTTGCTCTCTACTGACACAATACTTAACTATGTATATTTTTTTATACTTCTCTAACAGAATCCTACATCATTCTTGTTAATGTTTTACACCTTAAGAAGGCCTCATCATAAGGTCATAAAGCACACAGGCAAATGCTGCCATTTCCTAAAAATATCTTGACATATTCACAATCCTGGAAAAATAATTTCTGGCAGAAGAAAACATAAATAGTCATTGTCGTGGTTTAAGCTGTAAATCACACAGTTTGCTCATTCACTCACTCCTCTTTCTTCCCCCCCACTCCAAGGGGGGGGGAAATGGGGAGAAGAATTGGAAGAATGTAACTCCCATGGGTTGAGATAAGAACAGTCCAGTAACTAAAGTGTAACACAAATCACTACTGCTATCACCAATAATAATAATGATAAGGGAAATGCAAGGGAAGAGGATACAACTGCTCACCACCCGATGACTGAGCCGTGAACTGAACTCTTCCAGGTTCCTGCCCCCAGTTTTTACATTCTGCGCATGACGTACTGTGGTATGGAATACCTCTTTGGTCAGTTTGGGTCAGGTGTCCTGTCTCTGCTTCCTCCCGGCTTCCCCTCCTCCCTGACAGAGCGTGAGACTCAGAAAGTCCTTGGTCAAACCAAACATTCTAAGCTGTAGCTATAAACATCAGCGTTATCAGCACTGTTCCCAGGCCGAAAGTCGAATACACAGTACTGCGCCAGCTACTAAGAAGGAGAAAAATGACTGCTGCTGCTGAACCCATGACAGTCATTCTCTAAAGAAGATTAGTCTCTATCTTGACTCGAGGGGGATTGATTTTCCCCATATGCCTTCAAGACCATGCAGAGCTTCAAAAACTCACAGAGGTTTAGAAAAGGAAGCAAAATGCTCTGGATGAGAAGGCAATGTAATACATTATATAGAATCAGAATCATAGAATAGTTAGGGTCGGAAAGGACCTTAAGATCATCTAGTTCCAACACCCCTGCCATGGGCAGGGGCAACTCACACTAAACCATGCCATCCAAGGCTATGTCCAACCCCACCTTGAACGCCGCCAGGGATGAAGCATTCACAACTTCCCTGGGCAATCCATTCCAGTGCCTCACCATCCTCACAGTAAAGAATTTCTTCCTTATATCCAATCTAAACTTCCCCTGTTTAAGTTTGAACCTGTTACCCCTTGTCCTATCACCACAGTCCCTCATGAAGAGTCCCTCCCCACCATCCTTATAGGCCTCCTTCAGATATTGGAAGGATGCTATGAGGTCTCCATGCAGTCTTCTCTTCTCCAGGCTGAACAGCCCCAATTTTCTCAGCCTATTTTTATACGGGAGGTACTCCAGTCCCCTGATCATCCTCATGGCCTTCCTCTGCACTTGTTCCAGCAGTTCCATGTCCTTTTTATGTTGAGGACACCAGAACTGCACACAATACTCCAAGTGAGGTCTCACAAGAGCAGAGTAGAGGGGCAGGATCACCTCCTTTGACTTGCTGGTCACGCTCCTCTTGATGCAGCCCAGGATACAGTTGGCTTTCTGGGCTGCAAGTGCACACTGCAGACGGCTTATGTTCAGTTTCTCACTGACCAACACCCCCAAGTCCTTCTCTGCAGGGCTGCTCTGACTCTCTTCCCTGCCCAAGCTGTAGCTGTGCCTGGCATTGCTCCCATCCAGGTGTAGGACCTTGCATTTGTCATGGTTAAACTTCATGAGGTTGGCATCAGCCCACCTCACAAGCATGTCAAGGTCCCTCTGGATGGCATTCCTTCCCTCCAATGTATCAACCGAACCACACAGCTTGGTGTCATCGGCAAACTTGCTGAGGGCGCAGTTAATCCCACTGTCCATGTCACTCACAAAGATGTTGAACAAGACCGGTCCCAACACCGATCCCTGAGGAATACCACTCGTTACTGGTCTCCAGCTGGACATTGAGCCATGTGTCTCACTGGAAAAAAACTACTTGGTTCCTACTGACTCACCCACTTAAAGATTTTTCTGTGCTTCATAAAGAGCAATAAACTACTCGTTGATTATGAGGCACCTGGATGAATTTTTATTCAGGGGCAGTTGTAGGTTACAGTTAGTCCTGGAGTTGTCTTATGGTTATGGATCTTGACTGGGATTCAGAAATTCTGGGTTCAGTTCCCAGTAATGCCACAGATTCTCTAAGGTATGCCATTAAATCTCTTTGTACCTTAGTTCTTAGTCCAGAATTAGCCTTTCACCTTGGGAAGATACTATCTTTCCTAAGTAATGACGGCCTGACACTCTGTTTACAGGGCTCACTAATGCTACATGAAGTTTTTCTTACATGAAGTCTCCACAAGTTTCTTCCCTGCTCCCATTTCTATAGGAAATTTTATCTGAGGAAGAAACACCGAAAAACTGATGTCAGAACAAAATTAAGCTCTTATCCATGCTTACAGAACTGTTCAAGTGAGATGTATCCTGGACGTTTGGAGTCAGTTCTGCATATCTGACTGGGACTGATCCCATCCATTAGAGAAGTCTTCAGAGGCTACAGGCAAATCACTTTATTTCATTTTCATCACTTGCAATATAGGGCTACTAATGCACTTAAGAGAGAGATGTTTAGAGGATTAATTAGGTAGGGCCAAATATGGCACTAACTCATAGTCCACATAACTGGGAACTAGGCAGATTGGAAAGGAAGAAGGAGGAGAGACACAGTAACAGGACCTCCTGCAGACACGGTGCTTATGGCAGGCATGATGCCCTGACACTCTGCAAGAGCACAACTGCCATGCCGCCACTAAAAACAGGATTGTGTTTGTGTTAGCTCTGCTGATCAGGGTCTATTCCTGCTTCTAGAATGGGCTAGCATTGGCAGCCAGGCAGAATCAGCAGGTTTTAATATCCCATCTAACTGGTCAGCTTGGCTCTCATCTGTATTCACAAGGTGAAAAAACCTATGTTGTCCTCTTACCCTACTGTCTTGCCAAAAAGCCTCTGCTCTTCAGAAAAGCAATGAAGACAAAAAATTCAGTGCTGCTAGCTCTATATATTTTGTGGTAGTAGAGGAAGGAGAGGAGATGTCTGATTTCTCTTCAACTTTGTTTATTTAGATTGCGTACACAATAAATCATTCTGCTCATGTCAGGATATTATTTTTCTCTATGGGGGCTGTCTTACAGTGCAGCCCTGCTTAGATAAGTCATTCACATAATAATAGGCGATGACCTGGCAATGCAATGACGTTCACTAACCAGAGCTCTCTCATTTCAGTACTCCAAGGGGTAGCCAATTCTAGAAACAGTCCTACCTGTCAAACATCCATTCCCTGGAATTGCTGCTTTTTAAAAAACATATGCCCAGAATGAACCACGTTAAATGCAAACATATAGCAGGGAGCCCAATTTTACTGTGGAAACACATCCTTGTTATACCATTATTTACATAGCATTTTACATGCTAGCTACACATACCCTAGTGCAGCACTGAAAAACAAGGCTTTTGTGCCAGTCATCTTGAAAAAGGAAAAAGCTAAAATGTTAAACAAGCACACTAGAGTACTTTTATCTGGTTTGTAAAAGAATTCTTCTATGGCCTTTTCATAAATCTGACTTGAGGATGCAATATTTATCTACCAAAGAAGTATTTAATAAACAGACCATGTTATACTTATCTCTATTGCTATCTATACAGCTACATTTAATTTGTGGCTTTGTCCGCTCTTTGATGCAGAAATATCTGATTACCTACACAGGCAACTGCTCTAGCTATTTTTTAAAATGTCCTTTATGTGTAAGTAGTCAATTGTACGTACTGTTACCTTAACACAACTACAACATGTAGGTGGTATTACTTAAATTAAGATAGTTGTAATAAATAAAGAATCACACTATTTTTTTAATTTGCTGCTATCTGAGGTAGCCATTTCCTCAATTTTTTTTTCTTTGCTAAGTAAATATCAAAATATAATAATAAAAAATTAAAAAAATAATCCTAGTTGCCTTAATGCTAGAGATTCTTGTGACAACCATTGTACGGTTTGGAATTATATTGTGTGTGTGCAACAATATTGTATTTTGGAAGCTTTTTTAATATACGTAGTGCCTGCGATGGGTGTTATCCTCAGCAACTGGCAAAATTTTCAGTTAACACATTTACGTACGAATTATATTAGACTCCATTAAGTTTCCTTCAGATGTATGATCCAGCACCTATCACAGCTAATGGAAGATTTCCTCTTTCAACTTCAAAAGATTAAGGCATGTGATGTGAAAAAAAAAAAAAAAAAACAACAACAACAAAAAAACAAACAAACAAACAAACAAACAAACAAAAAAAAAACCAGAAAAAAGAATAGCATGCAACCAATCATACATCAAAAGTTACTTAAACAAAATGGTAAGTAGTTATAGAGCAGCCACTGCTAGTACAGTGGGAAGATTATTCATCCAAGCTACTAGAGGAAAAAAAATGAATAAACATCCCACTGATAGAAATCAGGTATATTCAGTTGCAAAAGGTCTATTTCACAAAATCTTTTATTTGATAAACTACAATATAATTTTAGTTATAGTCTCACAGGAAATGTAGTTATCTTTAATCAAGTAACAGAAAATCCTACCTGTTAAACATTGAATCTATAAGGAAAACAAAGCATGAATCATTTAGTAATTTTTAATTATTTAATAATAATACAACTGAGTCTCCTAAAAAGAATATTGATCTCTCTCCTCTGCCATATCATAGCGACCTCAATAAATGTATTCATTTTTTTGTTCTTGTAATTACCCACAGACCTGCTTAACTCCTTGCAGAATGAGAAGGGGTATTAAAGACAAGCCACTGAAGACAATGGGACAAGTCACACTCATCAAGTCAAGCATGAATCTAAGGTTTTTCAGGTTCAAAGCTTAAAATTTTACTTAGTTCTGTTCTGGCACTGGATGGGTGGGAGTGAAGAGACTTTAACATTGTCAGCTTTATTTAATTAAAAACAAAGACTACATATTGACTGAATAATAAAAAAGAAGCAGCTCAGCAGTATTCACATGCTTTGCTTTCCTTCTCAAAGCCTAATATATTTGAACACTATAAAAATGTAAATGTATAATTTTTACTAACTGTTTCTTTAAAAGGAAGGGCCCAATTTATTGCCCTTCACACATCAGAAATCTATACCTATAGAAACCCACCTCAAAACTCTGGGCTTGATTTTTACTTATAATAAGGCATTTTATTCCACTCTGGCAGTACATAAAAAGACTTCTAGAGGATGTGAATGTACTTTTCAGCAGCCAAGTACTATAGAATGTGTTTTCTGAATGTGAGTTAAGAACACTTATTTTAATTTGGGCTCATTGGTCCTTTTTAACTAATGAACTTTGCCCGCTTTGAACAAATCCCGTCCTTTGCAGTGTGATAAAATTTACATTTTTCTTGGTGAGTTTACAAAGTTGTGGATTTCTGATCTGGGGAAAATAATAAATTAAAAAAGAATTTAAATGGCCAGTATGAGCCGTGTTTTACTCTGCTGCCTGCTTCAGTAGCCAAAGCATTTCAGCTTACACATCTTAATACTAGCCTTAAGGATGAGATATCTCTAAAGCCTGAAAACTTGTACTTCTGACACATAATTGATTTATAAACCATGCATTACCATTGAAAGTTTTGAGATGGTTTCAGGTTATCTCTTTGGGTTCTCTTTTTCATTTTAATTCTCTCTCTGGAGAGAATATTAAAACAATTTGTGTTTGGGAGACTGTGCTGAAATCAATTGGAAGAGATATTTGTACGAAGCTTGCTGCAAATTCTAGGTGCTTTCTTTATAAAAGAGACTGAAAAGTGGGCTCCAGGCCCACCCTATATAGGAAACCCCAGAAGCAGCGGTGCAGACTTCATTTTCTTAGGGACATGGAATATAGCACAAGAGTTCAGTCTGCATATGCTGTCTAATATATGAGAAATCTTGGAGTCCTGATAGCCTTAATCCCCTCCACAGAAGAGTATAAAATTTCACAGCTAAGCTGACAGAAAAGCCAAGACCACACCAGGAAAGCCGTCTGCTTACAAGAAGATACCTGCCAGGTCTTGTCTGCCAAAGCCTGGACTAATGAATGAATACACAATATCCCAATCAATCAAACTGGATTTGTCTTTGCCCCAGGTCTAGGTGAGGTCTGGTATGAGGTGACCATATCTGTCAAGCATGCAGTAGTTGTGGCCAAGAAACTGTCTGTACATTTATGCATTTATAAGGCAAATATGAATAGAAGTCTTTATTTTTTAACTAAATGTAGTATATACACACACTGGCTGCATGTATCTAAATATATAGTCATACCAAGAGATAGAAGGACATATCTACAAACATACACTGCCCAATTTAGGTATGACTGTATGTATATACCTATACACATATAGTCCTTTTCCTTCTCAACTGTTTTTTGTTCAAAAAGATTTCAGCCTTGCATATGTTTTTCAGTACAAGCACTAGAACTGTGATTACATGAAACACTGAAAAACCCCAAACCACAGATTTCTTTTTTTAACTGTAGTGGAAATTCTTGTTTCTGGGGTTTTAATCCTCCATCATAGTCATTGTTGTCTGTTGGATAAATAGACTGCATTTTCACAAATATTTGCATTTGCACTAGAAAAAGTAAAGGTATAGTGTGACAATGAGGTAACAACTTATTTAGTCCTCACAGCCATGTTAGAGATTGTGGTGACTATTTTAATGTGTAGCGGTTCAGCCTGACAACAGTGGCAGACTTGATGGCTGCTCTCATGCACAGGGGCTACAAGAAGCAGTAAGAGGATCTCACCTAGGGGTGTTAACCATTTGTTTGAACCTAGGTGCGATGAAGCTGATGATTAGTCCCCACTTCCTGGGAACATGCTTCTGGGCATAGAACAGGGTAGGTGAGTCAGAGAGTGGTCTGATAAAAGATAAAATGGTCATAGAATAATCACAGATAAATCATTGCCTGAGGGATGGGAAGATACTTAAATGAAGTGATTGTAGCCAGATACGTTGGTGAGGTAAGGAGAAGGCGTGACAATAGAGTACCTTCCCACTCTGTCATTATTCACCAATTCTAATCTATCCTTGCATCTGTCCTAGCTCCAAGGTGGTCTAATAACACAATATACAGTGGTTCATTGCCAGCCTAGGTGTTAGCAGAAGAGAGCTATAGCATAAAGCTTTGGGGATCCAGGGCTTGCTGACTCACACTAATGGAGATTCAAAAGTGCCTTGGCTGATGCATTCTTCATAAGGATGTTCTCTAGCTACAGTAAGAGATATGATCCACATCCTCTTAAAAAATTCAGAATGACATTGAACAATTTATTGCAAATACAAAGCCAATTGGAACAGCATGAACACTTTAGAAATTTAAATTAGAAGTTTCCACTTTGAAGCAATAGCTATCAGGGTTCTAAGTGCTTTGCACTCCCACTCCTACTGTACTATTGCAGGGTCCTGAGTGCTCAATATTACAGGGTCCTGGGCACTCATATTGCAGGATCCTGACCTGCAATAGCACACAGGTTCCTCAGTGCTATTGCAGGTCTCCACTCCTACCTGGGAGTTTGGTTGACTAGTCTCAGGATCAGTGCAGATATGGTGCAGATGTCTGTTCTGCAGACTTAGTGGAGGCCAGTTTTTCCTTACTTGAGAACCACCTTTAAGTTCAGGCCCTCATTTTTGGCTCCTTCCTGAGCTGTACTGACTTGACTTTCTGGCTCGACTTTGGACCTGTCTTACTATAGGGACTTGAGGAAGATCACCAGACTTTAGCTGGACCCAGTAACCATACCTGAAGCTGTTCTTTTCTTCTTGCTTGGATGCTGTAGGACTGCCCCCCACATTGATGAGGCTGCTGCCCCACCTGTCTTGCCTTAGTTCCCAGCTCCCATCTCCCCTCTGCTATTAGAGTGGCCTGCTCTTGCTACTGTTTGGAGATCAAAGAAGGTTTACTCAGGGGTTTCAGTGGAACCCTTTAGGCCAGTGCTGAGAACTTTTGGAGTTTTAGAGTTATACTCTTTAATTAAAAAAATCTAAACCATTGCTTCATAGTATAAAAACAGAGAATGATTATAATACTGCATGTGCTAGGCAGTGCCTCTGAAGCTATACCTACAGTTGCACAGAGAATATGTTGCTCTCCAGAGAAAACCTGATGAATATCAGAGGTTATTTTAATGCAAATACTACTGTTTCAAAGATAGGAAGATTTTCAGGGGTCTAGAATCATTGTCAAGAAAGAAAAGCCATACAGTGACTAGAGCAGTTGGGCTGACCCTTGAAAAGAAGTTCAAGACTTCATGCAGCTACATACATACTCTATGACCCTGAGATGGTTGCAGTCACCCATGTAATGTGAGTCAGCTAAGCCTACACTTCCCATGCAGTCAGCAAAGGGAAATCTGCACCCCTAAAGGACGAATCATCTTATCTAAACAGAACCAGAATCTATTACCCAGTTTAGGTGGCTGATGGTCCTTGAGAATCACAAAAAGAGTCTAGAAAAGTAGATTAAATTGATCTTTAAACTATAAAAGTTAGGTGAGACAGTTTCTCCTCTGTAAAATGGGGATAATTTCCTGAGCCTATTATATAATAGGAATAGATTAATAAGGAATATGACAGGTTTAGTTTAGGTTGCCTCCATTTTAAAATATACCATAGGTACCGTAGGGGACGAACATGGTGTGCCCACTGCATTTTGGCCACACAGTACGGATTGTGTGCCATGTCCCATTGATTTCCCTTGCTGCTCACCTATTGATTTGTAATAACTTCATTGACATTGTTTTGGATACCAAAGCTCCTGTGAAATCACCTCCAAGTACACTTTCATATTAAAAAGAAGGTCTGTTCTCCCCTAACAATTCAGATGTAACTTCTATTAACATTAATGAGAGTTATACATATGCATTGAAGGGAGAATAGACCCTGAGGGCATCATATGGATGGCCCTTCAATATCCTGTGGTCCTCAGTGGGACTTTGTACAATATGGCAAACAACATAATAGGTCCATTGACTTTGTATCACTCTAGGTCGCTAGCCCTAATATGATGTTAATAGAAAGCTTCTCATTAAGATCCTAATTATGTCTGTGGTAACAAGACAGACACTGTATCTTTCATATTGCTACTTCTAAACCACTACAGTGCATCCTCTCATAGGAACAATAGAAGAGTGACCATATCAAGTGACCTCTGCTACATGTTAGCAGTACTCATAAACCCTAATCTGTCAAATTCAATCTCTTTTGGCATGAGAAGGGCATTTTAAATCTAGATGCTTCAATCCTGAATCTGAGAGAGAAGCGCATTAAAGTATTGCTGATACAGCTACCAGATCAAATGCATTTTCCATGACTCTACCTAGGATGGATTAAAATGTAGGGCCTTGTGATCAAAGGGCAGTGAACGAAAGTGCAAGACTTGTCTCTGTCCTCTAATTGCATGAACTCAATGTGTTTGCTTCTTTTTTGCTCAGATTCTGCAGTGTCTAACACACTATATTTTGGGGCTGCAGGTGATGTTTCCCAAACTACCTATATTATGTAAATGAACTGCTAAAACAATTGAAGTGTCTGATCATTATCAGTCTAAAAGTGGAACAATCAAAACTGTAGAAGCTGAGAAGCAGAGCAGTTCCCTCCAATTATGTGTTTTGAAGGAATACATTGATTTGACATTCCAAAGAAGTCACAGATGTCTGATTTCATAATATAATTTGTAGAAGTAAAAAAGGCAAGTTAAACATTTGCCTACACACATCATGTTTACATGTGTTCAAAGTATTTCCCCAAAACTTTGCAGTCTCACCTGTAATATTTTTTGAGACTTGTTCACTGTCTTGAGTTTGCAAACAAATTCAGAAACATGTTCTAGCTCAGCTTGCTTTGCTTTTGGGGATCTCTTCGTATTTCAGTGCTTCTCTGTGTGTGTGTGTTTAATGAATACACAGATGCAGAAAAGGAACAAAAAAAAATAGTTTTTCTCCCACAGGACGCATGAATATGGCATTAAGCAAAGATGTTTTGCCATGTATCCTCAAAGCTACAGGAAGGTGAAATAGATGTAATATGAATTTCTGCAGCGTATCAATTCATTCTGCAGTGAGCTGAGCAAATAATTTGAAATGCATAAATCATCCAATGAATATATCTCCTTTTTCTGCCCATGAAAAATCCACATGCAAAACTCACTTGCAATGAAAAGTTTTGGTGTAAAAAATATATTAAAATGGGACTTCTTTCAAAGTTATCCCGTGTGTTTCCTATTCTGTGTGACTTCCACATTTCTAAGGACCAGCAATAAACAGGTCACACCACTTCCATGACACTGTCTTGTCCTTACCCATATCTTTTCTATAACCAAATTTATTACCATCTATCCCCTTAAAGGGAATATCCATTGATAGAAGAAGTAAAACATCTTGGTTATTCTCACACTGTGCTTTCCTACCATGCTCTGCTGTTTATTTGCTTAGTTACACGCATGTGTGTGTACCTTGCTGAACAAGGGCCACAAGGAAGAATGTAAATATTTTAAAACCTTTCTGGGTTAATCATGAACAGCTGTCTCCAAATATTCCATATACAGTATTCAAGATGTGTAGCTGAGTTACAAGTGCTTCCATAAGTCACAGGGGACTGTTTTGCTCCTCAGTGAATGAGCAGTCTCCTACGGGACTACTCATGCATGTGAATGCCCTCATGTGACTTACTTTGAAATTTACTGGCCATGAACTCTCAGGAAAATTAAGTTCCACCATGTGATTGTTTACTAAATTTTTAAATGAACGTAAGAATGAACATGGTGAGTGTCAAGGAACCTCAGCAAGAGGCTTTTTAGCAAAATCCTCAATCTGTGTTTTCCCCAGTCCCGGTAGAGCTGGCAGCAGGGAGGGGCCTTGGCTTTCAGAGCACAAATGTTTCATTTGGTACAAGCTGTTGCTTCAAATGCAGCTAGAGCAGAATAAGGGTTTTGCATGAGTAGTTTTATTTGCCAGTAATGCAACTTCAGATCAATCAAGTACTGAGAAGTGAGTGCCTCAGAGGGTTTGGGCATTCCTCAGTTTATTTTCTGAAACCAGTTTGGGTTTATGACACCTTACATAAAAAAGCTTATATGGTAGTAGATGTGCTTTTGAGGCAGGAAGAGAATTCTTCTTTTCAAATAATTATTTTTAAGGTTAATTTATTTCAGTAACCTGACCAGGACATTTGAGTGACGGGTAGGTGGGCACTTGAGAAGTGAGAAGTGTCCACACATTCAGAAATATTCTCATTTTTCCAAACTGATACAGCCTTTCTCTTCTTCCAATGTCCTGGGGAACATGCTGGGAAACGAGTGTGACTGAAAATGAAATAGAGAACTGCTGCAATTAAATGTAATTTTAAGTGGCATGAAATTAAGCAAATCAAGAGTAAGAAAATAAACAGAGCGGCCCCAGACTTTCCTTAGTGTAAGTTCCCCAACTTCAGTAGAGTTACATGAAAAATAGATTTGTACTCACTCCCTCTCTCTGTGCCTGAATTCTTGATGTCAGCTTAAAAAGGAGAGTAAGTGAGAGGGAAAGAGAGAGAGAAGTGTATGGAAATTAACGTTTCAGCTTTCAGAAATGTACATTTAATGAAAAGTTTGAAAGTAACCAACTTTTCATGCCCCAAACAATTACTGAAAAAGATCTTCTGTGTCTGCAACCTTATTGGCAGTCAGGCTGTCTTGGGCAGCAGTAATTTTCAGTCAGAGGGTTGCCATAAAAGCCTGAAAACCCACAGAGCTAATAGAAAACAGACAGAGAAAGTGAAGTCTAAACCAGGAATTCTTAGGCAGAGGCTTCCAAGCTCACTTCAGCTGTGTGAGGTCTGGCTGAGTCACGCACTGCCACAGATTGGACTGGTACATCTAGAATAGCACCAGGCTGAAGAACTTGGCATGTGAAGTCTAGGGTTAGGCTCCAAACACTTTCCTGGTGAGATTTCATCCAAGGAAGTATACTAGCCAGCAGTCTCCTTGCCTGCTAGAGATCATCCCTGTTTTTAATTCTCTGCCCCTCTGTGTTTAAGTTCCCATAAATATCATGGGAATTAATTTGTTCATGTCCCTGCTCTAAAGTGAGACAGTGCTATGCATGATGCATCTTTATGCTTTCAGAGACTTTCTAGTGTGTAAATCAGTCACTGTAGACTGATACAGGCAAACCTTTGGGGAGTGCTACAAGAAGAGTAGTGAAAGAAGACATGCTGAGAAATGAGGGGAAGGACATGGGTATGATTGCATTAACATATAAACACAGACTGAGAATAATATCAGTATGAGTAACTTACTGGAAGAAAACATTTTCTTCTAGATTTGTTTTCTTTGCAAGCTGTCGGGAAATATTTTAAGTTAAATGCAATACCCCCACTGATAAGTATAAAACAAAAGAAAACTGAAAGTTGTTGGTGCTGTTATGGACCAGACAACCCCTTTTTACTAAATCCTTTGCTTGAGATGACACTACACGTGCTATTTTATTTTTTTTTTTTTTTTTTTGACACAATTTCCCACCCTAATGAGGAATAGGAGGAAACCTTTATGCTTGTACAGATAGAATAACAACCCCACTTCTGGCCACCATGTTGTGGCCCTAATTCTGCGCTTCTTCTTCCTCTAGCAAGACCTGCTCTGAAGCAAGTGGTGGGCAGGCTGTCTTTGACTAGCTTTCTTTTGTCACTGCCTGCAAGCTCTGACAGTGTTGCACATCTCTCAAGCCTGTTTGTGTGGTTTAGGACTCTGACATCACTACAGTACAAGCAAGAGGAAAAGGGCAAGCACAAAAAAAGAAAAAAAGTAAAGTAAATATATGTGTTTGTGAGCTTGGTTAGGCAGGCTGAAACCAACCACCCAACAAAAGGGTGGTGGAAAGTTTATTAAAACAAAGGGTGTTTTTGTTTTTAAAATAGAGATGAAGTAGAACAAAAAACAAAACAAAACAAACAAACAAGTAAAAAAAAACAAACAAAAAAACCAAGATGAGCTCTACCTCAAAACACCTGCAGATTCTTACAGTGAGAGCAGTGTAATGAGCTGGGTGCTGCCTTGAAAACGGAAACAATTGGCAAAGGGTCATGGCCGAGAACAGAGACTTCAGGGCACGCTTGCACCCCCAAGCAGATAGCATTCAGATAAGAGGTATTTGACTGGCTCCTACATCTATACTGCACTGGGGTAAACCTCAGACACAGACCAGTTCCAATTTTGAGAAAGTTCAGATACCCATTTGCCTTCCTGGCTTCAAACCATCTGCAATAATAGAGACTGTTATGAGGAGAACTGTTTTAGTGCACTCTAGCTACAGGAAAACTAGCTAATTTAGCGTCCTGTATGTGTGCAACAATTTTCAGAGCCTCAGAAAGGTCTAAACATTAAAATTAAAATTAATATGAAGACTTCTAGGTGTGCTTTTTATTGATAAATGGCAAATCTAGTAGAACTTCAAGAACATTGAAGGGTGAATCTCTAAAACTGTGGTGGTTTCATAAATTCGGTTTGGATATGGCTCAAAAATTCAGCTCCTGTGAATGGAAGCTCCAAAATATCTGTGTCAATCTAGCATGACATATGCTTGCAGGACAGGATTTTTTTTGAGTCTGAATTAGCAGCAAAATGAGAGGATCTTTTTTATGCTGAATGATCCTTTACATGCGTAAGTTAAGCAGTGTTTACCTGGGCTCTCACAAAGGTTTTGGACTTAGTTTGGTATTTGGATTAGTTCTTATTTTATCTGGCTGCCCTTATGAAAAATACATTTACAATTTGTTCTCTGCACTACAGAACTATGTGGCTTCACTAGGGAGCCTGGTAGCCTGATAGTCTGTGTCTGGGTACATTTAGTATGTTTGAAGAGCTTTTCTGGATAGCTGGCAATTGAGGGCAGTTTTTGTGGACAACAAAATCCTGAAATCAATAGTGAGCTTTTTATCGAAACCAGATAATCTCTTTGACTGGTGCCTTCTTCCACTATATGTTGGAAAATCCCTTTGGCAGGTTTTTATTTTAGTTTAGGGTGGCAGAGATGTTAATGTTCGAGCTAAGCTGGCTGTCACCCTGGTAAGACTTAGAGTTAACAGCTGTTTAACTCGGTAGTTTGCTATAGGTTATTCTTGCTTTAAACACAGGGTGGGAGGGTCATTTTGGTAAGATTTGGGGTTCTTTTGATGTGTGTTGGTCACTTCAGCAGCAAAGAATTTCATACAGTGCAATGTGAACTCCAGCTCTGGACATTAAAATGTTTCTAGACAGAATTAATACTGTGTCAGCATATGGCTCAAGCTGGAACCTGTCCTGTGCACTGGAAGGCTTTTTATTGGCTTTTACCATCCAGTCTTGGAACAGTGCAATATGTATCATTAATTTCAGCTTGCTAATACAAAGGCAGGAAGGTTGAATTTACTCTTCTATAATTTTTTTAATTTCCCTTGGAAAGATTAGCCCTGTGAGCTCAGTAGATACAGGAATAGTGCCTGAAGCTGTACAGAGGTGTGGATAAAGATAGTGGGAAAGTGCAGAGGACTTCTGCCTTCCCACTCCCTATAAGACAGGGTGGACGCAAACTTGAATTTATTTTTACCTACTAACAAGAGTCCACTATGAAGGAAAATGCCTGGAATGGTTAATTCTGTTCACCTAAACAAAGACAAAACTAAATCAGCTGGGTTCAGGCTTTTTCTGTCCTCAGGAAGTTCCATGGTTAAAAAAAGAAAATAAAAAACTGCTTAGCCCCTCAAACCTGAAAGCCAAGATATTCACACACAGCATGGGCCAAATCTTGAAGGGTTTTATGATATATTTCTGCTGCATGGGGACGCCAAACAGAGGAATAATCTCCACACGTGCACTGCAGAGAAAATCTCTGTGGCAGCTGTTCGCATTGTCTTATAAAGGGAAAAAGGAGGAAGTAGGCATTTTGGGGCCTGAATCAGTATTTGAACAGCACACGAAAGCAGTGGAGCCAGCGGTGGAGTGGGGAGCAATGGGTAGTGTCCGCTAGTCCTCATCCAACAGCCTGCGGCAGCTCAGCCATGGGCCAGGTTTGTGGTTTGGAAGCCCCTGAGCTCTAGGGACCAAGGATTCCTTTCTCTCCAGCTTGCGGTGCTTCAGACGACAGAGTTTTTCAAACAGTCTCTACCCCATTTCTCAGGATTTGATTACGAACTAATTAGAAGGCAATTTCTCTAAGGCAGTATCCTTTGATTACACTGAGAAAACACACTGCAATGTTGGGGTTTTTCCCCCTCCCTTTATGCAGAATTTTTTGTCTTCAAACATATGTAATATCTGCTTGGGTTTTTCCTTGGATTTGCATTTCAGTGGCATCACAGTAAGGCTGCTACAGAAGTCCAGTAACTTTCTTATGCTCTGCAGCTGAAGTGGAAGCCTCAGCTGGGCAAGTTTAAAATGAAAAGTTCTGGTGCTTGTTACAATAGCAAAACCTTTTAATAGCACCAGAGAGGCAGGGGAACTTCACCAGATAACTAAATCCATTGATCTCTAATCCTTTGGGCCATACTTACTGTGGAAGACTTGCATGCATGGCTTCAATCCAGAACCGCACGCTGCCAAAAAACGCTTAGTACGTTAGCAGCCAACAAAAATGTAAGAGGTCTGCTCTGCATGTGGGAAACAACATAAAAAGAAGTGGCTTTTTAGCTTAGTCTGACAAACGTTAGCATATAACACTGATATTAAAATGAAATGGCAGAAATTCTCAATCATATCTTGGATGTAGGGGGACTTATATGTGCTAATTAAAAGGGACTGGGTGGCACTTTAGGTTGCTATATTGTAAGTTTCTTCTCAAGTACTGTAGTTCAAAACCTTCCTCAGGGAAGAAGCTGCTATTAATGTGCATTTCTTGCAGGCTGAAACATTAAAAAGAGAGTTCTACTGAAGGCAGATGCATTTCCTCTTCTATTTAGACACAAATACAGATGTTATTCATATCAAATACATATTATTCTCTGTCTCTGGTGACTGATCTTAAGGAACTATAAAAGCTAGCTAAATATATTTATGGCTTTATAGCACTGCCCCTACCCAGATAACTCTTAATGCACTTCTCTATATATCAATTAATAATGCTCATCAGAGATAGGTCTGTGTTAAATAAAAGTTCATGTTATGCCTTCCAGGTACCACTGACAGTCTCAGAGACTCTGTAAATTTTTAAAATAATACCACAAAGTCATATTGGCCCTTGCGGTTTTCACTGCATCCTTGGTACTTTCCACTTTTCATCTTACCAATATTTTTTCAGTGTGTGTGTATACACACACATGTACACATCCCATATACACCATATAAACTCTGTATAAATTACTTTTCAGAGCGTTTTTCAGAAAAAAATTCTCAGTGTGTGTCAAAGGACTTACAAATGGAATTCTTTTGGAGCAGAGAATAGCAACAGCTGTATCAATTGGCAATCATTGATTTTTGTTTGTACCAGGATGACATGAAAATCACATAGATTGCCCCACTCTACAGCATTTAGAGATATTTCTTCCAGACAAGTTCCAGCTTTCTAAGGGCTGGTGCAACTCTTATGCCTGTGTGACCTTCAAATAATCAGGATCAAAGGTGAGGATGGATACTTAATCTGGCATCTCTTCCCATTTGTACCAGGGTGACCTAGCAAAGCCAGACACACTTTTTTTTGAGCAAGTATCTCTCAGAAGTCTAGAGCGAATTGGCTACACAATACCCAGGATTCGTGAATAATTCAGTCTAGAATTTATATGAGCAAGCAGACTTGTGTGCTTGTAGGTGCAAATAGGACATGTTTAAACCAAATTCTGAGAAAACATTTTTCACTCAAGGTCCAGCCGCTGTTCGTATTCACCTTCTAATTCTATCACACAGACGAAAACCTTTGACCAAGCAGAAGGTTTGAGCGATACCCAGGAGAAAGCATGGCCTGATCTACTTCCTGGCATGGGCCCAAGTCACACCACAGCCTGCTCTATGAGTGTGCAGGGCTCCTTCATATAGTATACATAACCCGTGGTTCACAGCAGCTTTGTCAGCTCTGGTGCCCTTCCAGAAATGGTTTGGAGGTTGAAGGCTGCAAGGAATGTAGGATTTATGGGTCACCTGAGCTTGGATCACCCTTGGACTGTACCATTCTGCAATAGATGTGTCCAGTGTCTGCTGATGGGAATGCACAGTGCTGAGCCAGGGAATACACCAGGCTTTAGTCTGTTGCCTAAGCCAAGACCTCAGAGTGCTTTGCAAAGGCCTGTTTCAGATGCCTCACCTCCTAAATCCAACACAAGATGCCAGCTTTGCAGAGCCAGTGAAATCAAGGAGAAGAGACAATCAAGAACTTGCAAGCTGGGCCTTTTCAGTCAGACTTTTGGTAATGTATCTAAATTAGAATGGAACCACTAGGCACCACTGTGGAACATGTCATCTGCCTCAACTTGCTTGGAATTAAAGACAGTTTACAGAGAAAATGTAAGCTATTGATATCCTGCATTCAATATGGCTACATTTCTTCGCTTTTCTTGTACTGTTGAAAAACCCTACAATAATCTCCAGTCCTAATTCTACCAGATCCCTTTCTTCTAGTTTACAATAATGAGATATTACAATATCCTCTGGAAGTCAGAGGCACTGACAGAATGCACTCCAGCACTTCATGTTCTACCATACCACAGCACAATAGGATGCCATTACTGGGAATCAAGTCTGTTCAATCTTGTTATGTACTTCCAGAGCCAAATCCTGCTTGAATTACTCATGAAAAAAATCCCATTGAATTCAGTGGGCATTTTGCCTGAGAGGGGAGCAGTGAAGAGCTCTCCCTTGTCTTTTTTCAGGCATCTCCCTGAAAAGGGGTGTAAACATTAGAAATGCTGAATTCTCACTAGGCAACACAGGTCCATGTATCTTCTCAGGAGAGCTCCTGTAACCCCTAGGAAAAATTAATCAGGTGATTAGGCACACTTAGAATTAAAATTGGCTAGGGATGTTAAGGATAACAGGAAGGGATTTTATAGGTACATTGCCAATAAAAGACAGGTTAGGGACACTGTGGGCCCTCTCCAGAAGCTATCAGGAGAACTGGCTACCCTGGATTTGGAGAAGGCTGAGGTTCTTAATGACTTCTTTGCCTCAGTCTTTACCGGCAAATGCTCTGACCACACCACCCAAGTCTTGGAAGGCAGACGCGAGGATGGTGAGGGTGGGGACCCTGGGCCCACTGTGGGGGAGGATCTTGTTCGGGACCACCTTAGGAACCTGAATGTATACAAGTCCATGGGACCGGATGAAATCCACCCACGGGTCCTGAAGGAGCTGGCAAATGAAGTTGCTAAGCCACTGTCCATCATATTTGAAAAATCATGGCAGTCAGGTGAAGTTCCCGATGACTGGAAAAAGGGAAATATAACCCCCATTTTTAAGAAGGGGAAAATGGATGAGCCAGGAAATTACAGAGCAGTCAGTCTCACCTCTGTGCCTGGCAAAATCTTGGAGCGGATTCTCCTGGAAGGCATGCTGAGGCACATGAAAACCAACAAGGTGCTTGGTGACAGCCAGCATGGCTTCACTAAGGGGAAATCCTGCCTGACCAATCTGGTGGCCTTCTATGAAGGGGGTACGGAACTGATGGACAGGGGTAGAGCAGTTGATGTCATCTACCTGGACTTGTGTAAAGCCTTTGACACTGTCTCACATGACATCCTTGTCTCTAAGTTGGAGAGACATCAATTTGATAGGTGGACCACTCGGTGGATAAAGAACTGGCTGGATGGCCGCACACAAAGAGTTGTGCTCAGTGGCTCAATGTCCAGCTGGAGACCAGTAACGAGTGGTGTCCCTCAGGGATTGGTGTTGGGACCGGTCTTGTTCAACATCTTTGTGGGTGACATGGACAGTGGGATTGAGTGCGTCCTCAGCAAGTTTGCCGAAGACACTAAGCTGTGTGGTTCGGTTGATGCATTGGAGGGAAGGAATGCCATCCAGAGGGACCTTGACACGCTTGTGAGGTGGGCTGATGCCAACCTGATGAAGTTTAACCATGCCAAGTGCAAGGTCCTACACCTGGATGGGAGCAATCCCAGGCACAGCTACAGGTTGGGTGGGGAGGAGATTCAGAGCAGCCCTGCGGAGAAGGACTTGGGGGTGTGTGTTGATGAAAAAATGAACATGAGCCGGCAGTGTGCACTTGCAGCCCAGAAAGCCAACCGTATCCTGGGCTGCATCAAAAGGAGTGTGACCAGCAGGTCGAGGGAGGTGATCCTGCCCCTTTACTCTGCTCTCGTGAGACCTCATTTGGAGTATTGTGTGCAGTTCTGGTGTCCTCAACATAAAAAGGACATGGAACTGTTAGAACAAGTGCAGAGGAGGGCCATGAGGATGATCAGGGGACTGGAGCACCTCTCGTATGAAGATAGGCTGAGAAAATTGGGGCTGTTCAGCCTGGAGAAGAGAAGGCTGCGTGGAGACCTCGTAGCAGCCTTCCAATACCTGAAGGGGGCCTATAGGGATGCTGGGGAGGGACTCTTCATTAGGGACTGTGGTGAGAGGACAAGGGGTAATGGGTTTAAACTTAAACAGGGGAGGTTTAGATTGGATATGAGGAAGAAATTCTTTACTGTAAGGGTGGTGAGGCCCTGGAATGGGTTGCCCAAGGAAGTTGTGAATGCTTCATCCCTGGCGGCGTTCAAGGTGGGGTTGGACATAGCCTTGGATGACATGGTTTAGTGGGAGGTGTCCCTGCCCTTGGCAGGGGGGTTGGAACTCGATGATCTTGAGGTCCTTTCCAACCCTAACTATTCTATGATTCTATGATTCTATGATTAAGAAACTATGGTTTCAGGGTTTTGTTTTTTTTTTTTTTTGTTAATCCATTAAAGCAGAGCTTCAACCAAATGCTTCCATTTATAAACTGTTTTGGTTTTCATCAAGGTTTTTATAGATTTTAGATAAATACTACTAGTTGTTTCTGAAAGCAGAGCATCTAAAACCAACAGAGAAACGTTTCCTCTGTTCACCCCAAAGTTGTAAGTTGACATGAGGGCATCCTGAAACAGCAGCATGTTTGTGCTGCAGTCTGCCAGACCAATTTCCCCTCTCCAGTTTATAATGAGATTTTAGTCCAAACAGGGCAAGAGATAGGTTGGGGGTGGGAGGTGGGGTGGAAATCAGAGCTTTTAAAAAGTATCAGTAGCTGAGGAATATTCAAACTGACCTGTTGAAAACTCAGGGTATTTTCAGTTTCTGCTGGTTGTTTAATCTAAAATGTTCACATATTTGTTTGATCAGTTATTCCCATCTTCATAAAATATAGATGAACCTATTAATGCATGAACTGTATCTACATAATGATCTATCAGTCCTTCCTTTCGAATCCCAAGATCTGACCTGTTGAATGCACATTGATTTTGTATGACAGAAAAATTTATCAGATTTCTGACAGAGCTCCAGATATTAAACTCTAGATTAGATTACGAACTTGACATACCTGAGTGAACAATGGATAACAATCCCTCGAGAACATTTGGATGTTTTCACATATGGGTTTCAGCAAAATTAGCCATAAGATCATATCTCTGATTCTTTCTCCTACCAGACCTAACACAACGACTAAAATGGTAGATCTGACACTTAACTACACTCTTTTCAATTTATTTCTTTCATGCTTTTACAATGATTTCCAAACCTTTTGGTGCCTGCTGCTCACCCAAGAACCTAAACAGTAGCAGTCAGCCATAAATCTGTTTCTTTTCCCAATAGCCACAAGTGTTTAAAACCAGGAAATCCTCCTTTGAAGTTTTCAATAACTCTTTCAGAAGGTCGAGTCACCACCTCTAGACATATTATTGTTGATGCATTTTCCAATTCATGCTACCTAAGAAGTTGTGAGTGGCTGTTGCCACTTAATTATCATCTCCACCCCCTGCCAGACAAAACAGGATAAATTCTCCTGGAAGGCATGCTGAGGCACACAAAAAACAGCAAGGTAGTTGGTGACAGCCAGCATGGCTTCACTAAGCGGAAATCCTGCCTGACCAATCTGGTGGCCTTCTATGATGGAGCTACAGAACTGATGGACAGGGGTAGAGCAGTTAATGTAATCTGCTTGGGCTTCAGCAAAGCTTTTGACACTGTCCCACACGACATCCTTGTTTCTAAATTGGAGAGGCATCAATTTGATAGGTGGACCACTCGGTGGATAAAGAACTGGCTGGATGGCCGCATGCAAAGAATTGTGGTCAACGGCTCAATATCCAGCTGGGAACCAGTAATGAGTAGTGTCCCTCAGGGATCAGTGTTGGGTCCGGTCTTGTTCAACATCTTTGTCAGTGACATGGACAGTGACATGGCAGGGGGGTTGGAACTAGATGACCTAAAGGTCCTTTCCAACCCTAACTGTTCTATGATTCTAAATCTATATTGGTTTCGAAGGGAAATTTTTGGTCAGAGTTTTTCCTTAGGTTGTAGGAATGTGAGTCCACCCTTTCATTGGACTCAGCATCCTCCAGCTGGTTCTGTATTGTGCTGTGACACATGTACAGAGTCAGCAGGATTGCCCTGCTTGAAAAGTTAATGAATAAATTATATTCCTCCTCCCTGTTCATCTCTTCTGATGTTTGAGTGAATGGTTGCAGCAGTAATAATTACTTAACATGAACTTATATAAAGGAGGCATGTAGCATGACATTACACCAGCATGGTTATAAAGTGCCTCAGTTTTATAGGAAATAAGGTACTATTGCTAACAATATTAACAAACAAGAAAATAAGAGGATGATGTCCTCTTCATTAAGATTGTTCAAATTAACTCCATGTCACTCAAATTCCACATATAACAGAATAGCAACTCACTAAAGTTTTTGTTGTTTTGGATTTCATTTTTCTTAACTATATGAGGGGGAGAAATTTACATCGGAGTCAGTGAGCAGGGTTTCAGGGGTTTTCAAGAATATACAAGTTCTTGGCATCCCATTTATTTAAGCTGCAGTTTTATTGTCTTTTAAAACTGAAAGTAGTAACTTTCATTACACGATTAAGAAAAACTGTATTTGTTATGACTTCTGGAAGTCATGGAAAATTTCTGACTGTAGGTTGGATGAGCTTTTGAGAGGGATCTCAGGCATTGATCAGCATGGCCACCCCATGAGTTACCTTAAAATGTAAGAGGACCAACTCCTGAATACATTTAGACTGACTAAAATACACTTGGCTGGCATGCTTATTACATAGCCAATAGAGAATTAAGCTACTGAAGCATTCAAGAATATATCTCCAACATAAAATATAAGTGTTACCATAGGAGATGTTTTTTTGCTTACCTTTTGCTTACATTAGCCAACTAGGACAACAAGGTGTCCTGATACATGCATTAACCCTTGCTATATTGGCCTATGCTTGCAAGCATAACCTCGCTGGTGTTGCTGAATGGAAAAAGTCAGCTATGGTGGAAAACATACCTTGGTTCTGCTGGGTAGACACTCGCTGACAAGCCTTGCATGGGAAGCCCTATTTGCATCAGGACATATCCGTAACCATTTCTACAGTTCTGTATGATGCCATTCTTGGTTCTAACCGGCTTAAACAGCTCCCTGAAATCAGGGTGGAAAAGTAACTTTACTTTCATTTTTTTAAAGCATTTACAGTGGCAATGTAGCTGATGGTTGTGTATTGGTAAAGCTCTTAAATATGCTTTAGTTTAATACCACAACACCAGCTGTATGTACAGCTCTTCTGTTAAACAGTCAAGTAAATCCTAACCCGAGGTCAGTATCCTTAATTTCCATGAGAAAGTATAATAATAAGTTCTTCATTTTTTTTTTTTTTCCATTTTTTTTCTCTTTAAACTGGTGAACTGTGACAGAGTTATTTTGCAACTTAACAAGTCTGCAAATTATTCTCATTTCCACTTTGGCATTACTCCTCACTGAGCTGATTTAACTAGTGTTAAATACAAAACACTTTAGCAAGGTAAGGTTTGTATATTCACAAAGCTAGATTAATGCACAAGAGTAATTTCTGGCATTGGTTAAACATCTCTATCATTGAACTTCATGAAAGTAGGATTGATGAGTTGAACTATTAGGTGCTGAAGTGCAGAGCAAGAAGAGCCGACATCTTTCATGTGATAATTGAAATAATTTTAATTCATTTCCTTCTTGGTTGGACAGAAACATGTTTTCAATAGTGAAGAAATCTTGAGGGAATCCATTGACCTAACCAGTCGTATAATGCAAGAAGTTAATGGACAAAAATGATATTCATCTTCAGTTTATAATAGCATTTTCTTTTCACAGAATCCTAAACCATACAAAAGTGAAGTGTATTATAAGAGCAACTGCTACGCTGGTAGATACATGATCTTTGTTTTACGTGACAATTATTGTGTTGGTGGAAAAACAAAATTAAAAAAAAAAAAAAAAAACAACAAAACCCACAAATTTTTATGTTAAGATAATAAATTATAAATTATGAAAGTCTAAGGCACTAAGCAACTTGTAGGCAACAGTCCTGTCTCTTAGCAACGAGCCAGGGAAAGCAGCTTGTTGATACGAATAGAGCAGACAGGATTGTTTTGCAATGATTACCACCAAGGAACTAAGAACAACATTTTAACACCTGCCTCAGGGCACTTCTGCACCTAGCTAGCTATCTCTCCAGTGGCCCACAAAGACTGGGCTGGATGCCAAGCGGCTTCTGAGTCCTGCTCCTTCCCAGAGCTGGCCCACTGCAACAAAAAGGACCCCAGAGGAAAGATCAAAGAGGTGGAGTTCAGGTGTGTTGCACACTTGTGCCTGCTTCTATTTCTTTAAATGCAATTTTACAAAAAATGAGTGATCATTAGTGTAAATGTATTTTTTTCTCTCTCTTTGCCCCTTTAGTGCTGTGTGTCTTAATTGTAGTTAGCATTATGAATGAACGCAGATAAGTATTTGATATGAAGCCAACAATTGTTTTCTGTAGTTTTATTCTTAAATATCCAATGTCAAGAGTTGGAACAACAGTTCAATCAGAAGCACCTAGTTATTATTTCGCCATTGTGCTGGTTTCAGAAACATACAAAGAAAATATTTCCAGAAATAAAGCGCAGCAGAATCAGTTTGTTGGGTCCCTGGACTAACATTAGAGGTGGCTCATTCATTCTCCCAGGTAGAACATTATGATAGCGAAGGGAAGCAGTTGTAAAGGAAGGATAGTAAAAGTTAAGAAAAAAAGGTTGATGTGAAATCCAGGCAAACGAGACAAAAAATTTTAGGGGAGGAGCAAAAATGAAAGACAGGATGGGAAGGAAATAAAACAGTGTGAAGGTGAGAAGAGCAGGGAAACAAAAGATAGAAATGGGACGGTGGAGAAATAGAACAGAGAAAGAAAATAACAGCAAGACACACACAGCTTTGCCGTCAGTAGAAGTAATTTCCCTTGCAGAAAAGAGTGCAGGGAGAATAGCTAAAAGGAGAATTTAATTCTGATCTGCTGGAAATCCATAACTGACTCATGAGACATGACAATTCTTCCAGTCCACTCTAAGCCCTAAGTGAGTTGGAGCACTGATCAAAGCCTACAGGACAGGTTAGCCTATAACTCCATCTGTCTCCACATTATACCTGAATTTATTAAGCAATGCAACTGTGCTAAGCATGTTTCTACCAATGTAGCTTTCCTGGTGCTGG
This sequence comes from Amazona ochrocephala, assembly GCA_039720435.1. Taxonomy (NCBI): domain Eukaryota; kingdom Metazoa; phylum Chordata; class Aves; order Psittaciformes; family Psittacidae; genus Amazona; species Amazona ochrocephala. The sequence continues at coordinate 46,271,725 of CM077882.1, forward strand.
CTGGAATGCACATGTACCAAATTTATCTGGTTTTGTTTTTTTTGTTGTTTTTTTTTTTTTTTTTTACTCTGGACCAAACTGCTCTATTTGTGCTAAGGAGTATTGGAGTTGAGTCAGATTGTATTTATTTAGCCAAGCCGTTGGCTTGGAGGCCAGACTCTCATTGCAGAAAGACATGCTTTTAATATTTCTTTTTTTAATTCCATATCCAGAGCAGACAGATTTAAACTAAATTTGCTAAATATAACTAGTGCCATTGCTGCATGGGCACATTAACCAAATGTATGGGTTGATCCACCTCAAGAAACTATTTACTTTCCCTGATGCAAAAGCCTGAAGGAATTGGTCATTGTGTTGTAGACACTGTTGAGGCTCATCAGGCAAAAGTGGGCTTTATCCTTCACTTTTCTCTTGGGTGATTGAATATGAAGTCCAGCTCACTGCACATCCTTATGTGAGATAGTTTAACACAGTACCTCGAGGCTCTATGGTCCCAGAATGCAGTGCAGCTCACTGGCAGTAGTTCAGCTGAAGACTAAACATTTGGCTCAGTGACAGCAGAGCTGCCAAGAGTTGGCAACAAGAGACTCACAGGGAAGCAGCAGGCTGCTAAACCCTTTCACATTTTTAATTAGATCCACACACCCATGTCTTTGAGCTATCATAAATATACAGATGACATAGAGAGCATTATTTGTGGTAAGGAAAAAAAAAGAAAGAAAAGAAAACTGTACTGCGGTATCTCTTACTTTATTAAAATTATTTACCTACAGCTAGTCTTTGGAACTGAGGGTAGAAAAGAAAAGGGGGTGTGACATTTAACTCGGATAAAACTCTCCCCCTGACTACAGTGAATTCACCCTGCACATTGAATATGCAGGGTCCTGAGATGACTGACACGCCAACTTGGTTGCAACAGCATCGCCAGAAGAGGGCATTATTGGCAGTAACTCCGGTGTGTAATTTCCCAGAAGAGCTATACGTTCAATCTCTAAGTATTCTTAAGTGTGCATCTTGCTATGATGTTGTTGTTTAAAACTATTTTTTCCCCTTGTGCTGTTGTTTCTATTTTCTAAGCACACCTTGATATAATCAAAACCCTTTTATTTATTTTTTATTAATTTCTACAAAGATCTTTTCCCAGTTCAGTTCTTCCTGACTCTTCTTTCTTCCTGACTCTCCTGTTGTGCTTTCTCCTTCAAAATAATGGTAAGTCTTGGTTGGTAGTTCAATTAGTTCTCTTTTTTTTTTTTTTTTTTTTTTTTGTCTTCCCTATTAACTATTACACAAAACAATTCCTCTGCCACTCATAATTTTTTTCTCCTCTGACACTGGTGAGACCTACAGCAATATAGACATATAACAAACACATTTTATATTGGCACTTGACATCATCATATAGGGCAGACCAATGCATAGGGTTAAAAGATCTCTTCTTCTGTCCAGAGACAGTGACACTCAAAGTATTGTCTCTCGTCTCCTCTGTTATAAAGTCTAAAGATTTCATTCAGAATAGAAACTGTAGCTGTATGATCAAATTGCAGCATAAAAACATGCACAAAGGATCTTTGCAACTGGCCCAGGAGGGCTAGAGTTTTCTTCTTGTATTTCTCCTAAGTTTAAAGAAAATCTAATAAGGAAACAAAATCCTCGAAATGCTGTAGGGGGGGAAAGGCATCACATGTTGTCCCGCCTGCAAGCACAGATTTTATAAATAGACACTACAGCAAACATCAAAGAAATTGCTGTGCAGAGAAACCAACAGATCATGTATATTTTACATTGCCCATTTATTCCGAACTGTGTTAGCCACACACTGCCAGTTAACTCTGAATGTGCAAACCACAGTGTCTCCATTCTGGATATTCGGAAAATTGTTCATGTCATCCTCCTTGTCTTGTTCTGTATAAGTTAAACTTGGCTGTATCTTACTTCTCCTGTGTTTCTCCTCTGTACTTCACCACAAACTGAGGAGCACAGAGTGACCCAGCTGTTTTGTATGTCAGGTCCATAGTACAGATTTCAACACACAGGATCCATGACCATTACCAGCAAAACTGCTCTAAACCAGAATGTTCTAAAAGCTTTACATCTCCCTTACTATGAACTATGCTCTGCACCATGGTGGTGAACGTAAAGGAAATATCTATTACAAATGGAAAGAGGGGCAGAGTCTAAGGAGTAGGTTGGACCTTGGGCTATGCAGAAGCAGGTCTTCTTGAGGTAGTTCCCTCCTCAGAATATAGCAGAAATATTCAGCTTTAACCTTTCTTGGCCTTGCCTTTTCTTTATTCTTCCTTATGTCCACCAGAGTATTCCTTCAAAATGCTTTGATTCTCCACAGAGCAGCCAAAGGGACAGGAAGCATCCCAGTGTCTTGACAGAAATTCAGAGCCTCATTTGCTAAAAGGCATTTCATTGACAATTTTAACTGGAGGTGGACTGGGCTGCTGCAGACCTTTCACATCGTAAATTCATAAGGTTGATAAGTAAAGTACAAGTTGAGGCTGCTAAATCATTGTGCGTGGGGTTATTTTTATGTTTGTAAAATGTTTTGGTAGGAAAATAAGACTGCTGTCTAGCTTTGTGCTGCCAGCATATAAGGGGAAAACTAAGTAAAAAATATACAAATGAAGGTAAAAATATTTGATCCTCTTGGTGTTGCTGTTGTTAGCAATACAGTGCTCTTCTCAGAGGCAGATTCTACAAGAACTATTTACGTCGAAGTGAAAAAGAAAGAAAAAGCAAAAAAAAATTTACAAAAAGATGATTAAAGAACCTGCTCAGCAAATTAACCCCAGTTTTTCACCAAACTACCATTTTGCCAGAAGCTCAGGAATTAATATTTCACAGGTACAGACACAGAAATAACATCTACTAATAATAGTACTAGTAATGCTGTTTCTCATTATTAGCTATGGTATAAAACATAGTTTTCTTTGATAGCAAAACCATATTGTTAATATCTTCTGTGTGAGCTGTATCAGGATTAGGTAGGTGAGTTGCAATGTAATTAATACAAATGATCTTGTACTTCAGTTACACGTGTCTTACCTTGAAGAAGACATTTTAACAGACATTTATTCTTTAATGAAGTTTGGGCTCTAATTTGTCAGAGATTCAAAAGAAGGATTGGTGCCTCTCTTGTTCACACCTCCCCCCCCCCCCCCCCCTTCTCTCTCTTCCTTATTTTTCTCTAGAAGGTACCTATTTGATACTAACCAGCCCCAAGCATGTTTGGCATAACTGTCCAACGGTGGTAAATACCTGTGCTGATTCATTAAAATTCTTGTTCAGATCTGATCAAAACCCGGATGTCAAATCTCCGGTCTGCCCATACAGGCTTACCCACACCTGCTTCTTTCAGACCTGCCGAGTTACCAGGCCTCTGGCTATAAACAGTTTAGTTCACAGCTTTCAGAACACAAATGGACAAGTGAAATCAAGGCTGGTAAACCCTGTTTAAATCATCTACTCCATCTGCATGTCACTGATGGGAACTTTGATAAATTTACAGACTTTGCTGTCATCAGTGACAAGAGGTTTCTGTGTATGGCCTTTTGATGCATCAGATCCACACAGCAAGCTGTTAAGAAAGATAGAGTAGATGGATAATTTCCGGCCCATTGCTGAGGTGACCACCTCCCGAGGGGAGGCCTGCAGCGCCTGTCGGGGAAGGGGGGTGGGGGGTGGGGGGAGGCTCGGCGTCTACGAGCTTCACCTCGGAGCAGCAACTTGCCCCGAGGGAGCCTCAAGTCCTCGACAAGGCCTGCCCAGGAGCCTGCAGCTCCGCGGAGGCGAGCGGCTGACTCAGAGAGGGCGGCGTCAGGAGGACCGGCGGCAGACCTGACTGGTTAAAAACCTGCCCCAGGGAGTGCGAGCGACCCGGAGAGCGGCGAACAGGGCGGGCTCAAAGCAGTTTGCACGGCAGTTCACGCGGGCAGGCGAGCGGGGTGGTGAGCGGGATGGTGAACACTCGCCGGACGGGCAAGACTCGGTCTGGGAGCTCTGCTCTGGCTGCACCGGTGGTGGCCAGTGTAGGCACCCAGACGGAGCCGATGGGAAGGGAGGCTGTAGTGCAGAGCTCGGGGTATCCTAAGGGAAGGGTGAGCAATGGGCAGGGCTGCACTCTGTGCTCCCTGGTGGAGTTCCTCCTGCAGCAGGTGGCTGAACTGCAGGAAGCTGTTACCAGGCTGAAAGGTGTCAGGGAAGCTGAGGGGGAGCAGCACTGCTTGCTCCGGCACCAAACTGTTCTGGGGCCTCGAGTGTCTACTGTTGCCCATGCAGGAAAGGAGGCTGCTAACCCAGGAAGCTGGGAAAAGGTAACAGAAAAAAACAACAAAAAAGGAGGAAGAGGGTAATTAAAAGCAAGGGGCTTCCTCCTACGTCTGTTGTCCCCACCCAGAACCGCTTTGCTGTCCTGCAGGGGACTGATGAGCAACAGTGCTCCCACCAGGCGCAACCAGCTAGTGCACTGGTAAAGAAGGTCACTACTGGTGCTGCCAGGAAAAAGCGGCGGACCATAGTAGTCGGGGACTCTAATCTGAAAGGCACAGAGGCACCCATCTGCCGGCCTGACCCAGGCTCAAGGGAGGTGTGTTGCCTACCAGGGGCTCGGATCAGGGATGTTGCCGAGAAGCTGCCTGCTCTAGTTGGTCCAACTATTACCCACTTCTAGTGATCCATGTGGATGCTACTGATATAGATAGCAGTAGACCGGAGATCATAAAGAAGGACTACAGGGCTCTGGGAGAGGTGGTTAGGGGCTCTGGAGCTCAGATTGTCTTTTTGTCAGTTCTCCAGGATACAGGGCAGGACCTTCAAAAGGCTAGGAGGATTGGGCAGGTTAACAAATGGTTAGAAGGGTGGTGCTATAGTCAGGGGTTTGGGTACCTTGAACATGGGACTCAATATAGTAGGTCAGGTCTACTGGGGGCTGGTGGAGCTTTTCTGACAAAGAAAGGGAAGAGTGGATTTGGTAGGAGGCTTGCCAGACTGGTCAAGGATGCTTTAAACTAGATGTGTTGGGGGAGGGGGGCATCATTCCATCCCAACACACCCAGTCGGTTGGTAGCACCTATAGTAAACATTCGGAGCAATGTAGAGATATTCCAGCTGCTCCAGCCAATGACCCGACTTCAGTTGGATCTCGCCTCAAATGCCTCTACACAAATGCCCGTAGTATGGGGAACAAACAAGAGGAATTAGAGATGTGAGCACATCTACGGGGGTATGATATCATAGGCATCACAGAAACATAGTGGGATGGCACCTATGACTGGTGTGTTGGAATGGAAGGTTACCGGCTCTTTAGGAAAGACAGGCCCGGCAGATGGGGAGGGGGAGTTGCTATTTATGTTAGGGATAGGCTAGAGGGTATGGAACTCTGTCTGGGGACAGGTGAGCATTCGACAGAGAGTTTGTGGGTCAGGGTTAAAGGGAGAAGAGCGATGGGTGACATTATTGTGGGGATCTGTTACAGACTGCCTGACCAAGGGGACTTGCTGGACGAAGCGCTCCATAGGCAGATAGGAGCAGCCTCACGCTTGCAGGCCCTTGTTCTCATGGGAGACTTCAACCACCCTGATATCTGTTGGAGGGATGGTACGGCCCGGCACAAGCAATCCAGAAGGTTCCTCGATTGTGTGGAAGACAACTTCCTTCTGCAAGTAATAGAGGAGCCGACAAGGAGAGGTGCCATGCTTGACCTCGTCCTCACCAACAGGGAAGGGCTGGTTGGGAATGTGACGCTCCAGGGCAGCCTTCATTGCAGCGATCATGAGATGGTCGAGTTTGAGATCCTCAGGACAGTGAGAAGAGCGTGCAGCAAGCTCACTGCCCTGGACTTCAAGAGAGCAGACTTTGGCCTCTTCAGGAACCTGCTCAATAAGATTACATGGGATACAGCCCTAGAGGGCATGGTGGCCCAAGACTGTTGGTTGATATTCAAGGCTCACCTGCTGCAGGCTCAGGAGCGATGCATCCCAACTAGAAGGAAGTTCAGCAGGAGGGCCAGGAGACCTCCTTGGATGGATAAGGACCTGCTGAGGAAAATTCGAAGGAAAAAAGAGGCTTATAAAAGGTGGAAGCAAGGTCAGGCGGCCTGGGAAGAATAGAGGGATGTTGTCCGGGAAGCTAGGGACCAGGTTAGGAAAGCTAAGGCCCACTTAGAATTAAACTTGGCTAGGGATGTTAAGGATAACAGGAAGGGATTTTATAGGTACATTGCCAATAAAAGACAGGTTAGGGACACCGTGAGTCCTCTCCAGAATCTATCGGGAGAACTGGCTACCCTGGATTTGGAGAAGGCTGAGGTTCTTAATGACTTCTTTGCCTCAGTCTTTACCGGCAAATGCTCTGACCACACCACCCAAGTCTTGGAAGGCAGACACGGGGACGGTGAGGGTGGGGACCCTGGGCCCACTGTGGGGGAGGATCTTGTTCGGGACCACCTTAGGAACCTGAATGTATACAAGTCCATGGGACCGGATGAAATCCATCCGCGGGTCCTGAAGGAGCTGGCAAATGAAGTTGCTAAGCCACTGTCCATCATATTTGAAAAATCATGGCAGTCAGGGGAAGTTCCCGATGACTGGAAAAAGGGAAATATAACCCCCATTTTTAAGAAGGGGAAAATGGATGAGCCAGGGAACTACAGAGCAGTCAGTCTCACCTCTGTGCCTGGCAAAATCTTGGAGTGGATTCTCCTGGAAGGCATGCTAAGGCACATGAAAACCAACAAGGTGCTTGGTGACAGCCAGCATGGCTTCACTAAGGGGAAATCCTGCCTGACCAATCTGGTGACCTTCTATGAAGGGGCTACGGAACTGATGGACAGGGGTAGAGCAGTTGATGTCATCTACCTGTACTTGTGTAAAGCCTTTGACACTGTCTCCCATGACATCCTTGTCTCTAAGTTGGAGAGACATCAATTTGATAGGTGGACCACTCGGTGGATAAAAAACTGGCTGGATGGCCGCACACAAAGAGTTGTGCTCAGTGGCTCAATGTCCAGCTGGAGACCGGTAACGAGTGGTGTCCCCCAGGGATCGGTGTTGGGACCGGTCTTGTTCAACATCTTTGTGGGTGACATGGACAGTGGGATTGAATGCGTCCTCAGCAAGTTTGCCGATGACACCAAGCTGTGTGGTTCGGTTGATAAGTTGGAGGGAAGGAATGCCATCCAGAGGGACCTTGACACGCTTGTGAGGTGGGCTGATGCCAACCTGATGAAGTTTAACCATGCCAAGTGCAAGGTCCTACACCTGGGTGGGAGCAATCCCAGGCACAGCTACAGGTTGGGCAGGGAGGAGATTCAGAGCAGCCCTGTGGAGAAGCACTTGGGGGTGTGTGTTGATGAAAAAATGAACATGAGCCGGCAGTGTGCGCTTGCAGTCCAGAAAGCCATCCGTATCCTGGGCTGCATGAAAAGGAGTGTGACCAGCAGGTCGAGGGAGGTGCTCCTGCCCCTTTACTCTGCTCTCGTGAGACCTCACTTGGAGTATTGTGTGCAGTTCTGGTGTCCTCAACATAAAAAGGACATGGAACTGTTAGAACAAGTGCAGAGGAGGGCCATGAGGATGATCAGGGGACTGGAGCACCTCTCATATGAAGATAGGCTGAGAAAATTGGGGCTGTTCAGCCTGGAGAAGAGAAGGCTGCGTGGAGACCTCGTAGCAGCCTTCCAATACCTGAAGGGGGCCTATAGGGATGCTGGGGAGGGACTCTTCATTAGGGACTGTGGTGAGAGGACAAGGGGTAATGGGTTTAAACTTAAACAGGGGAGGTTTAGATTGGATATGAGGAAGAAATTCTTTACTGTAAGGGTGGTGAGGCCCTGGAATGGGTTGCCCAGGGAGGTTGTGAATGCTCCATCCCTGGCGGCGTTCAAGGTGGGGTTGGACATAGCCTTGGATGGCATGGTTTAGTGGGAGGTGTCCCTGCCCATGGCAGGGGTGTTGGAACTCGATGATCTTAAGGTTCTTTCCAACCCTTACTATTCTATGATTCTATGATATCCTGGATTCAGCAGTAGCAGTAATTTTTCTTCTTCTTAGTAGCTGGTGCAGTGCTGTGGTTTTGGCTTTTGGATAACAACGATGTTTTCAGTTGCTGCTCAGTAATGTTTAGTCTGACCAAGGGCTTTCTGAGCCTCATGCTCTGCCAGGGAGGAGGGGAAGCTGGGAGGAAGCAGAGACAGGACACCTGAGTCAAACTAACCAAAGAGCTATTCCACACCACAGCATGTCGTGCCCAGTATATAAACTGGGGGCAGTTACACGGAAGGGTGAGATCACTGCTCGGGTCAGGCTGGGTATCAGTCAGCGGGTGGTGAGCGGTTTTATTCGCTTCCCTTGTTATTTCCCTTATCATTTTTATTATTGTTGGCGGTTGCAGCAGTGGTTTGTTATACCTTAGTTACTGGACTGTTCTTATCTCAGCTCGTGGGGGTTACATTCTTTCGATTCTCCTTCCCATTCCCCCGGGCGTGGGGGAAGGTAGGGGAGGGAGTGAGCTGAGGACTGCCTGGCTGATTTGCCGACTGGGCTTAAAACACAACAATGGGTGTGATTTTGACCTTTCCAGAATGAGTCATGCCTCTGTGGGTATAGATAGATCTAAGCCAGAGTTCATGCACGTAGGTGAAAATATTTCCATCAACTCCAGCAAGCCTTGGGTCAGCCCTAAGAGAAGAGAACCAAGTATGAGGGCTTTTGTTTGCACCCACCACCAACCTCCCACACCTAAATAATCATAGAGTCAAGTATGACTACAGAGACCCGGCCTCAACTATTCTTCTGCAGGCAGATTGGAGGGGTTATTCTGCTGATGTTTTGAACTATGTGAAACTGAGTAGTGTAGCACAGTGGTGCCTCTCAGCACCTTTCCCTGCAGAGATTATTTGCCTCAGCATGACGTGCAAAACTTCAAGCATACAACATTTGGTTCAGAGCTGATTGTACCTATGAGGTTTGGCAAATGGGCATAGGGTATGCATGTCTGGCTGTAAAACATTGTCAGAAAACTGTAAGTGAAATCTGACCTCGGTGTTCACCTTTTCCAGTACTGAAAATGAATGATGTCTGGTTTAGGGATTCTCTCCTTTGACTCAGTCACTAATCAGTCCTTCTTTGATTTCTTTACTCACAAATCTGGCTGGAGGACAGGTAAAGTTTGGTACATCCTCCCTTTGTTACAGTCCATTCTTCCTACACCCCAGCCAGGAAGGCAGCCTATATGCCAGATCTTGTGATGGCAGTATTCAGGAGGGAGCACAGCACTAAGATCCTGCCTGAGAGCCCTTACTAGGCACTGCTTGATCCTGTTGCACTGGAGAGGTCAGATTTGTGATCTGAAAAACTCTGCAATTGCAAGCTCAACTCATACCAGTCCCCAAAATTTGAATCGTGCTTACCCATTGCAATGCAATGCTAAATTGCAGGAAAGATTTTTTGGCTCTGAAAAACTCAGTTAAATCATATTTATTTCCCTGTGATGCTCCACCTAAGAAAGCATGTCCAGGAAGTATTTATTTTAAAGTAGAGAGGCAGCTTTCTTAGTCTCTTTCATCTTTTAATGGGACAAAAAAAACACACTACTTTAAATCGACAGCACTGAATCCAATTAGAATATATGAAAAATGATATCTGGTTTACTGTCAGACTTTGCAGATGCCTTGTGTTTTACACACACACACACACACAAATCCCATGCACTTTCTTGGCAAAATAAAATAATTTAAATATTTTTTTTTTTCTGTTTTGTTATTTTAAAGAAATCATGCTTTTTAATAGCTAACATATAGTCATATTGTCCTCATTTCTGTCAGCAAAATAGTTCTAAGCAACCCCATTTTAGCAAGCAAATTTACTACAGTTAAAAATAAAGTAATTATGTTAGCAGCTGTAAAATGTTCCAATATACACTGCTACTATTTCTTCAGCAAAGGTGCTAAACACACCATTTTGTGCATTATATACCATGAACATGTGGTGGTCCAGGGTTAGGAAGATTATTTTTCCTTAAATCACCTTTAACATAGTCAAAACCTAAACTTGCTCTCATGGAAGTCACAATAATACAATTCCATTCACTTCAATCTTGTAGGACTGGAATTGCAGAAATAAATTCCTAAACAAATAAAATGGACACAAGAAGCTTATTTCTTGATGCATGCAAGCAATGCCCCACCCCAGCCTTCCCCAGCAATCCTGTCATCCTTAACTTACTAAAAATTGGGGAAAAAAATTCAGGGACTTTCCTGCTATAAGGCTGTCATTTTGAAAATACAGTCTGTGTGGTGGTTTTTGTTTTGGTTTCTTTCTTCCCAGCCAGAAGTACTGCAAAGAATTTAGTGTGCCTTTATTTGAGTGTAACTAGGAATATCTGATTTTAGAGTTCCCCTTTATTCTGTCCTAAAGACTGCATCAGTGCACTGGAGGCTGAGAGGGAAAAATCACAGATCCCATTGAGGTCATTGCAAATTTGTCTCTGACCGGCCAAGATTTCTCTCTCCATAGTCTCTTGTTTTTAAATCAGAGTATCACCTTAGACTTTTTGGCCACAGTATTGCACTGGAAACTTATATTTAGGTTTCTTCCATTTCTTTTCCCTTTACTCTGCTTTTTTCCCTTCTTTTAATTTGAGTTTAGAAGAGGAGTGAGTGACCAAGGACACAGACTGCAGGTTCAATGGTCAGAGCATGGTCGTTTATCACAAATGTGTCTGTGGATGAAATCTAGCTGGGTTCAAAGCAAGTCAGTCGGCACAAGCTTAGTTCAGCCTGCCTCACCCTTTTCTCTGCTAAAAAAGCTTCTTAGAGTTGCCTCAGATACCAGTTCCAGAAATTCTATAAAACTGAACAGGTGCTGAGCAGACACTAATGCTACCATACAGACACTACTGACTAAAGCAAGTATCTCATTGCCAAAACATAGAAGCAGAAGCATGCAAACTAATCATTGCAACAACTATTCATTTCAAACTCAGCCTGCTTTCCACCAACGAGCAGAAAAAAATTCCCATCCCGCTTCCATCCCAGAGGTACTCATTCTGCCAGCTAAACTTCCTAAGATTACCCTTCAGCCATGAACCACAACATACTGAAACCAATATGCACTTTTCATGCTCCAAATGCTGTTTCACATAGGGCAACTGCAAGTCTTCTCCTAACCACACCCAGAGCAAGGTTCCCTCATTTATGAAATGCCCATAATAAGGGAAGATGTTTTCATTTCTTTCTTCCTTGGCAAAGTCCCAGGTGCAAGCAGCAACAAGCACAGGAAGGCTGATACATAATTTGCTGAGCTTGACTCCAGCATTCTTCAGTCCTCACATGACAGATTAGATATTTGGTCCAAACATCTCTGACAACACTGCAGTCTCTCCAGTAGCAAGGTTTTATAGGGAAAAGCTCGATCTATTTTTTACCTCCTCATTTATTTGCCCTGAATAGCCTCTAGACATTTACTGCATTAATCACCTCTCTTTTTGGCTTCATTTCTACTCAATATTGTAATTTCTAAATACAGAAATTTTGTTGTTTGCAGGCACTTTCTCAGAACACAGTTAACATGATTTTTCTATTAAGCGTGCTGTGTGCAGTTTTCTCAGAAATTGTGCCCTGGCTGTATCTAAGACAAGAAAGAGTAAGAACCCTCTAGTGATCCAAGCTGATTCTGAGATGATAGCAAAACCTGAAGGGAGGCCAGGTTTGTGCAGTTTGAGAGTTTTGACATGGGCATTTTGCTTAACTCTGAACTGTCCTACTTACCTGTGTCACCTTCTTAAGAAACCAAGTACAGTTATGTACTGTCATTTGAATTTGAAAATACCATGCACCATGTTTCATTTCTCACCCTCTTGTTCTCATTTTCCACATCTCTCTGAGGTTCAGGTTTGATTTTTTCATTTTGCTTTATTACACAGGACAATAACCTGATGATTCTGGCCTCCACCTCCAGCTTTCCATTGACCTTCTTGGTCTCCTTAGGAAATCACTTCTTTGCCACTCTGTTTCCAGTCTCATTCCTTACTTGCAAACAGATAAGATCTTTCACTCCATGTATGTCTGATGCGTCTGAATAGGATGTTGGTGGAGAAAGTAAACCAGCTATTGTTATAGTCACAAAAAATTATTATAACACCTCTAATCCATGACCAGTGCCATTAATGCAAGGGAGAATACTGAGTAAGGTAATGCTCTATTTGTGTCCCTGTCCTAATGAGGAGGAACCATTTAAGTAAAATTAAAGGAAAAGAAAAAATGTAGACAGACATACTGTTATTGCAGTGTGGAAAATTCATCCAGGGACTAGTTTCATTAGTTCTTTTTCCAGAGAAAAGAAAGGAAGTCACTGGTAATATATATGCCAGAGGAGGGCCATGATGGAGCTAAAGCACTGCCTGTATGAAGACAGGCTAAGAAAGTTCGGGCTGTTCAGCCTGGAGAAAAGAAGTCTGTGTGGAGACCTCATAGCAGCCTTCTAGTATCTGAAGGAAGCCTACAAGGATGCCGGAGAAGGAGTCTTCATCAGGGACTACAGAGACTGGACAAGGGGTAATGGGTTTAATCTTAAACAGGGGAAGTTCAGGTTAGATAAAAAGAAGAAGCTCTTTAATGTGAGGGTGGTGAGGCACTGGAACGGGTTGCCCAAAGAAGTGGTAAATGCACCATCCCTGTCAGGGTTCAAGGCCAGGCTGGACAGAACTTTGGGTGACATGGTCTAGTGTGAGGTGTCCCTGCCCATGAAAGGGGGTAGGAACTAGATGATCTTAGGGTCCTTTCTCACCCTAACTATTCTATGATTCTATGATCATGAATAAATACAAACAACCCAGCAAAGCCTCTTTCTCTCTTTTCTTCCCCAAGGGTCAATAATTACTTCGCAGGCCAAACACTGTCTATTGGAAAAAGTATGTGTACCTGCAACCTAGATGAATAGAAGCGGTATTACTTCAACCCCAAATGAGATGCAGTTTTGGGGAGATGCAATAATGCTGATGGCACAATTGCAGCTGTGGGGGTAGAAGGGCCACTTCTTTTATTATTTAGCCAATTCATTAGCAATAAAGGCACAAGGCCACCAGTGAAAATCTCGTATGATCATCTCTATGGTGAATTCTCATAAGCATATAGTAGAGTAGCCTGGTGGGTTTCAGCACTGCAAAACTATGCCACATGAATATGCCAGCTTCTGGCATGACTTCAATATTACTGCCTGCTGACAGAGGGGTGCTGCTGAGACAAGCGTGACTGGAGAGTGAGGGATAATGAAGATGACCTGTTTAAAGAGCTCCTTTCAGGAGCTGTACCAGTTTCATGGGAAGTTTGTTTCTCCCAGGACAAAAGCTACTGCTGAGTTAGCTAATAAAAGGAGGAGTATTATATGATGATGGATGTGTGAAAATGACACACCAAAACAAAACAGCACACCCTGTTTCTCCCCCAGGGGAGAGAATAGAAGAACAAATCACATGTGACAATGTCAGCCATGTTACTTAATGCACTGCTCTGGGACTTTCAAATACTACAGTCACGTGGACAACATAAGAACCTGTTCGGGGTTGCATAGCACAGTGGTAAAATCGTGAAAACTTGAAGGTCATGGTCCAGATTTTTAGAAAATGGCCCATAAATGCTCTGTGTCATCTTTTCAGAATTAGAATTTTTACCTGCATGCTGGTCTAAGAATATCTCAGAGGAGATATACTCCTCTGTGTTGTTTCTATAGAAGTTTTGTGGAAAATGAAGGGATTTATGAGGAACAATTCTTGAATCTTTTCAACCACAAAGTTAGAAAAAAGAGTACAATTATTGCCAAAATCTTCCATCTGTTTTGGGATCTTAATAATTTGGAAGAATAAAGAATTTAAAAGACAAAATAAAACCCAAAATTATTAACAGAATTTTTGACGGAAAACTTCTGATCCACAAATCCACATTTTTTCATTAAAATTGAGAATGCTTTTTATAGTTTTGTTCATATTCCTTACTTAATTTTATTTTGATCTCAAAAGTTTTCATTTTTGAGAACTTTATTTGTCATCTTATTTGGCTTCAGACTCTCCATTCCTATGTCTACATGAGGTAAAATATAAGGCCACCATAAATATGGCAATGTGGGTTCTAAGGTGTTTAAGGTCTTTTCCACAGAAGACCAGTCCTCCACAACATCTTTTGATCTGTTACAGCAGTGTGCTGCGTTTAATATTAACCTGAATATCTAACAATTTATTTGTATTGGGCTTTGGACAGTAGATCACAGTAAAAAAGGACTAATCAAAATTTTGTTTCAGGACTTTTAATAAGGAAAATATGTACACATATATGTACTGTACTTTCCCAGTGACATGTAACATTTGAAGAAGTGTTTGCATAAACCAGAAGATGCACACAATCTCTGAAACAAAACCCTGAACATTTCTCAAAGAGAAAAATCACAAAAGAAAACTCAGCCAAGGTTCAGTTCATATGAAAAGTCAATGGTGAACTGTTTTATAACAATTCCATATTGTTCTTTCATTTTGTTGTTCTACCCATCAAACACAAACCATGGATGAGAAATAAGGGACAAGAATGCAAAACTGCCAAATGAAGAAAAAATGCAGTAAATAACAGAATACTCACATCCAGGTGCCTGTGTGGTTTATGCTCTCCTGAATACTCTTTTAAAGAGAAACACTAAGCTAAAGTTCTTTTGGAATAACATAGTACATGAATTTCTGGGTACAAAAGACAGAAGTGAAGGAAAAGATGGATATTTGCTTTAAAGCATTAACCACATTGCTTTCAATACAAATAACCCAAAGGAAAATATGTAAGCAACCAAGTTCAGCGATATAACTTGCCTTGAAATTGTAAAGGCTACCTCTCAGACCATACATTATTTAAAATACACCGACGTTATCTACCACCCAGATGGTATTTATAAATCCTCTTCCCTTCTGTCATTTTATTTTGGACCCATGGCTTCTCCCAGTCTTCAGTCCTTCACTAAGGGAAAATAAAATAAAGAAAAACATACTTAGAAAGTTGAAAATGCCTATTCAACTACTTTCAGCAATATACTGGAAGAATAAAGAGCCAGGCAATCTTTAAAGCATCTTAATTGTTCTCTGAGTGTAATAGAACCCTCAGGAGACATGACCCCATGTTGGCTGTAAATCACACTTGTTTCCACGGACTGCGCTGTTCCTCCTTACCTCTGGAACATACACGACATTAAAATAGATTATTAAATCACATACATGCTTATTTTTCAAACAAACGTTATAAATTCCTGCCTTTACTTTTTTCTTTCTTTGCCCAAAGAAAGGTAGGAAGCGTATATGAAAATGGCAAATGAACAAATGGTTCCTTGAGAATGAAAAAGGGTGTGAGAAAACAGTAATTAATCTGCCATGGCTCTTACCATTTTTTTATAAGAAGCTCTAGTCAATCAATCTTCTTCCAATCTGTCTACCATTGCCCTTTTACCACCAGTATATCATCTGTTCGCCCACAAACTCATCTACCAGTTGTCTTCATTCCTTTCCTGAATTAAAACTGCCAACCTGACATGGTTCAAAATCTCCCTCTAAGTTATGCCAAACAGCTTCTCAGAAACCTTCATCACACACCTATCCTCTAGGCTGAGAATCATTTCTCTCCTTATTTAACCTTGCCAGAGCTCAGCACCACACCCTTGGCTCTGATACCACACAATAACCACCTTTTCAAGCCTCCAAAAGAAAAGCTCACAGGCATACTGTCCTCTCATACAAATAACCAACACTTGGACACAGTTTTCTTTTTTTTTTTTTTTTTTTTTTCTTTTATGAGAGCCCCTACTGAATTAAGAAGAATTCATATGCTGTTAGCCCATAACAATCCCATTTGGTTTTGGCATCAAAAAATCAGGAGCACATAGAATAGGAAGAAAGAACCAAGAATCTTAACCTTTGTTTCTATAGAGAGGAAAGAGAACTACCATACCAAAGTTTGTGTCTCCTTTATCTTATACCAGTCAGTCTCACCTCTGTGCCTGGCAAAATCTTGGAGCGGATTCTCCTGGAAGGCATGCTGAGGCACATGAAAACCAACAAGGTGCTTGGTGACAGCCAGCATGGCTTCACTAAGGGGAAATCCTGCCTGACCAACCTGGTGGCCTTCTATGAAGGGGCTACGGAACTGATGGACAGGGGTAGAGCAGTTGATGTCGTCTACCTGTACTTGTGTAAAGCCTTTGACACTGTCTCCCATGACATCCTTGTCTCTAAGTTGGAGAGACATCAATTTGATAGGTGGACCACTCGGTGGATAAAGAACTGGCTGGATGGCCACACGAAAAGAGTAGTGCTCAATGGCTCAATGTCCAGCTGGAGACCAGTAACGAGTGGTGTCCCTCAGGGATCAGTGTTGGGACCAGTCTTGTTCAACATCTTTGTGAGTGACATGGACAGTGGGATTGAATGCGTCCTCAGCAAGTTTGCCGATGACACCAAGCTGTGTGGTTCGGTTGATGCATTGGAGGGAAGGAATGCCATCCAGAGGGACCTAGACACGCTTTGTGAGGTGGGCTGATGCCAACCTGATGAAGTTTAACCATGCCAAGTGCAAGGTCCTCCACCTGGGTGGGAGCAATCCCAGGCACAGCTACAGGTTGGGCAGGGAAGAGATTCAGAGCAGCCCTGTGGAGAAGGACTTGGGGGTGTTGGTCGATGAGAAAATGAACATGAGCCATCTGCAGTGTGCGCTTGTAGCCCAGAAAGCCAACTGTATCCTGGGCTGCATCAAGAGGAATGTGACCAGCGGGTCAAGGGAGGTGCTCCTGCCCCTTTACTCTGCTCTTGTGAGACCTCACTTGGAGTATTGTGTGCAGTTCTGGTGTCCTAAACATAAAAAATACATAGAACTGTTGGAAAAAGTCCAGAGGAGGGCCATGAGGATGATCAGGGGACTGGAGCACCTCCCGTATGAAGATAGGATGAGAAAATTGGGGCTGTTCAGCCTGGAGAAGAGAAGGCTGCATGGAGACTTCATAGCAGCCTTCCAATATCTGAAGGGGGCCTATAGGGATGCTGGGGAGGGACTCTTCATTAGGGACTATAGTGAGAGGACAAGGGGTAACGGGTTGAAACTTAAACAGGGGAAGTTTAGATTGGATCTGAGGAAGAAATTCTTTACTGTAAGGGTGGTGAGGCCCTGGAATGGGCTGCCCAGGGAAGCTGTGAATGCCTCATCCCTGGCAGCGTTCAAGGTGGGGCTGGACATAGCCTTGGATGGCATGGTTTAGTGGGATGTGTCCCTGCCCATGGCAGGGGTGTTGGAACTCGATGATCTTAAGGTCTTTTCCAACCCTAACTATTCTATGATTCTATGATATTTGTAGATTTGTAGCTATAAGGTAAAGAGGGCTTTCTTGCCAGAAGATCAGATAGATTCTTCAAGGGCTGAATCAGCTCCAGATCTGAGAGTACCTACTGGTGGTACCACCCCCAAAATTATACTAGCAAGGTAATAACTGTGACTTAGTTTACTAAATCTACAGCAATCAGCTGTCCCTCTTCTACTCTGCCCACAATGCACATAGTCTGTCTGTCTGCATCAATAGCCTAAATGGGATAGTGAGCCACCAACCAACTGTACCCAGAACAAGTAACCAATCTCAGTCAAAATAATTGTTTATAAAACTGTATACGAATGGACTTATGGACAAACCTGGGGATAAATGCATTCTTCAGTGCATTATTGCCTGTAGAAACATCTTCTGGGAAGCTGAGTTTGGGTGATATGGTGAAATTCCTAGGCACAAATTACAATACATGAAATTACATTTAAACTTAAGAAGCAGCTTTTCTACCTTGAGCATGGTCTAACATGGGAACAAGCTACTCAGAGGGGTGGTGTAGCCTCCATCCTTGGAGATATTCAAACCCCGCTTGAACATGGTTCTAGGCAACCTGTTCTAGTTGACCCAGCTCTGAATGGTTTGGACAAGCTGGTCTCTAGGGGTCCTTGTCAACCTCAACTACTCTGTTATTTTGATTCTGTAGGTGACCCTTTGCTTACTTTCTCAAGGGCAAATATACCAGCTGTGAGGAGAGATCATACACTATGTATAGTTTCTGTCTCTCTCCCACTGTTACTCTGGCGGCAAGAGTGATCACTGTAAGACAAAGACAGAAGATTTGTTTCTGTAACAATCTTTGATGTTGAATGCTTAAAGGGCAGATGGCGGTTGAAGGAGGCAGGAAAATGTAAACATTCACATGAACCGCAGAGCTGCAAGAGGACTGTTGTTTCTGAGACTGGTCAGCTCATGTCCAGTTTTGAGATGTACACTATAGTACGCTCTGAAAGTAAGCTGTGATTCCCTGTTTGGTGTACAGCTGACGCATTGAGGCATTCCAGCATATTAAGCAGGGTAACTACTCCCAGATGCCTGGCGACCTCCTAAGGCGCCTTGCTCTCTCATCAGCTCCAGAGGGAATCTAAGGTAAATGGATTCAATCCCTAAAATAGTTGCCTTACTGGAGTGCCTAAAGGCACTTTTGTAATGTGAACTGATAGGTGGCACAAATCCTCTTACAGCTGCCTTAGGGTGCTGAACTGCCACACCACATCAGTTCAGGGCTCATTTTAATTTTGTCATCTCATTTGAGGAAAACAGTATTCTCTCTCAGATTCAGAAACCAGGTGGGTTATACAGCATTAAAAAGTTTTTCTGCAAGGAAAGCAGAAGGGTGGGAGATGCAAAGTACTGAAGAAGAATAAAGCACCCACCTGGGTTTCCTTAACAAAGATTAAATGCCAGAGATTCAGCCAGTGCTAAGAACAACTACAGTGCATTATGCCTGCAGTTCCCTTGAAAGCTCAGTACAGTCTGTTACCACTTTAATATTACAATTAATTGAAGAAAATTGAGAAACTAACTCAGATTTGACCTCTGGGTATTCTGCTCAGTAAGTCCAGTGTAGCCCAAGGGCATGTAAACTAAGGGAAATTAATTAACCCACACCGTGTTGTCTTTAACATATACCAGCTACAAAACAAACATCTTACAGTTTCAAGGCAGTTTATTTTTGTCCTAAGAAGTGATGCACTTCACTTTCCAGGAAGACAATGCAGTTCTGCGACACGCAGTTACAGTACAGATGGAGCGCTGGTAGATTACATAATGGTCTGGTGTTGGAGAATTCAAACGTGAGCTGCCTTCCTAGATTGGAAGTGCCTTTCTTGCACCGTTTCCAGGTTTGTTGTCACTCATAATATTTGAGGGAATGCTTCATGAACCAATAATGCAGCTGCCCTGAAAATGTTCCACAGGAGCTGTCAACCATCCTGTTAGCACACTTACTGACGCTGGTCACAGATGAGTCTCTTTAAACATGCCAGTCTTTAAGTAAAAATAGTTTTACTGAAATACTTGGCATTTTTCAATACTAAGATAATAAATAAATAACGGCATGTTTTCCTTTAAAATTTTAAAATGCAACTGTATCTATCTGGACTCTTTGCAAACACTCATTATTTCATTCAGCATCTGACTTGTAACATGCACCTCCTACTGAATACGGAATTGTCACATTCCATATTTTCCATTACTAATGACCATTAAAGGCACTAACACACATATTCCACATAAAATTTAAAATCAGGTGTATTTTTTTCCCCTTACATTTGGGCTTATTTATACCTTGTCAGTCATTCTCCAGAATATGGAGTACTGCAGTGTCCAAGAAACACTGTCCTGCTTCTAATCCAAATAAACATATGAATTTAATCACTTTAAGGAATGCATCTTGCTGAGGACTTTTTGAAATTATCATATTTCCCTACTGCAATCTATATCCCTTTATTGCTGCTATATCAAGTATTATCTAAAAATAATATAATTTTGCTGTTTTTATTAGTAAACCACTGGGATCAGAACAGTCTTATATCTTGAAGATGATGCAATTGTGATCAGTCTTAGAGGATGGGAACTCATAGGCCACACATCAAGTGGTCTCCGTTTACTGAATTCATCAGTCTTACCCCAGCTATTTCTTACCCATGTGCCAAAGGTGCAATTCTGTCCAGGAAAAGCTGTAGTTAATCAAGCTTGTGTTCTGCCAGGTGAAATACTTGGATAATCAGACTGAAGTTGTGTAGGAAATTATTTTTCAGTTCTGAATATTCTTATGGCACTAACAACTGATATCCAAAAAAAAAAAAAAAAGTTAACAATGTGATGCCATTGCAAAGAGATTGTTTTTTGGGGCACTACTCTGTGTAAGGCACAGAAGGTATCTTTGATTATGGTTAAGATTAGTGATGCTTCTCGACCTTCGAGAGTGTATCAAAGTATGTAGACTTCAGGGAGTACACAGACAGACTGAAGGTATTCTTACCCATGAAGAAAGTTTGAAGGAAGCAAGATTGCTTAGGTAAGAGAGAGCAGAGGGAGAACATGATGCATTCATTCTATTCCTAATTCAGTTTACCTTTAGTTCCTAGTTTAAAGCAATCACAGGGCACTGTGTTTTATAGGGCATGTCCAACCTAAAGCAACTCACCCACCCTAACATCTGAAAAAAAAAAGCTGCCAGACTGTCCTTTTCCTGGGCTTCAGCAACAGCAATGCTAGCGGAATCCTTATTACAATTTTGACTCCCTCTCAACCTACCTTAGCTATAGCTCCAGAACTAGAGATGGGAAAGAAGCAAGCAGCTCCTTTTGGAACAGTGGAGGCAAGATGCAAACATTAGGAGAAAACCCCCAAACCCAACAGACTTCAGTCTGATGGTATATAATAACAGGTCACATACTCATGGCTTACAAACTTTCTTACTTAGTCTTTCACAGTAAATCACAATAACGGATAGCATAGGCATAGCTGACTGTACATCAGCTATGATCTTGGACAGGGCAATCTCTTGTGACTCACTACTAGTGCTGCAACCCTGTATTTCTGTGCTGATTTTGCAATCCTGACTCTGGATGAAAGTAGAAAATCACAGTGATTTTTGTTAAAAAAATTTGGAAAAATTAATTCATTCCAAGTGCTTTGTTTTCAAAATTAAAACGTTCAAATAATCTTGATGTAAAATAATTCTGTAATTCTTATTATTTTTCTAAGCACCCAATTTCTGTTCAAAAATATAGAACATGGTCAACTTCAAAATCTTTTCCTAAAATATTTTCAAGTCAAATTGTTTATCAAAAATGCTTCTTTCCCAGAAACGATATTTTATTCAATCGAACAGTATGGGATAAAGTGCATAATTAGTAAATTAACAATTAGCACTAATCATTGCAGAATACAGAATTTCAGTGGATTCAGTGACAAAGGCATAGGGCTTTTTCATCTAGTATTCATACAACCTACTCCTGTGTATAGCACACGCATAGAGGGACTGAGTTTATGGATTACTGAGGCCTCAAAGAATCTGAAGTAGAACTTTTAACCTGACTAGTGGGTCTCATTCAGCCCTGGAACAGCAAGGAGATAATGATGTTATCAGCATTAAGCATCCTACACACACCAAATACTCCTCTGACTGTAGCAGATATTCAATTGTATCCCTCAAATAATACCTTTTCTCCTACCGTTCCAAACTATTTTGCAAACTATGAATGTTATACCACTGAGACCAATCCCCATTTGCAGCTTTGGAGAGCTTATAAAATATTTCATAATGTTGTCTCCATCTTTAATAGAGGGGATGATCTTTGTAAGGCATTCTCTGTTTTGGGAGAGTTAAGAAATTATTTGGTCCTACTGGCACTTTAAGGATCAGATATGACCTATTCCCAACTCACTAAATATCCCCTTGAGAATTCCAGATATTTACAGATGACCCACTACTGCTTTCTTCAGCCCCCAAGTTGCTGCATCCTGAGCAGTGGTGAAAACTGAGACTACTGTCACACCAGCCTTTTCCAATGCCTCATTATATTAAGCCAGGTCAGATGGGATCACTGGCCTTTGATCTACTCTATTTCTTTATTCTTGTTTGAAACAACCCAACCTTTCTCACATTCCCATACCTCATGCCGATGAAAGCAGCAGCTGTCTGCTCCACTTCCTAACCAATAACTTCTGTTCTTTGTGGGAGGGAAAACGAGCTTTATAATAGTGCAGGATTTTCTGTTGGAAAACGAAGGACTAATAACTTTATATTGCGCTCTTTTCTCTTCTCTTACTCCAGAAATACCTACAGACCACATTTATTTTCCTTTTGCCTGTTCCTGCCCCTCTTTTCTGTGCAAGAGCAAGAAGGAGAACTTTACTACCTTTGTGATTATTAACAACCCTGGGGTCATACTGATTAGTCCCAGTGGCACAGGGTTAATGAGTTAAGTGTGCTTATTCAGTTAAGCCACCTCTTTGTTTTAGCTTACATAATTTTTAACCCGATCAATTCAAAATTACTTTTTGCACTATTCAGTAACAGAATAAATTGAATAAATTGAATCAAAAGAAAGACTAATGCTTTCTTAGTTCTTAAGTATGTGTGTACTTGATTAGTCCTCAGTAAAATAAACTGACGGAAAACTTAGTACAGGTATTCTGATCAGTTGATATACAATTTATATCATGAAATATGGGCAGACCGAAATCCTCATGGGTCCTAGCCTAATGCTTGGAAGTATTTGGCACTGTTATGAATTTTAGTTTCTTTTCAGTGAAAGGTACTCAGTTACCTATTTTTTTCAAAATGCCCTCAGACTACACCTTTCTTACAGCAACCACTTTGGTG
Organism: Amazona ochrocephala; assembly: GCA_039720435.1. Taxonomy (NCBI): domain Eukaryota; kingdom Metazoa; phylum Chordata; class Aves; order Psittaciformes; family Psittacidae; genus Amazona; species Amazona ochrocephala. The sequence continues at coordinate 46,294,453 of CM077882.1, forward strand.
TATTAACTTGATTAGAAGATGAATGAGATATTTCACTCATAATACCAGAGCACATTTTCTAATACAGCTGCAGCATATAGCAATTCAGTTTTCTCAAAGTTGTGGTTTGTAAAACAGTCCTGGATATCAGACTGTGGCTCAGGAGACCAACTGATGGCTACATTTAAGGCACCGCTGGATGAAGTGGAACAGTGGAACACAAGAATCTTTTAATCTGTAAATAAAATGTTGAAAGACAAGACACTGGATCCCAGTCCATACTTCCCTGCAATAAGTATTTGGCATACTAAAAAGGTATTTGATTTTGAATGCTGATTATTATTGAAAGCATCACATTTGAATTTCTCTGATTAAATGGAGGACTTTCATAATGGCATTACTAATTACATGTGTATACACACTGACTGCCCTTAAAAACTCCCTCTTAAGGTAAGATTCACCTCATCTAACATTAATAATTTAAAAATTAGGCACCTGGTCTAAGCCAATTAGCTGTCTCTGCATTCAGTGAAGGGAAACAGGCACCTCTAGAGCATGATTCATCCCACCAGTCTTAGAAGGGGATGAATCTCTTGTTGGTTTCTTCCACTTCTATTATGATGCCATCAAACACAGTTAGATTAAAAGACTTCTTCCCTGAGTACAAATAAGAAACTGGATGAAAAAACAAAAAAGACAAAAAAAGAAAATCAAACCACCAAAAATCTACTGAATGAATGAACATAGTCTTTCCAGTAACGACATATGAAGTGCTCTTATGAAAATTAATGTAATGCTATTCATCCATCTGGGTTTCCTCACACAACAAGGGTATATATAGTCCTTAAAGATGATGACCCTCTGTTTACATTCAGCAATATACAGAATGAAGAAAAAGTGAAGCTACTGCACTAAGAAACTTTCAGCAGGCAAACAAATCTCCCTGTGTAAGAATGATTTAAATCCATTCTCGGGGATGATTGATGCCAAGCTTCCTATTGAACTGCAGTGACTACACCTCTGAAAATGGCTAACACATTGTCGTTTCCTCTAACATTCCTAGGTAAATTTCCAACTGAAGTATACTCGTTTTATCTAGAAACTTTAGGAAACCTTGCTCTTTGGTGACTTTCTGCTATTGGCAATGTCAGATAATGGGGCATTTACCTGATTCACTCCCTACACCTCACATAACTAGCCTTTCCTATGGATTGTGTTCTTAATCATATGCCCTTAAATCAACCTGTAACTTGCCCTGGGGGACATTCAGAAAAACAATCTTTCATAGTAAGTCTTTCAAGGGGCAAAAAGTAGCTTTTGTGTCCTATAAAACACAAAATGAAAATATAAATTAAATTGTTTTAGAGTCCTGCAGAGAATAAACTCAAATTAAAATAGACCCTGAGATCACTTATTTATTTGGCAGCTTAATCTGGCCTGGGATCCAGAACTGATTGCTGAACTAGCTCCTAGAAATGTGATCTTCAAACTTCATCTTATTCACAGAGACCTTGGCAGCACAAACAGGCAGTACATCACTCCAGCTCTCTCTCTGCTGCATTGGCCTCTGGTTCTGAATTACAGCATCTATCACATTCTGGCTTTTGCTTGCCAAGATTTTAAAGGTGTGCTCTTGCTCACTGTACCTTATGAATGGCCTTCCCTTCCATCATTGGGCCTGCTTTTGAAGTTTACTGATATCGACTTATAAAATATTCTCTCTCTGCATGCCTACCCCCCTGACTACTGTGTAACTGAGACATACATGCATATTGCAGGTGTCAAATCCCAGTTTGAAAGTGCTTTGTCTTGCTCACACAGACTGTGGAAACTTCTGCCCATAAATACCTGAACTTCATATGCTTTTAAAACTAGACACAACATACATCCTTTGGTTAAGATCTATTTATAATTAATAATGCGGCATGGAGTGGCAGATTCTTCACTAAAAAGACTATAACAAACTCTATGTGTATATGTATACATATATATCTGGAGGTGTTCTATTACTCTTTTCAGCTTTAATACCATCATATATTTTTTTTTTTAAATTATGCTTCACTCTGAATTTTTATTTTATAATAAAAAGATTAATTTTGCATGTTGACAAGAACTGGCCTCAAACTCACATTCTCACTCTTTAGAAGCCTGATCATGAAGGAAACCCTGTAGCTTCCACTACCCTGTCCCTGATAGACAGGGAAAGAGAAGGAATGGAGGAAATAACTTTGGACCTTTCGGTGAGACTGACAAAATGAGCCTGTCTACTACCATTGTCTTTTTTCAGAAGCCCACAGAAAGGCATATGTGGGAGAATAGCAGATCTGAGATCTTTAACAGATGACCCTTCTCCAGAGGGATGACAAACAAGGGAGTCTGGATCAATGAACTACCTCATGAAGAAAACACTCACAAAGTGAGTGGAATTGCAGGTACATGACTATTCAGCTAAAAAAGGTGTATGATGTCAATCAGTCATTCATTATATGCAAAATTATTAGATCTTTAAATTATAGTAGTTAGTGAGAAGGGATGTATATGCTGGGACTTTATTCCATACTGTATTTCCATGTTTGAAATCACAAAGCCTTTGAAGTAAAGGGCTAAATTCAGTCTTTGGAGAATGGAAAGTGAGATAGGAGAAAAATATGTCAGCTTATATACACCCAGTTAAACCACCTTTATACACACAAATTAGTTGCAGAGAACTACAGGAAATTCTACTTCAACAAGGGAAAAATATGCTTCATTTTTATTTTGAAAAAAAAAAAATCACTGAATTGCAGTGGCTTGTAAAGATGAAAGATGTCGCACAAGTTCTGCTTTCTCCTACAGCTCTTTGTTGTATGCTTGTGGAAGGGAGAAACTTTTGGCATCATTATTGTTATTATAAGTGTCATTACTGCCACATTTCCTTTTTGACAGGACATTATGATATATTATCTCACTTTATCGCAGTTTATGTTATTACATAAATGCTACAAATGACAAAGTTTGGAGAGCACAGGTATTCCTAGAAAGTGCCAAGCAAACTATAAATCATATTAAGATAATCTGGGGACTTGAAAAGAATTGAGAGTTGAATAGCTTTGTGTGGCTCAAATATATAATGGTACTTTTTAGATCATTCAGCTGCCGGCTGCAACATCAAGCATTGGAAACAACATCTAAGGCTATGTATAAAAGAGACCTCACACCTAATTTTCTCCTTTATTATCATGTACTTTTTCATTATTGTTTGTTTATACTTTTACAATGGCAAGAGGTTGCAGGCAAAAATCAAGACTACATTTTTGTTAAAAAAAAAAGAAAAAACAAAAAGATTCCTTTCTCAATCCAAATATAAAGTGAAAGACAACAGGTAGATAAAATGTGAGAGGAGAAGATGTAAGGTGACAGTAATTATTATTGCAGTAAACAGCAGTCACCAATTACCTAGTCATTGTTTAGCTGCCTTTGTAAAATAAAATACAACTGGAAGGCTGGTAATCATTATCTTTAGAGCTGTCTTAGTTTCTGTAAACTAGCAGCGTCCTTTACAGCTACTTGGAAAATGTTTTTCCCCAATGGAGAAACATACAAAAATTCGTATTTCGTCTGCAGGAAAAAATCCCACAAAAATAATTCACATATTTCAACATATTAGGGCCTGGAAGGGCCAAGCAGATCACCAAGGCTGACCTCCCATACATCTCAGGCAATTTGTTTTCTTTCAGTTTTCTTTGCATTAATACCACTAAAGCAAAGAGTCATCCTGCTTTGATCCACAGAGATTGGTACATGAAGTATCCTTCATTTTCCTTCACTAGTTTATTGTTCTGGCTAACCATCCTGACTGCTAAATATTTTGCTATCTTCCAGTTTCTTAAACTTTCTAGTTTAAGTTTACCTTGTCTCACTTGATTAGGGACTGTAGCGAGAGGACAAGGGGTAACGGGTTCAAACTTAAACAGGGGAAGTTTAGATTGGATCTGAGGAAGAAATTCTTTACTGTAAAGGTGGTGAGGCCCTGGAATGGGTTGCCCAGGGAAGTTGTGAATGCTTCATCCCTGGTGGCATTCAAGGTGGGGCTGGACATAGCCTTGGATGGCATGGTTTAGTGGGATGTGTCCCTGCCCATGGCAGGGGGGTTGGAACTACATGATCTTAAGGTCCTTTCCAACCCTAACTATTCTATGATTCTATGATCTAATTTGCTAGATTTAAATGTTCGCTGGAATCACTTTCAAGGAAGGTAATTCTGGGCAGTTCTAAATTGGCTTTTGGATAAATAGGTTCTCAGTTAAGAACACTTTTCCTAGCTTCAGAATATATTTTATTTTTCATATCTCCTCAGCTTTCGGGCAACTTTTCCCTCTGACAGCAACACAAGAGCATAATGCAATACTCCAGCATCCTTTTCACCAATGTGTTACGCAGATACATAACCACCACCTTGCACCATGCTCTCTGTCTTTAGCTTGTTGCTTATTTACCAAGGAATGCCTTAGCCCTTTTTTCCATGGCATCATATATGTAATTTAACTTGCTTCTCCACTCTGATTCCTAAGTCTGTTTGTGAGAAACTAGGCTCAGGATACACTGATCATTTTTCAGCATGATGTTCCTTGTTCTAGATTATAGCATGTTTTGCTATGTTAAAATACATATTGCTCAAATGAGCACATCTTGCTTTGTCCTCTTCTGGTCATTAAGCCAAAAGCTGCTCCTTTTCTCAGTAGTAATTATTTTCCTTTCTTTTCAGGTCATTGACAAAAAAAATGAAAAACTTTAGGCTATAAACATCACCTTGAATTCATATTAAAAATAATCTGAGGTTTCACATTAACACCTACCCTGTCAGACCTGTCAATATGCTGTTCTTAGTATGCTCAATATATACTCAATTTGCACTGTATTGTGAAAAGTCTTAAATTGCATCCTCTAGTATTATGGTGTTTATCAGGTGTCAAGATATGCTATGTCAATCACACTATTACATTTTCAGTCTAATTTCTGATTTCACAAAGAGGGTATCCAAGTCATATTAGGCAAGTGTTGTAGACAATTTCTCTTGGGTTTACTTACTCAAACATTAAGAAAGCATACAGACAACAAGGATCGAAATAAGGTCTCCATCATGATACACACACAGCATGTCCCTTTGACAGTGTGAACTTAAAATGAACACAACATAGCTAGCTTCTGTAGATAACAGTATTTATATATTTGAAGCTCAAATGCACAAAAAGCAAAGGGATAATGATTATGTGGCTAAACACACTACAGTTGGTTGGAGAAGATGTCAGGAACTTTCTAGTAGGAGGGGAAAAGCTGAAAACCTCAGAAGCTCATTTTCTCAGATTTTCTATAAATACAAATGCTCTGTACTGTATTTAAACATTTCAGATTAGTAGCCACAATTCCTCAACTTTTGCATTTATTTATCAGAAGAAGGTAGGTACTGGGAAAGCAAAAAGGTTGAATATAACTGTTTCTGCGGGATTTTTGTACTCTGTACTGAGGTCCTGCCATGAACAGATTCCAGCAGGGAACTAACATTACAGTATCAAGACTTAGGACCTGATTCAAGTTATAGTCCAGTCTACTGCAGAACGAAATAAGTTGCACTTCACACTTCTGCAATCTCCTCTCGTCTGTAGAGATCACAACCCTATCCTCTTTCATTCCTTTTTGGGGATGAGAGGAAAAATAATGGAGCTTTTCCAGGCCCTCTATCTGTATGTAGCTCCAGCATATAGCTTTTGCTTTCCTTGTTTTCCTCTGAACCAGGAGGAAAAGTCTTTCTATTGAAATGCTAATAGAGGAATAAACTGTATAATAAGACTGCATCCCCTTTGGGCCTACATGTAATTTACACATAAAACGAAATAGCACATGGCCTTGTTTCATAGCATATTTGTTTAATTATCTTTCTTAAAAAGCTTTTTTCAATTAATTTCCAATATTTAAAACATGAATAAAAATGTTGATTTATCTGTGTACCTGATAATTAAGTATAGTTTGGGGAATAATTACATTATCTAATAAAAGAAATTTGTCCAGCTCTAATAACTGGCATTTTTCAAGTTTTGCTTGCTTTCTTGTTCTTCAACTGGTCTAATTCAAACGAAGTTTACATTTGGCATGCATCAACCAGTTCTCACTCATCATGCCAGACATTGATCAGTTGCCCAAAATGGTTCTGCCTTCCCTGACAATGAATCAGGCTAGCTTGAATCTCTCCGTGAGGGCCATTTGTACATTTCTGGTATAAATCAGGAAAGTATAACCAATAGAGCTAAGAAAGTACTACGTTTTTCATGAGAACTCATTGCCTTTGATAAACCTCACTCCAACATACAGTGCTGAATTCTTATGATCCTTTCCAAGAGTGTAGGAATATCACTGTTCATTTTTAGTTGGAACAGATGTGGAAGAGATACTCTAGAGCTAATCCCATGACAGCATCTTGCAGGAGGAGAAAAAAAAAAAAATTAAAAAAGTTTAATGTAGTCAAGGAAGGACCAAGAAAGATAGGATCAGTGCCTGAAAATACACACTGCTGGGGTTAGTACCAAAGAGGAAAAACTCTAAGCCAGTATGGTCCAGATAGCAACTTCTCAAAAATCAGCCTGCTGATTTTTCCACTGAAGAGGTAAGGAACAGCTGTTTGAGCAGTAAGTCCTGCCTGGACAGCCATTTCCCTCTTTCTCATATGACTGGCCAAGAAGTGGCCATTACAGCTTATTTCAATGCTATGAAGGGGCTGAGCAGGTATCCTCCTGCAGGTAAGGTACCTGGCCCTGCATGGTCCCAAGCTTCTCCCACCATTTCTTCAGCTCACCACAAATGAGTTCCAAGATCCACAGTACTCATATGTGACAGCTGCAGCAATCTGATTTGAACTGAAGTGGTACAGGAAATAAGATGAACAAAACAAGACGCTTGTTTCAGGATAAACAAATGAAATTACTTCATTAAGATGGCTGATCATAGCTAATATTGGCCACCGTAACACAGGCCAGAAGAAGAAACATTGGTTCATTAAAAACTGGGTCTTCATCTAACTCACAGTGTGGAGCAGACAATAGTGAAATACTCTGCACTGTTGTGGGCTCCTCCACCACAGGAAGAGCTGGAACTTTCTCATATGGACCAGATACATAATATCAGAGAATTATTCTATCCCCTAAGTGCAATTGCTTCTGTACTGCGCAACTGCAGAACAAGTATGCTGGAGTGTCAGAACCATTTTGTCATTTAACAGATTTAGTAAATAGCGCAGAAAAAGTTTCACCTAACTTTGTTTAAAGAAAAAAAAATTATACCTATCTGAAGCTGTGATGCTCCGTTTCTACAGCTGAGATAGACACAGTAAGATGGAAAGCAGTCATGTCATGCATTTCACCAATCTCAGGGACAAGCGAGGGCTGATTTGTGCAATCATAATGGTAGGGGAAGAGATAATGAGAAAGCATTAATGAAAATTCTCAGTAGGTTTTTCCAATGCCATTATTATTAGTCACCAGTTATAGTCTGTGTTGCTGATTCATGCTAGGAATGCAAGAGGGACAATGGGGTTTCAGGTCAAGTACTTGTCAGCTGCCTGACAAGGTAAAGATGAGTTTTTCTTCAAACTGTCAAACATTTTAAGGCAAAGCTTGGTTTCTCAGCTAATGCTCTCCATTCTCCAATAATACAACGTTTCTCTCAGCATACAGCACTGGTAGAGGAAATAGTAGCAAGAAAAAAATATTAGAAACAACCTTACCAGCCTCATTTAAACCTTCCTTTGCAATTTCTTCTACTTATTTTTCTGCTTATGGTTTATATCACCTCACCTTGTCGGTAATCAGGCTGGTGCTGACAATTAAGCTTGCTAACACTCTCCTTTCAGAAGGCTTGCTCTCCGGTTACATGAAGAAGATAACATGACTATTTCCTGAGTCTAGTCCCAGCAGCATCAGCAGGGACACCTGGCAGTAACAAGCAGATAGAGCTTTTAACTCTTGTACTGCCACGGCACATTAGCACACTGGACAATAAGGCAACTTTATTTGTAATTAAAACAGGAACATATTTAAAATATCTTTCTTGTTTGTTTGTTTTGTTTTGTTTGTTTCAAATGAATTAAAGATCCAGCTAAGTACATTAAAGGAATAGCAAAAGTGTCTGTTCAAAGTTTATGCATAAATTCCATGGTAATCAGTTGATGCTAAATATCTAATCAGCTTAGGCATCTAACTAAAAATTTAGATACCTACATATGTGGAAAATTTATCTTGGAACACCTTCTGTGAAATCAAACACTAATTACCATTCTGTTTCTGGACATGAAAGACCAGTTATATCTATTTCCTAAAAAACAAGACATTCTTCTTTATTATACGTAGGGTAGTTCCATCAACAGCAGAAGTTTTTATTGCACCCAGAAAATATCCAAATCTCCCACCATTTTTCTGTCCCAAGAACCATCACTTGTTATTCTGTTTCAAATTATGCTGTTTCCCTTTTTGATTCTGGAATAGAAGCTTTGCAAGACTAAAGTTGCAGTACAAACTGCAATACTACCTTGATATGTCATACATGCAATTCCACCATAAACCATTTGCAGTTTTTGCTTTGCATAGTCACTGACTAAGGTCTTAATTCTGACTGCAGCTATTATCCATGCAGTCAACAACTGATCTGCCCGCATGAGCTTGCACTGTGTTGTCTCTGTGCTGATTGCTCTGTTAATTTGATGTATTCATTCTGGCTTGTTTCAGTATAGTATCATAAAGTATATGATGATGACCTGAGGCAGCAGTTACGAGATATAGTGAAGCTTTATGATTTTGGAGCTGTGAGTGGAGACCACGATTCTCAGAGAAGTTTTCATAGCCAGTGGGTAGTGATTTTCAGCTGGGGCAAATAATATGCCCAGACTGGGGCAATGGCACCAAAACTACTTTAGGGGCCAGACTGTACATGGCTCGATTTTCAGGTGATAACCTGTGAATTTATATTTGGGCATATTAATAGTCAATGGAAAGACATCCATGGTTGCTGATGGCGTAAATGTGGATCTGTAAACTGACTGGTCATGAAGAGACTGGAGTTTTATTATAGCATTGCAGTCTATAGTTTGTCAGTGAAATGGCTAGATGTCAAATAATACCTGTCAAACAGAGAAATGCTTAACTTCATTCTTGTGCTAGTATCTGTACTAGCAAGTTAACAGGACTACTCCGCCTGCTGAAAGACAAGCCTCTAAGTATATATAACCTTATTAAAAATAAAAGGAATTCTGAAAACCAAACACCTATAAAAAATAGTATTTTTCATATCAGTTAAAGCTTAGCAATGTTTTTGGTTTTTTTTTGTTCCTTACCACACTTCCTTCATGCTATTTATCTTAAGCCCATTCATTATGGAAGTGATTACAGAAGCTATTGATAACAGTTAGAAACATCAGTTGTTTTCCATACTGCTGGAGACTTTATGGTTCACTTTCATACAGACATAATTGAAGAGCACTGCTGAGGAAGCTAAAGTAGACACTCCTTAGCTTGGTCTGATGAGTTGAAGCTTCAGTGATTCTTTTGTGGAATATTAACAATAGCAACAGTAGCATTTTCAACAAATTAAAATTTAAGAACAGCTACTCTACTGTCTCCCAGTGGGTTAGCTCCCAGTTATGTTTCATTGAAAATGATGTTATAATCTTGACTTTTGTTAAATGTAAAATAGTAAGGACTGTTTTGATTCTTACAGCTATGCAGTGTTAAATGTCCATCTAAATGAAGTTGGCATCATTAGCTTCCAGAAAAATAAAGTTTCCTCCAAAGCTGACTCACACTACCTATCATAACACAACTTCCATTATCTAGCTTTATTCTTTAGGAATTAAAACACCGCCAAGAGGTTTCACTGGACATTGTTTGTGTGAAAGTTTTAACTTTGATAACACATAGTTAACATAGTATAAAGAAAAATAGGCTTATACCCCCTGTCATCAGACAAGAATGCATGACCTTTCTCTTTTTCAGGCAGCCATTCCTACCCAATTCCCCTGCAGAGTGGCAGATCAGCGCCGAGAGGACAGCACAGAAAAGAAGTCGATGCAGGGATGATGAAGCTGCAGAAGAATGTGACAAAATGCAGAGAATACCAAGTGTATGACAGAAATTTAAAGCAAGGGAAAGAACCCTGAAATAAGGAGATGTGGAAAGAGTATTTCATAGAGCTGGTCAAAGATCTCACACTCAAGTATCCTCTTCCCGAAACAATGATCTTTTGACAGAACAACAATTTTCATGAGAAGATTTGTCACTTGGGGGAACATTTTACACTGCTGACATATTTCAACAAAACAAACTACAGAGATTTTGGTAGCTGAAAATTTGAACTTTTTTTTTTTTTTTTTTTTTCCTGCAGCACATTTTTAAGGAGATAACGTAATTCTTAGAGGGACCTTTTTATGGGAATAAAAGATTATTCTTTCCAAAATACTTTATTTGGTGTTAGCATAAAAAGAAAATGGAAAGGGTGCTAAAAAGAAGAACAATAAGACAGAGGACAGAGGTGGAAAGGAAAATATGAAAAAGATGAAATATGTATAGTGAAATTTTCATGGACAGGAAAGTGATCAATGAAAAAATAGAGTCTAAAGGTAGATATATTGTGAACAAACAATAAGAAGCAAGAAAAGCAAATAAATGAAAAAAGATTGTGCAAAACCACACGAGCAAAAAGTCATCTTTCTCGTGCCTCCAGGTGAATGGTTTTGGTTTTGACATATGAAATCTGCCAAGAAACTCAGAATTTCAGATAATCCTGCTCATTGTTTTGCTTCCATTTATGCTTTTTGTAATGGAGCCATCTTTGAAATCAATAGGAAGAGTTAATGGCTACATATAAAATGGCAAGAAGAAAGCAAGTGCTCAGTAGAGTTGAGGCACAGTTGGGATGCAGTGTATGCCCACCCTCCTGGGGGATGTGAGGTGAATCATGGCCTTCAAAATTTTAGTCTGTACATGGAAGCAAGAAAAGGCATAGGAAGACAGTTACAGAGCAGTTACAAGCCAAGGGGAAATTTTGAAGCTGAGGATTTTTCCTGTTTTACTCAAAAGTTGTAACCACACGCCCAAACTTCCCCAACTTCACCATGCTTTGCCCTACAGTTTTTTATGGCACTGCCACCCTTCTGTGCCTTTCCTTTTTGTTTTCCCTGAGAACCCCACTGCTATCACACATGTAACTCGCGCCCCTTTCAGCTGTCCTTTGTCTGTATCAGCTATCCTCTGCTACCCCAGTTCTGATCCTACCTTTGTTCTTTTCATCAGCACTCAGAAACTCCTCAAAGCCAGAGTTCAAAAGAAAGCCCAGAGAAGGCAGGCTACCTAGGGCTATGCGTTTTCAGGTTTAAGCCCGCTTTTTAGTTCCTATCAGGATTCATTTTATCATGTCAATGTGTTACAGCTACGCAATCCTTTCTATAGTCTCCTGAATAAACCAACCCAGAGTAGTTTAAAAGTGCAAGCCTCCACCCTGTGTTTACAGGGAGTCCTGTAACAGATGTGCTTGTGCTCCAAAAAAGAGGAAATTATGATGTTAACAGCTACAACTAAACAACTACAATGAAAGAGAAGCTAAGCACTTTTCCTAGCTGGAAACTTTTGCTGTACACAGCAGCAAAACACAGACTATAACACAAGGGAGGAGCCACTGTAATTGCCTTTTGCTGCGATTTCTAGATTTTTGATTGAAAGGATCATATCTCGGGTTCTATGCTTGTTCTTTTCTCATAAGGTCTCAGTACTTAGAAGTCTTTTCTTCCACTCTTAATTTGCCTGGAGCAAGGCTTTTATCTAGACTTTTAGCCAAGAGGCACCTGCTGAAATATTCATTGGCAGAAATTGTGCCATGGGTGTTTTTCCCCATTTGTCCAGTTCTATGTCATTAAAATAAGGTTGAGTGCAATGAAAATAAGATTTGACACAGAAGAATGACATTTTCTCAAAAACTTCATATAATATGCAATTAACCCTTTTCAGTGCAAGAATTTAAATACTAAAGACTATTGGATAGCATCCTTTCTCAATGGTCCTTCTGCACCACATCAAAATAGAATTGAATATTATAGCTTCATTTTGTGGGAGAATTAAATTCTAATCTGTAATTTTTTATAGTGATGATTTAAAGATTTTTTATATTTGATTTTTATACTGATCTCTACTTAAACCTGATGATCATTTGAGAAAATGCAAAAATCTTAAGCCTTTAAAAACTTAGTGGGTATCTACAGTCAGTTCTCTCTCCCTCTCCCACTCTTTCCCTCTTTCTGCCCCTCCCTCTCTTCCTCTCTCTCCCTTCCTTTTTTCCTTCATTCCTTCCTGCCTGCCTCCACTTTTTTTTTAAGAAGGCTCAAAGTAAGTAGCCGAAGTAATGACCATTTAAAGGCTGTATATATTTATCATAGGACAAAAGGAGAGAGTAAAACTAATTTGTGTTACACCATGTTGAAATCTGGGCTTTCTCCATAGTTTCAAATGGAATTGCACTCAGTTGGCACTGGTGCAACTGAAAACAGAACATGTTTTCCAGCTTACTCATTACACTACAGTGATAACCTGCAACCCAAAGCGTGATTTTGCTTATGAAACTTCCCTCACCCACAGGTAATGGAAGCCATTTGACCCCCAAATTATATCTGAGAAGATTCTGATATTTTCCAGTGTCAGGTCAGAATACAACGATACTCCTCCTAAGTATTATATCTAAGAAGATTCTGATATTTTATATTTATTATACCAAAGAAGATTCTGGTATTTTTGCAGTGTCAGGTCAGAATTACATCCAGTATGGGTGCTCCTGTTGTAAGTTTCTTGGTGGAAGTACAATACACAAGCCTAGCAAACAAAATCTTAGCAAAAGCTCTTCTAAGATCTGCAGCAGGAATTTTGGTGGTCTAATTATTCCCACATAAAATAAAAGGATCTTCACAGGGAGAGTGAAGGCAGAATATTTCACTTGAAAACCACTCAATGAAAGAAATTTTTTTTGTTAGAAATATTTATTTGTGTAGGTTGCAGTTTATGAAAGTTTTCAGAGCTATATTTATCCTTAATCAAGCAACCATTCTAATATATGCATTAAAAATTTCTAAGTCTAAGATTTAAATGTTTTAAAGAAATGAGTTTAACCATTTTAAAGTTAGACAATGAGATACTTGTTAGTATTTGGCTGTTGGGAAGGACTCCAGACCCATAGACACCCACAGACCTGTGATCTTTCCTAGATAATATCTGGAATGATATATACACATATAGAAGAAGTTTCAGAATGCCTCAAGGTCTCTAAAGTCAAGGTTATGCTAGCTCAGCTAGAATTTTTCAGATCATAATTGCAGTTCTCCAATGCTGAGTCCGGTGTGAGTCCCTTATGTTCATTTTTGAGTCTGACCACACGATTTTTCACAATAGAGATAAAGATTTGAATCAGGAGCTTTGAGATCTACACACAGGAGCATGGGACTCATGGGAGTTCTGCAGACTGGGCTGTGCACTGTTGGACACTGATGTCGTTCATGCCCTGTTCCACTTTATTCCAAAAGGAAGGAAGTACAGGGAGAGATCCAAAAGCCAGGGTCCAAACACTTTGATTCTTTCTAAACCCCTAGGAATGACAAATTTGGTATGCAGCCTCTAGTCTTTTGGACTGCCAATTACAGAAAAAAAAAAAATCAATAACTTCAGTTGCTTCAGATTTTTTCTAACAGGCATGAGAAAAGAACTTGGCACTCTTAACAGTAATGTGCTGGATTTGCCTCTTTTTGATAATGCGAGGCCATGGTTCTATCTGCCTGCTGTAAAAATTCAGTGAAAAGGCCCTGTCAGCAGGACCTTGCATCCTATCACAATGCTGTACATGTATCACCAATTTCTGCTCTCAGGAACCTTAGTGTGAATCTGGACATACTTTATCGGAAGTCAATGGATGTGATTCCAGATTTACAGCAGCGCCACTGGCAGCAGAATTTGGACTTTGGCTGCTTTTTTAAGACTTTTCCAGTGCATAGTAGCATATGGGCTATTTCAAAAGAAAAAAAGTCATAATGTTGCCATGATAGAAGCACAAGTGCAGCCAAGGGTGTTATAGCATAGTTCTTGGTTACATCAAGAATTGCTTAAGACAAGACTGACTGCTTCATTGACTTAACGCAGCTGTGAGATCTGAAAGATTCTGATGGAAACAGCACTGGTGCTCTCCACGACCTCCTTTAAAACCAGCCTCCTGCATTAAAAAAGGTAAAGACAAAAAGGAAGTAAGGAATGGGCTATGTGAAACTGCAGTAAGTGAAAAGCAGAATTTGAATGGGTAAATGTAAAAATATTTTTCTAAATCAAAGGAAATAACCTGATAACTGTTTAACATCACTGAACAGCAGTTAGAAAATTATAATCTAATAAAAAGGTCATTGACACCATTGGTAAATGAACTTTCTCCACTACTCAGCTGTACTCTGTCCAACCTGACATGTTAGTAGTAGAATAAGCTTCATTTAACCCTCAGACTGGAAGGATTAGGAGTTAAATACAGCAATTCTGTTTACGATAAATAAAAAGAGATCGAGAGTAGTAATAAACTACTTTACATCCCAAGAGTATGAAAACATTTAAAGTTTATGGATCTGGCATAGGAAAGAATGATCATGATTACAGCTGGATTGCATTTCAGTATTTGAATTGTGATCTTTGATTGGACACAGTCTGTTTTTCTGATTGGAAGAGCAAATGCTTTCCAACTTTCTTGTGTTATACACTTATTAACCAATTCAGCAGTGACTTTTCCAAATATGTTCCTAATACCCGCATGGATTTGCTGGTACTGGCTCAGTTCTTCTAACAGTGCATGTGGATATGCAGATATGAGATATGCAGACTTTCAGAATGAATTAATATAAAACTCCAAGTTAATATTTGTGGAGCTGTTCTGCAGTAACTTCCAGGAATGACTCATATTGAAGATACAGATTCTGTTTGGACAGCTGCAGGAATTCCATGTGCTGTAGGGGTATGCTTGTGAGAAAAGGGAGATCTTTTCCTGTCTCAACACCTCAGCCTCTAAAACGACTTCTTGGGAACACAAGCTGTGTATGTATGCAGGTACATACCATACAGCCTCTCTGACGTTTTAAGCCCCTTCTTTTCATCCTGGAATGAAAAATTCACCTGAAAAAAAGCTACTTATTAATGATTTCTAATAACTGCCAGCCTGTCACTAATGAGGTCCTGCAGGGATCAGTACTGGGTGCACCACAGCTTAATATCTTCATAAATTATTTGGAAGATGGAATCAAGTATACCCTGACCAAGTTTACCAAACTGAGTGTGGAAGTTGAAAATTTGGAAGGTAAAGACCCTGCAGGAAGACATGGTCCAACAATAACCTTATGAAGTTCAACAAGGACAGTGCAAGATCATGCACCTGAGTAACTACAATCTAATTGTGCAGCACAGGCTGGGATCTACCCGGCTAGGGAGCAGTTCTGTGGAAAGGGACCTGGAGGTCCTGGTTGCCAAAAAGCTCAGTATGAGCGGACAGTGTACAAAGAAAGACAACAGGATGATGGGTTGCATCTATCAAGGCATCATCAGAAGAGATACAGAAGTCATCATCATACTCAGTCATACTCAGTGCTTGGCAGGTCACACATGAATTACTTTGCTCAGTTTTGGTCCCTGCTATACAAAAAATATGTGGACAGGAGGAAGAAAGAGTCCAGAGAAGGGCCACAAAGATTACCAAAGGACTAGGAAGCCTGTCAGATAAGTAAAGGCTAAGAGAGCTGTATTTGTTCAGCCTTGAGAAAAGAAGGTTTGGGAGAGACCTTATCAGCATCTTCCAGTATTTAAAGGATGGCTACAAAGAAGATGGAAACTCTTTTTTTACAAGGAGTCACATGGAAAAGATGAGGGGTAGTGGGCACAAGTTACTGCTGGGGAGATTCTGGTTGGAGAGTAAAAGAAAATTTTGTAGTGAGAACAATCATCCATTGGAATAATCTCCCTAGGGAAGTTGTGGATTCACCAGCACTGGATACTTTCAAGATTCAGCTGGACAGGGTGCTGGGATATCTAGTCTAGGCCTGCTCTGCCAAGAAAGTTTGGACCAGATGATTCTTGTGGTACTTTCCAACCTGGTATTCTATGATTCTATGAAACATTATACACTATTTCCTTTACATAAACTCACTGAGACAAAAAACAAAACAAAACAAAGCCAAAACCGAAATACTCCTAAATCAAACCAGGATAGGAAGAGTGTTAGTGTCTAGCCTTGAGGATTCATCAGAAACTGGGCATAAGGGCAAACAATAGCACACCTGAAATTCACTGGGATCACAGAGTCTTTAGGTGATTACTTGGCATGCTTGGGCTCTTCAAGAACCTGCATTTCAAAAGTTTCACTCTGAAGAGAGTGAGGATAACAGCTGACCTTCATACTGAAAAAGTTATCTGTGGAAAACCTGGGCTCATTTCTGTCTTGCCTGGCAGCTCCTGGAAATGCAAGACCTTCACTTTCATAGAGTTAAATCAGACTAAAAAGATATCCAACATCAAGATCAGGTTCATGGGCAAAGAGATCTTATGGAGTTACTCTACTCACCATTCTTTTCTTCAGGAATGGAAGAATCTACACAAATGTTTTTGTTGGATAGAAGTGGTCACAGAAAATTGCAAATATTCCCCAAATTCCTTTTGCTGAAAATCTCCGTAGAACTTGCTCTATTCATTTGAATTCATAGATAGCACGTCTTTAAAGTAGCAAAGATTTATCCAACTATTTTGTGTTTAAACACAGAGTTCAAAACCTTAATCGCAATTTAATTTGACTAAATACTTACATACTTAATGGTCAATCATCCAGATCTTTTACAAGGTCCCTTGGCTTTGGAATTATTAATCTCAAATGGTACTATATATGATCCTTGTCTGATATGACATATATTGAAACAGACTGTGGAATGATCACTTAGAGATGAGAACTTTGCTACAGTTTTAGTGAACCAAAGCTAAGAGGCAAATTATTCAATTATAGCAAATTTACAGTAGCTTAATATTTGATAGAAGTGCTTCTTCTATCATCAGAGTATCACACTGAAAACCCTTGAGCAGCAAAATAGCTCCAGAAATGATGAGGATGTTTTAGCCACATATTAAGAAAATTCATCTATCTTGATTTTTTTTTTTTTAACCCTTTGGCTCTTTGTACAGTAATAACTGCTGAGACTTGGTTTGTGCATTGATGGTCCAGTTTACCTTGGATAGCAGTACACTGAAGGGAGTGAGAGAGCAGCAATAGTGTGGGTAGGTTATGATAGGAGTTGTGGCTCCATAATTAACACAAAGACAGTAATTGCTCTGAGAGGCATTAGTAGAAACATCTAATGCAAAGAAGTCTATTCCCTCGCAGTATAATACATTGAGAAATCTGCAGAGGGGAAATAGTGTCAGACCAAAATTATCCCTAAACTACACCTCAGGTCACTGTAATTTTTTCCAGTCTGTTACATGTCTCCCCCTATAGGTCTGTCCAAATGAAATAAGACTCAGAGAGTGGAGCCAATCAAAAGAAATAGTTTTGTAGACAGGCAGTACAGGTTCATAAATTTGAGAATGCTGAAGCCTACAGCAAGATTTCAAAGTTCCCTATTTTAAAAATCAATAGTTTTCCAGCCCTCTTCTAAAGCCATATATTAAGCTTATATTCACCTGTTGCATTAATTTGATTTAATGTTTTTATAAATACAAGAGTAACAGATTGCAGTGTGTTTCAGCCCACCAATTTGTTCTGTATTCAGCAATCCAGATGCTCACTTTTCAAAATGGAGGATGCCATTTTGTACAGTCTCAGTGGCGATGCAGTTATAACACATATATCCCTGAAAATCCTATCCAGGGTAATCAAGCCTGCTGGTGACAAAGTTGTGAACATCAATTTCTTTTAAGTATCATCTCCGAAGCCACTTGCTGCTCTCACTCTGGAAATTAAAGAAGTTCTATGAAAGACCAAGAAAATGCAAAATCTTGGGCTTGGATGAAGATATTTATTTATTTACCAGTAAAAATTCCTGTTCACCCTCAAACTTCTTAGCATTCGTGTGGACAAACGGTCAGCTCTTTGTTCCTCTCCATTTGAATAAGCACTGTAAGCAATAAAGGTTCAGTATACGTTTGTGTGAACCAGTACTCTACATTAAGTACTTTAAGGTTACTTCTTCATAGAGCAGTGCATAAGTGAGTATAATAAAGATTGCACTTTCCATAATTTGTACAACAAGCTGTTCTTTGGAAAATTATCTGTAGTTAGGAGTGTACAAATATTGATAAAAGGTAACAACAAAAAAACTAATTATCATTGTTTTTTGTACTATTTTGGATTAGATCATAGAATCATAGAATAGTTAGGGTTGGAAAGGACCTTAAGATCATGTAGTTCCAACCCCCCTGCCATGGGCAGGGACACATCCCACTAAACCATGCCATCCAAGGCTCTGTCCAACCCCACCTTGAACACCGCCAGGGATGGAGCATTCACAACTTCCCTGGGCAGCCCATTCCAGGGCCTCACCACCCTTACAGTAAAGAATTTCTTCCTCAGATCCAATCTAATCTAAACTTCCCCTGTTTAAGTTTGAACCCGTTACCCCTTGTCCTATCACTACAGCCCCTAATGAAGAGTCCCTCCCCAGCATCCCTACAGGTGCCCTTCAGGTATTGGAAGGATGCTATGAGGCCTCCAAGCAGCCTTCTCTTCTCCAGGCTGAACAGCCCCAACTTTCTCATCCTATCTTCAGACGAGAGGTGCTCCAGTTCCCTGATCATCCTTGTGGCCCTCCTCTGCACTTGTTCCAACAGTTTTCCATGTCCTTTTTATGTTGAGGACACCAGAACTGCACACAATACTCCAAGTGAGAATTCCTAAATTACTCTTGATTTATATAAACAGCCACCTGTTAGATTAAATGATGATATGATTAAAGTGGTCAGTCATTTATTGTGGAATTAACTCTGCATTGTATTTGCTTCTGTGACATTTACAGTAACTTGCATTGCAGTTTCATTAGGTACTTATTTATTTTTAAACCTGAATATACCTTATATTTTTATATTATTTTTATATTATATTTTTGCTGTGGTGCAAAAGGTATCCTGTTATTACTACTATCATCACTTATTAAGATAACCCTTCACCTGTTTTTTTTTTATTGTAATAGGCAATTTAAACCTAAGCAAAAACACATTATCTGTAAAATGGAGAATATAAAGCATTTTTCTTGCCTTTCAACCCAAGAATTGTCAATTTCTATTAGCTGCAGAAGGGCCTGACACTTAGGATAGCTTGAACCTGCTTTGCATACTGTGAGTTCTTACAACAGCAGCATGAATTGTGACAAGGGCTAATTAGCATTTCCACCCCTTCTATTTGACTCTTTTATTTTTGACAAACGCCAGAACCAGTGCAGGATGTTTAACGAAACCCAGATTAAGAAATCAGGCTCCAGTTTTGGAAGTTAAGGAAGAAAAAGGTAGCTCAACAATTGTGGTAGGCAATTCCAAGCATGTGTGTATGCGAATGTGGTATGTATATATTCACACCTTTATTCCTTTATGTTGGATACTCAGCTGCTTGTTACTCTGTGACATTTGAGAACACATGCAATGAACTTTCAGCTGCCTCTTGAAGGCGTTCATCCAGATCCCAGCGAAGCTAATGTCAGTCTTTCTGGTGGTTTCACTTGATATTAACTTCTAGTTTTAGGTACATAGGGTGTAAACTGCTATTTTTGCAATATGGAAATAGGGTATGGCACTTAATTAACCTTCACCCAGTGTAACAAGCTCTTTTTGATCTTCCTCACATGATATGTAAACCTTTCTGATATTAGGTGAAATCCCATGTGCCAAAGGTGCATACATCTACTGGGTAGACTGTGATTAAAGAGACACAAGTATGCAGATATGAATATATAACATTCATTTGTTTTATTATCCCCACAAAATATGTACGTTGCTGTAGTCTGTACACAGGTACACATTCCGGTGCCTGCTACATACCCCTCTACTTTCAAATAAATATGTCTGTTGCAGCTTGTAGCGTCACACAAAGTTACAGTTACATTTGGGTGAACTAAGAAGTGAACCGGTATTTTTAGCCCCAGTTTGCTGTCTTTATCACTGGATATGCTGCCTGACATATTTACATGTTATGTTTCTAAATACAGTGGAATCCAGGCATCAGGTTGGAAGAACATAACTTTGCAGTCTAATATGACAAACAACCCTGTCATGTACCATGGGTTCCTGACTGAAACATGGTATTGCTCTCAAGACAGTTATTGTCCATTTTCTCATTGTTGCCTTGTGCTCATGATCTGGCTATAACCGTGTGTTGCATTTAGATAGAACCTCTCTTCGACATGGACGTTTTTGTTCTGTGTTTCTACAGCATCTGTTACTGGATGAGGCCCTATTCCCTCTTATTAGGGGCCCTTGCACTAGTGCCTACAAATAAGAGTATAAGGTAGAAAAGCAAAGACACAAATGACAGTGTAGAAAAAAAAAAAAAGGCAAATTAAAATGGTCTGCAAATAGGTTTTAAACGATGATAAATAGTTAAAAAAAAAAAAGTATAAAAGAAAGAGCCAGTCCTCCCATTCATTACAGCACTTATGTATGTGTTTAACATTATGTGTATGAAAAGCCCCAAGATTTCAAGGATACTAGTCATACACCTAAAAATTAAGCTTCAAGTTAGTGAAATACAACCTTAATGAAGATAATTTGGATAGTCTAATATGCACAATGAATTTAATCACCTGGCAGACTACGTATGCCTCATTGAAACCTTGATCCCATCTGTAATCATACTAAACTTGCCAAGCTGTTCCAAACTGAGGTGACTTGTAGGGTTGTCTGTGCAGTATGCATGCAACAATTCAGCTGGAAATCAGTCTGCCTCAAAGTTAGCAAAATTCCATCAATCTTTTGTGTCCACTGACTTGGGGAGAATTTTTTCATCTAGTAGGCTCAAAAGATGAAGGCTTCTATTGTAGGAGCAAGGAGATAATAAAGACCAAGAGAATCAAGTCAAATTGAGGGTGGGAAACAGTAGACTGTGATGAATTCTGTCACTAGCTGAACTTGTGAGGGACACATCAAAAAAGACAGTTCCTGCATTATTGGTTTCATATCAATATATTAGGACAATGGATGCTCTCTCTGGTATGCTTCTCTGAGCAGGGTGATCATTTTAAGAGAGGTAAGAAGATGATTGGATGGCAGGGTCTTCCAGGGCTTATAGGTGTTGAAGGTGGTCACTTAAGGACTTTCAAAACTACTCTTTATATCTCACTTTTGCATGCCTAATTTATTGCTTCTGTCAGCACATTCTAACTATGAATGAGGGAGCAATTTGATTATTCTGCAGAAAATCCAAGCATTCGACATAAACTTGAAACTGCAAACTTGTAACCTGAAGTCCTGTAAATTACTGCACATGGACAGGATGTGATATATGTTTTGCTGCCTTCATCTAGATTGTTTCCTTCATCTGGAATAACACAGGGGAGTTCTCAGTCTTTTACTCTCTTTCCTTCCTGCTTTCTGATGTTGTTTTTTATACTCAATATAAGAGTTGTGGAAGGCAGGCTCCCTGCTTTCAGCAAGTGATATCACACATACTGCTTTAGTTTCTACCTGACTTGTTCTTTAATTACAGAAAATTAAATAAAAGAACTTCCCTCCCTCCTTTCTAAGTGCGGGAAATGTTCAGACACTCTTTTAAAAAGTGCAGAACTTTAGTGCCTTTAGGACATAACAATGCTTTATTTGGATTCAAGTGATTAAAGAGCTAATTTTCTTAGTGGGAGGTTAGTACATTTATACAGAGCAACTGCATTGCAGGAATGTGGATACATTTGAGTTCCACGGGGGCCCAGGGAATTCCAAATTCCCATCTCTCTGCTTGTAATAGCAAAGACAATTAAAAAAAAAAAAAAAAAAAAGAAAAACCCCCTCAATGTTTTGTATCTTCTGAATCTGGTGGCTTCTATATAGCTAGAGACAGTTACATTTATTTTTCCCTGGGGAACTAACTTTTCTGAAGTTCTTGGTTTGGTCCTTTTAATTGTAAAGGCATATAGCTGATTTCCTCTGCATTGCTTTTTTAAGTGATGCTGTAAATGTGTGGTTCAGATTCTATCTCTGTTTAACTGATTAGGCTGCTTAGTTCTTTCAAGCATGTTTGATTTCGTCCAGATTAAAAATTTGAATGTAGGAAAGCAAAGACCAGAGCATAAAGTTTGGGCAATATTGCGTAGTTTTTTGCTGTGCCATAGAATTTTTTTCAGTGAAAAAGGGGCTTTGTTACTAATATTTTCCATTCTATGCAAAGAGAAGGATAGCAGCAAATAGCTGGAAGAAGTATTTCTCTTAATTTTTAATTGGGCTTACCGCTGACAGCAATGTCATCTTCAATGAATATGTATCACTGGCTTTAGTTCATCTGACTGAAGACATCTCCAACAGAACTGGTGGTTGATGTTGGGTTACCACAATACTGAATTAGAGTGAAATAAGTTGTTTGCGGAACAAAAGGTGTGAACACTTTCAAGCACATGTGGTTTACTCCTATTTTGTCATCCAAGCACTAACCAAACCCAATATATTTATTGTGTGTACGTGGACACCGTCAGTCTCCAAGCTGAAGTGAAGCATCTCCTGTCAGCCGCTGGGAAGTCTCATTCTGCTCCTCTGACAGTGGAGCCACAATTGCATGCTCTGCATACTCCTTCAGCTCAACGTCTGGAGACTCCTGTGGGTTATCCATAATAGTAGAACTGCATTATGGGGAGGAATTTATTTCCCTGCAGTGCAGATGGATGACTGCACAGAAGGCCAAAAAAAGAAAGAACTGGAAGAAGATTCCCTTGACGGCTTCTGTTTACTTCTCCACCTACTGCTGAAAAACATTTTTTCTTCTGATAGTAGTTCCAGTCATTCATTTTTAGGTGTTTGTACTTTTCTTAAAGCACTGGCATTGGAAGTGACTTATGATGAGTAGGTTTTACAATGCATTTCTCAAGCAATAAACATCCAGTCTTTAATTGTCCGTCTTACTGAGTGCTGCACAGGCAAAGCTTGGCTAATTACTGACTAGGGTTTAAAGAGCTAACCGATGGTGGGTAGATAAAAATGTTCAGGCAAATCAATTGTTCCAGTCTCAGTCTGAGCTGTACTCTGGTTTTACAAAGATTGATGTATGAAATAAACTCCATTACCTGGGGAAGAGGCCAGCAAATACTGTAGATATTTTATATTGTTTTTAAAAGCTGAGAAGATTAATGCTAGATCCTTTATTTTGGAGACACAGCACAGTAATCTGGGTTCAGACAGTTGGTTTATTAAAGGGAAACCCTTTTTTGTCTACATTCCAGGATTCTAAAAAAAAATAGAAGCCGGGATTAGAGCCAGACTGAGGAGAACTGATGCAGTCTGTCAGCAAGCCCTCAGGTAACAATATCATAACTTATAAATTCTACCAACAATAAGATAGTAATTAAAGATGTAAGTTTCCCTTTTCCTGTCCCTATTTTCAGCAAAAACAGATTTCAAAATGCTAAACTGTTAGTGTGCGTGTGTCCCAAAGCAAGGATTTAAACCCAAACCAAAAAAAAAATCCCTCTCCAAAAACTGAAGAATGAAACCATACACAAGAAAAGGGCTTCATTTTTGCTTCTGTTATGACTTGTTGTTCTTATTGCTTTTGCTATAATAGGCTGGTGGCATGTTGGACTTTCTGACATGCATCACTACATGATCCAGAATTACTTTCTTACAAAGTCAGGTTGCAGCTTTTTGTGATTTGTTTTGATTTAAAATGAGAAGGAGTATGATGGCCCATATCTTGTGCTTGGGGAAATCTAGAGTTCCTTGGAGCTGCAGATTTGCCCCTGTGAAGTCTGTCTTTGCTGAGTTTGGCCCATTCATTCAAATAGCTTGGGCTGACTAAATTGAGGATGGGGCTATATGTGGGAATGGAAATAGCTGGCTGGTATAACAGGCCCTACTTTCCCAAATTACAGCAATTCTAATAATTTCATACTCTAAGATCATTGTAGGATTGTGTTGAATAATACAGTAAGATTATTGTTGGCAAATGCTGACATTTTAATGACAAACAAGGATGCAGATAAGAGTTATGGTACCACTTCATATTTTTGGCACTAATTAGAGTATTTTCAATGCCTACCTAATTTCTGCTTATTTCATTTGTAATGTCTTTGAGTTATAGACATTATTTTATTCAATGTTTCTACAGTGCCCAGCACAATGGGGCTCTCTGCTCTCGTGAGACCTCACTTGGAGTATTGTGTGCAGTTCTGGTGTCCTCAACATCAAAAGGACATGGAACTGTTAGAACAAGTGCAGAGGAGGGCCATGAGGATGATCAGGGGACTGGAGCGCCTCCCGTATGAAGATAGGCTGAGAAAGTTGGGGCTGTTCAGCCCGGAGAAGAGAAGGCTGCGTGGAGACCTCATAGCAGCCTTCCAATACCTGAAGGGGGCCTATAGGGATGCTGGGGAGGGACTCTTCATTAGGGACTGTGGTGAGAGGACAAGGGGTAATGGGTTTAAACTTAAACAGGGGAAGTTTAGATTGGATATGAGGAAGAAATTCTTTACTGTAAGGGTGGTGAGGCCCTGGAATGGGTTGGCCAAGGAAGTTGTGAATGCTCCATCCCTGGCGGTGTTCAAGGTGGGGTTGGACATAGCCTTGGATGGCATGGTTTAGTGGGAGGTGTCCCTGCCCATGGCAGGGGGGTTGGAACTCGATGATCTTGAGGTCCTTTCCAACCCTAACTATTCTATGATTCTATGATTTGTGATTGGGAATGTAGGGTAGTGGGATAACAATATTAACAATAATAATAAATAAATGGAATCAGTTTATACTGTGATCTTGTCAACACTCATGAGTTAAGCAGTGTTGGACTAGTTCAATAGTTAAATGGCAGGCTGTCAGGGAACACTTCTGTTTAACAGATGGTACTGAACAAGTGCTCAGGCATGGTGTTAAGGACATAGTGTTGTACCAGGTTCCACCAGACATAAAATTGAGGTCTTGACCACTTACAGCCATAAAAATTAAATGCCATAAAAAGAAATTTACTAGCCACAAGGCCTGCCTGCAGTGCTGACTGTAATCTGCAAAAGAATACTTCTGACTGGCAGTCACAGAATCTGATTGATATCAGTCAAGTCAATCTTTGTGATTCTCTTTGCCAAGTCTGCTTCTCTAGTGTCCCTGGATAAGGTTCCTTTTCACCTTGTGCATTACACCATTAAACAACCTTTCTCTGTAGTGTCCATAAACAGATCCTGCATGCCACTCTGTTGGTTTTTTTTCAATAGTGAGTGGTGTTGTCTTCCTATGTACAGATCTGACAGTTAGGTTGAACAGTACAATGTTCTTCTGGCCTCTATATCTAGGAGTTGGTTGCCTGGTTTTCCTAGGGGAAATGCTGAATTGCAGATATCAAGGTATTTGAAATGGATCTGTGACTTAAAAACATGTATCCTGCCAGAAGGGGAGTGACGTATTTGATTTTTACTTTTCATTTTGATTCTTGACTTGTGTAACTGCCAATAGTAATTTAAAAGACTTCATCTACTTTATTCCTCTTTTACAGAGTTTCTCATGAAGAAAGGATGATGAGGATAAAAAGTAGGAAAGTCTTTCCAAACATTTCCTTCTTTAGGAAATCCTTCTTTGCTTTCTCTTTCACACCAAAGGAAGAAAATCTGATTTTAAGTTCAGTTTCATTTTCTTTCGGCCTTGAGGATGAGTTGAGGAAAGAATTCAGACCCAAATTTGTATCCTGGTCAACTAGCCCAAGTTGAGCTTGAGCAGATGAGTAAGGGCTGTTTGGATTTTCTGTGCTGTTTCTTTGGTGGTTTTCCACTTGATGACCTGAAGTGTGACTGGTAAGACCCCAGTTTACGAGAATGTGGGAGTATCCACTGGTGCACACAGCCACTAGGAATGCCTCTGTGCTGCACAACCTGCAAAAATTTTGTTCAGTGCAAATCACCCACACAATAAACAGCTAGGAATTAAAATGCTAATATTTACTTGTCCATGTGATTGTCTTTTCTACTTTCATAGCTTCCAGGCAATATCCTTCAGAAATCATAGATACACCTTTTCCTGAGCTAAAGAAGAAAATACTAATGATCATACTGGGCAGTCTTTGCAGTCATTACTGTATTGATGGCACAAAAAGATTTGCAAAAACTGTGACATTCTTTCAGATGCACTTGCTTTGTGAGTCTAGCTTAGCCCAGCTTCTTAGCCTGTATGTAATACCAAATATCCGAATTTATGAAAAATTAAGAATGAGCAGGAATATGAGCTAGTTAACAAAAAAAACCCTAAACAAATAATGTCACAAGTTGTAATTATTTAAAGCTTAGAAAAATTTCTAGGAAGGCAATGAAATAAAAAATAATAGGTGAATTCATGAGGGCTGCTATGACCATGAATACCACCATGACCTCATCGACCTTATCTCCAAACAGTGCTACTTACTCACTTTGGGATTCAGTTCACAGTTGCTCTCCTGACCTTTAATAGAAGTGAGTGACTTTGGGATATAAGCAGTGCATGATAATAATACCATAATGAACTACCTCCTGCATGTGTATCCCATACTTTTTACTAGAGGGAATTAGAATGACCTCAGCTGTATGTCATAAGCTGTTAGCAGTGAGCCCAGGTATGTAAGGATGAACTTAGTCTTAAGATAGGAATATGTAGTGAACTGGTGGCTGGATCCATAAAAGGGCCTGGGTCTCGCTACATGTAATTTTTAGGTGGGTAGCAGTTCAGTGAAACTCACAGCCCCCATGCAAAGTGTCACAGGTGACACATAAAATGACTGAGGAGCATACAGGCTGGAGGCTCAAAAACCAGGAAGCTTTAGACATGTCATAAAGCTCATACCACACAAAAAGCAGCTAATTTCCTTCCTCAGAGACTGGAGTCTCTTGAGATTCTTAATCACAGTGGAGCTGTGCACCTAGCTCTGGTTTAGGCTCTCCCCATGAGTTGTGCCTATAGGAACAAATATAACTGCAACCTAAGCACTTTCATTCAGACTGCTCTCCAGAAAGCCAGGGAACAGTTTTTAAGTTTCAGTCTTCTTTGTTCTGAAGTAGGGACTGAAGTATTTTTCTTTTTTTGTCCACCCCTGTCCTATCTCCCCCTCCCATCCAGGAACAGTGGTCAAACCAGTTGGCTATCTGGCATTCTGGATGGAGTTTTCAGTTGCTCCTGGTGAAGTTAAACACCCTCTATATATAATTAAAGATTCAGAATTTGGCAGCAGATGAGTGGGAGGTTATGAATCTCTGCAATGCTTAAAAATTGGATTGATTTACCCCAAATCTCTCTGTGGACCTAACCCTGAGAAAGTACAATATTTGGAGCCTGTAATTAGCTGGGTTTGAGTTCTGGAGTGGCTGTAACAATGAAGGTCTCTGAGCTCTGCAGTGTAGCAATGAAATCTTACATGACCACTGAATTTAGCATACGTACCTAATTAGCAAAGCATCACTCTTGCTATAATACTAGATATCAGTAATGTAAACATTATAGCTGGGTAAACTAAGGTATGAGAAAAGTATGACTTGTACAAAATTGCATGGAACTTTCAAAAAACTGTATGCATACCTGTCCCCTTTTATTTGCATCTCTCTGATCTTCACTTATATTATCCCACTTTCTTTGCTATGTGCATTTATCCAGAAAGTGGAAACATCACTGAGACAATGGTTATTGGGTGCCACATAAATTTGCATGAGCTTCTCTCTCCAAAGGTCAGAACCTCATGGAAATAAAGTCAAATTATTTAGTCTTTTAAAAGGAGGTCAGTTAGCTTATGAAAACAGGATACCCAGTCCTGTCTAGTTTCTTGCTTTCAGGCACACACCCATTCTTAGAAATGTATTCTCTCATGTTAGAAGCTCTGGTCTAACTATCCCAATATATAAGCTTATGAAAGGATTTGCTTAAGGCATTTTTATTTTTATCCAGGCAAGCAGTCAGGAGAAGAGGGAGGTGGTAAGGGGGAACAAAATGATCTTGGATTTAACATGGATGAGAAATGTGAAAAAGCATAACTCTCAAATGCTTGTGCTTTGGGAGACAGTACTGCTTTAGTTTAAGAATGAATGAGAGAGACAAGTGACGAGTAGTTTCTTGTTCAGAATGAATTAGTACAAGAAGAAAGGTTTGGGTAAGGATTTGACAAACAAATTTGAGAATAATCTAATGACAGTGGACTGGGCGGACTATAAAGCAAGATGGCATGTGCCCATCTTTTCTAATAAGGGATGGGGGAGGAACAGAGTGAAGATAAGTTTAAACAAATGTATCTGTTGAAGGAAGATTTCTGTCCAAAACATTGGGCCAACAGAATTTGAATCCGAATATCACAAAGTCAGTGCAATGGAGAAAAATCAAGATCAATGAATTTTTCCTGCTTTCATTTCAGCTATCTACGCAGGCAGTGTAAGATGTTAAAACCTTAATTTTTAGTCAATGTCAAGTGAAAATTCAGCTAGAGATGCACCAAAATTATTATATTAAAGTAAAAAAATATCCCCTGAGAGCACGCCTCTCTACCTCATCATCCTTCCGACATAGGTAAAACATCTTCTGGCCAACAAAGCCAATCTATAGCTATTTTATCTCTTTGTCTCTTTTCATATCTCCCAATAGAAGCACTATTGTAGCTGCTGGCTAGAAAATTAGCCAAGTGAACTCTCTCTGTCTTTCTCTCTCTCTTCTCATCAGATTACTGGGAAAATTCAAGTCTCTCACCCCATCCTTTTTCTTTGTAGGCTGGTAGCACACCGGAGGGGCTTAGAGTGAACCAGTTTAAGTTTCATATATCTCATGTAGCCTTCACTATACTTGGCGGACACATTCTTATTCTCAGCCTTGAGGGGGAAAGATGGGTAGAGTGCGTAGTTACTTCCAGATGGTGATTCAGGAATGTGGTTCATTACGGAAAACATAAAATCTAAAGCCACAAAACTGAGAGGAAGCCAGGAGTCAAAGTTATTGGCATTTTCATGAGGAGCCTTTAACTTTGGAAGGGGTTTAGCTGCAGCATTCCCATGTAAGTTTATGGGGAAGTACACAAGCATCCCAGTTAGAATGGATGCAGCTGAGAATTCAGCCTCCTGTATATCCTACTCTTGCAAAACTTGAACCAGTATCTCTTAATGTTTTGGACAGCTGTCCATTCAGTTGGCATCCAAATTGCTGCAAAAAGTAGGAAGAGTCCTTCATCTAATTTGGAGAAAAATAAGGACCACAAAATGTAAACCACTTCACTTTTTAAGATACTTTATAAAAGTACTTCTGGCATTTCCTATAGAAAAGATGCTTGGTGGAGGTGTGAGACTTACAGAGCTACTTTCCTGTGCCTTCTCAAAAGCTCATCTATCCTAAATTTTTGATTGAAAGGAAGAACAGCGAAATGGGCTCAGGAAGTAGGCAGATTTTGTAGGAACAGAAAATTATAAAAGTGCCTTTTGGGGAATGAGAGGTTTATATGGCAGTCGAAAGATATTATCTTCATCTCCCGTATGAAGATAGGCTGAGAAAATTGGGGCTGTTCAGCCTGGAGAAGAGAAGGCCGCGTGGAGACCTCATAGCAGCCTTCCAATACCTGAAGGGGGCCTATAGGGATGCTGGGGAGGGACTCTTCATTAGGGACTGTGGTGAGAGGACAAGGGGTAATGGGTTTAAATTTAAACAGGGGAAGTTTAGATTGGATATGAGGAAGAAATTCTTTACTGTGAGGGTGGTGAGGCCCTGGAATGGGTTGCCCAGGGAGGTTGTGGATGCTTCATCCCTGGTGGCGTTCAAGGTGGGGTTGGACATAGCCTTGGATGGCATGGTTTAGTGGGAGGTGTCCCTGCCCATGGCAGGGGGGTTGGAACTCGATGATCTTGAGGTCCTTTCCAACCCTAACTATTCTATGATTCTATGATATTATGGCTTAATGGCAGGAGAAAAACCCGAAAAGCCCTATTTATTTCAGAAATTAGACCAAGCCTTGCATTCATTTCTATGATGAACACTGGTCTAAACCAGTTTATTTTTTAATTTCATATAATATTTTAATACAAAAAAATTATATATTTAATATATAATGCCAGCAGAAACTCACAAATTCTACCCTTAGATGTGTATATACCAGATAACAAGAGGGAGACCTATACTCCTGATGACCCAAGAAGAGTAAGAGCAACAAAATAACATTTCTGTGAAATTGCTGTCCTTATTCTACAGTTGCCACATATATTTAGGCATCAAAGTTTTCAAGCAGCTAATTAAACAAACATCTTGCTACAGCTGAGGAACTCACAGACCTTTTTCATTTACTCCACTGATTTTCAGGGGTTTCACACAGGCTGGAGGGAGAAAAAGTACATGTAACCTGCAGTTTCTGAAAATCAACAGCTTTCGAAGAATTGCTGGGACACCCCTGTGTACTGAGGAAAGTAGACATCCACTCGTCTGAGAGGTGAGGATTGCAGTTGTTTGTGACTGGTGAAGACTGTCTATTGCATCTAGAGATGTCCCCAGATGTTTCTGGCCCAAAGCATTAAGGAAAAGTATGGGAGCAGGCAGTTTCTCAAGAGCTCTTTTGTCCCTCACTGAAGTAGAACTAGATGGACATTTTATTTGTAAGTTGTAATTTTATTGAAAGTGCTCATATGCTAGCCTCAGAACATTAATGTCCAAATTGCAGTGTTGGGTGTTTTTTTTTTTAACTTCCAATATATTAAAGGGAAAGTTCCCCTCAGGCCCCATTAGCCTGAGGAATGTTGTATGGCACAGGGACAAAAAATGGTTGAAAATAAGTATGTTGAAGTGTTGAAAAGCATGAAGAAGTTTAGATTATTCTTTGCTCACTGCATTCATTGGCTTGATATCTGAGGTTGGACAAGACAGACCCAGTTTACTCATCAAAAAGGTGGGACTGATAATAGCACCTCAGGCGAGGTGTTGAGAGAATTATTTAATTAGCATTACCAAAAGAAGACCTCAAAATCTTTAGCTAGATAAAACTGTAAAAGTATCACATTCCCTTCAATAAAGATTGCTTGCCAGCTGGGAGTATCCTTTTGGGATTCAGCATTTCCAGTGTTGCACAATGCAGAAGTTATATAAGAAGGAAAAAGAAGAAAAATCTTTTTTAAGAACATAGTTGTTTTTTAAATATTACATTATGCTAGTGACTGTGTAGATCTACTACACCTCTGAGAAATCATTTTAATGACTGCAATGCTTTAAAGCAAGGAGTAAACACAGCGTTTAGACTCTTAAATAGAAAGAGTGAAAGCAATATTTGTTCCTCCTATGCTTTAGAAACAATACTCTAAAATATCTTCCTAATACAAAGCAAATTCTTTTCCTTCTGTCCTTTTATTCCCTGATATAAATTACAGTTGAGCTACATAATGAATGAGTGGAGCTGATGTCTCCAGTAGCAAAAGGAAGTAGGTGAGGTGATAATTGCTTTTGCTTTTGAAGCTCTGTTTTTAAGCCCATAGTCATGGGTTGGATGAGTTACACTGAACTGAGAATATAGGTAAAGGCTGGAGAAACACAAACCAGAGAGCTATGTGACAGAAGATAAAGAATTACTTAGGAAAATCAACTTCATCACTGGCCATTATGAAGTTTTGGTTTTCAATTGGTGTGAGGAAGAGGGGGATGTGAGGAATAGTGGCTTAACCTGGACTTTGGACTGTGCTGTAACTTTCAGCTCTACCTTTTATCTAAACCGTTTGCCTTTTCATTATCCCTCAAGTCTCACTCATCTGCTTTATTACTGTTTGGGGGCTTATCTCCCTTTTCAGGTCTTTCTGTTCCAACTTGTTTTTCAACTCTTAAGGTCATTTAGTACAAATCCTCTCTCTATGGTGTAAAGAGGGCTGAAGTATTCTTTAGCTATAATTGAATCTTCCAGTTATCCACAAGAAATATCCTACAATATCAAGTCAAAAAGTTTCATTGGCATTAACAATCTAAATCCTACATATTTACACTGTCAGCCACCTACCTGGAAGCTGGTATTGGTACTTCAGAGATAAACATTTAACTGCCATGTGAAATGACTTCCTAAGGGCCAAATCCTACTTGCATTAGTAACGCAAAAAGCGCATTAACTACATTCAGAATTGATGCTGTTAATTAACAGTGTTCTTTTTCTCTTATTAGTCGTTCTTTTCAAAAGTAATTAAAAATCAGAACACCAACCCAATGTAATAATATTGAATACACGCTACAAATTAATTATGGAGTACCTCACTTGGAGTATTGTGTGTAGTTCTAGTGTCCTCAACATAAAAAGGACATGGAACTGTTGGAACAAATCCAAAGGAGGGCCACGAGGATGATCAGGGAACTGGAGCACCTCCCATATGAAGATAGGCTGAGAAAATTGGGGCTGTTCAGCCTGGAGAAGAGAAGGCTGCTTGGAGGCCTCATAGCATCCTTCCAATACCTGAAGGGGGCCTATAGGGATGGTGGGAAGGGACTCTTCATTAGGGGCTGTAGTGATAGGACAAGGGGTAACGGGTTCAAACTTAAACAGAAGAAGTTTAGATTGGATATGAGGAAGTTCTTTACTGTAAGTGCTGTGAGGCACTGGAATGGGTTGCCATTCAAACAAATGAGTTGTGAATGCTTCATCCCTGGCAGCGTTCAGGCTAGGTTGGACAGAGCCTTGGGTGACGTGGTTTAGTGTGAGGTGTCCCTGTCCACTGCAGGGGGGTGGAATTTGACGATCTTAAGGTCCTTTACAACTCTAACCACTCTATGATTCTATAATTTTATGATTCTATATTATACATTAACCTATATATAAAAAATCATTTTATCTTCAAGGGTCTCAAAGATATTTGAAAGTCCTAATGAAGCCTTTAGACTTGCCATTGTGAACAGACAATTAATTGTATTGATGTTATAGAGAAAGCATTGAAATATTCATGCAGATTGTTAGTGACTTCCTTAAAATCCTGTGACAGAAAAAAACAGCTCACTTATCAAGGTATATCCATTTGCTATTTTACCTTCTCCTTTTACTAATGTCTGTTGTATTTTGAATATATCAATCTTATGGTGATCTCCACACACAAAACACTTCAAAGAAATAAACATGATATTCATCTGTCCATCAGGAACACCTAAGTGGGGTTAGCATCTGATGTCAAGTACATACATGTTTGTGTGTCTCAGTATTGTACCCAAGCCACAAAACAGTCATAAACTGAACAGAGTAAGATATCAAGCTTCTTCTGTCTAGAGATGATCAATGAAAGGAAAAACTAAAAGTTAAATTTATTGAAAGGAAAATGTCTAGTATTGTCTTAAAATGACACTTAGGAAATAAATATCAGAAATCCATAAGCCAATGCAGCATAAATCCATAAGCCAATGCAGCATAAATGACAAAGGCCATCAAAAGATAAAAATCACTCAGAAAAGTCCTAAACCAAGATAATGTCTTTTCCCTCTCTCCCAAATTATACAAAAATCTTCCAAATTAGATTAGAAGGTCTAATATGGTTGTCTGTTGAGAAGCATCCTCTTTCAGGATGACCTGAAATGTACATGTACATGAACACTTTTTAGTCTTTCATGATGTTGTCCTTGGATCCTATATAAAAATTTTTACCTGATGACACGTAAAACTATCATTGGAGAAGAAACCTGATTTTTGTCTAGTTAGGAGCTTCTACAAATAGTCAAGAACCATGCACAATGAGGAAATTTTGGAAATCTGTTGCAGAACAGAAGTCTGGGACCCTCCAGACTTCTGAACAGGCCATGACATACGCAGGATAAGTAAGTGGTCAAACAACAGAATCAGATTCATTGACTGACTTCTATGGTGCTGAGCTCAGAGCAGGTTTTGAGGGAGATCTCAGAAGCTGAGCTGCAGGACTTCCATGCTTTCCATTTCTATCTTTAATGTAACCCATAATTCAGGTCCAACTCCCTGAAAGCTTTTCCCCAGATCCTATGTCTGCTCTATCTAATATGCTGAAGGATGGTTTGTGGTCTTCCAAATTTGATGACCATAGTGCGGTGCAGACAATAATGCAATTGCAGAGGAGAAGACCTGTGCCCCTGGTCTAAAGCCTCATCTCTAAGATTTGGACCCTGATCTGGGCCACAATGTGAAATTGCAGAGGACCTAGACAGATCAGTCTGTGGGGATAGATGTACTGTTCAAAGCCCTTTCACTCATGACCAAGTCACAGATACCGATGTTACAGACAACAAACATATGCTTATTTTTCAACATTTCATTTTTATTCTTAATTCTGGTTAAATGCAAATTTTCAAATCAAGGCTTTAAAAATTGTACATGAAAGAGGAAGAAGCAAAAAAGAAGAAAACGAAATCAAATTTCCACTGGAAATTGTTTTACAACCTGAACTAGAGCTGTCAGTGCTATGGACCTACTGACATAAGATCACACAGCTCTCTTGTCACATCCTGGAGTATTTGCTTGCTTTGCTTTCTGCCACATTTAAAATCATTATTCTTGGTCTGGCTTTATTTCACTTCTGTTCTGTAAGAATCACATTTTCTTTTAGCAAAGTAGAAGATATTTGTTAGAACATTTTCTAATTCTTTATTTAAAATGGTAAGATATTCAATTCCTCCTTGGGTATTAAACATTATCCTCATGGTTACAGATGAGAGATGCATATATCTCAAATTTAAGATTAATCCTTTCCTCAGGTGATATATAAAAGGAAATTTCCAAGGTTAAGTGTACATCTTATGCATTTTTATCTGATTACAGTTTTATGAAAACGATTTTAAGAGGTGCTTAATTCCCACTGAAACCATCAAAAATTTCCATCAACTGTGCACACCTCACTGTAGATACTGTTTTCCAATTGGAACTTTATTTTCAGCAAAAAGAAACATCAGTTCTCCCATAGCAAATCTATGGGAACACTTCAGCTTTATAAGTTTCCTTCCTTCTTTTACTCTTGAATCCAGGTAAAAAGGGGGGATGGTTCTATAAATAAGCAAGCAGACATTAGAAAACAGCAATGAGAGACATGGCAGATGGTGCTCTTTCATAAAGCTATACTGAGAATAATAGATAAAACCTATATAACTATTATCAGTCTTTCTGTCCTTCCAGCTTCATTTCCTACAGTATGTACCCTCTCAGTTACATCAGGCAGGAGTCTTTAGGCATTACAGAGACAATAGGAAGGACTTGTGGAAAATGACACCTTACTCAGAGTGGACAGTCACTGTCTGGCAGCATTCTTTCAGTTTGAGTCGGGGTAGGTGTCTAAATCCTTAACAAAGAATACATTTAGGCAGTTAAGGATTTTGTCTACCCAACTATGCTCAATAAAACCAGCCAGAGGAGGAGTCAAGGCGATTTCAAGCTACATCTTTATCACAGGTTAGAAAAGTGCTAAAGGCAAGTACAATCTACCTCATGATTCAAAAGACAAATGACTCAGATGAAACAGATTGTAAAGGGGATTTTTAATTTGAGGACTCCCACACAGGACACTATGGTTCTCCCAAACTCCACTGTGTCCTCTCCACAATAAAGTGAATAGTGCTTCCAACAGCTAGACTCCCACAAAAGTTGTGTGTTATTTCTGTTTTCTTTAAGCCCCAGTTCTGTGTGCTTGTATGAATCTGCAACCTGTTTCTGGATGGAACAGCAGTACAGAAGGTTATTTTGGGTGAGACAAAAGATCAGCAGAAACTCTCAGTGGCGCTCTCTCCCCCACGAGTAATTTCCTTTTCCCCATTTAAGCATCCTTTCCTCCTTGCTCAAATTTTTCCTCTAGCCCTTCCATTACCTATGCTGATGCCTGTCAAGAGATCTGTGAATAAAGCTCCTGAACTGTATGCAGAGTTATGACACTACAATGTAAGAACTTTTGACATTCACAGAACTCATTTACATTTACAAGCATGAACAAGAGAACCCCACAAAGCCCAAGGAGCTGCCCTGGAGAAGTATTTATCAGTCTAGCCTGTTTTACAGGTGTGGAAGCTGGGACAGAAGCTTTCCCAAACATGAAGCAAAGCTTTGCCCAAGACCAACCAGTGAGACAGAGATGGAAAGCAGGTGATAGCCCAGGAGTTACTGACTCCAGCCATGTGGTTATTGGACCAGTCTGCTCTGTTTCAAAATTAATAAGCTTTTTATGTGGAATTTTAATGTCTCAAAATCTGATACAATTTCTACAACCGTGTTCTCAAGACCTTTCAAGAAGCAGAGATTTGTGATGTTTTCCAGCCTTCAGTAAACGAAAACATCTCAGAGCTCCCATGTACCTGTACAGCAATGTTTTTTCCCTCCTTCCTAGCAGGTTGAGGTAGTAACAGAGCAAAGAAAGAGCTATTCCTTGTTGAAGTAATTGAGGGCAGCAGGTACAAGAGCCCAGGAATGTTCAAATGCTAACAAGAATGTATCAGGGATATATAGAACATCTAGCAATTCACAAAAATGCGAGGGTGTTAAATTCTTGTGAGTATTGAAATATATTATAGATAACCTGATGACCTAAATTAAACAATTCTTTCTCTGCATTTATTAGTTCTGATGAATCATCTTCTTCCAAATTCCAAGAACAGAATGGCTTACAATTGAGATTTGTAAGTGGTGCATGCCACAGGCAGTGGGTGACTAGAATTCAGTTCCTATATAACTTCTCTTTTCAATAATGATGTATTGAAAATGTGGTACACAGAATCAGTGTAGGTCTAGTTTCCCTTACAGCTTTGAGGCTATCTCAGTTGCAAACTCAGCAGTACCAGAATCTAATGTTTCTCAGGTTATTCAAAGCTTGAAAATTGTTGAGATCTGCTGGGATCCAGTTTACTTGCACAACCTCTGCCACATGAAATTGCAGAGTCCAAGCTTTATTTTTGCATTTTATTCATCACCAGTATAGAATATAATTTTCATTATATGGCAGTTCCATAATTTTATTTTTTTATTTTTATTTTTGATGGTGCACAGGGAAAGAATTTTCAGGTGCTACTCTGAACTCTACCAACAGTTTATTGCATTGCTTAGAGAAAGTTTTACATGGTTTCATTTCTTGTAAAATGGGATGGCATAGTACTACTTATTGACTGCAAAGGAAAATCTCATGAAATGTAATCAACTGATTACAGATCATGAATCCTCAATTATATTTCCTTCCAAAATGCACAGTAATAATAATAATGTTATATAATTTATCGAGGATTTCAAGAAAACTCCTAACCCTTTTATATTCTGTGCCTCTAAACAAGCACATCCTTGTCTCTGTCATCACCACCTCACTTCCTTATTCTCCTCTTCCTGTTTGCAGTGTTTTATATATACTAAAACCTATACGCTGGCATTAAAGACCTGAAAAACTCTAACCTGATCCTTCTGATGTGGAAGGTTATAACTGAAAGAAAGGCTTGAGAAAGAGGAGAAAAATGAATGAACAAACAAACTGTTCAAGAACACTGCTCTGAATGATTGTGGAGAACAGTGAAACTGGCTTTGGGGTGACTGCTTTTCCACTGCCCCTGTGTAGAGCCACACAGCTGCTACTGAGCTATGGGACTTCACAGTTTTCCTGCTAAAGGCATTTTTCACTAGATGGAGGCAAAGAAGTCAGCCTGATGCCCATGGCGACCATTAACTCCTGCTGGCCACTAGACAGGCACTAAGCAGATGAGGAAGCTGACAGATGCAGAAGATACATGATTCTCATTAAAAATACTAGGCCATATTCTACCTTGTGTTTCTCTTCATCAGCCCTGTCTGAAATAAGTCCCACTCACATCTTAGAAAGATAATTTCATCTTGAGGATTGTTATTACCTGTAATAATAGGAGACGAAAAATGCTCATCTCACGTCCCAAAACCCCCACTCTGGTTAATTTTCAGTGGACTGCATCTCACCCAGTTTTCCCATCAACACTATAACACTACACGTGCAAAAAACCCACTGGGCTGAGGAGGGGCTAGCAAATCCAAGGGTGTCCTGCATATAGCCCTACAAGAAGAGACATCCCACCACTGCTGCTCTTGACAACTAAGGGAAGGAAAAACACAGGAAGAAGCAGAAGTAACAGCCAGATCTCTTTTTTCTGTTGGTTTGTTTTACAAGGTAATATTAAAATTCTGAAATACACTATTGGCTCATTGCAGGCTGAACAAAATTCAATAGAACTATGTTATTTTGAAATCTAAGATTCCCTCAAAAGTTAAAAGCTTTGAGATATTGGGCAGGTTTTGCAGTAATTTCATTTAGGGGAAGAAGCAGGAAACTGTTGGATGATGTCAAAATATCCCATTCCTACGGTTTTGGAATGAAGCACTCAGACCATTCACTTGAAAAAGTAATATCTTTTATTAAATTCAGATATTAAATGTATCAACATTAAAGATTAATATTAAGGAAATCCAATATTTTGAATGTCCTGAATTTATTACTTTTTAATTATTCTACTTTATAGAGAACTTGAAAACAACTTAAGTTTTACTAAAAGACAGAACTCAATGTTGGATTCTTAAAGTTCTTTGTGAAGTAGAATGTCATTTTTCTACATAGCGCTGATGTTACGAAAGGGGAATTGTCAAAATCTGATGGATAGAAGAACAGAGCAATTGTGCTTCTGAAGTTTTACCAGTGGAGAACCATTCAAGTAGGGGATATCAGACCCTCTGTAACTTGTTTTTCAGGATAATGAGATGCACAGATGGGAACTTAAATTTGTCTCAATGAAAAATGTTATGAATATGGTCACATTTTATGACAAACTCTGTCCAAGTTTTGGATTCCTTTGGTAACCGTATGGGAAGTTTATGTGAAAGCAAGTTTTGTACTGCATTTCATATCCATTCAAATGCTTTGGTTTCTAACCCCAGAGGTAAAAATTTGTTTCCACGGTGTGGAATTTAATCAGGTCTGATTTTCCTGTCCCTGGTTTTCCACTTGTCTCTTTGTCTTCCTCTAGGTCTCCTTTCTGGTAGCGGTATCTGATACTGGTGCATTTCCCATGGCTGGGTGAAAGAATCTTCTCCTCCTACCTGCTTCCACCTGGAGCAGACTTCCCTATTTCTTTGCCTACCCAAATATCCACCTTTTTCCTGAAAAAGGAAACCTGAAAATAAAAAACTGAAAAAGCTTTGTCTTCTAACTTTACCAATTTTCTCCCCACACTGTTCTTAATTATTTTTTTCTATGTAAATATGTTATTTAACACAGTAAAGGCTCTTAGGATAGCCTTTATGTGATAGGTATTATAAAAATGAAGTTACATTGTGTTGTGAATGATGACACTTGAAAAGACTTATTTGCCTGCATTCTTCCTCTCAACCTCTGTTTCTTTATGAGCAGAGAATGGAACATGCTTAAGGGAAACACGACTAATTTCCTTAAAAACCTCTAAGCTAATGCATTGTTATGTTTGCTACTGTGGTTTCTGTAAGAGAACAGGCAGATGGATAGCAGTGTGAGCACTCCTAAAGCAAAGCATTTCTAAAGCAATATGGAGATCAGTAGCTGCTTTCTCCACCAACTCTTCTTCTTTCCTCTTCCTCTTTCCTCTTGATTCATGACAAAATGTGAGACCCTCTCAGCAGGAAAAAAGTAATTTTTCCCACGTTGTGAAATTTTATTGGTCTCAGAGTGTGATTAGATATGGCTACACTATGTATTAAACATGCCTCAAAGCCCATGGTAAAATCCAGATTGAACAGTCATCTGCATGGTGTGAACACAAAGCAATACTGAGTACTAAGACTGTTTACCACAAGGAAAACTGAGAGCTGTAGACGGTGCACATTGGGCTTTCACAACACAGCAAGAACCACATCTTTCGGGCAACAATACAAATATGCAAAGCCAAGCAATGGTTCAAGTATACTATATTAAAGTCCTCTGCCTGTCCCAGGCCCTCAAAGGCATTCTCCATACAGCCATTAAACTAATGTGAGAGTTGCATATGGGACCATGTTTTTCTACTCCATCTCCTCCACAACAAAAAATGGTGAAGCAATACAACAGCGACAGTTTTGACTGTCCCTTCACCAGCTCACACAAATAGTGGGAGTTATCTCTGGGCCAGGGCTACTTTGGTATGGGGTCACAGCCTATGTGTATATGAGCAGAGAAAGCAGCTGTATATATGGTACTCTTTATACCTGTATATTGTGTCTGACAGCAGGTCCTTCAGAAACCAGATAATTATTCTGAAACAGATGTAAATTCTGATACGAAAAATCTACCATCCAAAAATCTGAATCTTTTAATAACTTAAAAAAATTATAGAGTCTTCCTTTTGAAAAGCATGATCACCAATGCACATTAACTAAATCAGTCTCCAAGATCTCGTCACTAGCAAGACTAATAACCCAATATTCTTCCAACAGTCTTCACAATAATGGACATATTTTCAGCTTTCTCAGGTCGGGCAACTTATCAAAGAGAACTATGTGGCTCCATGCAGAGCTGCAAGTGATTTTTAGCAGCTTACCCTACAGTACCTCATGCAGGGACTTGTGCTACATTCCCCTGGATTATGGACTTCATCAGAGTCTTTGAAATGAAGTAGCTATCCAATATACACAGGGATCTCACAGGCAGCTAAAACTTTATTGGCATTGGAGAAGTGCAAGCATTTATTTACTAAATAAGAAAATGTCTTATACACATGACATGGACGCATGCAAATACACATGCCATCAGAGTACATGGGAATAAAGAAATCTATGACATTATCACCTGAGAGAGAAGAGACAAGGGAAAGAGTCTTCTACACAGCACACTTATTTTAGCCATTTTTCATTACGTGGATAACCTTAGAGCAATTCTTGTTAGCATTTAGAAAAAGGGAAAAAAACTAGCCTCCTGCAGGGGAGCTATTATTGCTAGAATGTACTAGCATTATCTTGCTTATGGGGGGGCATATTGTTTATGCAGCCTATTTATCAGTGTAGGAATATATCTACCAATATAGCAATATCTCTGCAGTAACAGCATACAAGAATAAAGGAGTTCTCATGAACAGAGAGTTCCTGCCTGTAGCATGGATATAGCTGAGATACTAAAGGATTATTTACCTATCATTAAGATATGGATTTTTTTATCTAGTCCAGTTTTTCTTGCCACAGAAATCATATTAAACTCTCTAGCTATTATATCTAACATCCATTGGGCAGCTTTTCATTCTGGGTAACCTAATATAAATGAAGAAAATAAATCCATGACAATTTGTTGAGCCGTCTTTTTCCCCCTCCTTCCCCCTCCTTTTCCTGAATTCACATAATAAAATCCAAAGGTTGCATTTCACTCACATCCACTTCAATTAACGTGCATGACATTGTATGAAATTTTTAATGGAAGAAAAAAGCTCAAACACAATATTTTTAAATCACTGTGTAAGGTAAAAGCGCTGCATACAACATAATGTGCTTATATGTCTCACAACAGTCAGATGAGCTTTAAAATTCAGTGTGAGCCTTCCCAGTGTTCCTGCTCTCTCATAATTGCCAATTATAGGATTTTGAACAGAAATTTTAGTGATTGTAATTTAATAACTTATTTTTCTATGATATTGTTTTAGGAAGTTTTTGCTTGTTTGAAACAACCAAGACTAATAATAACTAAAGCATTAATAATAATAGTCATATAATGGCTGAAGCCAGTCAAGAGTGCTAAAGCTTTTCTTTTTTTTTTTTTTTTTTTTCCTCTCAGGTGATGGATTTCCATTGAATTGGGTCTTTGCTTTGTTTTGCTTTATAAGATTGCTTTTTCTTTAAAATTACCAAATTCTGCTAAAAGACTGAGGATAGTTTCAATACTGATGGAGAAATTTCAAATGAAAACAGTAAACAATAAAAAAGGACAAATTACTAATAATTTTCAGTTGGTACAAAAATATTTTCTGACAGTATTAATGTGAGGAGTAGATGTAAAAATTGATTGCATGAATCCATTAACTGTGCAAATAATTTCATTTACACAGCCTTCTGATACCGCAGTTTAATGTATCTCCCACCTATCCAAGGTTGCATACATTCCTGCTTTTACTCTAGTAGGTCAAAAAGACCATGATGATACAGAGCCCCATACCTGATTATATATCACATTCTGCCTCCCTTCTGAAGCTCATGCTATTTGACCATCTCAGGGTAGTGATGGGGGCAGAGGGAGAATGAAGATACTGCCCCCATCCTTGCTGCACCCAAGACATCTGTAGCTGGAAAAAAATCTAAACTGGCCCTTCTGGTGTCCCAGATTAGGTTACCTGAAAA
The DNA here is from genome assembly GCA_039720435.1 of Amazona ochrocephala. NCBI lineage: Eukaryota > Metazoa > Chordata > Aves > Psittaciformes > Psittacidae > Amazona > Amazona ochrocephala. Next base: position 46,336,855 of record CM077882.1, read on the forward strand.
ATTGGTCTGTGCCATATAAAAGAATCAGTCTCTATGTTTTTATGCCACTGAAAGAGAGTTGTAGTCGGAGTTGCAGTCAGAGGCATCTGTTCTTTCAGGTGAAGAAGATGGAAGTAGATGTCTTTTTTTGTTGCATGGATTAAATTGCTTTTTTCTAGCTAAGTATCTCACATGCTGGCTACGCTGCACCTGAAGTAATTCAAAGCACTATAACTTTGCATGCAATTTTGGCTGTGTCCTTTGGGTGTTTCCCCCTTTAATTCAGCCATATAAAAGTTTCAGGCCCAGGTCCTTCTCGGACTGCCCCTTTGGCTTCTTTCGGAGAAACAGTGCCAACGTCCTAGGTAGTCAGGGAAGGACCATGGACCAAACACCTCCTGAGAGACAGCAAATGAGCACTGTACAGGTCACAGGAGAAAAAAGGGGACCAGACAACACAGGGTCGAACCACTGTGGTACCCAGCAGCTCAAATGAGTTTTTCCTTCAATTACTGGAGAGTTCTATCTGCTCTTTATTGACCTTTCTTCATCCTAATCTCTTTTTCTTTTGTAATATATTTAAGAGGATGAAGTGCTCCTAATAAGGCTGAATTGAGAACTTTAGAGACTCTACTGACTTATTTAAGGGTGTGTGTCAACCTAAAGGTTATCTTATCCCAAAGCTTTCCTGCAATAGTCATATCTCTTCTAATAACTACATACTGCTGAAATACTATGGTTGAGTCTTGTGTTCTACTTTTATAGATGCATAATACACATACAATGATACTATGCTTATTCATTCCGTTTATTGTTTCAAACATGATTTTTAATGTGTAACATAAAAAGAGGTTTTCAAGTTTAATTGGAGTGTCAATGCCATCATGCTCATCTTCATCTCCAGCCACTTTCCCTTCCAGACTAGAATTTTTTATAGGATATCCACACATAATAAAGCATCCAAACAACTTTTTCACGTCATTGTCAATGAATTCAGAGGATGCAACAGTTTGCACACTCCTCTGCACACATTTTATTACTCCCACTTTCATTCTACAAGGCTGAAGCGAATCATGACATAAATAGCTGTCTTGCACTCATGAGCTTGATATACTATTTTCTTCCAAGATTCTCTATCTACTCATAAGTTAAAAATCTGGCAAAAAGTATTCCATTTCTATTTTCTTACTTTAGGAAAATTTCAAAATTTTATAGAAAATCCTGTTCCAAAACATAAGGTGTTATTTTTAGATAATCAGGGAATATGATTGTGTATAATAAATATATAAAACCAGGCTCAAAGCTGGTATAAAATTCACACTAAAATAAATGGATATGTGCCAGTTTATACATACTGAAGTTCCAGTTTTGAGGACATGGTACTGAAAGCCTTTTGTAGCATTTCATAATTTTCAGACCCACCTGTGATAGTATTTACTGTCAACTACATGACAACTACCATACTTATGAATACAGACATGTAAATACATAGTTTAAACTGAATCCATATGTAATTGTGTGCATGATATTGTGGGTATGTAAATTAAGTGCCATTTATTAATTCTTTTAACCTTTGCTGATCACAGAACTCAAGATAGATAGTAGTGTTCTGAGCTAACTAAAGCTGCTGTTCAAAATCAGCTCCACCACACTGTATCTCTACAATCAAAATGTCTTCTGCCATCTTCCTTCCACAGACATCTTGTCACAATAAAATTCTGGGTACTTCCTGTCATCGTTTGTAATTTGATGATGAAAGCTATTAGGATATGAAAATATAGTAGCTGCTTGTAATAAGATGCTCCTTTAGACATATTCTTTCTTTGATTGTTTATATTAGATCATCGACAATAGATGTGGGAGCTGGTCATCAGCAACAGATGTGAGAGTTATTCTGAGAAGACCATATCCATCTTGTGGTGAGATTTGGGTTTAAACATTAAGCCTGAGACTAAAAGAGCTCTGGAATTTTTATTTTTGGTTCAATAAACCAACATTTCTGTAGACTGTTCTTAGCAGATTTTTGGCCTTAAGTAGTGGCATGTGGCACAAACTGACTTGTGAGATTTTTTTGTACTTTGGATGTCAGAGGTCTTGTGAGATCATCTGTTTTTTCTCTGATTCCTGCTATCTTAGGCCAAAACCTCATGAGAATAGTTATTCTTGAAACATTTTTTCAGTATGAAAACCAGGATAAGAAAAATAGGCCTCTTTTGGTTTTGCATCTACCACACAACAAAACCTAATACTTTATTTAAATATACATATTCTGATCTGAATTACCCTTGCTATGCCCCCTCCCTTACCATTCCAAAAGGGGTTCTCATTTCAAGATAAATTCTAAGATTCTTCTTGCAACCGATTCTCAATGGCATCATATTCCATGGTTTTTTTAGTTAATAGGAATTAAAGCAACACCTGTGACTGCTTATGTAACATAATGTATGACACTCCCTGCCACCAAAAGCAAATAAATTGTCTTACTGCTAGCTATTATTTGTTAGTTATTTCAAAGCTATTGAGGAGAGACAACAGAAAATCGACAATAGATCATTCTTAAACACACAGCAAAATCTAACGCCAGTAGAGATATAATTGGCCAAGAATACAATTTTTTTAAAAGGACACGGGAAATTTAGATTGGATATGAGGAAGAAATTCTTTACTGTAAGGGTGGTGAGGCCCTGGAATGGGTTGCCCAGGGAAGTTGTGAATGCTTCATCCCTGGTGGCATTCAAGGTGGGGTTGGACAGAGCCTTGGATGGCATGGTTTAGTGGGAGGTGTCCCTGCCCACGGCAGGGGGGTTGGGACTCGATGATCTTGAGGTCCTATCCAACCCTAACTATTCTATGATTCCATGATTCTATGATTATGCAATGTATATAGCCAACAAGACTATTCCAGTGTAATCTTATTCTAAAAATCTCTAATACCCTGGGGGTTTCTTTTATTCTGATAAAATAACCAGCTGAGAATGACAACTGCTTTTCTAGCCAAAATGCCTAGGACTTCTGTACTGAAAATAGGCAACTTGCCTTTTGAGCTTCATTTGGCTTCCAGGCAATTCAGGTGCGTCTTCAGTGCTGGGTCCAACTCCTCTGACCACAGGCAGGTGCCTGATGATATGGAGGATCTTCTATAAGTTAAATCCCTAGATACAGAAGACAGCATCCTGAGTGATCAGACCCTGCTCAGTGGAGAACCAGAACTGGTGTCAGTTCTGCTCTCTAATCAGTTCCCAGAACTTCCCCACCATTTGGCTCCACAACAATTGCATTTTGGGCCATGAAAAAAACATGAGAGAGCTTTCTGTGCCAGGAAAGTTAAAATGTTTCTTCTAAGCCATAATTACCAGCAATCGCAGCCATTGTTCTGTAATGAGATTTGATGTTTTAAAGTACAAAGAAGCATATTTAAGATACAGAACAGTGTTACTGGTTTTTGTGCATTTTCTTTGAATTCTAGAATTTGTTTTTCTTAAGTTGATATAAATCTGAAGGCAAGAACTCATTCTAGATACACAAGTGCATGCAGTATGGACATATCAAAAGGAATTAATCTATACAGGTACAGATAAAAGAAGCAGGAATAATTGTATATAGGCAATGGATAAGAAAGAGAAGACAAAGGGCAAGGTAGAAGTCAAATACGAATAAAAGAATATGAAAAGACTATTGTATTATGTTGATACTATGTGAAATTAAAGTACTTTAAGACCTTCAGATGTAAGATACTATGTAACTATAAAGCATTTCTTTTTTTTTTTTTCCCTCAAATTTGAGTTGAGTCAATGCAGTCTGAAAACAGTTTCTAAATATGATTATATGAGACTATGGACACAATTTCTGCCAGGTAGCATGAATTTCAGTGTATTGCTGTGTTATTAAAAGCAACCAGTAGCGTGAACCTGCTGTATTATTAACACATTACATTAGCCTTAATAGTTAATCCAGTATTCATATTCATATTGTGGGCTCTTCTAAGAGAGTAACAGCTTTCTAAATGCTTTTAAAATTTCCAAGAATAAAATTAAAGCATGTTTAAGTACTTGTTGGAAATTGTGTGCAGAATTCCGAATAAGGGAGTTATTGCATTGTATCAGGACCCTTAAAAGATTCAGCTGAGAAATAAATTATGTAAACAATGCAATATGTGTGTGTGTGTACAGCTGTATATCAATATCACCTATATCTATGTATACAAATATCCTTATCCTTTTCTGTCAGTCTGGAATGTGTTATAGTGGAGACACTGAACCTTTCAAAAGATGCAAGACATGTTTTTAATGTTGCTTTAGAATTCAGATGCAAAACAAAAACTGGATAAATACTTCATTACATTTTATAAACAATCTGCTTTCTGATAAATTGTTATGGAACAACTTTTCATTCTTTTTTATGAAGTTTGAGTCTGAATGCATATGTTGGAAATGAATTCTGGTAAAAAAAGTCAGTTCAGAGTAACATATCCTACATGAGATTTCTTGATCCCCATGCAGTGTCTGCAGCTACAGGGAAAGGGTACAGCACTGACGGAGGAGAGGAAGACATGCCAGTTGGAGGCTGTGAGGACAGCCTACTTTTGCCCCTCTCTTTTGAAAGGAGAAGTACTGGAGCTCCATGAAGGCCCCACATTCAGCTTGGATGAAGGTTCAGACTGGATTTCCTCTCTGCAGCTGCTCCACACTCCACTTGCACAAAGTCCAAACATACGGGTTTAATGTGAGTGGAGTGGATTTCAAGCTTAATTCTTCTCTTTATCTCTTTGTGTGTTAGTATTTGTGTGTGTGAAATGATCTTTCTCTAATACTTCATTATTTTCCTAGACCTTAACTTTCCTAAATCTTAATTTTGCACCCTTACAATTGGTTGTCATATGAGGTATATAATCAGTAAAGATCCTTCTGTCCTGTTCTATCTCCTGCTCTGCCTTCAGAATATACTGTTATTTGTATTGTCCACAAAACAGATTGAAAACTTAACTGAAATACTGCTAGCCATCAACATTTTTTTACAACTTATTCTAATGTAGGTGTTTAAGGTGCAGAAATCCCTGCTGATAACATCCCCCCCCTTACCCCTCTCCAAATGAAAAAAAAAAAAAATAAAAGGAATAAGTAGGAAAAAAAATCATTTGTGGCACCATAAAGATGGATTTTTGAACTCCATCTCTTTGGAGTGCTATATCTTCTCCTCCTCTTACAATGTCCCGTGTTTTATCTGGATTGGGCACAATATTAAGTTTCTTGTGGTGAATGGAAGAAAAAAAAATCAGAGGGTAAATAGCTGGTTTGCTTACTGTGCCTCCCAGTTTGATTATGGTGGGTTCTGGAGACCACAGGTGGAGGATACTGAATTATAGCAAATAAAAGACTAAAACATAACAAAGCTACCTGAGGGGTTGGCTGAAGAAGTGCCTGTGCAAACTGTGATTAACTCAATACCTGCCCTGGAATGCTGGTTTGGCAGGAGGTTATACATACATGAATGAATCTGTCTGCATACTTAGACACTGCAGTTAAACTTCTCATTAAACAAAAAAAAAAAAAAAAAAAAAAAGGGGGTGCTATTTCCAAAGTTGCTGAATACAGTTTGACCCTGGTTTAATTTAAGCTCCCCATCCTCAGAAAAAGAGTGAGGCAACAAGTGTCCTACACATATAAGAGAGACTGGGAAGAAGAGGAGAAGCAGCCGCCAAGGAGATGTTTGGCTGCATGGCAGCTAGCAAACTTTCACCCTAAAAATCAGTGGTCATCCTGGAAATGGAGGCAGATCTTCTTGATGTCAAGTGATGAAGGTCTATTAATGTAAATTCACCTGAGTTTATATCCCAAATCCAAAAACATCAGCAGTGAAGAACTGGCTATATATTAATGGCACTTAATACACATAAACTGAATATAATACATACAGTGATTTAAACATAAATCCAAAATTTTCAGGAGCCTAAGGGAGCTGAAAGTGAGTGGTTTCTGAGCACCTGACAGTTTGTCTGAGTGGAAAAACAGACCAGCACACTGATAAAAAACTGTTTCTGCTGCAGCTAAGTGATCAGTGTAGCCACACCCTCACACTCACAAGCCCTTTTTAAAATCCTAGCTATAAATTACATTTCATGCTAATGTAAATTAATCCTGGGAGGTAGTTGATGGGCTTAGGAAGGCTAGACAATGATTATGTGTTAGTGTCTATTAGCCTCATCTAAAGCTGCATATGATTGTGTGGGGCACAGTATAGTCAGGGGGGAAAAGTTATTACTTGTTATGAAAGAGCTTATGCTCTGAATGTATTTCCTGGCTTTTTACTTAATATTTTGGTACTTTTCATGTATATTCCATATCTTACTAACAATTTGGAACATGAACATTAACCCTATATCATCAGGGTAAGCCTAAAGCCATTTTACTCCCATTTTTGCTCAAAGCAGAGAGGGACAGAGTGTATCTGAATATTTTTGTTTGGGTACATTCCAGCTGGAAGCACAATTGCAAATGTGTCCTGCACAGTGAAGCACACTATGGTCCTAGCTGCCTGTGGCTTATATGACATGAGATGGTAAGACATTTCCTTTCCTTATGTAGACATGCCATGCATGAACTTGCAGTGGAGAGGGACCTCACCCTTGATTTATAATCAAGTCATGAGCTCATCTAAGCTCTGAAAGAGTCTATTGTCCAAATCTTGTTGTTTTTTCTCCAGGAAAGTTTTTCCAGTGTGTGGAGAACTGGTCCCAAACAGTTTTCTTTTCCTGCATTTACTTTATTTCTAACCCTTTCCTGATTTAAACAGTTTTATTTTTGCACCTTTATCTCTTAATTTCCCTAGAAATTCAAGGCTTCTCAGCAGCAATTATTTCTGCCATTCAGCATGATGGGAGGTCTGATACCTGCTGCTATAAGGCAGATGAGAGGGAACATTTCCCCAAACATGCTTCATCAGATAACCTGGTTGTTTTTTTTTTGGTTTTTTTTTTTTTTATGTGTGGTGGAAGCAGCATCAAGTACGCTTTTTTTTGGTCTATGAGGGGAACAGTGTTGTGTGACAGTTTAGTGACTCCAGCAGTCTGCTCCCTTTGGCAGTTACACTTAAAATCAGCTGCACTTGGAGGTCACTGGGTTCATGCAACAGCTACTGGAGAATCATTTCCTTCTGCATATCCCACCTAACAACATCCCAAGCCCTGTGCACCACAGTGATTATGTTTTTCAATTCCAAGACTTTCCTAAAGATTTCTGGACATCATGCATTTATTATTACAATGGGCAATGAAATCTCCCCATATAGGTGCATACCATCCACAATTTCCACATCCAGTTGCATACTTTACACAATAAATTCCCATATAGTAATTAAATTCAGACACTTGGTGGAAAATGGCCACTTCCTTTTGCTTCTACTTGTTTCGAGTAAAAGAATCCTCCCTCCTTCATCGGAATAGGCATGACTGACATAAAAAAATACTTCAAGAGCTGAACTTGTCTACTGAACACAAATACAGTGAAATTCTGTATATCTTTAAATGTTTTATATGTCCTAGTCATATATAATTTATTGTGTTGTGAAGCTGAGCCCTTCTTTGAATGAAAATTTTACTGTCAGAGCCTGGGGTACTTTAGTTTGATGATTTAAAACTCCCAATGCGCTCGTAGCAAATAGCACTTTTTATTACAGTGTGTTTGTCCAAGAGGTCAACTTTCAGTACAGCAGGATTTCTTCCCACTGTTGAATTATTTCTGATGGCAAGACATCTCCTGTCTTAATTCATCTAGTACTGAATGCAGTAGCCAACACTGTCTTAGGGGCTCATTAGACTGGACCTGGCAAGCACAAGGGTAGAAGCTTCAACTTTTTTATGTGAGCATCCTTGCTAGCAGATTATACAGCAGATTAAATGCTGTATGCCTGTTTATACCCCTTTGGTTTTAAGATTCCCATTTATAATTTTGCTCCAGTATTTAATTTCCTCAGAGATGATGCTGAATTTAAGTTGCCTTGTGATGATGCTAAATTCATTTCTGAGATGAGTAAAAGTGACTAAAATTATGTGAACGTTTCCTGTGAATTACTGTATACTGAGCAGGTCCTAGATTAAAAGACAAGCTTGACTTTAAAAGTAATGTGATTAATTTCCTCATCCAAAACCAGCTAGATAGTTTTCATGCTCAGGCTGATACAGTATAGATGCCCTATTACACCCATTTACAGTTCCCATCCCTTTGCTGTTAGCCCCTGCTGAGCCTATTAAGTTGGTATCAAGTCAACTTGTCTCTTAGAGATAGCACACAAACTCTCAGAGTGCTGCAGAATTCTGCGTCTGTCCTCTTACCTGTCACTTCAGCCTCCTTTTACTGATGTTAAAAGAAATCTTTACTGTCAGTCATATAACCAATTCACTTTGTTCCCAGGCTGTGACAACCTTGTTGTGTTTCTCCCACCACAGAACCGACTTCTGTGAATTAGTATTCTCAAAATTTAGACTAGCTCATTAGTCTGAATAAAGTTGAAAGGCTGCTGTTCACATTTTTTTAAATGAGGCTTGGCTTTTCTTGGATATAATTTAGATATCTTTAGAAAACAAAAACAAAAACAAAAACAAACAAACAAACAAACAAACCCAAACCAACACAAAAAACACCCCAAACTCCTCCCCTCCCCCCTCCCCAGCCAACCACACAAATGAAAAAACCCACCAAACCATCCCAGCTCCCAAGTGTTCACTTTATGATTTCAAAGCTAAAGGTTTTTTCAGGGGCTTCATTTGAGATAAAATAAATTAAATAAAATCTTCCAAGTTTTTCCAACTCCCCCCCCCCCCCATTTTTTTTTTCTTTGTATAATTGAAAAATTGGCAACTCTTCCAGAAAAGAAAGCAGAAGTTCAAATGCCAATCTCAATCATCTTTATGGCCAACCTGTCCACCAGACCACATTGTTTCCACATTATCACTGAAAATATAGAGTAACCTCCTTTCTCCCTTAACTAATCAAATCTAACTCCACCTTCCAGCTCTGTATATGTGACTGCCAGTGAACCAGTCCGATACAATGAAGGAAAACTTTTCACCTAAAAAATTGGTTAAGCTTAAGGAAAGAAACCACATTTTTCACTCTTAGTCTCAAAGTCCTATCAGCTAGAGTATTTAATTTTCTACTTTTGTGAAATCATGAAGTCATTTCCATTCCACCATTCTACCATTAATGAATGCAAGGCAAGGTTATTCATCTTTTATTTCTTTGTTAGGGTCAAAGACTGTCTACTAGTGGACAAGGGGGTATGACAGAAGAGGAATATTGTCTGCCTCAGCATAGATCATAGAATCATAGAATAGTAAGGGTTGGAAAGGACCTCAAGATCATCAAGTTCCAACCTCCCTGCCATGGGCAGGGACACCTCCCACTAAACCATGCCATCCAAGGCTATGTCCAACCCCACCTTGAACGCCGCCAGGGATGAAGCATTCACAACCTCCCTGGGCAACCCATTCCAGGGCCTCACCACCCTTACAGTAAAGAATTTCTTCCTCATATCCAATCTAAACCTCCCCTGTTTAAGTTTAAACCCATTACCCCTTGTCCTCTCACCACAGTCCCTAATGAAGAGTCCCTCCCCAGCATCCCTATAGGCCCCCTTCAGACACTGGAAGGCTGCTATGAGGTCTCCATGCAGCCTTCTCTTCTCCAGGCTGAACAGCCCCAATTTTCTCAGCCTATCTTCATACGAGAGGTGCTCCAGTCCCCTGATTATCCTCGTGGGCCTCCTCTGCACTTGTTCTAACAGTTCCATGTCCTTTTTATGTTGAGGACACCTGAACTGCACACAATACTCCAAGTGAGGTCTCACGAGAGCAGAGTAAAGGGGCAGGATCACCTCGCTCGACCTGCTGGTCACACTCCTTTTGATGCAGCCCAGGATACGGTTGGCTTTCTGGGCTGCAAGCGCACACTGCCGGCTCATGTTCATTTTTTCATCAACACACACCCCCAAGTGCTTCTCCGCAGGGCTGCTCTCAATCTCCTCCCCGCCCAACCTGGAGCTGTGCCTGGCATTGCTCCGACCGAGGTGTAGGACCTTGCACTTGGCATGGTTAAACTTCATCAGGTTGGCATCAGCCCACCTCACAAGCGTGTCAAGGTCCCTCTGGATGGCATTCCTTCCCTCCAACATATCAACCGAACCACACAGCTTGGTGTCATCGGCAAACTTGCTGAGGGCGCACTCAATCCCACTCTCCATGTCACTCACAAAGATGTTGAACAAGACCGGTCCCAACACCGATCCCTGGGGGACACCACTCGTTACTGGTCTCCAGCTGGACACTGAGCCACTGAGCACTACTCTTTGTGTGCGGCCATCCAGCCAGTTCTTTATCCACCGAGTGGTCCACCTATCAAATTGATGTCTCTCCAACTTAGAGACAAGGATGTCATGTGAGACAGTGTCAAAGGCTTTACACAAGTCCAGGTAGATGACATCAACTGCTCTGCCCCGTCCATCAGTTCCGTAGCCCCTTCATAGAAGGCCACCAGGTTGGTCAGGCAGGATTTCCCCTTAGTGAAGCCATGCTGGCTGTCACCAAGCACCTTGTTGGTTTTCATGTGCCTTAGCATGCCTTCCAGGAGAATCTGCTCGAAGATTTTGCCAGGCACAGAGGTGAGACTGACTGCTCTGTAATTCCCTGGCTCATCCATTTTCCCCTTCTTAAAAATGGGGGTTATATTTCCCTTTTTCCAGTCATCGGGAACTTCACCTGACTGCCATGATTTTTCAAATATGATGGACAGTGGCTTAGCAACTTCATTTGCCAGCTCCTTCAGGACCCGCGGATGGATTTCATCCGGTCCCATGGACTCGTATACATTCAGGTTCCTAAGATGGTCCCGAACAAGATCCTCCCCCACAGTGGGCCCAGGGTCCCCACCCTCACCGTCCCCGTGTCTGCATTACAAGACTTGGGTGGTGTGGTCAGAGCATTTGCCGGTAAAGACTGAGGCAAAGAAGTCATTAAGAACCTCAGCCTTCTCCAAATCCAGGGTAGCCAGTTCTCCCGATAGCTTCTGGAGAGGGCCCACGGTGTCCCTAACCTGTCTTTTATTGGCAATGTACCTATAAAATCCCTTCCTGTTATCCTTAACATCCCTAGCCAAGTTTAATTCTAAGTGGGCCTTAGCTTTCCTAACCTGGTCCCTAGCTTCCCGGACAACATCCCTGTATTCTTCCCAGGACGCCTGATCTTGCTTCCACCTTTTATAAGCCTCTTTTTTCCTTCGAATTTTGCTCAGCAGCTCCTTATCCATCCAAGGAGGTCTCCTGGCCCTCCTGCTGAACTTCCTTCTAGTTGGGATGCATTGCTCCTGAGCTTGCAGCAGGTGAGCCTTGAATATCAACCAACAGTCTTGGGCCCCCCTGCCCTCTAGGGCTGTATCCCATGGAACCTTACTGATCAGGTTCCTGAAGAGGCCAAAGTCTGCTCTCTTGAAGTCCAGGGCAGTGAGCTTGCTGCACGCTCTTCTCACTGTCCTGAGGATCTCAAACTCGACCATCTCATGATCTCTGCAACCAAGGTTGCCCTGGAGCGTCACATTCCCAACCAGCCCTTCCCTGTTGGAGAGGACGAGGTCAAGCATGGCACCTCTCCTTGTCGGCTCCTCTATGACTTGCAGAAGGAAGTTGTCTTCCACACAATCGAGGAACCTTCTGGATTGCTTGTGCCGGGCCGTACCATCCCTCCAACAGATATCAGGGTGGTTGAAGTCTCCCATGAGAACAAGGGCCTGCGAGCGTGAGGCTGCTCCTATCTGCCTATGGAGCGCTTCGTCCAGCAAGTCCCCTTGGTCAGGCGCTCTGTAACAGATCCCCACAGTAATATCACCCATCGCTGTTCTCCCTTTAACCCTGACCCACAAACTCTCTGTCGACTGCTCACCTGTCTCCAGACAGAGTTCCATACTCTCTAGCCTATCCCTAACATAAATAGCAACTCCCCCTCCCCGACTGCCGGGCCTGTCTTTCCTAAAGAGCCGGTAACCTTCCATTCCAACACACCAGTCATAGGTGCCATCCCACCATGTTTCTGTGATGCCTATGATATCATATCCCCGTAGATGTGCACACATCTCTAATTCCTCTTGTTTGTTCCCCATACTACGGGCATTTGTGTAGAGACATTTGAGCCGAGATCCAGCTGAAGTCGGGTCATTGGCTGGAGTAGCTGGAATATCCCTATATTGCTCTGAATGTTTACTATAGGTGCTACCAACCGTCTGCGTGTGTTGGGATGCAATGACGCCCCCCTCCCCCAACACATCTAGTTTAAAGCATCCTTGACCAGTCTGGCAAGCCTCCTACCAAATCCACTCTTCCTCTTCTTTGTCAGACCAGCTCCACCAGCCCCCAGTAGACCTGGCCTACTATATTGAGTCCCATGTTCAAGGTACCCAAACCCCTGACTATAGCACCACCCTTCTAACCATTTATTAACCTGCCCAATCCTCCTAGCCTTTTCAAGGTTCTGCCCTGTATCCTGGAGAATTGACGAAAAGACAGTCTGAGCTCCAGAGCCCTTAACCACCTCTCCAAGAGCCCTGTAGTCCTTCTTTATGGTCTCCGGGCTACTGCTATCTATATCAGTAGCACCCACATGTATTACCAGGAGTGGGTAATAGTCAGTGGGACCGACTAGAGCAGGCAGCTTCTCAGCCACATCCCTGATCCGAGCCCCTGGTAGGCAACACACCTCCCTTGAGCCTGGGTCAGGCCAGCATATGGGTGCCTCTGTGCCTTTCAGATTAGAGTCCCCTACTACTATGGTCCGCCGCTTTTTCCTGGCAGCACCAGTAGTGACCTTCTTTACCAGTGCACTAGCTGGTTGCGCCTGGTGGGAGCGCTGTTGCTCATCAGCCCCCTGCAGGACAGCAAAGCGGTTCTGGGTGGGGACAACAGACGTAGGAGGAAGCCCCTTGCTTTTAATTACCCTCTTCCTCCTTTTTTGTTGTTTTTTTCTGTTACCTTTTCCCAGCTTCCTGGGTTAGCAGCCTCCTTTCCTGGGTTAGCAGCCTCCTTTCCTGCATGGGCAACAGTAGACACTCGAGGCCCCGGAACAGTTTGGTCCCGGAGCAAGCAGTGCTGCTCCCCCTCAGCTTCCCTGACACCTTTCAGCCTGGTAACAGCTTCCTGCAGTTCAGCCACCTGCTGCAGGAGGACCTCCATCAGGGAGCACAGAGTGCAGCCCTGCCCATTGCTCACCCTTCCCTTAGGATACCCCGAGCTCTGCACTACAGCCTCCCTTCCCGTCGGCTCCGTCTGGGTGCCTGCGCTGGCCACCACCGGCGCAGCCAGAGCGGAGCTCCCAGACCGAGCCTTGCCCGTCCGGCGAGTGTTCACCATCCCGCTCACCACCCCGCTCGCCTGCCCGCGCGAACTGCCTTGAGCCCGCCCTGTTCGCCGTGCTCTGGGTCACTCGCGCTCCCTGGGGCAGGTTTTTAACCAGTCAGGTCTGCCGCCGGTCCTCCTGGCGCCGCCCCCTCTGAGTCAGCCGCTCGCCGCCGCTGAGCTGCAGGCTCCTGGGCAGGCCTTGTTGAGAATTTGAGGCTCCCTTGGTGCAAGTTGCTGCTCCGAGGTGAAGCTCGTAGATGCCGAGCCTCCCCCCCCCCCCATCAGGTGCTGCAGGCCTCCCCTCGCGAGACAGTAGGAAGAATCTGATTTGCAAAGACACCTGAGGCTACCTGGCAGACTCAGGAATGTGAATAGGAAGCAGCAGATGCGCACAGTTAAGCAGTGGCCCCAGAATGTATTGACCACTATTGCATGATAAAGCATAAACCATTTGTGTTCTCAAAATCATGTTATGTGCCTGGAATAAGGCAGCAAGCACCTGTATTTTAACAGCTATCTTTATTTAAGCAGAAGACAGGGCTAGAAAGGGAGAGATGAGGTGACATGAAGAGAGTTTGCTTCATTGTATAGGAATGCTGACAGAGGCAGTTGCCTCTGTTTTAGTCCCTAGAGAAAGTGCATGTGGACACACTTGATCCAGTTTTCAGCTTTAAATCGCTATCAGTCAATACACTGTAGTCAACCCGTTCGTCATTTTCACTTGCTTTTGATGGTTACTGGGGAAATTGGCTCAGTTTTCTTCTGAAAGTTCTTTGCATGAACCTTCCTCTGCAAGTCTGTGTGTTGCACAGGAACAAAATAATTGGACATGAAATACAAATAGAAAAATTGGGAAGAGAAAGAAAGAAGGAAAGATAAAAACTGAGACAAAAAAAGAAAAGAAAATAGATAAACCAGAGAAGACTGTATAAGACAAATCCAAAAGAAGATGTGTTTCCCGGAATCTTTGGCCTTGTTATGACTGCAGCCACAACAAAGAAATCTGTATATTCTTTTGGCTTGATATGCAAAGACAAACCCCAGCCACTCCAAGCAGCTGTTGTAATGATGTTCAGAATTTACTGGGGGATTGCAGCCTGGGATGAAGAGAATGTTAGCCAGAAAGGAAAGATGGGATAGAAAAGAGAGAAAGAAGGGAAAGAGAACCTAGGTGCTGTTATGAAGGGAAAACGGCAACTGAAACAAACAAAAAGAGATAATGCAGTTGTTTTATGTTATAGACAATTCATTATCATCATCTTTGTCAAATCCATACATAAATCTTACAGCATTCTAACATAAAGCATCTCTTAGTATGTGTGTGCGTACTTTTCTGCATGGCTCTCTAATGGTACTCTAAGATGAGAAAAGACAGGAAAACTAGGGTTAAATAGCTATTTTCCAGTGATTTCAAGCAATATACTTGTTAGATTTCATGCCAACCACACTAACTAGATCAAAGGATTGGACACCTAGTATGTGAAGAAGAGGACAGTGCGCTTGAGATCTGGAGCATATGGGAGAAAAAATAAAAAGACAAAAGAGGAAAACAATGGTAGGTGTGATGTCAAGAACAGGTGGAAAGAGGATGTGTGCTCCTTTTTTTTTTTTTTTCAAGGAAGACCATCATTCACAGTATTGAACAGTGAATTTCAGCTACTTTTCTATGAAGTATTTTGAAGAAAGCAAATAATGCCTTAATCTTCAAAAAAAAAAAAAAAACCTAAAAGGGCAGAGCTGTTGCACTGCAATACTCAAAAGTATCACCTTGTGTTGTTTCTGCTGTCTCTTTTCCAGGGCAGGACATACTGTCCGTCTGTATAAGCAAACCAAGCTACAAATATGAAAACATTTGTATTCCACATGGCTGACCTCTTCCTCACTACGAAGCCAAGTTAGGAACAGCTGAGTATTTGTGGCTGCTGCACAGTGAGTCGGTGGTGTCAGAAGAAGCCGCTGATATTGAAAGAAGCAGCAGCAATATTGTCACTTGCTGGAGGAAGAATGGACGAAACAACTGAAAAAGCAAGAGAGGAAGATTCCGAACATAGCAAATACATACTTAGAGCACCATCACATTATTTCTATCACATCATGCCTCTCTTCTGCAGTTTTATATATTAATGCTTCCTTAGGTTGGGATTTTTAATCTGTTCTGCTCCATTGCACAGTTATATCCATCCTGAACTCTTGAGAGTATCTCTGGTTCCCTTAATGCCTAGTGTAATTCTCCATTTCCTTGAGACATAGCCAAACTTCTTCTTCAGTCTGTAGCAAAGGATCATTTCATCCAACTGATTTATATTTTCCCACCCTGACTCTGTAGTCAGTTATATCAGACCTCTTTCGCCAAGCTGTCTCATTTTAAGTTTTAAAATGCTGATGCTAATGTAGAGATGATTTTATATTTTTATTTTACAGCTAATAGTGAAGTGATTAATAGCCCTTTTTAGGTAAAACTCCAAGGACCTCTGTTCTCCACTCTGAGGCTCAGGTGCTAGTGATGTGACCTTGAGTAAATTATTTAACATCTCTGTATTCTATACTGGATTTTTGTATTGTCGGGGTAACTCAGAAGGAGATCCAGTGCTATGGAATTTCAGCAGCAAGAAATTTGAATGGGGGAGACTTGCTCCTCTGTACTTAATTTTTCATGCCTTAAGTAGGTGTCATTGTTTCGTTCCATGTTTAATTTGTTTATAAAACTTTGAAATCCTCTAGTGAATAGTACTCTACTGATACAAATTACTTTGTAGCTCATTGTTTGTGGAAAGCCATTTCTGTACCCCTTACAGTTTCCTGATAATAATGTCCTGAAAACCCAGCACAATTCAAAATGTGTCATGATACCTTCTTACTGCCAGTGCCTGAGAGTTTCCTTAAGGACAATGCTTAGGCAGAGGGCAGAATGACAGCAGTGCACTCAATATATTGAACTCTTTGGTATTCTATGATTGTATATTACTGCATCATACGAGATCAGGCCTGCAGCGCCTGATGGGGGGGAGGCTCGGCGTCTACGAGCTTCACCTCGGAGCAGCAACCTGCCCCGAGGGAGCTTCAAGTCCTCGACAAGGCCTGCCCAGGAACCTGCAGCTCTGCGGAGGCAAGCGGCTGACTCAGAGAGGGCGGCGCCAGGAGGACCGGCGGCAGACCTGACTGGTTAAAAACCTGCCCCAGGGAGTGCGAGCGAACCGGAGCGCGGCGAACAGGGCGGGCTCAAGGCAGTTCGTGTGGGCAGGCGAGCGGGGTGGTGAGCGGGATGGTGAACACTCGCCGGACGGGCAAGACTCGGTCTGGGAGCTCCGCTCTGGCTGCGCCGGTGGTGGCCAGCGCAGGCACCCAGACGGAGCCGACGGGAAGGGAGGCTGTAGTGCAGAGCTCGGGGTATCCTAAGGGAAGGGTGAGCAATGGGCAGGGCTGCACTCTGTGCTCCCTGATGGAGGTCCTCCTGCAGCAGGTGGCTGAACTGCAGGAAGCTGTTACCAGGCTGAAAGGTGTCAGGGAAGCTGAGGGGGAGCAGCACTGCTTGCTCCGGGACCAAACTGTTCCGGGGCCTCGAGTGTCTACTGTTGCCCATGCAGGAAAGGAGGCTGCTAACCCAGGAAAGGAGGCTGCTAACCCAGGAAGCTGGGAAAAGGTAACAGAAAAAAACAACAAAAAAGGAGGAAGAGGGTAATTAAAAGCAAGGGGCTTCCTCCTACGTCTGTTGTCCCCACCCAGAACCGCTTTGCTGTCCTGCAGGGGGCTGATGAGCAACAGCGCTCCCACCAGGCGCAACCAGCTAGTGCACTGGTAAAGAAGGTCACTACTGGTGCTGCCAGGAAAAAGCGGCGGACCATAGTAGTAGGGGACTCTAATCTGAAAGGCACAGAGGCACCCATATGCTGGCCTGACCCAGGCTCAAGGGAGGTGTGTTGCCTACCAGGGGCTCGGATCAGGGATGTGGCTGAGAAGCTGCCTGCTCTAGTCGGTCCCACTGACTATTACCCACTCCTGGTAATACATGTGGGTGCTACTGATATAGATAGCAGTAGCCCGGAGACCATAAAGAAGGACTACAGGGCTCTTGGAGAGGTGGTTAGGGGCTCTGGAGCTCAGACTGTCTTTTCGTCAATTCTCCAGGATACAGGGCAGAACCTTGAAAAGGCTAGGAGGATTGGGCAGGTTAATAAATGGTTAGAAGGGTGGTGCTATAGTCAGGGGTTTGGGTACCTTGAACATGGGACTCAATATAGTAGGCCAGGTCTACTGGGGGCTGGTGGAGCTGGTCTGACAAAGAAGAGGAAGAGTGGATTTGGTAGGAGGCTTGCCAGACTGGTCAAGGATGCTTTAAACTAGATGTGTTGGGGGAGGGGGGCGTCATTGCATCCCAACACACGCAGACGGTTGGTAGCACCTATAGTAAACATTCAGAGCAATATAGGGATATTCCAGCTACTCCAGCCAATGACCCGACTTCAGCTGGATCTCGGCTCAAATGTCTCTACACAAATGCCCGTAGTATGGGGAACAAACAAGAGGAATTAGAGATGTGTGCACATCTACGGGGATATGATATCATAGGCATCACAGAAACATGGTGGGATGGCACCTATGACTGGTGTGTTGGAATGGAAGGTTACCGGCTCTTTAGGAAAGACAGGCCCGGCAGTCGGGGAGGGGGAGTTGCTATTTATGTTAGGGATAGGCTAGAGAGTATGGAACTCTGTCTGGAGACAGGTGAGCAGTCGACAGAGAGTTTGTGGGTCAGGGTTAAAGGGAGAACAGCGATGGGTGATATTACTGTGGGGATCTGTTACAGAGCGCCTGACCAAGGGGACTTGCTGGACGAAGCGCTCCATAGGCAGATAGGAGCAGCCTCACGCTCGCAGGCCCTTGTTCTCATGGGAGACTTCAACCACCCTGATATCTGTTGGAGGGATGGTACGGCCCGGCACAAGCAATCCAGAAGGTTCCTCGATTGTGTGGAAGACAACTTCCTTCTGCAAGTCATAGAGGAGCCGACAAGGAGAGGTGCCATGCTTGACCTCGTCCTCTCCAACAGGGAAGGGCTGGTTGGGAATGTGACGCTCCAGGGCAACCTTGGTTGCAGAGATCATGAGATGGTCGAGTTTGAGATCCTCAGGACAGTGAGAAGAGCGTGCAGCAAGCTCACTGCCCTGGACTTCAAGAGAGCAGACTTTGGCCTCTTCAGGAACCTGATCAGTAAGGTTCCATGGGATACAGCCCTAGAGGGCAGGGGGGCCCAAGACTGTTGGTTGATATTCAAGGCTCACCTGCTGCAAGCTCAGGAGCGATGCATCCCAACTAGAAGGAAGTTCAGCAGGAGGGCCAGGAGACCTCCTTGGATGGATAAGGAGCTGCTGAGCAAAATTCGAAGGAAAAAAGAGGCTTATAAAAGGTGGAAGCAAGATCAGGCGTCCTGGGAAGAATACAGGGATGTTGTCCGGGAAGCTAGGGACCAGGTTAGGAAAGCTAAGGCCCACTTAGAATTAAACTTGGCTAGGGATGTTAAGGATAACAGGAAGGGATTTTATAGGTACATTGCCAATAAAAGACAGGTTAGGGACACCGTGGGCCCTCTCCAGAAGCTATCGGGAGAACTGGCTACCCTGGATTTGGAGAAGGCTGAGGTTCTTAATGACTTCTTTGCCTCAGTCTTTACCGGCAAATGCTCTGACCACACCACCCAAGTCTTGTAATGCAGACACGGGGACGGTGAGGGTGGGGACCCTGGGCCCACTGTGGGGGAGGATCTTGTTCGGGACCATCTTAGGAACCTGAATGTATACGAGTCCATGGGACCGGATGAAATCCATCCGCGGGTCCTGAAGGAGCTGGCAAATGAAGTTGCTAAGCCACTGTCCATCATATTTGAAAAATCATGGCAGTCAGGTGAAGTTCCCGATGACTGGAAAAAGGGAAATATAACCCCCATTTTTAAGAAGGGGAAAATGGATGAGCCAGGGAATTACAGAGCAGTCAGTCTCACCTCTGTGCCTGGCAAAATCTTCGAGCAGATTCTCCTGGAAGGCATGCTAAGGCACATGAAAACCAACAAGGTGCTTGGTGACAGCCAGCATGGCTTCACTAAGGGGAAATCCTGCCTGACCAACCTGGTGGCCTTCTATGAAGGGGCTACGGAACTGATGGACGGGGCAGAGCAGTTGATGTCATCTACCTGGACTTGTGTAAAGCCTTTGACACTGTCTCACATGACATCCTTGTCTCTAAGTTGGAGAGACATCAATTTGATAGGTGGACCACTCGGTGGATAAAGAACTGGCTGGATGGCCGCACACAAAGAGTAGTGCTCAGTGGCTCAGTGTCCAGCTGGAGACCAGTAACGAGTGGTGTCCCCCAGGGATCGGTGTTGGGACCGGTCTTGTTCAACATCTTTGTGAGTGACATGGAGAGTGGGATTGAGTGCGCCCTCAGCAAGTTTGCCGATGACACCAAGCTGTGTGGTTCGGTTGATATGTTGGAGGGAAGGAATGCCATCCAGAGGGACCTTGACACGCTTGTGAGGTGGGCTGATGCCAACCTGATGAAGTTCAACCATGTCAAGTGCAAGGTCCTACACCTCGGTCGGAGCAATGCCAGGCACAGCTCCAGGTTGGGCGGGGAGGAGATTGAGAGCAGCCCTGCGGAGAAGCACTTGGGGGTGTGTGTTGATGAAAAAATGAACATGAGCCGGCAGTGTGCGCTTGCAGCCCAGAAAGCCAACCGTATCCTGGGCTGCATCAAAAGGAGTGTGACCAGCAGGTCGAGGGAGGTGCTCCTGCCCCTTTACTCTGCTCTCGTGAGACCTCACTTGGAGTATTGTGTGCAGTTCAGGTGTCCTCAACATAAAAAGGACATGGAACTGTTAGAACAAGTGCAGAGGAGACCCATGAGGATAATCAGGGGACTGGAGCACCTCTCGTATGAAGATAGGCTGAGAAAATTGGGGCTGTTCAGCCTGGAGAAGAGAAGGCTGCGTGGAGACCTCATAGCAGCCTTCCAGTGTCTGAAGGGGGCCTATAGGGATGCTGGGGAGGGACTCTTCATTAGGGACTGTGGTGAGAGGACAAGGGGTAATGGGTTTAAACTTAAACAGGGGAGGTTTAGATTGGATCTGAGGAAGAAATTCTTTACTGTGAGGGTGGTGGGGCCCTGGAATGGGTTGCCCAGGGAGGTTGTGAATGCTTCATCCCTGGCGGCGTTCAAGGGGGGGTTGGACATAGCCTTGGATGGCATGGTTTAGTGGGAGGTGTCCCTGCCCATGGCAGGGGGGTTGGAACTCGATGATCTTGAGGTCCTTTCCAGCCCTTACTGTTCTGTTCTATTCTATTCTATTCTATTCTATTCTATTCTATTCTATTCTATTCTATTCTATTCTATTCTATTCCTTACTGTTAATTACTGTCGACTGGTAAAGGAGAACTAGCAGGATCTATTTATCTTAAATGTGATCTGGAATTCTTTATTTATTATGGTGACATTTATTCACAAATGTGTACATGCTGCTATTGCCCTGAATGAGTGGCATCTGTAGGGCGGTGCTGGTGCTTAAATTTACTGTCTTAGGGAATTCATTCCTCAGCTAGGCAGAGTAATAACTAGAAGCTTCAGCATGTCCTAACCCAACTAGTCTACCAGAAGGGAAAAGAAGGACCAGAGGATATCTGCAGGGATTAGGAAGAAAGTTACAAAGCCTGCTCCTACAAGTTTCAAAACTTGGAGACAGTAAGATAGGGAGGGGTTAATTACCGTATTATTTAGTTGCTTATGGAACATTACAGCATGATTTATTGAATAAATATATTTGTACCATGAAAACAACAAAAAAATCGGGAAGCAGTTTACATGACTGCAACAGCTGTGGAGACCCCTGCCTTTAGTAGGACTTTCATGATTTCTGTTTCCAGAGAGAATGCTCACTTCTTGGAGAGTCAGGGTGCTGCCTGTGTCCTTTTACTCTAATATGCTCACTGGGGCTGCTTCTGTGCTGTTCTGCAGCAAGTAGCCACTTCACTTCTGCAATTCTTAAAGCCAGTTCTGGGCTAAACCAAATTGGTCTCCTAAGGGAAAAGGGCAAGAAAACCCTGCACTTGAATACACACTTTATGCCACTTTATTTTGGGTCTGATTCAACAACCTCAAGTAGTGGCCTTCGTTCTTGCCATGTGGTTATGCGGCTGAAGATCAGCAGATGAATCTTTCTTACAGTGCTTCCCATGGTCCTTCACAGTAAGGTCTAGATGTTGCTTACTCACAGGGCAGTTGAATTTTGTAGACAAAATGAGCAGGAGTAAGCTAAGTGTACTTTCAGCAAACACATGACGATGAGGAACAAAGTCCAGGAGCACATTAGGGTTCACTCCAGGAGTCACTTCAGGTAAGTGATGTTGTGTACATATACAACCACAAAGTTATTGCTTGCTCAGTCACCCAGAAAGCTCAATCAGGATAAAAAGCTGAGCTTTAAACTCTTGAGTTCTGGATTAAATGTTGTAAATATTAGACAGTTTTTTTCTTTTTTTGTCTAAGCACAGCCTTCCCACAGGGTCACACCCTCCTTCTGGCACATTCCCCTGCTACAGTGGGGGATCCAGCATAGATCTCCATGTGCTGCAGGACACAGCTGCCTCACCATGGTCTGTCCCACAGGCTGCAGGGGAATCTCTGCTCCAGTGCCTGGAGCACCTCCTCTCCTCCCCCCTCATTGATCTTGATGTCTGCAAATTTGTCTTTCTTACGTGTTCTCGCTCCCCTCTCCAGCTGTAATTCCAGTGGCACAGCAACTTTTCCTGCTTCTTAAACATATTATCTCAGAGGCACTACCACTGTCACTGATGTGTTTGGCCTTGGCCAGTGGTAGGTTCATCATGAAGCTGGCTGGCATTGCTTCTATCACACATAGGGGAAGCTTCTAGCAGCTTCTCATGGAAGCCACACCTGTAATCTCCCTGCTAACAAAAGCTTGTCATGCAAACCCAATACATAGTTCCCCCCAGGAGTAACAAAGTGAAAATCTTTAGAAGGGCAGATTTTAAAACTATGAGGAAAATGGTTAACAGCAGGCTGAAGGGCAAAGTAAAAAAACTTTAAAACCACAGAAACAGCCTGGAGGCTATTCAAGAACATTGTGTTAGAGGCACAGATGGTTTGTGTATCATTGACAACAAAAACAAAGTAAAATGGTGAGAATAAAACTAGGGTTAAGGAGAGAAGTACAGGGCTTTATTGAGCTAAAAAGGCATCCTTTAAAAGTAAAAAGACTTCCTGAACAACCTAACCAGGTCAGTCTGTCACTTATGTTGGTGTGTCACTAACAATGAGGATGGTAAGAAAGTGGAGAGTTAAAGGTAAGCAGAGACACAGAGGCATATGTACTTGTACCATGTGGTTCTGGCACACTGAAGTTTGCAGCAGAAATGTCTCATTGTCCTCTTGAGATTCCCTTGAATTTTTTTTTTTTTTTTTTTTTTAGGAGAAGTGTCTATCGTCCAATCAGAGAGATGAAACTAGGCAGAAAACAAAACAAAATGATTCTGTAAAGATGCTAGTGTAGACTCAATTTTTTTGATGTGGCTATCTCTATCTCCTAACTCCATCTTCCTCTCAGGGCAGGTTCTCCTTCGGAGCTTACATCTCACCTGTTCAGTCCTGGACACAGGACAGGTCCTTTTGCTCCAATATGTTCTTGGTTTGATTATCCACTGTGAGGTCCAAATTCTCCCAGTAACAAACATTTTGGAACAATCTCTACTTCAATATGCTAAATTAATTATTTGCTAAGAACATTCCCAATCAAAAGAAGTGTGTTATCTAAATACGTCTTTATGCAAGAACTAAATAGCTGGGTACCATAAAGACCTTCAAGGATAGAGAGGAACAATAAAATATAATTTTTGGCAGCATTTTTTTTACACAGAAGACAATAAATGGAAGCTATCAAAGCAGACACTATGTATTAAATTGAGAAATTCAAGTTAGCAGTAATTTATATTTTCTTAATGTAATAACATAGGCACTATGAGCAACATAGGC
The DNA here is from genome assembly GCA_039720435.1 of Amazona ochrocephala. Lineage (NCBI taxonomy): Eukaryota > Metazoa > Chordata > Aves > Psittaciformes > Psittacidae > Amazona > Amazona ochrocephala. Next base: position 46,360,243 of record CM077882.1, read on the forward strand.
AGTATGAGTTATAATGACAATTCACTAAGACCATTGGTTGGCAGCCAGCTGAATATAAGCTAGTAGTATGCCCAAGTGGCCAAGAAGGCAGGCAGCGTCCTAGCTTGTATCAGATTTAGTGTGGCCAGCAGGGCTAGGGAAGTGATCATCCCCCTGTACTCAGCATTGGTGGGCCACACCTCGAACACTGTTCAGTTTTGGGCCCCTCACTACAAGAAAGACATTGAGGTGCTGAAGCATGTCCAAAGAAGGACAACAAAGCTGGTGAAGGGTCTAGAGCACAAGTCCTATGCAGAGCAGCTGAGGGAACTGGGGTTGTTCAGCCTGGAGAAGAGGATGCTCAGGGGAGATCTTGTTCTCTGCAGCTACCTGAAAGGAGGGTGGATGTAGAGAGGTTGGTCTCTTCCCGCAAGTGACAAGTGGTAGGACAAGAGAAAATGGCCTTAACCAGGGGAGGTTTAGATTTGATATTAGGAAATATTTCTTCACTGAAGGGATTGTTAAGCATTGGAACAGGCTGCCCTCAAGGAAGTGGCTGAGTCAACATCCGTCAAGGTATTTAAAGGATGTATGAATGTGGCACTTAGGGACATGATATAGTGGTGGCCTTGTCAGTGCTAGGTTAATGGTTGGACTTGACGATCTTAAAGGTCTTTTCCAACCTAAATGATTCTATAATTCCATGAAATGTGTGGGTAGCAGTGCCTGCTCAGAACCGAATCTGAGAAAAGTAAATTTAATTTGTAGGAATTTTGGTTATCTGGTCTACTGATTTCTGAAGAATTGGTTTGTTTGAAATTGGCTAGAGATTGGAGAAAAATAAGAAATAAGTGCAATCACCTGAACAAAGAGGAGCTGAAGCAACTTTTTGTCTTCTATGTCTCTGCCAGGAGATGACAAGAAAGGGTGGAAAAAAGATTATTCTGTAAGCATCTCACAGAATATCCTCTGAGATTGTTTGTCCTTTCCCAGCACAGTTTTTTAGAGGATATGCTGAGTACTCCCTACTGCTTCAGTCAACAGGGTGTCTTCCAGAGTGGTGAGAACAATATATAGAAGGACAGAGAGCATAGACTGTGGGTAGGGAAAGAAGGAACTAGGAAATGAGGCAGTTGGAGGTAGAGATCAGCTAATCAAACTTATGAGAAAGGTTTGTTTTATATGGACAGACTTTGGATAAACTTTTAACACTGTTGACCTCCAAAACCCCTGTGTACTTCATTAATCGTCCTGTACACAGGTGAGAACTTTCAGAACATCTGGTGCCTTCCTGAAGATCTCTGGAGCCTTTAATTTCAAATCACTGTGAACTTTAGAACAAAAGTTGAAACTGAGATTCTGCATCATTTGCAAAAAGAGAAATTTTACATCTCCAATCCCTAACAAAGGATCTTTTTGGGTTTTGGTTTTTGGTTTCCTACTTTAGAATCATAGAATCATAGTTTAAACGAGAAACTATGCCACTAATCAGCCATAGCACATGCACACACATACACTATTATACGTGAATACTTCTCCAATGCTACCTTATAAGAACCTTGGACACTTCAGTTTGATTAACACCTTGATAAGATATACATTTTCCTTGAAGAATGTGAGGCCATGGGGATTTGTTAAAAATTCAGAAAAGGAAGATACTGTAAAAAGATTTAATTCAGTTACAGTAAGTAATACATTCTACTAGTGTAATATGGACACAAGAAAATGTTAGACCCCTTGAGAAATTAGGATAATTTTATTTGATCCTTTATGAATGTATGTAATTATATTTATTTGTCAGTATGTATATATGTATTTATGAAAATATTGTTATGCATGTCCCTGTGTATGAATACATTTATAAAGCAAACCCATGACCACAAATCAGCTCAACAGAAACAGTATAAAGTAGACTACTGTACATCTTTATTTAAAATCTGTAGGATGCCAAGACAGAAAAATACTAAAAAAGAAATACATATTGGTTTTGAAGCTGAAGCATCAATATGGTTGTAATTTTAATGTTTCTTGCTGGAAAAAGGTCATCTTTGGCGAGGTCGGGTTTTTCTTAAGGTCATTTCACATTGAGATATCTGCCTGCTTTTGACATTTCATCTAGAAGAGGCACAACTATTCTGACACATGAAATGGGTTCTTTACAAACCCAATGGCTATTTCTATCAACATCTGTTATTCTTACACAAAAGGGGAATATGCATTGATTGCAAACAAGGCTTAGCATTTTTTGGAGAATATTTATATACATATTTTGTACTTAAAGGTACAGCAATGTCCATCTGAAATAGAAGAAAATACTGATCTATAAAAGACTGAAAAAAATAACCCCATGGACAGCATCTTTTACTCATAAATGGAATTAAATAAATTCAAATATGTTAATTGATGTTGATAAATTGTCACACTGCTTTCTATAAAGCAGCAGGGCAGTGAAATTTTCTAAGCGTTTGTGTAATTACTTTGTGATATTGGCACAGAAAAAGCACAATAAAATATTTTTCTTTACATTTTGTGTAGGATTTTTAATTGCATATTCATTTTCTAAATTTCAGTCTTCTCTAGTGCTGAGTAAGATAGGAAAAGTGTATTGCCACAGAAATCCTCCGCCTTGTACCTCCATATTTTCAAGCCCCGGAATTGTTATGTGTTTGTAGCATCACATCTATGTAATTAAAATAAACATTGCCAAAATAATTCAGACTTACAGGGATTATTTAATTTTTCTCTAAGACAACCCAGCATTCCACTGGCTGAATCCTGTTCTAGTTCAAGCGTGTGTCACAGAATTCCTTTCCTGAGGAACAGCACAGCGAAGACCAAAGCTTCATTCTCACTCCTTATTTGCAGACAGCTCAATTAAGCCTTGGACAATCCAAAGCAGAAGAATTTAGTTGATCAGTCGGTAGTTAAGACTCACTAGCTGAAGTGTTGTGACCTGTCACGTGGTGTTATATCCGTTCCCATATTGATGGTCAGTTCTTTATGAGCTACTGCTTTCTCCCAAAATGAATGCCATTTTATCAGAAAACAGGTTTTGTTTTCTGATTATATTCATCTGGCAAGTGCTCAAATCTGCTGTTTGTGGATGTTTGTGGGAACATAGCTTTGCTCACATAAGTATTTGAGAACAGTGAATAATAAAGGACATGAACAGGCTGAATCCAAGCCCTGTTTTCTAATCTGGCAAGCTGAGAGTGAACAATTTTTATACTATCTCCACGGGCTTCCCTGCAGCACGAGTAAACTATGCATGTTTGGAGTCAATGTGCTTCCTTCCTTTTTAAATGTGTCATATTTAAGTTGTCTGCAATATGAGGATGTATGGCAGACATTCACAGAGAACTACAGGTGCTGCTTTTCTGGACTGAAGCCATATGTCCATAGGGCATTGAAGAGGTTAACATCCAGGTGTAGGAGCTTTACCGTTGGAACATGTTCTGTGTTGCTTCCAGACTTTGGCCTCAAATAAACGCCTTTAACATATTTTATTAAAGTGTCATAATTAGATTTATTTAATGCAATAGGATCCAAAGCATGTCAGCTCTCTGGATGACTGAAAAATACTTCATCAGCTTTTGATGGCTTCACAGGACAACAAGGGAATCAGCTCATATTTCCTACTAACGCATTTCTGTTTGAAAACAGGACTTGAATGCTCTCAGTTTGCACACTGACTGATAGAAGGGAAGTGCAAACATTCTCATGTTCTGTGTGATGCATTTGATTAGAAAATAATGCTTGGGGTCTGAATAGGCTGAAGTAATGTTAAGGAAACATTAAAGCACCCTTAACTCTGCCATTTTGTGCCTAGGGCATTGCAGTTATCGTATGAATTGTGTGGTCTTTTCTTAAACAGTTCCACAAAAGTAGCAACTGCTGCATAATGATACAAATAAAAATAATACTGCTGTGAAAGTAGTGGCTTTGATAGTTGTACTTGTCCCCATATAAAGCCTGAAATGGCAAAATAAATAGCTTTCCAACTTCCAATACCATCATCAGTACACTGTGATTGATTAGACCATGGACCAGAGTAATAAAGCAGCACAAAAATTAGCAGCTTGTATCATGCTAATGTGTACACAAGTATGAATTTCAAGTATCTCCATTTAAGTAAGTGGTACATATAGAATTTACAGTAAGTAGGAGCAAGATGACAGTGCGGTCTATAATGGAAAAGCATAGCCAAATTCATGCCCTGCAGTGGTTTATCATATAGGACAGCCTGAAGCTACTTTCAGCCACCAGACTGTGGCTACACATAGACAAAGGGGGATTTTGGAGAGTTGTCAGTTGATAGCTAATGAGAATTTCAACTCCAGGCTTACAAATATGGTGAGTCTTTATTATTCTGATAGGCAACCTAGATAGCATTAAAGGAAAATTGTGCGACAGGGGCCTACATATACCTTGCTTAATGTGAATTAGAACTACTTCACACCAGAATGGACCAAGATTTCTGCAGGGCCAGCCCAACATCTCTGTACTGGTTTACACAGTTGCCTCCTCTGGCAATAATCCTCACAACCTCTGTACTGAAAGCAACTTAAGGGATCTCAGCCTTCTTTGCATTCAAGATCAGATTGAAAAATGAAAGCCTGACCCATCTGAGAAACACAGCTTTATTTTTATAAGGATGAGACCAATCATACTTTTTCAAGCAGAAATAAAATAATTCAACATATATGGATGTCATTTGCTTCCAAAAAAGAGGTGATCAGATGCCTCACTGCGCAGAAGATACATGTACAAGTTCATTACTGAGGCAGCTGAGCTCAATTCAAAGGGCAATAGACCCAGTGCGACTGGCTTGTCTGTGTTCTCCTGTCCCAACCAGTTAAGAACAAAATGTGAGAAAACAAGGGAAAAAGGGTATGTATCTACTTGCATTGATTTGAATAGCAGGATGATAGTTATCTTCAGTCACTGAGGTAGGTGGGAGTCTGATACTAAAAGAATTTGAGGAGGAAGTGCTGAGTGAGAAAATCACTGCCTAAGAGAAGGGTTGCTTACTCAGCACATGGAAAATATGCACTCTGTAGGTGGGTATTCAGGAGACTAAGGTAGAGGAAGGAATATGCGGTAGGAGGAGAATCACTGTAGAATGGTTACATGGAGAAAAGGAAAGAGAAGTGTCCAAAGTGTACTGATTTCTCCTGGGAAGAAAGCATGGGGTCATTGCTGCCCTTTCTAGTGACAGTGTATATTGACCTATGTCTTGCTAGGGCACCACATTGGGGTTTAAGCATTTTTAATCCTTTTTCTACAGACTCATGTTGAAAAGAAGACCTAAGAATCATTCTGAGTATCTTTCTCATCAGAAGACAGTGATTCAGAATAATTCTTCCGTTTTCAGCCTTTGTTGATTGAGTTGTCAAGCACTCAACCTTGGCAATAAAAGCTGAAATGAGCAATATCTGCATAGCTTTACCATGCTGTGTCAGTACTGAATAACTGAAGCTTATCGACTGCATGCTGGGTTCGACATTCAGCTGAGTTCCTTTGGAATTTTGATCACTAGTTCTTGTAGGACACTCAGAAAGGCCTTACCCAAGAAGAATTGTAAACTATTGAATAATTCTTTTTCTAGAGACTCCTGGAAGGCACCGACATCTGGAAGAGTTCTGCCTAGAGCAACAAATGTAAGTGATAAGCTAAAACCATTCTCAATGACTATGGTCTACAAGTTGCACTATAGTATGTCATAATTCCTTGGAGTCTCACTGATGATTTACTGGACATGAACTCTTACAGCACAACCTAGCACTTGGCAGTAGAAATAGTAGCAAAAATATTTTGGTATCCAAGGGCCTATGTCAGTAGTAGTATTATGAGATCATTCATGCTGCAAAGGCAGTGTATACATAGAGAATTCTAGTTCTAGCAGTGGATAGAACAAAGTCATTACTGCTGTCTCCAACTTACTTGCATGCAAGATATTAAGACACAAAAACTGAATACTAGATCCAAAGTGTTCACTAGTATAGTGCTGTTTTATCCTTTATCAGCTCCTGATAAACTGCTAAAGTTAATAAGCTCAGAGTTTTAGTCTTTTTGGCCTGATTGGAATTCAATTCTATGATTCCTCAGTTGCTAATGACACAATTCACTAGGAAAATACTACATATCAGGAAAATCTCAACAAGCAATCCCTTGATGCTTTTGCATGGCAGGGAAGAAAGCCTAGGAAGAGAGAGGGGAAGGAATCCCATTTCACTGGGCTGTCATCCATTTTAGATGCTTCTGGATCTTGATGCCTCCAGTATGTTTCCTATCACAGCTGTTTGATATTGCTTATTATAAAAGTGTATTTCCACTACTGCTCAAAAACGCCCCAAGGCTGTTTTTGGAGCAACATAAAATGTCTTTGCATGAAACATTCAGATGGTCTTATAGTTTTGAAGTCATTCTGATATGGAGACACAATGTAGGGTCATAGATGCCTAATTTTTGCCATCCTTCTTTCCCATATATTTTTACAGTCCCTATGAATATATTAATCACATACCATAGTCAGACAGGTTTGAATATAATTTTACCTACGCAATATTTTACTCAGTTATCAAAATTTAGCCTTTTTTAGGGAAAACAATGGCTATCTATTATACCTCTTAGTTCAACCACCTCCTTCATTAATGTATTCCGGTCATTGCTCTTACTAACGTATATATATATTTATCTCTCTCTTTCATTACAGCTATGAGAGTGAACCATAACAAACCACCTCTGGCACCTCATCTTCAATCAGAAGAGAAATCACTATTCTCAAGAGTCCACAGCTCCATATTATCAATATTCTGCCCCTGCCTATCTACACCTAACCTTACCTTACTTCTTGTTTGTGTGAAGTCTTTCAGATTTCCATATTTTTTAAAAGGGAAAATATCCTCAACTGTATTGCTGAATTTACCTCAGAAGTAGAAAGAATAACTATATTTTTTTGCCCATTTTAGAGGCCACTTTTGAAGTTATTAAGATATTCTGTATGGATTGGGCCAAACTATCCTCTGGAGTAAACTATGTTCAGCAGAGCTGCATGACTTTACAGTAGAAAAGATCATGAACATCTAAAGTTATTTTCTATGTTATCTATGGTTTTTCTGAATCTATCCTTCAATATTCTAATACTAAATTCTGGGTATGAGGAAGAACAATGAAAAATACACATGACTTTTTAGTGTTCTTTATTACTACCAGCACTACTTATTTTTATCCAGCTACATGCATAAGTGAAAGAAAAAGTACAAACAACCTCTGAAAATGCAGTTAGTCTTTATTGTCAATGTTTTCCACAGGTCATTGATAGTATGAAAATTTAACATGAAAGCAGAACTAATCCCCAAAATCTTAATGAAGACAAAAGTATCTTTTATCTTGTCACAAATACAAAATTATATCATGTCTATTAAAGAATTTGCACTTGTCTTTAATATATCCTTTTTATCAGTGCTTTAGACTAGAGACCTCTGAAAGCTACTCTCAGAAATGAAGAATTTCCATATGTCATGTTGTTGAAAGAAATACTTATTAGACTCAATTTTTAAGGAAAAGCACTAATTTCCAATTGTTACAAAAAACATTTTTCTGGATAGTCTGTCATCATCCCTAATGGCCATGAATTTTCTCAAGCTTTCTTTAGCTTTAAAATTCATGGAGATAAACCTATTAAAATACATGATGAAGGTGAACTCAAAGCTTTTTCCAGATGTTATTTTGTCTGCAATGAATATATAATAAAATAATTTGTAAATGTTTTCAATAGCTTTACAAGTATTCACAGAAACAATGTAAATGACTACGCTTTCGTGTTAAGGTTTTCTTCAGAGAAGTTTTAAAGTTTAGGCTATTGGATCATCAGAAGACAGGTCCCACAGCAAGAGGTCCAGACACTTTTCTTTCATATTGTGTATGTTTTCATTATGGGTGAAAACCAGGGATCTTTATGTTAGGTAGGGTGTCTTTTGTCCGCTGATATGTCCCTTGAAGTTTGTCACAGGAGGCTGGTTGATTCATTTTGCCAGTAATGATGGCTTATGTGTGGCTACTGAATCATGCCAAAAAAAAAAAATAAAAAAAAATTCTTCCTATTTTTAACATATTGTTTTGAATGCATGGTATTACCACTGAACTGCATAAGCCATACTGGTGAATCTATATATAAGAAGCCTGCTTTGTTTCATCTGTAAAATAATATATTGTTATGCTATAGCTGAGTTTGTACTTGGTTTTGGGCTTTCTACCAAGGAGAATTTGGCCTGTGTGCATTCCATAAATAATCCATACTATTATTTTCATTGTACTTTTTGTTTTTACATACAAAACTCAGACATTTACAGATAAGTTAAATGAGAGATATTACTCTAATTCTTATCATATCACAAAATTTGTGATAAAGGAAACTTGCTTTCTTGCATGCTTCCATACTTACAAAATTAGTAGTCCTTATTTCTTTTTTTATAAGATGTGTACTTGATCTCAGTTCCAGAAAATAGTTAAAATATACACATAATCCTTCCTTTCTTGTTTTCCTCATTTGATGCACCAGTATATGACAGAATCACAAGAAGAGAAATATTTTCCCAAACTTTTTATTCTAAGATTGTTCTTCTTCAGAACAAAGGTATGATGTACAGAAAGACCTTTTTCGGCAGGGAAAATAACATAGTATCTTGTCATTAGTTATAGCATATATTTAGACAGTTTCAGGACAAAATGTCTAATAGGAATTAGCATTATTCTTCTTGGATAAATGGATTTGTAGAGATATTAGATGTGAACCATGAAGTGTAGGGGGTTGGTTTGTTTGTCACATTTGTTTCTTTCCTGAATAAGGGCAAATTTCCTGTATTTTTTTTCCTGTGGGTGAGCAATTAATGTTCAGCCACTCAGTCCTGAATCTATTTCCAAAGAAATGGGGCATGTTAAGGTAAATATTCTGGAAGCAGCTGGAGACCTTCAGATCTAGTTGTCTCTCTTGGTTTCATAATATATCACATAACCCTGGGAGAATCAGTTTCAAGAAAAGGATTATGTTGGAATTAAGATAAAATATTATGGCTTCAATTGCAAATTCAGTAGAATCTCCAAAAGTAACTGAAAATCTTGGTTTTGTTAAAAATATTTTTCTTTCTGTTTTTAGCTGAAAAGTTTATTATTTTATTCTTCCTTCTAAAGTCTCTCCTTAGGCTTATTTTAAAGCAGCAAAGCAGTCAGAAAACTGGGTGAAAATGAAAAGACAATCCAAGCGTCATATTTTTCTTTTCTTTTGAAATGAAATGAGGAAGAAAAAAAGAAAATTAGCAGTTTTTGGAAGACCAAACAATTCAGCTCTTAAGATTTTTTTTTTTCCTGATCTATCTATTGATTGATGAAAAATAGATGATGTGGAAAGTTTTGCAAGATCATACTTTTATTCTCATTATTAGTTTTAACATACGTACACAGTAGAATATTGTTGATTTGCAACTACTGCCTTTTATTCATTAAGTTGTACAGTTCTGCTCTGCTATTTATAAAGTTCAGTACAGTAAACAGCAGTGACATTAATATTCAACTTCTGTTCCTTTAGTTCTCAACAGGGGTATTTTAACCTCATTTGCCAGAGCTCAGCAGTGCTGGGCAGTTCGTGAAACAGATAAAACATATGACAAGAATCTGATCCTCTTAGTTGTCATTTGTCTACTTTTGTAGGAGATACATCTTCAGATACTCCTTAATGTCTAAAGAGCAGCACCGACCACCACTTCTTAATGTGTTTTTTGCCAGGACTTTGCAGTTGGTTCTTCCTAAATGCAGACCTTGCCATCATCAGCCGTATGTGTCACTTGCACACAGGATCATTCCAGCCCATGCTTTAGGAAATTATATACATATGCATGTATATATACATACAAACTACTTCAGAATATTCTTATCAACTTCATTTTGAAGTAATTTTCCTTTAGAGAAATTCCATTCCAGGCACTTTTTGACATTGGTTATGGACAATAAAAAAAATTACTTTGATTAAGCTAGTAACTTAGTGTAGTTTTTTAGTTTATCTCTATTATTTCTTATTTTTTTTCTTTTTTGTATCTGTCTCACGATTCTTATTTCCAAGTACTCATAGAACAGTTTGAGCAAACAAATTTCAGTCTGTCAATTGCTTGTGAAATGTTCACACTGGCTATTGGCTAATTATTGCTACTAAATTGTGATTGCTACTTAAATCATAGAAAACTGCTTTTTCTCCTTCAAGTCAGTGGAAAGACCACTTCTGAAATGGAAGCACTCATTAAAGTGCTTAACATGAATGAAGATAACTTAAGGCGTCATTTTGGAAAATGTAGTGTATGGATTTTCTTAAAAGCTCAGAAGCAGAGTTCACTAAAGAGACAGCTGGGATAGAACAATGCAATAAAATGGGATGTACTTAACTTATATTGAATAAATTATTAAACATTAATAAAAGTACTAAACTTTGGTTCCTCTATTACTGCCTTGCTTTGAAAGAACTTACTTTTTCATTTCCTTTAGTCAACCTATAATCACTAGTATGGCTGCATGTGTGACAGGCAATGGTTATAAGTAAGCCACTGTAGTTGTCATCAGTTCCAACTTGTTTTTCCTTCTATTAGGATTTCCTGATTATGCACTGAAAAGGGATTTGATTGATAGTAGAATAGAAGACATTTGAAGAAAAAGAATTAAATTGAATTCATGCCAATGAGGAGGGGAGCTACCTCATTAAAAAAATAATTGAGCTGTTAGTTAATTTTACTTGTTATTTGTAGAAAAGGGCAGAAATCTTCCAAGGAATGAATATTCTTCCCTCAAATGATTAAAAGAACAACAAAGGGTTTGTATCTTAGATGTATTTAGTAATTATGTTCCTGACACCTTTTTTCATATCCAAGGCAGATGTAAAAAAAAAAAAAAAAATTACTGTAATTTACAGAACATTGTAAGTGTCAGCTTTTCCTGATCAGTTTTTCTCTGCCCCTCCCCCGGTCTTATTAGAAGCAATTTCTGCTAATTGATAATTAATACCTTTACCTTTGTTAAAAGCAACTACTTATATATCAACACTTCCAGGTTGATACAATCAGTACATTTTACTATGAGTGTAAATAACGCATAAAATTAATAGTAAAAAATATTCTTGCAATATAAATTTTCCATTTCATTTATTATTTTTTTTATGGCTCTCTACACAGTCTCTCTCCCTTTAAATCCAGAAAGATTTGTAATAAATACCTGTTAAATCAATATGGTAAATATATTAACATTTAAACATCTTTAGGAATTGAACATGAGTGTAGAAGGATGACACAAACAATGTCAACTCAAGTAGAGCAGTGAATTTTGCTTCCTTTTTTCTAGTTAACTTCAGTGAAACTTACATTTGCTAACAACTGACTCACTCATAATTTCAGGATTTGTTCTTATCTACTTTGATATCCTTTTAGCTAAAAGAAACCGTTCATGTAGGGATAGGAAATGAATTAATATCTTGTTGTAAGAAAGCAGATGTGTTTACATATCCATTGCTATGCATATGCAACAAAGATGTAAGGAAGGGGTGCACTGGAATAACCACAGCCCTGGTGCAGCCCATCGTGTCTCATTGGACTGACGGGTAGCTCAAGCCACACGGCAGCTGCATGCCTCCCTGATAGCCCATGTTCTAGCCACAGTTTGGTCCATGACAGAAGCACCTCTGTCCTTGTTATGTTAAGACACTTTTAGCCACCTCCCAGGAAAGAACTGCCATACAGCAGGAATCGCACTGAAATGCTGATAATTGAACCAGTGCCACACAAAAATGGTCTGAAGAAGCTCTTTGCATGAAACTTCATTTGAACAACTAACTGCATCCTGTTTCCACATGGTCTTAAGCTGCAACTATAGCGAGAACAATTCAGTTTCCAAGAACCAAATCAAGAGCAACCATACCAAGGTCTACTTTGGAGAAAGCTTTTTTGAGTGCTGACAGAGAAAGAAAGAAAAAAAAAGAATTGCTCATCTATGTCACTGCCTCAGCATCCTGGAGGGTTTGAGAACTAAAATAATTTCTGAGTTCCATGTACAAATGAACACATGAATTAAGCATGCCAGCCCAAACTTAAATGATTATTCTGGTTGCTTGTCCCTCTACTCTGTTTCCATCACTTCAGTCTTGTAAAAAATGGACATCACTCTATTCACCACACTCCGAACATCAGTATCACATAGACACAGTGTCATCCACTCTGCAGTTATAACAAAATAGACTTGATAGAGTCAGACAGCATCAATATACAGAAGATATACAAGCCTATATCTTCTTTCTCACCCAAAGAAATCCATTCATCTGAATCTCGCTGAAGACTTCAGTGTGATCATGTGGGCTTCTTGGCAGATAAAATGATCTACACTTTGCTTCCATTTACCCATACTTGTCATGCAGAAATGGGAAGAAATGGGATGTTTTTATTTCTCCTAACATCAGAATAAATACTACAGCTTGATTTCAAAAGAACAATATACCTCACCACAGCATGCAAACAGATTTAATATGAAGTTACAATGCAGTCTTCAACCTTATATTTTTGCCAGTTCTTAACATATGTCTGACTGGGATAGCTACTGTCTTCAAACTCAACTTGGCTTATATTGTTTGGGATCCACTCAACAATTATCACTGATTCATCAGAGCCATTCTGTTTCCTGATGTATAGAAGCTAATAGGTGCAAACAGTTACTAAAGGACTGTAACTGGTTAATTTGCGTGGGTATTTTCCACACAAGACCTCATACTGCTCTTCAACCTGCTGAAATATGAAGTGCCAACTGGCATAACACTGTAAAACTCTGCTGCTAATATGAGATATTAAAGCCAAAAACACAAGCAAGTCCTAGAAGGGAAAAAAAAAAAATAAAAAGGCAAACAGAAGGCAAATACCCATTTCAGAATAAAAGAACATGATTGAATTAGCAAAGCACTGGCAAGACACTAGACAAAAATGAGAAAAATAAAACTAAAGCAACAAAAATTATAAAAAAGTCCCAATTGCATGTTTTTGAAACCTTAGTTGTATTCTTCTTTGGTAAGCCCACACAATGAAATATGAACACACGTGGCTTGCTCAATGTATTTGTACGCTGTAGTTCTGTGAAGTCATCATATTCAAGTGCATTTGGAAAAATTCACAACTAGAGCTGGTCAGGGTGTAATTTCCCCTTCTGCAGACATTTTCTAATAGATGATGAACATATTTTGTAAATAAAAATCCAAACTTCTGGGAGGGAGCTAAGTAAGTTGATGCACATTTCAGTACCTTCAAAATTTTTTATCTTTATCATTTTTCCCTTCTCTCACTGAAGTCTACTTACCTTGTTAAATAAACGCTAGCTGTAAATTAAAAGGGAATTTTGAATTTTAAAACATTGAAACAGGTTGTTTCAAGCATTTTGGTTCCATTTTTCCCTAATTTTTTGAGAAACAGGAAATTAATCAAAATCAACATTTTAGTGTTGAGGGTTTTGTCACAGTGAAATGTTATTTTATGATGAAGGTATATTTCATAAAAAACCTCCCAGCCAGGTTTCAAGACAAGAAAAAGATATCATTTTGCCCAGAACTGCAGATTGAGCAATGACTCTTCTACCTTTCTGAATGTTTTTTTTTTCTTTTTTACAAAGCCAAATACTCTACAAATCAATACTGCATTGTCTATGGAGTTTTTCTTCAGTTCAACACCTTGATTTTGTATTGGTTTTTAAAGACAACTATTTCTGGCAGAGCTGTTCTTTCCTAGCTGCCCTTCTGTCAACCATATGCACATTCAGAGAGGGCTTTTTTTTTTTTTCTGTAACGCTTTATTTTTAATCAGCTATCAAAATTTCAAAGAAGGAAGTGGACATTGATATTCTCCTCAGACTTGTGTCCATTGGACCCTTGATAAGTGATTTGGGTGGTATCCTCAGGACACCGATGCAAGCAATATCTTCTAGAAGAGCTACACTCTGAGGATGCTTTGCTCTCTTCTCCACATCCACAGCTCTCGGTGCAGGAGGTATGTCACCAAACACCAGTTTTGACTGAATAAATGTTCCTTCGTGTACTTTCTCTGTTCTGTTGTTTGCTAATGCTGCTCACACCTCCACTACGTCTACCCAGGGCACACAAGATGGCAATTGTTTTCCTACCCCAGGACAAGACAGAACTGATATCCAGCATCAGAAGGGATATGTAATTGTTTCAGTCATCATTGCCTGAGATTGAGCACAAACATGAGTAGCAGAGCTAGACACTATTTTTGTTGTTTCTTATCAATGCCTTAAATGTCTGACTCAGACTCTCGTTCCCATTGGCAACTGGTTCTGTTCCTGAACATTTTGCATGGGTTTCTAGGTCTTTAGTAAGCACTGAAGATGCAACCAAAAGATACGGACAGTGAAAAAGTCCTCTTGGCCTGATCAGTTAAACCTCTCCTAGATCTATTGAATCCTGGATCATATGAGTAAATATGTACATAAAGGAGTAATTTAAAATAGACCAAACCAATGGGGCATCTACAAAAATAGCAGTATAAATGAATAAATATAAGTACGTTTTGTTCTTCAGTTTTTCAGAACAACACTCTAGGACTGCTTTACATTTCCAATGGGACCTGACTCTATGGAAAGTGCAAATACAGTAGAATTAACTTTTTTTTATTCAACCATTTTTTGCTGTTCTATACACAGGTCATGACCTCTCACCTTGTGTTTATTTCTTCCCATGTTGACCTTTCACTGAAACACAGGCCTAATTTTGTGCTTCACTGACCAAGAATAGGAATTTGTCACTTTATTCAAAATGGAATTAATACAGCTATATCTGGCATTCTCAGCTGGACTTAACCATCTGCATGCTGGAAACAGTAAAATAGCCAAGTGATCTCTATTAGGGAATATCTTTTCTGAAGTTGTGCTATTTTATATAACAAAAGAGTTTTGCTTCTTTGTCTGAAAGAGGCTTTTTCTTTTTCTGTGCACAGCCAGGTACAGTTTTCTTTGTTGCAAAATACAATGAACTAAACAGAAGAAAATGACAGGTTAGAGATCCATAGAAATTTGTAATGGTTATAAGGAAGAACTTTCATTACTGTTAGGAAATAACCTCCATCTTAATTGTCTGCTGTACAAACAAAGTTTTATATGTTATCTTTGACTGAGAAAGAAATAACTAATTTCTCCAGTAAGATGCCAGTAATGAATTCTTACAGACTAATCTTAATACGCATGTGCAAAGTAATCTATGTTTCTCATGTTGAGTTATAAAATAAAATTCTTTTCCGTATGCAAATACTTTCACTGGTACTTCTCCATCTATTCAGACCTTCCGTGCAGTAGGGCTTCTTTCTCCAACTGTAAGTTCTGTAAAGGGAAAAGACCTCAGTGGATCTGTGCAGGATTTGAAGTTAGCACTTAAGTTCCATGTTAGAATTAAAAAGGATAAGGGTAATGCCCAATAAGTCTCAACTGAGACAGTAGATTCAAGCACTGCCTGCCAAAATGACATAAGTTGTTCTGTGAGCAAAGGACTTCCAGAGTGCGATTTTCTACAAATATATCCTTTGTATTTCTATGGTCTTGGTTCAGCAAGAATTGTCTCCCTTTTCCTCCTGGTGGCTATACTACTATATTTTCAGGTCTTCATCCCATGCCCTGATCTTTTATCCTAAATGCACATATCATTGTTGCCTTTCCAGAACCTGTCATTACTTGACAAATAAACACCTGAACTATGCATTTGCCTTTTGGCCAGACAAACAACACTGCTAAGCTCATGGCACTGCGCTTCCTGCAGTGGAAACACTTGTTTGAGTCACTAATCTCACAGAACTTGTGGATAACTAACATATCTGAGCACTTTAGCACCTCAATTTACTGAAATTAAGTTCAAAGGTTACTTGAGGGGAGAGCAAGAGACACAAACAGCATGCTCTTGTAACCTCAGGAAACTAAGCCAAGAAAACTTCAGTGGCTTTGGGCCCTGTTAGAGGTCATCAGTAACCACAACCAGTCCTATGCCTTTATCCAGGACAGAGACCTCCCCAGCATGTTTCCAGCTAGGCCAGTGGTTCTGATCTCATGAACCTGAAACAAGCATTATTTAAGATAATTTTTGAAGAAATTTTAGAGGAAATTTGTTCAGAAATTTTGTCTCTCTAAGTTAAAATCAGTAAAATACTATCAAAATAAAAAACTTGCACATTATTTAACAAACTTGAAAATACTTCTAAAAACCTGTCTTCGGTTCAAGCCTTCAGTATCTTCCAACAATGTCAAAACTAGTATAGGAAAGGACCAGAAAGGTAATTGTAAGGTCTGCTATGTGGAAAATCTTGTCCTCAGAAGAGTGCACTTTCAGTTCACTGCAAATGGGTGCCAAATTTTGTGTTGCATTTAAAATTAAAATCTGAGACCCTGAAGCAGGACCTGCACATAATTTCACTGAATAGGGAGCATCCTTAGTGCTGTGCTCATGGCTGTCAGCCTTGGCACAGTTTAGCTTCACAACAGCCACATGAACAAGAGTTGCTCCAAAGTGCTCAATGTTGTGTCTAACCACTTATGGGTGCATGCCCAGAGGGCTGCAAGCAGATCGTGGGATTCAGAAGCAATGCTGTTTGTTCACTTCCCAGTTCAAATCTCTAAGTGATTGCAGTTATTTCCTATTCTGAGAACAAGGAAATACAGCTGTGGGTAGAGTGTGGTGCATTTGTAATGGCAATTACAGTTACTGTAACATTAATGTTATAGAGAGGCATGACATTTTTTTTGCCTTTCAGTTAGCTGAACAGTCCCTGCTTTATACTTCCCAAGGTGAAAAACTAGATCCTACACTGGCTAAAGCACAATTTCCAGATTCACCTGAAGTATGCCAAAATATATACATCAAATACTCATGTGACTTATGAACAAGAAGAATCTTAAAATCAAGATGAACTAGTTTCAGCTATTCTCCAGCAAATATAGACTCCTGCCAAACACAGATAACTATTTAGTAGAATAATTTTGTGAAAGCACTTAGGTGCAGCAGAATCTAGTTACTATGTCTAGTAGTAGTTACTGATGGTTAATACTACCCTACCTCTGGAAATTCTTCCTGCTCATCCTCTGTAGGGTATTTTAGCCACAACTAGGAGCATGTTCTTCCTCTTCTAGATATAAAACATTGTGCTATTCACTATTTTCAGTCCTCACCTCTCAAAGTGCAGAGTGTGATGCCAAGGGAGTGGGAGTCAGTGAAGAACATGTGCTTCTAGACCAGAAGACCTTTGATAGCTTACAGTATTATTATCAGGGCTGAAATTCATCCAATTTGTGGACAAGTTAAGGATCCAGCTTTCATAAGCTAGTGGAAGCTACACTCACCAGTGCCAGCAGAGAACCTTTTTGTTCATCAGTATCTTTTTCTTCTTTTTTTTTTTTTTTTTAATAAATGATTCCTTCCTATTAGAATATGTTAGCATTTATGTACACAAATTATTGTTTCTTACTAACCTACAGTCTCCATGGGGTTTTCTGCTACTAGAACCAGATCATCATCAATGTTCCAGCTTGGTCAGGGACTCTGGCTCCTTCCCTGAGGTGCAAGACTTTGCACAAGTGGCAAAGCAGGGAGGCATCAGCACCAAAACCATCCATGACAGCCCTGGCATTTGCGTATTAACTGCTTCTATGGTGACCACGTGACTCCAACATACTGAATTCTGAGGGTAAAAAAAAAAACAACCACAACCCAAACAGAACAGCATCCCTAAACAGCCTTATCTCTCACTTCTCATGTTTTTTTTTTCCTCTCTGAGCATTACCATGCTCCGATTTTGATTGTTTAAAATTTCTGCATCCCTTAGGTTGTATTCTCTCACTACGGAATAACTCTTGTGGTAGACGAACTGGAAACAAGTGTGGGCTTCCTCACAGACACTTGCCATCCAAGTGTCCTGTGCTAAGCAGCAAACTGTGCAATCAAATGGAAGGAAGCACCAAAGTCCACTTTTCCCTTATCCCTTCCCCATGGCAACCTGACCAAGAACAGTGACCCCCAGCAGCACAGCTGAAGCCTGAAACCATGCTGAATTACTCATAAAGAGCATCTCCTGACCCCAGCCAGCAGAACCCAGTGGAAATACATGACCTGTAACTGCACAACCCCTTGTCCGACGTTTTGTTTGCACTGCACACAGCCAACACGGGTCAGACCTTCTCAGAAAGCTGGCTTAATGATTTTCAAATCTAATTTAAAATGAATCAGTGAACCTAGAAGTATTCAGCAGACAGGTTCTGCAATTAGAGGGATTTACATTAAGCATTCAAAAAAAAACCCCTGTAGAAATATCACACCTCCTTGAATTAGGTATTGAAATAAAATACTTTCTTTCATGGCTGACCTTTGTTAGTTACATGATGATGAGTCATTAAGCTAGCAAATTAGCTACTCATAGCTGTTGACAGGGTCAGCAAGAAATCTACCACATTTTTAAACAAAAATAAAATTATCGTGTAGGTATTGTCATATGTACTTCTTGTCCTTAGTGACATTCAGAAACCATTGGCAGCAAGTAGAGGAAAATGAGGAGATTTTCAGGTTTTCACACTCTACCAAGTGTAGTCAGAAATTTAGCACCATAAGCTTTGGTTAAAGAGCAGTAACAGCTATCTGTTTACTGTGCTTTCAACCACGTAAGTAATAGAATTGACCTCAGCAGTGGGTAAAAAAAAGGACCAAACTCTCTTAAACTCCCAACCTTAGTTAATATTGGTTCAGTGAAACTGCAGCCTATTTTAGAATGCTTCTGCACAACCAGCTCTTTGGCTTGTGGCACAAGGTAGGCCAATAGTTCATTACCAGAACACTGGTTCTGTGATTAACTCTTACAACTATATTAGTAATTTGGAGCACAGCTGATCAGGGCCCTGAATGCATTTTTGAGTGAGAGCACACTACAGTTAACAACTCTAATAAATACATATGAACAGGATTTTAGTACCAGAATGAAGCTTAAAGGTTCCTGTTTAGCAGACTTGGCTTGTCTTAACATCTGCCATTTAGTCTACAGGCTGCTCCCGAGGCAACATCCATTGGATCACAGCTGATCTACACAGTTAAACATTGCTGTGGTCATTGCAGGCACTCAAATGAGCAACATGATTAAAACTGGTTTTGGCCATCCCAATTTAATCCTTTTCTATCATCAACATGTCCACATATGGCTCCAGCGTGCAGAGCACTGTGCCCTAAATGCACAGCATGCTACGGAAATACTTCAGATAAGAAAAAAAATAACAGATAGAAATATTTTTTGCTACAAAGACTCTTAAATTTTAAAGCAGTTTCTCTTTTGCTTATCTAGTTTCACCTTTTCTCTTCTGTTGAAGGCCTTTTGGCATTTGTGCTGGTCCTCTGAATCTAACTATTTTGCCTCTCTTCCAGTATGTTACCCAACTCTGTTGTTCCTTCCACTATTTGGCATTTGCTTTGGAATTATGTTTGTCCATCTGTTATTTGTCCTTTTGGTGATGCGTTCTGCTGATTCCCATTTGTTCCTCTCAGCTTTCTCAACAATTTGAGCTTCTGAAGTGTGGCATCAGTCAGCTCTATCTCGGCCCAGGAGAGCATTTGTACAGAACGACAGAAGGAGTAAAAGATGGCCTAGGCTGGTGTTTCTGGTCATTCCCACTAACAGATTCCACTGGTTCTAGGAATGCATAGTGCAAGGGGCTTTCTTCTATTTTGGTTTCTGTTTTGCTCATTCCATCTTTCTGGATGTTAGTAAGCAGTGTGAAATCATGAAAAGGCTGTAATGCCAGCAGATACTCTTCCAGTCTTGACTGAGCTTGCACTTTTCTGGTAGTATTCCTTTCCCTTTGTGAACATAGATGCCCTCTTTATTAACCCTCCACAAAACTTACTGGCCTCATCTGGCCTAAGGAGAACCACAACTCTACCTATTCTTCCCGCTGTCCTCTGTCCCCTATTATATCTTTTTTACCCCTTTAAAACAAACAAACAAAACAAAACCCAAATCCAAAAACCCCAACTCCCTGCTTGCATTTGCTAAACATGACCTTTACTTGGCATAACTTCATTTTTTCAGGCTTAGAACATTTTGTAGACAGAATTCTAAATTTGTCAGCTTACAAGTTTCCTATGCACAGCACTGTGGCATGATTAAAGGGATGCTCAGCTATTGATCAAAAACACAGATTCTGTTTTCTTCCTCACCACAGCTCTGAAAGCTCATTTTAAGGTCACACTATGACCAGTCCTAATACACTAGTTTTAGCAACTATACTGGGTTAACAGAGCTTTATTTGTCAGACAGACTCTAGGTAAGACCTCATCTCTATATATACATTTTCTTTGGATTCAGACTCATTGTTCCATGCAGTCTTATTGGACAATCAATTTCCTCAGGAAAACAGAATGTAATTATTTTAAAGTGAGGATTTAGTTTGTAGCAGTGGCCTTTAGAGAGATCTGAGTGGTGTAGATGAATGAAGGGTATTTACATCACTTTATTTTCAGCTTTTAAATTAGGCATTAGTTAAACTAAATGCACTGAACTTGTGTAATTTCTGGCCTTACCCCTCAAAAAGCCACATGAATTTTGTCAATAACAATAAGAAACAGGTATTCAAAGCACTTCTCAGAGCAGACATGTCTTTCAAAGGAAGGAACTTCCTCCTCTTCCCTCTTTCTCCCTTCCCACCCCCAACCAAAAAGCTCCCAGCTTACATAAAAGATGGGTATTAAGAATAATATATTAAATGTTTATGATGTGGGTAGGATGCTGGTTTTTATCAAATCACAACATCAGGAAGCCCAGATTTGTAAGGAAACCCTGAACAAAACATCTATGATATGTGCAAGCTCATTGGGGTTCGTACACAAGTACTTCGCACATACAAACTGCCTGGAGTAAGAAGCCCATTCTGCTCCTGAACGTGCAAACCAAAGCTGGGTCACACAGAAGAGAAAGACCACTGTGCCTACAAAGAAACTATCCCTGCACCTTTGGACACTCAAGACTTCCATGTCTTGAGGGAAATGAGAGAAAACATCAGTGCTAGGTAACACATTTAAAATTGCAAGAAAGAGGTGTGAATAGTGCAGCAATGACAAATGTATGCGGTTAATTACAGTTTCAGTGTTGATCATAAAAGGCCTTTGGAAACAAAATTATTGTAGCAATTTTCAAAGGAAAGGCCAGGTATAACCAATAACAATTGATCATTTGGTCTAACATAGTCAGCAATCATTAAAACACATCTCATTCCTATTGTTGGAATACATCAGTCCAGGAGTTGCCATCACAGTGAGAGATGTTTGCTATCGAAAGTGCTAATCACTTGATACATGCAAACGTCATTATTCACACACTGCCACGTACAAGGAGAGCCAGGTTATCTTTTTAGATGCTACTCTAGTGAGATGTACAATCTAATAATTTTTCTCTGCAGGAGGCTTCTTACCTTATATCATCATGTTACAAGACTTTGCACTTTTAAAATAATTAAAACATTTCAGTTGCAGCCGTGTCACATTAAAACAGCAGCAGCTATAGGAGGATTACAGTCACGGCCTCCTATACTACATGCAGGTTAAATTCAAAGGCTTACTGGCTGCAACCTAGTTAGAAGCAGTACAAAAGTGAAATTTAACTTTGCCGTTTGATAAAGGGGAAAATACAGGAATCTCCACAGACTACTAGCCCTGTACAGTACATAGTTAGTCAAAAGAGGGAATAATAATTTTCCATTATAAACAAGAGCACATTCCTCTCTTTTTATTCCTGAGAGCTACAATTAAGGGATGCAAGTCATAAACCAGTGTATAATGTGATGCATTGTTTTTAATCTCACTGCCTTGCGTTATATATCAAGTTCATATAATTCTTCAGACAGGAAGAGGCTTGTTCCATAAAAATACAGAGTCCTGCTTCTGAAATACAAGTTCATGCACAAGCAATGTATATATCACCAAACCAGCAAACTCACTTACTTAATACACTAAACTTCAGGTTCTTCCTATATTATGTGAAATGGCTTCAAACAGGAGGCAGCTGCCAGGAAACATCACTGCTTCTTTGCTCAAGAGAGACAGGGGAAGGAAGAATGAAGAAAAAAATTCCCTCGATGAATGCCACAATAGCATGTCTTTCATTATCACCCTATGTCAAGGCACTGTGTAATGTTCATTGTGCATGCATAGTAAATTACTATTTACCTGCCAGTGCCTTTGATAAGTCAGTCTTTTCTCCCTCTTTTCGTCCACACAGCATGGAACAGTGAAACCTCTTTGCCTATAATTCTTATTAAGGTGATACCTTTTCTGAATAAGAAAGTACACACTTCCAAAGGAGGCATTCTCTTGGGTTTTTAAGGGCCATTGTTTTTATTGTTTTCCTTTTATTTCTCCCACCCTGCTGTGTTTTAATGCTATAGTGACTTCTGTGTATACAACTCTCATATTGAAATGTCTGCCACAGATATATGCAATATTAAAGAGTGCTTATGAATTTTTGACATCTAATTAGTCGCTACCCAGTTAACATGTCAAGACTCAGAGGGATTAGGGAGTCAGCCCTTTCTGAATAAGTTAAAGCTATGCCCTGTCCTTTTCATGTATTATTCTTTAATGTAGGTGGTGATTATTTTGCTGTGATTAATTGATGAAGCTCATTGGTCTGGCAAGTGTTGCAGAATTCACCATTCCTCACTTTTATTTCTCTCTGTAGGGTTTTCCCACTTACTTGAAAGGAATTGGTTCTATTCGGTCTGTGAAGCCTCATTGTCTTTCCTCAATACATGCACATTAGTTTCTCTTAAGATTTTATCTATTTAATTTTATATCTTTCCTACTATAAAGGAAGAAGATAATTAATAATGCTTGTTTTAAGTCACACACTGCAAGCAGGTTTTCTGTAAGGTGGTGTTTATTTTTACTTCTGATATAGACCTTTAGACAAAATTACAGATGTTTATTTATCTGGATAAACATAGATTTGAATGTTTCTAGGTTGGCTTTTTGTGGATTTTCTTTTTTTTTTTTTTTTTGCTGTTGGGCTTTTCTTGTTTTGTTTTGTATTTATTTAATGCTTTACAAAGTCCCCCACATTCAACATGGTTTGGAGGATTTTAGGCTATTCTGATCCCTGACTATGAGCAACATTTCACCCAGGAAAATATATTTTTTTTTTTATTTTTAGCATTTCGACTGCTTTTTTCTAAGAGATGATAATAACATTCTCTCTTGTCAGCTATGGTGAATTATATCAATTTTAACATCCAAATAGAAACCTTAATTATACAATTTCTGTTTTCCATGTGCATGTTCTTTTATAAAAGGAACAAAAAAAAAAATAGAGAAAGAAAGGAATGTTGGGGCAAATCTTTAAACACCTGTAGAAATCTAAGTGATGCATATTTAAAACAATGTGATCACTCATAAATTCAGCTGTGTGTCAAGGTTCCTGCTGACCTGTGGTGCACTCCAAAGGAATGTTCCATTGATTATATACAGCTGTGGATGCTCAGAAAGAAACAGCACATATGTGTGCTTCATGGTCTGATATATTTGTTATATCCCCCTCTGTGTAAGTGATATTGGGTTCTATATAAAGAAACAATAAAAACGTATGCTGAGCACATAATGGCTGTGCTGTTTGCCTACACAGGCACTGCGCCACCAGTATTTAACTCACTGCTTTGTAAAGCACTGGAGGATATACCTTAGCTAAGAAAGGCACAGTAAATGAATACACACACACGTGGACATACACAAAGTTCTTTTTTCCATTTCTTTTTTTCTTTTTTTCTTTTTTTCTTTGTTTTTTCTTTTTCTTCCCTCCTTTCTAAAATACTGGAAATTCTCATCCTGCTGTATTGCGCTGCTTTTTGTTCATGATTTCAATGTAGTCGAATCAAGAGTTTTAGGCCTTGTAAAAGTGCAACCCAGTCAGGCAGTTTCCCTGAAAGGATAAAACCAGAAAAGGAATTTGTGGAGCACGATGGAGGAGGTAAACGCACAGAGATGTTTATGGAAATATTTAATCATGCACTGTGGCTACTGAGAACTTTCTTCAATTTCCCTACCTCTCCATTGCAAAGGAGCTGAACAAAAGGCTGTTGCCATCTGAGTTCATTTCTGCAGCCTCCTGGTTTTATGGACAAATAATTACTTTTCACAGAGCAAAATCAATCCCATTATGAAACTCCACTATTCAAATTTGTAATTGGGACAAGAAGACAGCTCCAGCCAGTTTATCTTCTTTTGAAATGAACAAACTCATACACTCCTAAAAATTGTATCACTATAAATATACCTTCCCCTGGATAGACAGAGTTTTTAATTACAATCCTGTATGCTACTCAGGGTTTCTGCTTTTTAATGTACATTTGGGGAACTGTTTCTAAGGTATTTAGTTGGTGCAAATATGTGAACAATTCTCTGTTATAAGGCTTTAAAGGTAATTGCTGTGTGAGACAGAAAGAGGAGAGTGGGGGGTGCCAGTAGATTTTAGCAGGATGCCCTCCTTAACCCCCACCTAGGTTTGGCTGAGAAAATGTTGGATTGGAGGTTATTGTGAAGAAGCTGAAAAGAGGAGTCACAGCAGCCTCACACACCACCGAACCACAACCCCTTAGGAGCAAAAACTGACAGTGACCCAGCCACAGAAGGAAGAGCCAGGAGGCAACAAGGAAGGGAAATAAAACTGAGCGGGGTGGGTGGGTCAGTTGAAGGGAATGACAGTATGAATAAGGAAGGGGGGGCAGCATTAAAAGAAATATCAATCAGTTGGAACATATTCACTTTCTCCTGCACAGTAGATTCTATCCGAAGAAAACACTGAACTTTGTAGTGTTAGCAGCAGCTGAAATTTAGAATTATTGTTTCCTCCTAACAGAAGACTCATTTTCCACGGCCGCATTTGCAGCATAATAAGCTTTTTGTTATTTTTTCAATTAGAGTCAATTGACCTAACAAAATGGTTGGCAATTAAGTGATTTTTGTAATGGTCCGGGGGTAATTTAGTCGAGCTTGTCAGCTGTGTTTCATGAAGCCGAGATGTCTTTTTTTCCCACTGCCTCTCTCTCCCTCTCTCACTTACTCTCTCTCTCTCTCTCAAGCATAATGGCTCATAATTTCAAAATCTTTTCCTTCTGTTTCCCTCACAATAATTCGCAATTACAGGAAGTTGTTGGAGGTAATTTTTTTTCCTACCTTGCTTTTTGAGTCAGTAATTTTAAATAAAATGTACATACTTCTAAAAAAGGGGCTATTACAGAAACCACTTTTTGTGTAAACTCAATTATTTTATGAATAGTGACACCAGTTTCTGCTGGGTTCAACTCCTAAAGGCTGATGTATTATTATTTTCAGGGTAAAAGGTGTTGAACATTTAGAACACTTTTTCAAATCAAACCGATATTCAGGAAGGTAAGTAACAACTTAAATGATGAGGAGCCTTGTAGTAAAGTTTACAGGTATACAAGAAGAATGTATACCATTAGGATGTTTAAACAACAGTCTGCAGCTACTGGACTTTGTCTTCTCCTGCTATGATTTATGAAGGGATTCCTCACTTGTCTAATTGATTCATTTTCTTAAGGCAACATCTGGAGTTGCAATTCCTAATAAGGTGCTGTAGTTAGATCCGATGACTAGATCAGATGTTCTTTCATTTGTATTCTTTTTATTATCTGTTTTTGTAGCGCACACACACTGGAAACCAAAGCCACGCACCCGTCCACCAGTGAATCCGGAGAGTTTCCAGCATCTGCCTGCAAACGGCTGTCTACTTTTTGATTTTTTAAATCCTTTTTTTATAATTCCCAGCCATGCTCACCATTTTCCCTGCTTCAAGAGCCTCCCTCCTAGCCGGCGGGATGCGAAAGACGCGCAGCTGCCGGGAGCCGCGCTTGCGGCTGCTTTCCTTGGCGGCGGGCGGAAGGGGGCACTGCTGGAGCAGAGCAGCCGATGCCGCGCCCCCTTGCCTGCCCCCGGCTTGCCTGCACCCTGCCTGCATTCTGCCTGCACCGTGGGCCCTGTCTGCTGCCCTGCCTGCCTCTGCCATCTGGCTGGGAGGGCTGCGCCCCTTTGCAATCACTCTGCCTCCTGCCTGCCTGCCTGCCCTGTGCCTATTTGCCTCTACCTGCTCCTGCCTTCTGTCTGCCCATGTCCACTGCCCCTGCCTACTACCTCTGCCTGCCCTCAACCCGCAGCTTCTGGCCCCTGACACCCTGCCTGTCTTCAGCCCACCTGCCTGTTCCCATCACAAGATTACACTGGAAAAACTTCTCAGGCAAGGCACGGAAGTCACCAGTGCAGTTGCTTTAGCCCTTTATTGTTCTCAGAAGTAAGGTAGCTGCACTGGACTGAGGGCTGTGTCACTGGTGGAAAACCCTCTGCACTTAACAATCCTGGAGTTGTTTTGTAAATAATCGGGGTGGCTACTGCATTTTGGTTTTAGTTTGTTTGGGGTATTTTTTTTTTGTGTGTGTTTTGGTTTCAGTTTTGGTTTTGTGGGTTTGGTTTTTTTTTTTTTTTTTTTTTTTTTTTTTTTTTTCCCCACAGTGTAATAATTACTTGGTGGTAGCTGAATTTTACTTATTTATTGTTCAAATTTGCCTCATGTTACATTCTGAAAGCTTCTTGTCCTGTAGTTTTGTGTCACATTTTCAGCTAAAATCTGTGAGCCAAATCCTGAGAAGCATTTTTACCTTCCTCTTTCTTTCTTCCTCTCCTGCATCCAGCATCTCTTGCAATTAGGCTGTGAGAGTCTGGCCTTCTCTCTTGCCTATTGGGACAGCAAGATATGTGTGCATTATCCTCAGTAAATATTACTTTTACATTTGTATCTCCACTCATTTCCCACATGACCCTGACAGTCTTCTCCTAAGGTTTGATTATAAGTTACTATAGTCTGGACCAGGCTGTAGCCTCCTAAGGCTTCGATTAATCCAGCACACCTACCATTTCTGTGACTATAAAAGGAAAAGTTGTGATTCTGAATAAGCATCATGCAGAAGAAAGAAGCAAAAGCATAAAGTATTAAACTTTCATCCAGCACCATAGGAGAGATGTAGTTATTAAATTTCAGCTGCTTATCAAACTGATATGAAAGTCATTTTGCATGATTGCTTTGCATCCTCAAATCTTCTGCTTTTATTTGCAGTGCATCTCTGCGCTTTCTTATTAGAAAAATACTCAAAGGATAAAAAAGCTGATAATATTATTCAGTTTTGACAATTAGGTAGAAAAAAAATTTTAAGAAGTGCTTTTTTTATTGCAGCTAGTAGCAATAGTGGTGGTCCTCCTGGTAGCAGTCTCTTCTGATGCTACCCAGGGTGATGCTAGCTTTACCCTGCAATGGCTAAAGCCCTGATAGTTATGCTGGTATAGCTGTTAAGGGGTCTAAGCCAGGATGTCATTCTTAGTATCACAAACAGTTTATGTAGCCACAGCCTATTTTGCCTTCAGAGGTCTGTATTTTATGGCTTTTTCACTCCCCCTTACTATCTATCTCAAAGGTTCACAAATAGACTGGGGCTAGCGTCTGTGCTGAGAAGGGCAGAAGGAATAGCACCTGTCCTTTTACATGCCCTGGCCTGGGCTTACCTGCAGTTGCTGTCCATCCCCTCAGGTTCGCTATTGTGTTAGCCACTTCAGCAAACCTATCTTTGTCTATTTATAATCAATCTCCCATATGCTTTAGCTGCTCAGCAACTGGCTTTAATTGTTACCTCCCCACACTGTGGTTGCCTTCCAGTTCAGCTTAATCTGCTCCTTATGCTTCGTGTGAGAATTTATGCAAAGCTGTGAGCATTCATGGGAATGCAGAGCCCTTAGATGATGAGAGCAAATGATCCCATCTCCCACAACTCTCCCTTTCCCCACCATGGATTTCCACAACTTGATGCTTGGTTGTTTTTTTTCCCCAACAAATGTTCCAACCATATCTTCAGTATTCTCCCTGCCTTCCCATTTTCTGTCAATGCTTCCACATGTCCTGCCAGGTGTTACTCCTCTATGATTTAATCCACTCTCAGCAACTGTTGCAAAGCTGATGGGCTCCCTAGCATTTATTTCTTTATCTTTGGTTGCTACCTTCTGGCTAGTCCTTTAATCTTATACTATCCATCTCACGTCACTGGCCGGACGTCCTGTCACAAATTCAGCATAACAAAAATTCAACTTCTTTGAGTCATTGTTTCTCCGTTATTGTACAGCATTATTTCTCTGTTGCATGATGCTGGAGATTAACCCCATACCTGCTCCTCACACTTCCTCTTCCAAATTTAATTTCTACAAATCAAATCACTGCTTTTCCAATCTTTACAAAGCATATCTCCATCAGGTTAAAAGACCTCCTTAGATCTTGCTGTTTAGATTTGGTATCTCTTCCCCAGGCTATGTGAACTTTCTCCTCTCTGAATTTGTTCACCTCTATACTGCTGTCCTCTCAAACAGCAATTTGCTCTGTGTATGCCTGCAGCTTGGGAGAGCAGTCTCATATACTTCTTGGTGCTGAGAAGATCTTGAAAGGACAAATTCTCCTCCTTTTTGCTACTGACTAAAGGAATTCTAGTAACCATCCTCATGTAACACGTCTTTGAACTAGCTTTTGGGCCGTCCTGAATTCAAAGTGGGATAGTTCAGACTGTAGCTGAGGGACTGATTTTCTTTGGCTGCTAAATGATCTCAAGTACTTTCCCCAGAGCTCAAACACCCATTATAGTCTTGGTCCTGGGTGTAGCAGTGATTCTCATTTGGCATTAGAGACCATGCAGCTGTCACAGGAAGGTGCAGAAGCTGGAGAAAGGGATGAATTGTAAAGGAAATACTTCACGAGGAGAGAGGACAGGAATAGTTATAGTATTAGGAAAAATATTCTGCAGTGAGATATGCTAAGCTGGGGTGGAAGGGGGGAATATCATCTCCTTTGCAGGATTCATCATCAGAATATATTTATCACTGTGTTGTCCAAAAAACTTTAGAAATTCCAAGATATGATTGTATCTTACACCTTGGCAAGGAACAGAAGAGATGTCCTTATAAAGGACAATTTAATCAAGGAAAGATAACAATTAGGTAGTGTCGTGGTTTAAGCCCAGCCGTAACTCAAACCGCCGATTCTGCTGCCTTCCCTCCGCCCCGAGTGTGCAGCAGAGGTGTGGCTCCCAGTTAAACACCATAGTCTCTCTCTCACTCCCCTCCCCCTTTCCTCCACCCCCGCTCCCGGGGGAATGGGGGGGAGAATCGAAAGAATGTAACTCCCATGGGCTGAGATAAGAACAGTCCAGTAACTAAGGTATAACACAAATCACTGCTGTTACCACCAATAATAATAATGATAAGGGAAATAACAAGGGAAGAGAATACAACTGCTCACCACCTGCCGACTGATACCCAGCCCGACCCAGCAGTGATCTCACCCTTCCGGGTTACTGCCCCCAGTTTACATACTGGGCATGATGTGCTGTGGTATGGAATACCTCTTTGGTCAGTTTGGGTCAGGTGTCCTATCTCTGTTTCCTCCCGGCTTCCCCTCCTCCCTGGCAGAGCGTGAGGCTCAAGAAAACCCTTGGTTGGACTAAACATTACTGAGCAGCGGCTAAAAACATCGGTGTTATCAGTGCTGTTCCCAGGCTGAAAGTCAAAACCACAGCACTGCACCAGCTACTAAGAAGGAGAAAAATGACTGCTACTGCTGAACCCAAGACAGGTAGGAGTTTGCTAGAGGAGCAAGTAACTGCAACTCATGGTCAGACCAAAAACATAAAAGCAAACTGGCTGAGTTTTGCTGTGCTGACCTCTGACTTCCCAAAGTCTACATTTCAGTCTGGTATAGGTTTTGCACCAAATTTTGCTACACAAAAAGAAAGTAAAAAATATTTTCTTATTTCACTGGCTATGGGCTAATATTTTCTCTCTGAAGGTTGATAACTTTCCATTTTCAACACAAAGGCTGGTCACATGTTGAAAATATATATAATGTCCTTTGCAGAGTGCTTTAACATGCCCATCAATATATTCCCACTTTATTCCTAGAAGAGTAAAATTACAGAGTGTAGCAGGGCTGGTACCATGCTTCCATGCTGTGCAGACATTAGAGCAGAGGGAATAATTTACAATGAATAGTTTAGTCAGTAAGTTTAGCACTCTTTCTGCTTACGGGATCTCCATGGTCAGACTGGGGTTTCCTTGAGTTTATTATGCAAAAGAATTCAACAAGATCCTTTTTCCTCTTTAAGTATTTTTAATTGCTCAGGAACACTTCTTCGTTAACATTTCCCAATCACTTCTTGAGCTTTGTTAGTTATGAGTCCTTTGATGAGTCAAATGGTGTTGATTTATTTTTCCAATGTGTTGAGAGTGTAAAAACTTCTGGGGCACATATTCATGTGTGTGAATCTAAGATCCAGTTTCCACCAATACTTATGCATGTTGTTCTGATATTCTGTGTAAATAGCCACAATATTAATTGAATTATACAAATGTCCCTAGAAAGCAAACACCACTAGAAGACAGTATGGTTGATATGAGCCCATTTCCAAATTCCAGTGAATGAACAATCATTGATATTAATCTATTTCCAAATTCCAGGGGAAAATGTAAAACTGTTTGGTTTTGGTTTTGGTTTGTTTTTGATTTTTTTTATTTTTTTTTTTAAATAGCATTTACCCAGCTATAGCAGATTATAGGAGAAATATTGTTGTCTCACAGAATCACAGAATAGTAAGGGCTGGAAAGGACCTCAAGATCATCGAGTTCCAACCCCCCCGCCATGGGCAGGGACACCTCCCACTAAACCATGCCATCCAAGGCTATGTCCAACCCCCCCTTGAACGCCTCCAGGGATGAAGCATTCACAACTTCCCTGGGCAACCCATTCCAGGGCCCCACCACCCTCACAGTAAAGAATTTCTTCCTCATATCCAATCTAAACCTCCCCTGTTTAAGTTTAAACCCATTACCCCTTGTCCTCTCACCACAGTCCCTAATGAAGAGTCCCTCCCCAGCATCCCTATAGGCCCCCTTCAGGTATTGGAAGGCTGCTATGAGGTCTCCACGCAGCCTTCTCTTCTCCAGGCTAAACAGCCCCAATTTTCTCAGCCTATCTTCATACGAGAGGTGCTCCAGTCCCCTGATCATCCTCGTGGCCCTCCTCTGCACTTGTTCTAACACTTCCATGTCCTTTTTATGTTGAGGACACCTGAACTGCACGCAATACTCCAAGTGAGGTCTCACGAGAGCAGAGTAGAGGGGCAGGATCACCTCCCTCAACCTGCTGGTCACACTCCTTTTGATGCAGCCCAGGATACGGTTGGCCTTCTGGGCTGCAAGCGCACACTGCCGGCTCATGTTCATTTTTTCATCAACCCACACCCCCAAGTCCTTCTCCGCAGGGCTGCTCTCAATCTCCTCCCCGCCCAACCTGGAGCTGTGCCTGGCATTGCTCCGACCCAGGTGGAGGACTTTGCGTTTAGCATGGTTGAACTTCATCAGGTTGGCATCAGCCCACCTCACAAGCGTGTCAAGGTCCCTCTGGATGGCATTCCTTCCCTCCAATGTATCAACCGAACCACACAGCTTGGTGTCATCGGCAAACTTGCTGAGGGCGCACTCAATCCCACTGTCCATGTCACCCACAAAGATGTTGAACAAGACCGGTCCCAACACCGATCCCTGGGGGACACCACTCGTTACCGGTCTCCAGCTGGACACTGAGCCACTAAGCACTACTCTTTGCGTGCGGCCATCCAGCCAGTTCTTTATCCACCGAGTGGTCCACCTATCAAATTGATGTCTCTCCAACTTAGAGAGAAGGATGTCATGGGAGACAGTGTCAAAGGCTTTACACAAGTCCAGGTAGATGACATCAACCGCTCTGCCCCTGTCCATCAGTTCCGTAGCCCCTTCATAGAAGGCCACCAGATTGGTCAGGCAGGATTTCCCCTTAGTGAAGCCATGCTGGCTGTCACCAAGCACCTTGTTGGTTTTCATGTGCCTCAGCATGCCTTCCAGGATAATCCGCTCACTGCTCTCTTGTTCATTCCATCCTGTGTTTCTTTCTTCTTATGAAGTAACCATGGGAAGGAAATAATAGCAGATCTTCCCCACCCAAAAAAGGATTAAAGTAAATGTCTTGGAGTACCAAATAGCTAGCTCCCATTTTTCAAACCCAGACTTAATATATTGCAATTGTACCCGGGAGGTCTAGTTCATTCAGCACCTACCTGCCTCCAGGATGAAGATTCAATTAAGAAATATAAAAGATAATATGGTGCTATAGGGGCAAAAGTAATTCTGAAACTCTACCCAGGATTTCTGTAAATAGAGGTACATTTCTTTGAAAGAAAACATTTGCTTTCAGAATGCAGCAGTTTTCTATTCTGTGATCCTCCACTCCAAATTATAATAGAAAATACATAATGGAGTGTAAGAACCAACAAATGAGAAAAATACACCTTCAGTGGGAATATCCCCTCCTAGCTACAATATGCTATTCTCAAGAGCCTCACTGTAGTTGCAGACTGTTACTGAGTCATAAATTAAGTAACCCTCACCACAATTCTTCATGGTTTTCCAGGGAAAACATGGGTTATGTCTCCATGTTTCTCTGTCTTGAACGTGTGCCTGGTTTAAACTATTCCAGCCCCTTCAGTGGATGATGGAAAAACATTCTTCGCTCTAAATCCAATTACATAATGCAAGAATCTTCCAATATCTTTGATTCAAGACCCCTAGCAGAGTGGACTGTCCTATAAGGACTTCCAAGGCTGGTACTAATTCACCTGTGATTACACTGACCATGCCTAGAACCAAATCTGTCTCTCTTTGTTCTTACCTCATGAGCTTTTTGCTTTTAAGACTTAGAGATCCTACCTTTACTGCTATCTACCAATGAACATACTTCATGGCAGAGTAAGAAACACAAGACCAGGTTCTTCTTAACTTTGGTTTGAAACCTTTAGCTGGCAGCAGCCTAAGAAGTCATACTGTGCAACAAGTATCTTGGATCAGAAACTGTGCATCGCCCATTTGCTATGCTCAGTCCCCCGCCATTATTACTGAATTTCTGTGGTGGTGACATCACTTTTGTGTGTTTGTGTTTTGCAGACTTCATTAAAATGGTCTTCACTATGTAAAGTGAGGTAGTACCCCTTATTCATCTGGGAAACTGAAAGAAAGATGTGAAAAATCATCAAATTTTGTCTACCCATTTTGTGAGATGAAAGACATGATTTTCCAAATAATTTATAACTGTGTAATACATGAGCAGGGCAGGTCTGTTTACCTTGCTTGTTGATTGAGGGAGCTGGATCCTTCTGCAAAGTCTGCTTTCATTTGGGAGATCAAAAAAACGAGGCAAAAAAGGTGGGTAACTGTGAACACTTTGGCATGGATTATTATTTCTTCATTACAAGGGATATAAAGTGAAATCCAGTCCATCAAATGTAGTCCTAGCACTTGGTTTGCGCCTAAAGTTTTGGTAGTTTCTGAAGCAGGGCTGCTAAAAGAAGTGGATAAATTCTCTATCTAATCTAATCTAATCTATCTAATAATAGAAAACCTCCAAAATAATTCTGCCTGTTTTAGTTTTTGCCCATAATAATTATGCTTCATTTGCCTTCATTCGGCAAATTGGAACTCCACTCTCAGAAACAGGATACGGTTGCAAGCAATAGGGTTAGATCACATTTTCCATGCTCTCAGTGCATGAGCTAGGAGAACCTGCTTTGCCCTCTATTAAGTCTGTAGCAGCTAGCAGAGACTTACCCCATTCCTTCCTCTTCCCCTTCCCCCTGCTGCACCCCTGACGTGACCAGTGCATATGTGAGGGACAGGGAGAAAATATGGCATCCAGTCGTTATTGGCAGTCACACAGCATAACCCCAAGTTGGCCAAACTGACAGTGACAGGGCAACTTTAACCAAGACATTTCCTGGTTTTTGGGTGCTGAACATCAGAAAGTCATTGTTTAATTTAAATTTCATGGATAAAATTCCCTTGTGTTCTGGAAATACAGGAATTGAACCAGCAAAAATGTCATTGCTACTGTTCTGATCTCGACGCAAAACTGGTAGAGAGCTGTTATCTTCTGCATAGCCTGTTATTAGGCATGGGGTGGAAACAAAAGTAACAGAATTTACTGTTATTTCGCTAAACAGTGAAGTGAAATCAGAACTCAGGACTAGTTAATTTATGTTTAGGTTCAACAAAGGTGGATGGATTAGATTTCCTTTTGTTCCTTCAAAGCTGAAAATCCTTTTGCTCCCCTCCTTTCTTGTAGCATTTGTGAATACTTTTTTTCCTATTTTTCACTCTCCCATGAGCTTATATCCACCTCCTACTTATTTGTCACTCTCCTTATAGCTGTGGTCAGCGCTTCGCTCTTCTCTTCTTTTCTGATCCCATGTCCCACGTTACCCAAGAAGGAGCCACATGTGGGGCCATATTTCTAAATGTTCCAGCAAGTTCATTACAGCATGTTCAGGATCCTTCTAATTATTTTTTTTTTCCATTTTCCCCTGATTGTTACAGCTAGAACATGTGCACATACCCATCTGTGCATGCACATAAGCTCCGTGTCCAAAGTGGATGCTCTCTGTTGTAAAACAGAAGATCTGCCAAAGCCCCCTTACTTAGAGCTCTTAAGTATTCCTTTTTCTTACCCTTTTTTTGTGGGCTTTCTATGTGAAACTAAGCTTTTTCTTCCCTCTGCGTATCCCTTGGACTACATGAGAAGTAGGGGAGAGTAAAGCTCTTTGCTGTTAGTCCTGGATCCAGAGACCCAGCAAGCAGGAACATAGTTCTGCTCAGGTGGCAGGCAGGTGTGTCTTACAGGACCTGATGTATCCATACAACCTGATTGACACATAGAAACTCTGACAACCATAAGAAGCCTCTAATGAGCAGAAATTAAACTTTTTCTTTTTCTTTTCTTTTTTTTTTTTTCTTTTCCAGAAGCCTTAATGTTGACCAGTTTTGAAGACCCAGCGTTAAACTGCAGAGCTGTTAGTGAAACAAATGAGAGGTATAGTTATTTTTAACCATCAGCAAACAACACATTTTCCCCTAATCTTATTCTCAGAAGTGAATATTCACCTGAAACGGAGACATACAGTAGAAAACTTCTGGACTGAATGTTACATACTGGAAAAGCACTTCCCGCTGGAAGCAGATTTTGCAAAACAAAATCTTGAGTCACCTTCACTTTAGATGTGATTGTTTCCAGTGTTGGAGGAAAGTTAAATTTCATGCTAAAGAAAGATGCTATATTAACAACATTTGAAAATTATCTAATTAATTATCAAATATAAGCTGGATAGTTTCCTTTCCCTGGGCTTGGCCTATCAATATGTGGCATTCCTAACATATGGGTGAGAGTGAATTTCTATCATCCTGAATTTTTACAATTTTAATTTCTCACCAGGAATTATCAGAAAGGTGAACAGTTTTCACCTGTTCCACTGGTGGAATTAAATTGTCTCCCTATAAGGAAGAAATATTAAATATACATACTGTAGATCATGCAACATCCTTCTGAGAATATCC
The DNA here is from genome assembly GCA_039720435.1 of Amazona ochrocephala. Classification (NCBI taxonomy): domain Eukaryota; kingdom Metazoa; phylum Chordata; class Aves; order Psittaciformes; family Psittacidae; genus Amazona; species Amazona ochrocephala. The sequence goes on from CM077882.1 coordinate 46,395,821, forward strand.
TTCTGGGCATTGGTCACTGCCAGTAAATGTTGATTTCAAACAGGAGAAATATAATCATCTCCATTAAAAAGCTATACAGTTAATAACACTTGCCACACAGTGGAGTCCAGGTTACCATGGTATTGCCCTATGCCTAGAATAGGAAATAACTGTGGTATACCATATTCCATCCCATGGTAATTGCTACTTTTCTACTGACCACCCATGTAGCATTAAAAGTCTCCTGCCCAACTAATTCACCTATTTTAAAGCATATTACGTCTATATTTATTCTCCTTTCCACCTCAAATCGCTAGTGCGCCAAGTACATAATGCTGGGTTTTCAGTTACCCCAGAACATGTATTTATGTGATGAGTAAGAAAGAGCCATTCAAGGTGGAAGAGGAAAATGGAAAAGAAACATGTTGGTATGATGGAATTCAGGGGAATGTCTGGAGTGCCTGTGTGCAGTGGAAGAGAGAGAGATGGGAAAGGACCAAAGGCAAATATGAAATGTGAGAGGATCAGTGATGATTTTCTGAGTGCACAGGCATATGCTAGTGGAAGAAACAGGAAGAATAAATCCCACAAAATGAGAGATTTAGAAGATGGTGGAATTGTGGCTGACGTGATGATTGAGCAACAAAGAGGGGCCAACTCTGAGCCAGATAGAAAAGTTCTTTCCACTTCTTTTTCCCACAAGCAGATAAAACATGCCTTCCCCTGCAGGGAAGGCTAGGGGCTGGCGGAAAATGGGTGTGTGTATGGAGGGAACACATTTGGGAACAGGAGGAGGTTATGTGTGTGGAAAAGGTGAGTAGGGAAAAGACAGAAAAAGGAAAAATAAATCAGTGAGAGAGGTGAGAAAGACAGTACAGTGAAAAGCTCTTTGGGATGCTGGTAGGCAGAAAACAGAATTCAGCTCTTACAACAGTTAGGGGAGGATCAGTGCTGCTATACACTATCAGAGAGGGCCCTATAAGCCCTTGGTTGAATTTTGTGCCTGAGATGACCCTGCCTTATTTGTGAGTGACTTCTCCTTAAACATGCTGATATTCCAGCAGCCAAAGAAGAGCTGTGACATGCTTTCAAAAACAAATACAAGAATATACCAGCTAATTAGTTCCCATATTATATTTTTTGCTTACAGAAGATCCATAAATATTTTCAAGCTTCGGGTTTGGGAACGGTCTCTACATTTCCTTTCCCAAAATAATTTTTTTAAGCATGTGCATTTGCTCTATGGCACCCTGGTTTGAAGGACAATTTTCTAGGATATCTCCCTTTTAGCATCCTAGTTTCTGGTATGTGTGATATTATACAAAGTTATGTTTGGGAATGTCCTTATCAAAGGAGGAACTGCCAGATTATTGTACAGGAGAAAAGAAAATTTTGAAAGCTGCAGTAAAACTTGCCTGATAGTTGAGAGATTCAGGACACATTTCTGAACTCAACATAATTTTTACTTCAGCTTTACAGTTCACCTTTAACATATATCACCTTTTAAAAATATTTCCACAAGCATCGTGTGTTACCTTCAGAGTGTCAGCTTTAACAGGCTTCGTTATCTGTTTAAGTTTAGCTGCTTATCACTGAAGCACTGCAATGGTGGCCATGTTACAATATGCAGGTGGAGAGGCATATAGATACACAAGGAGACTGATTTAGCAACAGATTTCTGTGAGTGCTTGGTTTTGCGTATATGATTATTACCGATGTACACAGAGCTAAGGCACAAGGTATACTGTGTATAGGGCGGGCTTTTGCAGGATTGGACCCACAGCCAGATAAAAGTGATTAAGACAGATAAATCTAAGTTGGACTCATGGCATTTTTTAAATGTGGCTCTTTGTATTTATAAACAATAATATGCTGCTGTTACAAAAGCTATTTCATTTAATGCCATCCTACATTCAGCAATTTAATTATTCTCTTAATTATTGAAACATTCATAATAGTTTTCCAATTGATTCATGAAAGGCTGGCTGCATTTCTTTAACTCATTAATATAGTGACAAGGAAATTAACAGTCCTCTTGCTAACATCCTATCTCTGAACAATAACACTGGGGATACAAGACCTTGAGTCCTTTTTTTTTTTTTTAATTTTTTAAATTTGTATTATTATCACCAGCAATAACTATAGTCATAAAAGCCTCATTTAGAAGGGAGAGAACGATATATGAGGAAACCCTATCCATGGTTTCGATAGTAAAATCTGCAAACTACTATCTTCTTGAGACCACAATTTTTGTTACAAAATGGGTGATAGAGCTAATTCTAAATCTAAACACATATTATATAAAATAGATAAATTCAAGATAAAAATTAATAGTGACCATGCATGCTTGATATAAGAAATATTTTCATGCATATATATCAGTAATGGCTGGAAAAGGAAAAGGAGATGCTCACAAGTGAAAGATTAATTTACAGAGTTCTAAAATGTGTTCAAAATGTAATCTGTAGCATCTCTCTTCAATACTTTGGCCTGATTTTGAGTGTTTTCATTACTGTTTGTGTGCAAAACTACTACCTTAAACATATTCATGAGTTGCTTTAAAAAGAAAGATTTATTTTTTTTTCTTCTCTCTTATATTTACAGACTATTGAAGTAAAAGCACAATTTTCTATGTCTCTGTTTTGTTGGGGTTTTCTTTGCAACTATCTCTGCTATTTATGTCTTTTTTTATAGCTTCTGAAATGTCAGGTGCTACCCTCAAACACCTCTCTTGTATTCGTCAGTTTTCTCTCAGGAGAGGTTGTCCAGAGTTTGAAGCATACAAGGTCTTTCCTTAATACTTATATGAGTACTTCTGCCCTTGGATATTATTCTCATCTCCATGATACTATGCAAATTGACAGTTACTTCCCTGTGCTTCCAGCTAGGACTTCTGAATATATTGTGAGTTGCTGGAAAATAGCTAGAAAAGCAGTATGAGCAACAGAAGTATTAAAGTTCAGCCCTGAGCATGTGTCTCTGTGTGTGTATATGTATATGTTTGTAGACATGTGCACTAGTCATATACTGTAGTCTGAAAAGTGAATCTGTGTAAATCAATGCATTTATTTAGCTCTCACCAACTCTCTCTCTGAGTTAACACCCCAGCACACACAATGCTAGCGAAGGTGATTATCTCTGCTAGCATAATTCCTCCGTAACATCTGCTTTCGCCCATAACACTCCACTAATTTTTCCCTCATTTCATTACACATAATTTTCTTTCAACACAATCTACATGTATTAAGTGGTAATGACTTTCCAGTTAAGAGCAAATCGACGCCAAGGGACCCCCCCCTCGATTGCCTGCCGTGCCTGACTCCGGCTATTAAAGATAAATTTGGTGCCTCAGAAAGCTGCAGTAAGCTAATCAATCAATTAAGCGGTTAGGACATACATTATCAAAATTCCACAGTGCGGGGGTGCATGAGAGCATGCTGGTATACTTGGTATGATTTTAAGAATAAAAAAAAGAGGGAGGGAAAAAACCAAGCTACTAGTGCGTACAATTTGAGGTTGAAAGTCAGTATTCAATGTATTCTGAAATGAAAACTCCAGCTACTACACACTACTTATAGCAACTTTGGTATCTATTGCTTGTACAATTTCTTTTGAAGCTTTTATACCTGGTGCAATTTACTAGTGATATCAGAATGGAGCTGATGACACAGTAAAATCTATTTTTAAATGATATGAGGATTCTGGTGGAGTGTATGCCATTCACAGTTAAGCAGGGTGTTCTGTCCATAATTTGTCATTGTGTCTCTTGGTACAGCCTCAGCATTAGAACCCTGATTGATATTCTGTATTATGTGTGTTGCAAAAACGTGATTTAAGGATAGAATGGCAGCCACCACAGCCTGTTGTGTCAAATTTTATCTTCAGCAATGCTCTAATATTCAGTCTAATTTTTGGGGATATTTAAAATGAGTAAAATAAAATATAAAATAAACTGTAAAATGGCTTTGACTTTTTTGTCTACTAAAAAGCAGTTCCTAGTGAAGTGACTTTGCAAGACTGACTTACAAAACAGTTTCGACCTAACCAGAAAAAGTTAAGTTCACTGATGATTGAGTTACATGTAAGTGCAAGGAAATAGGATAATTTCAGAGCTATGCATAATATCACTAACAACGCCTTCATTGACATGTTTTACTTTATTATCTTTGGCATGGTGTCATTCCTTGCATTGTGTTAGAGGCTTATTTTATTTTTATTTTTTTATGTAAAATATTTTCTCTTGCGTTGTGATGAACCACCTGCATGCCAATATTTGGCTAAATGCTAAGGAAATTGAAGCAAAACCTCAAAGAACATAAGAATTGTATGAACACTCTCTATAGCTCTTCCAGGACTAATACAGAAGGAGAGTTAAACAGAACTTCATAGCAGGATTCTGAATAGTACAAAATATGGCAAAAATTGTAAAGCTTACATTTTTAAAACAATCAGTAAATCTATAAAATAGAAACTGTAAATGGATCATTACAAGGCTTTGCCAATTACTTCTGCTGTCAATATTAAGCATTTTGCCTAAAGCTTTGTTGTTGTAGTATAGTAGTTATCAGGTAAAATGACATGGCAAAACTCCCTGCTTACTTTCCCAGAGCATTTTCCTCAATTTCTGCAAATCACATTGGAGCATAGTCAATGCATACACTTCTACTAGTGGAAAGAACATAACACCTTTTTACTGTCTAAATAAATATTCCTTAGCAAAAAAGAGGTAGGTTGTCAAAGACAAAAAGGGTGGTTCTGTTATGTTTTAAAGTATAATACAAATAAAAGAGGTAGCTCAGTGACTTCTTTCTGATGTGTTTGTGTAAGGAAAAATGCCATGAATAAACCCTTAAAAGAGCACTATAAATGTACACAATATGTGTAGAACACTTAATCCAAGCCCTGCATGTAAAATACAATTACAGAGAGTTAATGGCAAATATAGTGAAATAAAAAATCTACCTATGGAGACTACACAAGTGCATCCTTCAAAAAGAACCCAACACCAGCATGTTTCAATAATATGATGCTGTCCTTTCCTTTGTGGCATTCTTCATTGACTAGGCTGATAATGAAAAGGTGTCAGGGAGATTCACAGTTTAGAGTTGTATTTTCTTCCTTTCTTTTGTGTGATTGTTTTGCATTTATGGCTATTTTCCTGCCTTTGCTGTGTATGGAGAGTATGAAATATTTCAGAGCTATGTTTTCTTGTGAGATGTAGAGCTGAATTCGGCTTTATTATCGTTACTAGGAGCAGGCAAGTTTAAGTTTATTTGGTTGAAAAAGACACAATGATGTTGTTCTTCCTGACATAGGAACAGCTATATTGGCTTTTATAGGATTTTTAATGCAGGCTTCTTCATCTGTCCTGCATGTGATAGCTACTCTATCAGCTGGATTTTTTTTTGTTTGTTTGTTTTGTTTCTTACCCATTCTCATTTTGGAAAAATATCATTCTGATTTATCTAAAGCACATCAAAACATCTTTATGTGTTCACACTGAGTGAGAAATTCCTTCAGACTGAGAAGGTGGGGGGAGAGAGGAGGGCAGTGAGGCAAACGATAAAAAAATCTCAGTCCAAACCAGTTTGCTTTCTCCTTTTCTGCAGTGTATGTAATGACTGAACTTTTGACTTTAAAGTTTTTCTCTGGTGCAGTACTGTGGAAAAAGAAGCAAATAAACAAACAACGAAAAAGATCCCTTCTGTGCAAAGATGGGTCTAAGGCAATACCTGGTGAGGGGAATTTTTTTGGGGGATATTGTTGTTGTTTACTTGAAGCAAATAAAACACCCACCTTAAACCCGTCCTCTATTCAGTTCAGCAGCACCTCCATACTCCAATAAACCGTTTTCATTCCATCTGGCATGCGTTTGCTCTGAAGACATTTTCCTGTCAATCTCTCCTGCCACATTAAAAATCTGTCGTTACTATTGCATTGCCGCCTGGCTCCTGAGATTTGTCTGACTGCTTTATTGCTCCTCTCATTTTTTTTTTCCTGCTACAGCCGAGAAGCAGAAATAAAGGTTTGTTGTTGAAACATGGCCGCAAGGAAAGTAGGAGGCACACATCTGTCAAGGTATTACCTTTCTTCAACCAGGGATTAAGGTGTTTTACTGCTCTCGCTACTGAGCAGTCACACTGAATAAATTTTCTCAGTAGAACATAAAAATGAACTCATACATTTTGAACTGGGTTTCATTCTTTCAAGCCAACCCATATAATTATGCAATGGCATCAGTGTTCAGGGGAAAAAGAAAAGTCAGAAAGGTTTGTGTGTGCCCCCTTTCTCTCTCCTGCACCACCCTTCACATTTACATTATTTAAATGCTTATTAGGAGGGCAAGGCTGAGGCAACTAGCACTGGGAAAAGAAATATTATTTTTACTCTTCCTTGCTGCTGTTACTGGATCGCTTGCAAGGTCAGATGGGGTACAGGTCTTCACTCCCCATGTTTTATCTCTGTGCTCACAATATATGCCTGGCTGTGAATATTCACTGTTAATTCACATAGAAGCAAGTCAGTAGAATTGTGATTACTGAAACACTGTCTTTTGAAAGAAACTGGCAACATTAGCTGTTGTGTACCCTTCCCTTTACTCTGCTCTCGTGAGACCTCACTTGGAGTATTGTGTGCAGTTCTGGTGTCCTCAACATAAAAAGGACATGGAACTGTTAGAACAAGTCCAGAGGAGGTTCCACGAGGATAATCAGGGGACTGGAGCACCTCTCGTATGAAGATAGGCTGAGAAAGTTGGGGCTGTTCAGCCCGGAGAAGAGAAGGCTGCGTGGAGACCTCATAGCAGCCTTCCAATACCTGAAGGGGACCTATAGGGATGCTGGGGAGGAACTCTTCATTAGGGACTGTGGTGAGAGGACAAGGGGTATTGGGTTTAAACTTAAACAGGGGAAGTTTAGATTGGATATGAGGAAGAAATTCTTTACTGTGAGGGTGGTGGGGCCCTGGAATGGGTTGCCCAGGGAGGTTGTGAATGCTTCATCCCTGGCGGCGTTCAAGGTGGGGTTGGACATAGCCTTGGATGGCATGGTTTAGTGGGAGGTGCCCCTGCCCATGGCAGGGGGGTTGGAACTCGATGATCTTGAGGTCCTCCCATTTCTGCTGCAGACCTCAACTTTGCAGTCTCAATATTACAAATGAAAACAATTTAAAAATTAAATATAACCAGTGGAGGTGGTTGTTACACCAAGACAGAGCATGGCAGACCATTCTTGACAGTGCTCAGTTGGACAATTCCGCATCATCATCTCAGTCCAGTTATATGAAGTCAGACATCTAAAGCAGAAGGGGTTATCTCACAAAATAAACATTAGGTGCAGGCAAATGAAGGATCAAGTCAAATATATCTAAGAAAGGACACAATATAAGGTGCTTTATGGATCAGTTTGTTTTTTGTTTTTTTTTTTTTTTTTTTTTTTTTTTTTTTTTTAATTCTGAAAAAGAAAAAGAGTGATGCAGCTTTTAAATCTGAGGACACTCCACGACAGAAAGACTTACCTCAATGCAGGAGCCATAAACCTCTCCAAGCTTTGAGGAGAAAGCAGTTAAGAAAGTACTCCACAGAGTCAGAAATCACAGCTCCATCATGTAAAGCCATCTTGAGCTCCATACCTCCAAATAGCTCTGCAGCGCGTCCCACCATTGATTTGACTCTCTCTCTGTTTTGCTGTAGGGTCTCTGCTTCTCAATGGCCACAGTGCCTCCTCACAAGTTCCCCTCTGGAGAGAGCCAAATACCTCCCACCAGAGATACTAACTTGTTGACTGACATATTTATTTAGCAGTAAGGTAGCTCATTGAACAGAGAAGTATTAGGACCTGCAGTTCTGTTGAAAAACTTGTTTGAGCAAAAGCAAATGAGCTATCCCACAGGTCAGCAGAGAATCTGACACTCACTTATTCTTTACAGCATCCCAAGAAGGTCATTAATCACCAGAATATTGGTTCAGTACTGTATTCCCCCAGCCTCTGGTTTCTGCTGTCTATTGGCTATTTTCCACCCATTTCAACCCAGAGAATACATGAGGAAAAGTGAGCATTCTAAAATCTTGCTCTCCTCTCCTTGGTCCCAGCCCCTTCCCAGAGCTAAGCTGCATGGCTGAATTTACAGCTTTCTTATGCCAGGACAGCACATAGGAATGAATCAGGCTGGATTGGGAAGCAAAGCTCCATTCCTGCTTCCAGGTTTTAATTCTTCAAAAGAAGGGACCATCTTCTTATTCTGTGTTAGTATAACAACTCACACAATGAGGGATTTAGGGTTGTTATGTAGTGCTTCAGTGCAAATTATAAATAATAATGTGCTCATGGAAATATTTTTCCTTCGGATGCTTTTTTTTTATTATGGTATTTCTCAATGTGACTGTCTGGCTTAGACCAAATTTGCAAGTAGCTGATCCATAGGAGTAAATACATAGAATGAAACGATTAGTGTTGAGTACCCCACATCCAGGCTGTATGTCTTTCAAGGGGTTGCCTCACCTCAAACTTAATTCCACTTTAGCACCATGGACTGGATGCCCATTAATGAGTACATTAGGTGTGCTTCCAGGGCACAACTTCTGTATAATTTCATCTGAAAGAAACTCAAGCTATGCTCCGTGAGCCCACTCTGCAGTGAAAGCCACACTGCTCTCAAAACACCAGTGCAAATGTAGCTGGTGCCTTCTCTGGCAGCCCTCATATCTGCTGGATCTTACATGTGAGTGATGCTCCTCCACATGCCTGCCTCAAAGACAGGGCACTGCCTGGTGGTACAGAGAAGAGGTGCATTAACCTGCTAACACCAGGTGAATTCTGCAGTGCGTATTTAGTGGAATGCAAATCATTTACAGATAATCAATGAAAAAAGAGGGAAAGAGGGAGAAAGGTAAATATATAACTTTTCTTAATCTTTTCCTTTTTTTTTTTTTTTTAGACAGAAGTACTCTTAGTGACTTTGACTTATACAAACTTCAGGGAACCTGAAGACTGTAGCAGTGTCACACGGACTGTTAAATACAGGTTATTTGCACAGTCTGGGTTTTTTTGGTAGTCTTTCAACGTTTTCCTCCAGAAATATGTGTACTGGTGATGGTCCTTTACCTACTGATTCCTCCTCTCACAGCATATATAGTTCACAGTTAAAAATGCTTTCAGTAGCTGCAGTTTCATTTGCAAAGCCTGTCTGAAGTGGGCAACTGCTTTATACCTTTGGATGTGTTTAATTACGTATCAGGATCCAGATCAAAGCTGGCAAATGGCCTCTTGCCAAGATAATTTGAAAAGCAGTTTGTATTTGTAGGAGACAATCATAAGGGGCCAAATGTTCAGAAAACATGAGGCTACTGACAGTGCTTTTGGAACTCCAGAGTTCATTTTTCTTTTAAACAAAAAGCCATGGCTTCTATTTTTATTTAAACAAGAATTCAAGTAAGAATATTTGCATTCAAGAGGAACGCAAGTAAAGGGAACTCCATATCTCAGTCCTCAATTAAACTGACCACTTGATTTTAATTACCCAGGAAAAACAAGGGATTTTTTTCCCATGGATGAGAAACCTCCACATCCAATCAAAGCAGCTTGAGGTTTGAATTTAAGTATGCATAATTTCTGGTCCAAACAGAGGGATGTAGATGATAAGTATCTGAGATGAGAATCTGGACCGCACAGTTTGATCTGGTTCTTCAGTTTATCTGCCTAACCATGACTGTATCTCATCCAGTCAGCCAGTGGTTATCAAAGCCTTACATGCAGTCCCAGTGGAACAAGTCCACTGTGTGTGTTATCTTCATTCTGGGAACCAACTGCAGATATGCAAGGCTTTAATGTATCAACGATCTGTGCTGCCCACAGTTTATTAATTAATACTTCCTCCCAAAAAAATATTAAGATCCCCTCACATGATAATTTTAGCCTCCATACTCTCATCCCAATTAACATAGGGCCACTCCCTGCTCTGTGCATTTAGATCGTCCCTTCTTCACCTGTTTTATCTTCTGAATTAGTAAAATTAAGTGAGACCCACATCAGGTATATACAATTAATGAAAGGCCCTTTCTCTCAGTAAAACTAAACATATTCATCTTCTTCCTCCCCAACAAGAATGTGGAATTCACTTATCCCGCTCTCAAACCTGTCCCTATCACGCCTCTCCACAAAGGAATGTCAGCTGACCAAGGCCAGATATTGCTTTTAGTGAGGGAAGAACAGAGGGAGTTTGTTGGTGCAGTGAATTTTGAGGGATAGAAAGCGCAGAGAGTTTCCCAATGTCAAGGCTTAGATTCATATTTTTGTCTGCTATTTTCTCGTATCACCTATCTCTGAAAAAGAGTATATTAACTTCTGCATGGGATATCCAACACCTGAACCAGAACTACAGTAAGGAAGCATCATTTCCTTCGGTTACATCAGTTGAGCCTTTTAACATAGATACCACCTTAGCGTGCTTAGGCAGACATATTAGTGGAGTTCCCATTTCCATGAGCTCCAGCCGACATGCTCCCGTGATTAGTCACAGGTCTGTTGAGAAGGCAGCTGTGCTCATCACTTGAATAGACAGCAAGACATTAGGGAAAGGCATCTACTGATCATCAGTGAGCTTTGAGAGAGACATTTTCTACTGCAGACCTCCTGTTTTGTTATTGTCTCTGTGATACTGTGGTCACTGGCCATGTGAGTAACCCAGCAGCAGGACCAGAAGAGCAGGCACAGTGACGTGTACATGGGAAACCCACATGAGAGCTCTCCCAACAAGTCTGCTGCTCATGTGCTTCCAGCTGCTCACGTGTTGAAGCATCTTCTCTGTCACAGTCTCTCATCTCTCCATTGCCAGGGAGGAAGTAACATGCATGATTAATGCAGAGAGCTCTGGGCAGCTCTCTCCCAGGTCTGTTCATTTCTACAGAGCATGCACCTGTAGGTTGCCTTTTCTATCTCTCTCTGCCTCTCTTCCCCTCTGCATTGCTTCTAGGTTGGGGTTAGGGAGGCAATGGTCTGAGAAGGCAGACCTTTCCACTTGGGAAGAATTTGCACTGCTGGTGTATAGATCCCAGTGCTATCCATCAGAAAGCTGCTGCATGCTATATTGCAATCATGGTAGCAGACATTTAGTGATGTCTTCCAGTGGCTGCAGTTTATTAATTTTTCCCCCAATATTAATCAAAAGTGATATTGACAACATTAATTGATCACAAAATATGGGTTTGGGCAATTAATTTTCTGAATTTATTTCTGAAGTTCCACTCAAAACTGAATATTTTTCAGCATATATTCTCCCTCGGTTAGTTTTTTGTTTCCCATATGAAAAGTGCTGTCTCCCTGATGAGCCATGCTGGTTACCAAATTAAACAAAAACTCGAAAACTGCTCTAATCTTACCTGGCTCTTTACATGACCAGAGTTGTTGGGAAGGATGAGAGGTATTTTCTCTTTAAACCTGTCCTACACCCCTTAGATACCACTGCTGGCATATGTCATAACAACCCCTACTAGTGACTGATACAGGTAGCCATCAGGATGTGTTTCTTTTTGCAAAGCAATGAGTACTTTTGAAGGCAGTGCTATGTCAGGGAGTTCGATCAGCTCTCATAATGCCTTCAGTGTCTTCTACAGGTGGGTCCTGTGCTGACACTGTGCTCAAATGCTTATGGATTGCGACACAAGATCTGCAAGGATAGATTGGTTTCCTCTTCAGAAAACAAGTGTGAAGTGCAAAAGCCCTGATGGCCACTCTGATCTCTTTGCCTGCACATGGCAACGGCAGCAAATTTTATTATGAAACATAAGAGCTCTCAGCCCAGAACACAGTGGTGAAGTGGTGCTGCCCTTGTGTCTCAGTTCAGGCTGAAATCAGCCTGGAAACCCCGAGGTCAGTTTACCCAGGGAAAGGAGCTGTGACATTTCCCTCTAGAGAGTGAGTGTAGCACCTCAAGAGGCACTAGGGCTTGGTGGCTGTTTATCCATGCTCCCTGATGCTGTGTCCTGCAGGGCATATTAAAGTCCATGAAATAATGATGAAGCAGAGGGGTAATTAAAAGCCACAGTGACATTGATCTGCTGAAATTTCAGAGGGAGCTCGGGGCACACAGGGAGACTATCCGTCTTACCTCATGCAGGGCCAGCTTGATTGGCCTACTGAGTATTGCAGATGGCGAGGCTCCTCACCTGTGGCCGGGAGGGCTCCCAGTGCAGCAGCCCTACTGGCTTCACATGGCTGCAAAACAGGAGGATGGGGAACAAGTGGTCACAGCTGCCACAGGCTGTCCTTGCAGAGCAGCAGAGAAATCATTTAAAGATACAGGCTTGTTTTCATATCCTTATTCTTTTTAATGCAAATGGTAAACTCTCTATTTTTACATAGGGACAGTTTCTCCTCCTAAGAACCACCCAGCTTTCAAACTTCTTTGCTGTATTAATTTGGTCAGTATTTAGCACTGATTCACAACTAATTCCTTTGATTTCACATGATTTTCATCAGTTTATTTTCTTTGTTAAAAGAATTCTGGGGGACATTTCACATCGACATCGACCTCTACCTCTACATGGACTTTCATTTCATTTTCTAATTCACTAAGACTAAATAAAAGTTAACTTGGGGTCGATGACTTTCCCTCAGATAACAGGCTCTCTTTCTTCAGTTTGGACTTTGAGTATCTGGGATCATTTCTCAACCTGCAGCTTAAACATTATGGGTTTCAAACTACTTCAGAAACTGCCTTTATGTCAGAGAAGTGAGGAGTACAGAGCTTACTAAATTAACAGTGATGTCGTAGCTTTCTTTGGTACCTGGCATCTTCTATACATCATTATATAATCACAAATTCTTACATTCTTTTTATAAATCCCAACCTATTTTTTATTCTTTGCTTCCTCCCACCTCATTTGCTACTGACGGCTGCTGCTAAAGTTCCCTTACCTCTCTCGGAAAGGAAGTAGGTTAAGAACAAAAAGAAGAACTCTATCAGATTAAGTCAAACATGTGGGGCCTACGGAGAAATGATGCATCTTGCATAGTAGCAGCAAAACAGCTTACTTTGAAGGCTAAATTGCTAAATATACCCAGAGACGACTTTGAGATGAAAGCAGCTGTCTTCTGCTTGTTTTCAGTTGTTAGACTCCTGATGTCCCAAATAACACAGTCTCATAAAGGGTCGAAGTTGATGCAATCAGGATAATAGAATCACTCTGACAAGGCTGCAGTTTGTACTTAGTTTATAATTAGGAGTCTGCTGTCTCAGGTTAAGATACTGTAAAGTTCCAATGAATTGTTAAGCTATTCAAAGCACTGTGCTGCTACTGAACTAAGAAAATATTATGTCCTAAAAATATCTTCATGTAAACACGTCAAAAATGACAGGATGGGAAATCCAGAGAAAAGCCCTCTAGAGTTGTGTTTTCTGCACATGAAAATGGTAAGACTTGGCAATTTTTCATTTGAGGCTGACAAGGAATTATTATTCTTAAAAATAAAGTGAACTAGAGCCTCAATCAACATGGATTTCAACTATGCTGGGGTAATTTTTGCAAATCAAAGATCATGTGGTCTGTACTTTTAAAGAGACAAGAACTTCTTCTGACCAAACTATTTCATATTGAAGATAAATAAATAGATTCTTTGTGACCTCTGATCAGGAGGGCAAATCAATATAGATTTATGATTTTGGACTGAAGTTCTGATTCTTGTAACACAGATACTAACATCTGTCTTTGTGACCCGTTTGCAAACATCTAGCTAAGCTGCCCTTTTCCATGTCACTGTTTTCAGTCTAGAAGACATTGCATTTTTCCAAAGACGTGAATTCATTGTGCAGCTCCAAATGATCGCCCAACACCCAGTCACAGTTGCCTACAAGGGTACTAATTTTATATACCTCTCCTCCCTATAGTGAGAAAATAGAAATCTTTTCATTATTCCCTGCTATGAGGGCTAAAAAGTTGAAGTAACATCATAACTGAAGAAAAAACTTGTTAAAGACTCATCTGAATTGCTGTCTGTACTAATATTACATTGAGCAGACTTTGGTAATTTTCTAATTTGAAAAAGCTCGATTAACTAAATCCTATGCAATTCTATGTCGCTTTGAGAGTGCTCCTGAAAAAGCAGATTCCAGAATTAGAGTTGGTTTTGCTTTTTTACTTTGATCTGGGTTGGAAGAATATCCTATATGCTACAGTATCTGAAGACATTTGCGTTTCATGTGTATAGAAATGTAAACAGTTTGATCATTTTAAAATACTTTATTATAAGTTGTGAATATAATATGTGAATCAGTATAATATGTGAATCAGATGCATATCTAAGGCACCTAAATTTCATATTTGTCCAGCACCTCACTCACTCCCCTAGCTGAGAATGTGAACTGCTTTTGAATTTTATGCACACTATTGCCAGCTATCAAAATACAAAAATCCAGAATGAGCTCCCAAAAGAATGTGAAGCTGGTAGAAATCATAATGTTTTTTAAAGCCCATCTTAAATATTGTTTTGGTTTTTTTTCAATGAAACATTAAATCTACTGAACCTTTCAGGGTTCTTTTCTTCAAACTGTTCTTGGCAAACAGGATAGCTAGAAATACTCATATTACTAAAATAAAATAAAGAAGTTTTGTTTTGTTTTTGTTTTAAACTTATAGGTGTTAATAACAGCATCAAAGATGGTGTGATTCCTGATGAAATCTGAAAAATTGGCTACACTGTCTTAGCTGTCCACAGTGGGAAGGCTTGCAACACTGACTTCTACTCGGTGTCAATATTTATTGCTCCTTAGAGCAGCAGCCTGGAATTTGGGACCTGATTTGTAATTAACAGTCAAGCTTAGTGTTTTGGGTGGTTTAGGAATTCTTCTGTGTCAATTTCCTGTGCAGACCTGGCTAAGATGTGCTGAATGGGCAGATTTCTTTCAATGCAATTAGCCCACTGCTTTCTTTTTGCTGATGCACCCAGGCTCTTCCATTGCTGCTGCATGCTGTGTGTTCACAGCTGGTAAGTTAGAACCTTTCCTCTGAAAATTTCTTTTTTAATATCATTTAGCAGGGGGAGCTTTGCAGGGCCACTAAAATATGCATTTGTACAGGCCTATTCATCTCTCAGTAACCTGAAAAAGATTTTTCCAAAGTTAGCCATAAACATTCAGCTCCCAGGTGGAACCCATGGGACATGTTCAGTTGCCTGGAAAATCACTTTCAAAATTAGCATGTCTGCATTGTAAGATATTATGTGTGGTTTCTCTCTTGCCTTAGAAGGAATGAAAGAATAGACTAAAAGAGCTGAATCTTACTATGCTGCACAGAATTGCCTCTGAAAGGGCAGGACTCATTAAAATATTGGTTTCACCTTTTCAGCACCTTTTTTTCTCAGGGGGATTCTCCCAACGTACCAGATTTTCCTGCTGAGTCAGCCCAAGTGTCTCTGGCCATGGGCTGTGGAGAGAAACACCTCAAGACATCCACTGAATGAAAGTCCCAGATGCAAAAGTCAGAACTTTTGTATATAATTTTCTGATATACTAAACAGGCTTAATATCAATTCCAGACTCCCATGGAAGGCTTATATTTTATCTGTCATACTGTAATTATAAACCAATGAGAAATGTTCAACAGCTTATACATTTTGGCTAAGACAAATAAATTAACTAAAAATGTACTAAACCAAAATATTTTTATAGTGCTTGTTTCAAAATTAAGAGGAAACACTAGAAATTAACAGATCACAGTCTGATGTTAAGGTGATGGACAAGCCACTGAATTGCCCTCTGATTTAGAAAGTCCCTATGTATGAAATATTTTCAAAGGTTTCATAAAGATATTAGTCACGATAATTTCGAGATGGTACAGAAATAATCATGTTTATTACCAATTGTATTTGCCTACATTACTGGCTCTAGGCTTAACTGAGCCTTGGTACACTACTGTCCTGGGTTCAACAGTAGCAGTCATTTTTCTCCTTCTTAGTAGCTGGTGCAGCACTGTGTTTTTGACTTTCAGCCTGGGAACTGCGCTGATAACACCGATGTTTTGGTTACTGCTTGTTCTGACCAAGGACTTTCTGAGTCTCATGCTCTGCCAGGGAGGAAGGGAAGCCGGGAGGAAGCAGAGACGGGACACCTGACCCAAACTAGCCAAAGATGTATTCCATACCACAGCATGTCATGCTCAGGATGTGAAAACGGAGGGCAGAGACCTGGAAGGGTGTGGGGGTTTGCGGCTGGGTCAGGCTTGGCATTGGGTGGTGAGCTATTGTATTCTCTTCCCTTGTATTTCCCTTATCATTATTATTATTGGTGGTGGCAGCAGTGGTTTGTGTTATACCTTAGTTACTGGACTGTTCTTATCTCAACCTGTGGGAGTTGCATTCTTTGGATTCTCCTCCCCATTCCCCCGGGAGCTGGGGCGAAGAAAGAGGGGGGAGTGAGTGAGCAAACTGTGTGGCTGACTGGGCTTAAACCACGACAACAATACATAGTCCTTCACTGCCACAGAATCTACAGTCTAACAGGGATAGAAAGAAACAAGAAAGGCATATCTGTCCTATAGTCATTATTCCACATATAGGGAGCAGAGAAATTATATGCAAATGCCATGTAATAGCACCAGACATATGTGAGACCCCATCTGGAGTACTGCATTCAGCTCTGGGGCCCCCAATGTATGCAGGATGTGGACCTGCTTGACTGAGTCCAAAGGAGGGCCACAAAGATGATCAGAGGTCTGAAGCATGTGTGCTATGAAGACAGGCTGAGAGAGTTGACCTTATTCAGCCTGAAGACCTTATAGCATACTTCCAGTACCTAAAGGGGGCCCACAAGAAAACTGGAGATGGACTTTTCACAAGGGCATGTAGTGATAATACAAGGGGGAAAGTCTTTAAACTGAAAGAGGGTAGATTTAGATTGGATATTAGGAAAAAAATCTTCACTGTGACGGTGGTGAGACACTGGCACAGGCTGGACAGAGAAGCTGTGGATGCCCCATCCCTGACAGTGTTCAAGGCCAGGCTGGTTGGAAATTTGAGCAATCTGGTCTAGTGGGAGGTATCCCTGCCCATGGCAGGGGGGCTTGAACTAGATGATCTTTAAGGTCCCTCCCACCTAAAAGCATTATATGATTTTATGAAACATCTGTGGATTGAGCATCATCAGATGAAATCGCAGTCCAGTGTTTTAGCCTATATCTCATTAAAATAAAACTTTCCCACCATTTGGGCTCTTAGCTTTCACCCCTATGCTGGCTATGTGTAATATATCACTGACATATGCTACAGGTTTAATGGCTTGGTGACTGCAATAGCAACTGTAAGGATACAGTGTTTACCAAAGCCAAATTCCCCTGATAAGGAGTGAGACTCCACTCACCTGAAGACTTTTCTTGTGCTCATATCATCTCTGTGCTCCCCTTCACAAATATCTTCCCTGCAGGGACTTAATAGGCATCTGCACTTTCCCTCCAAGGATGATCAACCCAGTTCCTAATTGACCAGAGAAGCCAGTCTGAACTTGTGTCTTCATCTTACAAATGAGTCCCTATGGCTACTGGAACCTGTCGCACAGGTCTAGATAAAGGATTAAGAAAGAGGTGAACAAACATCTTCTGTACATCAGACAGAGCGCTGCTGTGTTTTGTATAATCTATTAGGTGTGTATGGAGTTGTATCAGTGGAAACCTATAGTTCGTTATCAATATGCTCTGGTCTTGGAGGAGAAGAAGTATGGAGAGGATGTGGAAACAGGATGGGAAAAACACCCAGATGGGAAATGCATCTCTCATGGGAAAATGCTTTTCAGTCATCCAAACAACAGCCTAGCCCACAGAAAAAAGGTTGCTCTTTCCAGCTGTTATGCCAAAAGAAAAAATAAATTTTAAACGGACAAATGCATAAGTCGAGCATATTTTTATCACAACCTTTCTCACAAATTACTTACCACACTCATGTTTCCTATGAGGAGCCATTTTAATATTTAAACAGTCACACACATCTCGAAAAAGTGTTTTCTGAAAAAATGAAACCATTATTATGTTAAACTCCCACACAGTTTGTTTCAAAAATATCTTTAAATACTATTACAGAACAATCATTATGTAGGTTTATATCTTATGAGTGGGAAGCAGAAATCTTCAATGAATCATATTATTCCTCCAAATGTAACGACAACATGATCAACTACCACAATAACAAAAAAGTTTATGCTCACTGTACATCTATTTTGCAGACAGTTTCCTGTCTTGAAATCTGTATAATAGGTAAGCTGTGGCAAGTGTAATATGCTATTTACTTTCCATCCACTATGGATAGCCTGGCATGCTTAGTCTGTTGCATTGCTCCTCCTTTACGTATGGTTCCTTGTTGATGTGTATAGCATCCCTGGATGGGCAAATAATGCTTCTGCAAAATCTAGAATCTGCTTCTGAAAATTGTTGACAGATAGACAAAGCTAGATATTTAAATTATTTAATTGTCGTCCATTATGTTTTAGTGTTTTCTCTAAGTTAAAAACGATTTTGGTTGCAGAAAATATTTTCTGTTTTATGCTGCTTTGCAGAGGGAGGTGACAACAGGATGTTACTGAGGGAAGAGAAAGATTGCAAGAGATAAGGAAAAAGCACCATGGAGATCAATATTTAATCTATAATTATGGTGTACAGTATGTACTGTGCATTTTTTAAATTTAACTTGGCTTTTACTATTACTCAGTAGGAGGGGAACAGATACTGAGAGCCCTGGATAGCAACCATAAGAAGCCTGTTTAAATACACATATTTTCAGATCTATGAGTACAAGAAGGAACGGATTGTAGTCTCTCTGATCTTTTTTCATGTTGGAAAATCTGAGCGCTTTACCTGGGAGATTTAATTTCAAGTAAAAGAATTTTTAAAATAACTTCAAAAGTTTATGCTGCATAGTACTGTGATACGTATGAAAAAAAAAAAAAAGTTTGTGTCACCCTATTTTTGAATAAAGAAACAATGTGCAGATCACTTTTCGCAGTGGAAATTCTGATGGTAAAAAGAGTTATAAATAAATACTAAGGCATGCCCCTGCCTGGGAAAGCCCCCATCCTCTATGGGTTTCAGTCAGGGAGCATGAAGGTAGAACTCTAATTCTGCTCAGTGTTAGAAGAAATTACAGTATTCCTGATAGCTCATATTCATCATGAGTTCAACTGTGCTGTGAATGTATGCATATACTTGTCTCTCTGTGTATGTCCTCTTATATGGGCATTTATATGCCACTTCCAGGTTTTTCTGAAGGCCTTTGAAGTTAGCTGGCCAGAAAAGCTTAGGCACCAGGGGAGGAAAATTATTTTAAGATTTTTAAAATTACATTATCAGGTATCATCTGCTTGCTAATGAAGCTTCGAAGTTATTTCCAGGGCAGAACTCTGCAGATTGCTCCAGAGAAAGAGTCCAATGGTCTATCTAAAAACCTCATTCCATCATTAATGAGTGCTTAACCCCAGCATATTTGAACTTGGACTACATGACCAGTAGTCAATTTTCACTAACAAGTTTTTTTTGATCCTGAAAATCTGTAGCTGTGTCATCAGCTCCTTCTTAATTATACCGTATTCTTTACATCTGTCCTGCTAAATAACTCTAATTGAAATAGCACCGGCGTGAATTTTTGTAATGTTCCCCCCAAGACATCCCGAAAGTGAATCACACGAGAAAACAGACTGAAGTCACAGCTGGAAGCACGTCAAGGATCATTTCCATTTTTACATGATTAATTTGAATTTAATATCTTAAATCAAAACCTGATTAATTTAAATAAAATTTTGATGGTGCCCTGCTTCTAATATACATTGCAGTAATTAGATTCAGCTTAATGTGATTTTTTTACATAATTAAAAAAAAGAGTAAGTGAAGTGTAACAATGCCGAGTTGGTACAAATCTGTCCAGATATATATACATACACATACACAGACGCATACACATGGGATTTAGTTGAGACATTGCTCAGGTACAGGAAAGATCACAGCTGGATGGCTGAACTCTAGCTCACTTAATAGCATATGTAGAATATTTAATTTCTATTTCACTTCAATGTGAATAGCTGTTTCTTAAAAAAAAAAAAAAAAAAAAAGAAAAAAAAGACAGAAAAAGGACCATTGAAATCAGATTAGTGTGTAAATAAAAATATTACCAGTGCAATAGCCTGGGGCAATTCATCATTCCTAGTTCCTCGCACTTTTTAACTAACTTTTCTTCAGTATCCTCTAAGTGAAGAGTATAATAGCAGCTCACGGGCTACTGTTTTCCACAAGACTAAGAAAAATTCTTTATCAAAGAAATTGTTACTGCATTTTCATAGGTGTTGGCCCTGCCTGTTTCTTAATTTATAAAATGCTCCTATGCACTATGAAAGTAACACAATGAGTAAACAGCAGTACATATGTGTGAATGAAACTTTGCAAGGTGCATTGCAGGTAGCACTCACAACATTATTTCAGCATTCAGAAGCTTCCAGCTTCTGTACAGGAGGAGAAGCTACTAAAATAAGGCTAAGCAACTTGTTCGCCAGCAGCTGTAGATGGAGTTTCAGTGAAGGCATGCAACAAAATTATGCAGGTAAGCCAAAATCCTCAGAAATCTGCAGATGGAGTAGAATTTTTTGTTTTGTGAACTTGGGCTTCTGTTTGAAGATTCATGTAAAAATAATTTTTTGTTTAAGACTAAAATATCCAATTTATTACTATAATTATGAATCTTTAAGGTAAAAAATAAAATAGCACAATAATAATGTTACCTTTAAAAGGAGAAAAGAAAGGTAGGTATATCCTTGTTCTAAGTGACCAAATTGCTCATGAAATTATGCGTTATTAATTAGATCTTTCTTCAACAAAACAGTGAAACATCAACCTGAATTTTCAGCATGAGGTGATTCCAGAGCCCATCAAGGCCCTTGGCTTCAGTGGACCTCTCCACCAGCTTTAAAATACTGTATGTACTAATAGTAAATCACTGTTAAACAGAAGAGAGTGATGGAGAGTGAAAAGCTCCTTTCCTGCCAGGAGCTAACAGCTTTCAGGGAGGTGCATGCACTGTTCATCCTTTTATGGAGGGAAGTAAAATCATTCAGGTGCATTTGATAGCATCCAGCTTTCCAAAAGCCTTTACACTATGTTATAAATATTGTGTAATGACACACAGTTAATATTTAATTTTAATGTTTCTTTGAAAGAAAATTCCTCCTTGTTGGTGAAGCTAGTGGATCTTTGCTGGCAACTCATATAGGAGCTGAACATCCTCCCTGTCTTAAAAAAAGCCCCACAGAACAAAACAAAGAAAAAAAATCACAACAGGTAGCAGAATCAAAAAGCAGACAGAGAGAAGGAAGTAAAAATGATTTACTGACAAAGTCAAGATCCAGATTTAGCTGCTGCAAAAATACTACATCTAGTAATTTACAACAGCTATGTATTTTTAAAGTTCTTCGCTATCTCTTCACATTATTTAAATAATGAAATCAGATCAGCAAATAAGTAAAAATATTACAAATGCAATAGCCTGAGTCAACTCGTCAGTTCTAATTACTCCCACTTTTTGACCATCTTTTCTTCAGGAATCACCTCTGTGTATCCTATAAGTGAAGTGTAATATTTATAGCAGCTTATGGGCTGCTGAGAACTATCATTCTTATGCAGCATTGGACCCTCACAAAGTCATTATCACGAGAAGAGCTCTTATGCTATTATACTTGGTCTCCGCAAGTTTACCAGCATATTACCTGTGGATCACTGGAAATGTGTAGAAAAAAACTAAGCTTCTTCAGTTTGACCAGTCAGACCTCCAAGAGTGTTCTGTGGAGTATGTAGACAGAAGACAGTGAAGTTGAATAACAATTCCAAGGAACTTGCTTATTTTTCATCACGGACAAATAATAACAATAATAAAATGCCCCTTTTTATCTTTCAGCAAAAACTTTTGATGGCAACCAACTTTTTTTTTTTTCCTCCTAAATTTAGGCTTCTTTCAATATCAACTGCAATATAGTCCAAAAATAACAGCATAGTTGCTATCTGGGGAGAAGCTACTTTACCGCTTGTATTCTTATTCCAAAGTTAAAGTCAAAACAAAATTAATAGGAAAGGGTTATCTATAATGTATCACCATTCATTTCAGAAATAAACATATCTTTGCCAGAAGCAGAAGGAAAGTACTTTCAAGCAGTTACATTAGACTATACACTCCAAGGGGAAGATTACAGATCTTCCATATTCAGCAACATGAATCAAAACTCTCAGGAGCTAGTCTTACTTTTTTTTTTTTTTTTTTTTTTTTTTCTTATATAGCAAGGCAGCAGGGATTGCTTTTTGTATAGGCTATAATTTAGATGGCTAATTGAAAGTAAGCAGTGGTGAGCTGCTTCCTTGGTAAAATATTACCAAGACAATCTTATCTGAGTTTACAGAGTTATTTTCAATTTGTAAATGCTGTATTCATTTCTACCAGATAAAACGCCTTTAAAAATCCCAGACTCAGGCATGACTGCGTTGCTGTTGCAACTGCTCTGCACTGTTCACCCCACACAAATGCCTTCCACCCCACATATAAAGTTTTACTCCTTATGAATAGTTTTACTACTTAAAAAAAGTTAATCCATTTTATGATAAATAAATTTAACGATATGCTGAATCCTCATAACTTTGAGTTGATGTCATCCTGCCAGTTACCTGCTCTGCAAGACAATCTCCCTCATTAGAGCCTACACCTTTTAGAATCTTACCTTAGCAAACTTATTTCTTGCCTGTAACATGAAGAAAATCCTGGGCTTTGTTTCGCCATTATAACAGATGTAAATTAATGTTTTGCCATTGTTTGTTGCTGTTATCATAGAGGCAACTATATATTCCTAACAGCTATCTTATTTTCAATTTGCAAAGCATACTGTGCTTAATCCCGTAAGGCAGCCTGTGGTTCTAGATACGAATTTTAAAAGATAATTAGGCCAGTGTGGGGGTTTGTCCCTGCAATAGAAAAAAGAGGCTCCTTCTAGGTCCAGAGGGGTCTTTAAGAGGTCCCAGGCTGGTCACAGTTCTTGTCCTAGTTTATTACATGTCTCCACCTTGTGAAACAGCTTATTTGTTCATGTAAATTTAAATCATATTGGTACTAGTAGAAGGTCTTTTGTTGTTCTTTGTTATTTCTTTTTTCTTTTAATCTAGAAAGGTCACAGAGTTGGTTTTTGGTGACTGACAACATGCTATTTTTTTCCCAATGATCTCTGCATTTTTACAGTCAAATAGTAAAAGAGACATATTGATAAAGTTTTAATGCATCTCTGGTGGGTGGCAGTAATTTTAAATATCATACAATCATCATTAAGTCATCTATGTAAATGAAAAGTACTTGGCAACCCTTTGTATGGCAAGAAATAGCACTGGTTTCTCTGCATCTCTGCTTTCTTTGTCTCTTCTTTTTCCCTTTTGCTGACTGTAACTCAGCACACATTGTACATATAACTACTTCCTTTATGGTTTTGTGAAGACTTTCTGTAGAGAGAATCACACACCTATGTAAGACAGTGTGTGATGAGTAACTAGTGATGTGACAAGGTTAAAATTTCATGAAAAATGCCCAAAGGAATTTCCATAAGCCAAAATTAATGCGGTTTATCGGTGAGCTAAAAAAAAAAAAAAAAAAATGGTGAGAGATACAGATTTATGTGGGTTTCGATTAGGTGAGTTGTTACCCCATCAGCAGACTCCTGTTTGAAATCTAGACCCAGATCTGAGTTTTGAGGCTTCAGCCCAGACCTAGTTTACATCATGTGAATCTCAGTTGGAGTTGATGGATGTTTTCAAGTGAGACCATGAATCTCTCCTCAAAGGGAAGAGAGGGTAGAGATCTGATCACTCACCTAGGATTTACTTTCAAAAATTGACATCCTAGACTGAATACTTTCTGAGCAGGAAAAATGGAGGCAGTCTGAGCTAAACTGTTCGTGTTTGCCCAGATGTCTGACAATATTTAAGGGCCAGATTCTGCCCTCAAACTGCTTTTGTAGAAAGTGTGAACACTCACTCTTGGGAAGATCCTGTCCCTAAATGTTCTCACTTTTCAACACATTGTTACCCTCCCACATATCTATTCAAGCAGAAAAACAGAACAGTGAACCTCCCCCAGGGGTTTTTAATGCAAGCCTGTTGAGTCACATTCTCCCCCTGCTTTTTGGATTGAGATAGGGGTGCAGGATTCAGTTTGAAGGTGATAAAGATGCCAGGAATGTAAGAGGAAAATCCTGTTCCCAGGCCAGTAGATAGAACATAAACTCCATCCACATGTTTGGGCACAGAGCTGTCTCTAAACCTCCAGAGGCAACTAGCCAGTAGGAATCATTAAGTTCCGTTAAATAGGTGCTTGCAGAGCCAGTTGGCTTGGTATGTTGCTGTCTACTCGCCTATGTCTGCATCTGTAGTTTCCCTGATGGGAGTCTGAGAGTGCAAGAGAGTAGCCAAGGCTACTGTGCACAAATTCAGTGCATCTACATTTTTTCCCATGCCTAGGAGCACCAGTAGACATGGTAGCACAGGATTTAGGTAATTCCCTAGCTCCTTATATCAATCTTTGCCCACTGTCTTTTCTTAAGCAGAGCCTTTTCAAGAAGGAAGGCTGAACCTGCAATCCAAGCCCGCATTTCCATACTGAACATGAACTCTTCTGACTTATTCTGAGCTGGAGTCCTCTTGAAGCTTTATACCACTCAATCCTGGCAGGAGAGTAAGGGGAGTCCACAACTTCTGTTTTCCTACAGACCCTTCCTTGAAGTTTTCATTGAAGATCACTTCCCATAAACATCTCCCAACAATGCTTATTAAAGAAACTAGAAACTATGGTACATCAGGGCAGACATTTGTTTTAATTGAGTTGAATTATTTATTTATTGAAAGCCTGTATTTTTCATAATGCCTAGGGTGCCAATCTCCTTTTGCTAAATTTTTACAGGTGAGAGCAGCATTCATTTTAAGGGAGATATTCCTGACCTTTGCCAAGCAATCAAGAATATAATAGGGCTTCACGTAGCTAGAAAATACTAATGACAAGAATTCTGCAGGAAACTACAGTACAATTTGAGTAGATTCAAATTGCAATGTAGTTGAAATCCAGGTCAGTAGCTTTGTGAGGGGTGTAACCAGTCCTAGTAAAAATTGCAAGAAATTTATAATCATAATATAAGCTTTTTTTACATATATATATTTCTCCCCCCAGATAAAGTAAAAATTAATACATAGAAAAGCAAAATGCCCAGCTCAGTATGTAATCTGGGAATTAGTAAAACTGGGTTCTAGCAAACCGGAAGTCTGAAAATGTGAAAGACATACTCGGAAACGGGTGATATCTTTGACTTTTTCAGAAACCCAAAGGTATTTTACAAACTCACTAAGAGGTCTCATCATGAACTTGTCCCACTCAATGGAGCCCTCATAAGCTGTTTGCCTCCAAAAAGTTAACATCTGCTCTTGACTCCCACTACATCGAAGGAGGTGATCCTGCTCCTCTGCTCTGCTCTTGTGAGACCGCACTTGGAGTATTGTGTGCAATTCTGGTGTCCTCAACATAAAAAGGACATGGAACTATTGGAAAAAGTCCAGAGGAGGGCCACGAGGATGATCAGGGCACTGGAGCACCTCCTGTATGAAGTTAGGCTGAGGAAGTTGGGGCTGTTCAGCCTGGAGAAGAGAAGGCTGCGTGGAGGCCTCGTATCAGCCTTTCAGTATCTGAAGGGGGCCTATAGGGGTGCTGGGGAGGGACTCTTCATTAGGGACTGTGGTGAGAGGAAAGGGGTAACAGGTTCAAACTTAAACAGGGGAAGTTTAGATTGGATATGAGGAAGAAATTCTTTACTGTAAGGGTGGTGAGGCACTGGAATGGGTTGCCCAGGGAAGTTGTGAATGCTCCATTGCTGGCGGTGTTCAAGTCCGGGTTGGACAGAGCCTTGGGTGGCATGGTTTAGTGTGAGGTATCCCTGCCCATGGCAGGGGGGTTGGATCTAGATGATCTTAAGGTCCTTTCCAACCCTATTTTATGATTCCATGATATCAGCATAGATTCACCAAAATCTGCTTGGGCATTTCAAACACAAATAGCACCCCAACTCCAAGGTCAGCTGTTGCTTCTTTTTATGCAGTGGTCACAGCTAGACAAAAGTGTAAGTAAAAAGAGAAGTAAACCTGAAATTCTGCCTTTTATTACCCATAGTTGAAGCAGGACACCACTGCACTCATCACTAACAATCCAGCTGCCCTCAGGCATCAGAGATGTTCAGAAAATGTGTGGATAAGGATGGCTGTTGACTACCCTATTCCAAACCAAATGCACTGATCCTAATAATGCAAAGTTAGAAAGCAGGCTACTGAGTAGCACTGCAGTATTTTGTTCCCTCCTTACATTGTATTAAGTCTGGCTAGAGGCAGTCTCAGAAGTTAGGAAATCCCCAAACAATGTAATCAATCCTTCCATGCCTGTGGTGAGCAATAAAGGTTTATGTGAAACGTACAACACTTCACACTGAATGGCTGAAAAATAGCACACATTTATCAGAATGCCTGAAAACACACCCCGTTCTGGTAGAGCAAAGCAATCAGTGAAGCCATTCTTCATCTGAAAGATGTCCATTCTGTTTTGCTAACACACTATATTCAGTATTGATGTGTCCTTGTGTACAGTAAAGAGCAGACTCTGCAGTACTGGGACAGCTCATTCACATGACAGTGATATCGCAGTCATGCATTGCTCTTGCTTCACAGTGCGACTGAAATTCCTTTATTAAAGCAGCACCCAACAGTGCTAACAGTCTAAAGGAGCTTGTCAGTGTTTCCCCAGAGGACTTCATTTTTTAAGGGGCTTTAAATCTGGCTATTTTATTCATGGACCACAGGTCCGTAAAAGGGATGATAAAACAATTAAGTGAAGGTGTTCCCTCTCATAGCCCTAATCCAATCATTGTGGATGGGATGGGGTTGCAAAATGCAGCCAGGTTTATGGATTTGCCTAAACAGCAGCATCAATTGCTGTGCTTGGGGACAGAGCACTAGGTTGAACAGGCTGCTGGTGTGGCCCAGATGTGCTTTTTTATATTATTTCATAAGGAGCCACAAATCACATTGAAACCAGATCCACATCCACGTCAACATTCACAATGGCTTTCAATCTCCAAATCTCCCTATTAGAAATATCGGTAAAACTCTGCTAAGGAGTTTTAGATTCTGTCTATGAATTTCTTTAGCATTTGTCCTTGCTTTTATGATCAGTGCTAGTCAACCTTCAAAAGGAAAACTTCTGGGTTAGAATAAGCAAATGTACCAAGTTTGGGATGCAAGCATATGAATCTCCTATCATTAGTCTCTCTTACCAGATTTTTCCCCTTCTAGTCAGAAGTATCACCAAAAAAGCCCCATTTCATGGTATATTTGCTCTTGGGATTCTGCTTAGCATCTAAAAGAAAAGAGGTGGTGAAAATGGAAAACAATTTTTCAGACATCACAAACTTTAAAAGCTTCATTCAAGATGAGCTTCTTTAAAAAAAAAAAAAAAAAAAGAAAGAAAGAAAAAAGCCAAACCCACCAGACAGCTCAAGAGTTCTCTTTATAATAAATCCATGGCCACTTTCAAACTTCACAGTTCTCACTGTCCTGTATACAACTCCCACTCAGTACATCACAGCAACAGTACAGATGGAGTTCTGATCTTCTTTACTCCAAAAGCACAGTCTTGTAGCTAAAGAAGGATATCTGTTAGCAGCTCAGGGTCTATACCATAGAGCTGAGCAATTCTCAGTGCAGTGGTACATCCCGATTAGATAGCCAGTCCCATTCTCTATTGTTCTCTGCTGCACTCTTTCTCCATCATGAAGATTCTCTACATGCAAATCACTCATCTTTCACTGTTGTTTTTACATAAAATTGATTTAAATGAGCAAAGTTTCTTATTATTGAGCTAAAAAGCAGCATAGAAGTAGGTAGCTTTGCAGGCTTTTTGCTTTGTACTGCTCTAATTAAAAAAATTAAACTTTAAAATTTCCAAAAGGGCATTTTAAAGCCTATTAATACAGCATAGAGAGTTGAGACTTATTACACGGATGGGGAAAACGAGAAAGTCAGCAAGTTAGAAGACAGAGCTTTTGCCCCTCCTGTAGCCATGTTCTACTTGTGGTTTTGGTGCTGGCCAGAGCAGCAGGAGGTGGTGATCAATGAAAAACATGGCCATGCCATCCCTAAAGAACAGTGGGGCAACAGAGATATGTTGATCCATATATCACCTTGGTAACCACCATATTGGAGCTCATGCAGCTGTGTTATTTGTGGCAACTGAGCACCTCACAATCTTCATGTGATTAATGAATATCCTTAGGCCATCTGGGTAAGGCAGAATATCTATTATTTCAGACATGGGGAATGAAGGCCTAGAAGCCTACATCTCAAATGTACTTAGGCACCTAATTTGTTTCAAATATTCTTTAGGATTTGGGCCAGAGAGACTGAGGCATGGGTATATACCTGGCATGGGTAGTACAAGAAGCAAGGCTGCAGTGTATGGGTGTGTATCTGCACTGATGTATTTTGACTTTTTGTTTGTTCAGATATTTCTTCAGGACCTGTGTCACACCATTTTGGCAAAAACCTTTAAAATAATGTTAAAAGAATGGGGTCTGGGTCATACAGGATAACTGCAACAAAGCAGACACTGAAAACAAACTTTCACAGACCAGGTTACTCAATGGTCCATGTTCTCAAAAATGTTCTCATCTACTACCAGAAGATATTTTTGGGTTTGGTGCAAACATTTTTGGGAGTGTGTGAATTCTCATGAAAACCCAAAATTAGTAGTTGGTCACTTTTAGTGTCGAAAACAATCCCTTGAAAACATTATGAATGGTAATTTGTACTTTAACTGTCTACCACGTGTTAAGATTTCTGCCAAGGAAAAGGCAGGCAACCCAGGAGGATTAGGATAATGAGGTGTCAGTCAGTTCACAGCTGTCATTCACTCAGTGCATGCTCTGTGATGTTTTCTGAGCCATTTCTGACTTCCTGTTTCACAGCCACTAGGAGGTGTACATAATACATAGGCATGTATACCTCAACATATAGTGAATAAGGAGTCATGTCCGACATGGGGGGAGGCTCAATTAAAGGCAAAGAATGGCAGCTAATGAATCAGTGGAGGAGCTCATAGCATAGTGAGTAAGCTGCTGTAGTTACTGTGTAGGTTTGAGCAGATCTATAGCTATCCTCGTTTAAACTGGGTACCAAAACCAGCCTCTGGCTACCCAGGGTGGTGAGGAGTGTACAGGCAATTCATCATCCTTCTTCTTCACTTCATAGACACCCACAGATAATCAGACAAACATGAGGATTAGACTGCATACATACAGACCCTTTCTGTAGAACAAGTACAACTCAGTCTATGTAACCCTAATGGCATGTCTATACATCAAAATATAACTGGAAATCTTTCTTCTTCACTTTTTTGACATATATGCTTAAATACATATGCACACAACCCTGCTTATTTGGAGGATGCGCGATGTAAGGACACATTGAGCTTTCTGTTGCCTGTAACACTTCAGAAATCTCAAAGGTAGAGCATGGATCTTATAAGAATAAAACAGCTGCCAAGGAACATAGAGAATGAGTGTCCCCGTGTTCTAATAGTGATAATTGTGCATGGAAATCGATTACAGGTTGAGGTTTTTTTGATGTTTCTATGAATGTTTTGTTTTTTGTTCTGTTTTTTGTTTGGTTATTTAGAGGTTATTTTGTTTTTTCCCTGTGTGTGCTGGGAAAAAGTGGCAAAGGAATATATTGGTTATATTTTGTTTTGAGCATATACCAACTGTACTAACAGTTAAACACAAAAAAGAATGAAAATAAGCATGAAAGACAACATCCGTTCTCATTTCAATTTCCTGGAAGGAAAGTGCGGTTGGGCAGATGGTGCTTTTTTGTTTTACTAAACTGAATGATCAGATGTAAATAATATACACCATATAGACTATAAAGATTGTTGAAGGTGAGGTTTCCGTGTGTAGAGAATTCTATATTGTAGAGAATTTCTCACTATTTAGTGATGTGTCAAGCCTTTTGTTTTTAGCTTTTTAAATTTTGACGCTTCAGCTTGCTTACTGCGCACTCAACCTGCCTAGTCATGTTTGTTTCAAACACTGTATTTCAGAAGGCTGAGTTGTACATATGTTAATTCAGGTCCCTTCCATGAAGAGCCATGATATTGCGTCTCTGATTGAATGGACAGAGGAGAATGGCTGGTAATTTGGCATCACGTGAGTCTCAGTATCTCTGTGTTGCTATCTTTCTTCATGCCTTGGTTCTCTTGTGTGTTACAGGATTCTGTTTTCTTTGTTTATATCAAATGTAATTTTTACACCTTTGGAGCTCCTCTTCCATTTTCTTTCCAAGCTGGAGCATTAAATATTCCTAAGGCAGACCAGAGTTTGTGTTCTCTGGCAATTAGAAAAGGCCCTTACCAAAGAAAAAAAAATTAAAAAAAATCTAAAATGTGCATAACTAAACATGGCTCAACAAGTTGATTACGTGATAATGCCATCTTCCTGACTGAAAGAGCAGAAAAAGACATTGTGATATGAAATCTGCAAAGAAATAATACAAAAGTTTCATTCTCAGCCAGATCTAAATGTATGCTCTTCATTACCCTTTTTGTCCTACATTAGCTTGGTGGGACTCAGACAGAGGACATGTTCATGCTTATGTTACATGAATGCCTCTACCGGTGGTAGCAAATTAAAAATGCTACTGTAGTTATCTTAGTAAGTTTTTACCTCTCTAACGTCCCTGGTCCAGGGTGATCAGCCTGGCTGAAGACAGGGCTTTGGCTGGAACTCAGGAAAAAAAAGAGTTCACAATCTTTGGAAGAAGAGGCAGCCAGCTCAGGATTGCAAAGATGTCATGAGGTTATGCAGGCAGAAAATTAGAAGCACCAAATAGAACTTAATCTGGCTACTGCCATAACAGACAATAAGAAATGTTTCTACAAATGCACTAGCAACAAAAGGAGAGCTAAGGAGAATATCCATCTTTTATTGGATGCAGGGGGGAAACATAGTGACAAAGGATGAGGAAAAGGCTGAGGTACTTAGTTGTCTCAGACCTGTTGTTTTCCAGTTACCCTGCCCCAAGAGCTGGAAGACAAGCATGGAGAGCAGAATGAAGCCCACATAATTCAAGGGAAACTGTCAGCGATCGGCTACACTACTTGGACACACACATAGCTATGGGGCTGGATAGATCCACACAATGGTACCAAAGGAGCTGGCAGAGGTACTCACTGAGCTGCTTTCCATCATTTACCCGCAGTCCTAACTAACTGGGGAGGTTGCAGTTGACTGAAGGTTAGCAAATGTGACACCCATCTACAAGAAGGGCCAGAAGGAGGTTCAGAGGAGCTACAGGCCTGTTAGTCTGACCTTGTTGCCAAGGAATGTTAGGGAGCAGATAACCTTGAATGCCATCACACAGCACATAAGAGACCACCATGTGATCAGGCCCAGTCAGCATGGGTCTCCTGTTTGATTAACCTGATCTCTTTTGATGACAAGGTGACCCACTTAGTGGACGAAGGAAAAGGTCTGGATGTTATTTAACTAGATTTCAGTAAAACCTTTGACACCATTTCCCACAGCATTCTGTTGGAGGAACTGGCTGAACATGGCTTGGATGGGTGTACTGTTGTCTGGGTAAATAACTGGCTGGACGGTTCAGCCCAAAGAGTGGTGGTGGATGGGGTTAAATCCAGCTGGCAGCTGATCACAAGTGGTGTTCTACAGGGTGATCTTCATCAGTGATCTGGATGAGCAGAGCAAATGCGTTCAGTAAGTTTGGAGATTACATCAAATTGGGTTGGGAATGTTGATCTACTGAGGGAAGGCTCTACAGAGGAGTTTGGACAGGCTGGATCAATGGGCCAAGGCCAATTATAAGGAGTTCAACAAGGCTCAATGCTGAGTCCTGCACTTGGGTCACAATGAGCCCATACTACACTGCAGGCTTAGGGAAGAGTTGTTGGAAAGCTGCCCAGAAGAAAAGGGCCTTGGAGGCGTTATTGGTCAACAGCTGGCTCAACATAAGCCAGCTTGTGCCCAGGCAGCCTGGAAGGCCAAGAGCATCCTGGCTTGTATCAGAAATAGCGTGGCCAGCAGGACTGGAGATGTGACTGTCCTCCTGTACTCAGCACTGGTGAGGCTGCACCTTGAACACTGTGTTCAGTTTTGGGCCTCTCACTACAAAAGTCATTGAGATGCTGGAGCAGGTCCAGAGAAGGGCAATGAAGCTGGTGAAGTGTCTGGAGCACAGATTTTCTGAGGAACAGCTGAGGGAACTGAGGTTGTTTAGCCTGGAGAAAAGGAGTCTCAGGGGACACTTTATCACCCTCTACAACTACAAAGAAGGTTGTAGTGAGGCGGATTTTAGTCTCTTCTCCCAAGTAACAAGCAATAGGACAAGAGGAAATGGCCTCAAGTTGCATGAGGGGAGGTTTAGATTGGGTATAAGGAAAAATTTCTTCACTGAAAGGGTTGTCAAGCATTAGAATAGACTACACAAGGAAGTGGTTGTGCCACCATCCCTGGAGATATCCATAAGATGTGTAGATGTGGTGCTAAGCATGTGGTACATGGTTTAGTGATGGACTTGGCAGTGTTACGTTAACAGTTGGACTGGATCTCAAAGGTCTTTTCCAACGTAAGCAATTGTATGATTCTATGACATTGCAAACGTAATCCCTGTGGTCATCAGAATTTTTATTTAACACTCTATCTTTCCTTACTAACCTTAAAATGGGCATAGTAGAGGAGGAGAAAAGACATTTTCTCACTGAAAGAATAGCAATGTAGTACTCAGGAGAAATGACTAATACAAAAATACAGAAATTCCATGTAGAATCAGAATGCCCATATCTGGATAAATCAGAAGACATAGCCTCTGCTAAAACTCCTCTATAAAATAAGAGACTAAGGCAAACCAGAGGACCGGATTAAACTAAAACTGACTTTATAAAGTTTGTTAAAAATTAGAAGTACTAGGCTACACAAATATATAGTTACCTTTTTCTAAAAATGGCAGTGGTTAATGTAAACTATAAAATGGATTGTCATTTGGTGGAGTTTTTTTTTAACATATCTTGATGGAAAAATTCTGCTTATTGACCTGGGAGACCTGCTGACAGTTGTCAGAATTTCATTGCGAGTTTTTTATTTTTTACAATTGTATATACTGGAGTTAAGTGATTTCACAAGAATTACAGGGCTCATTATAAAAGAAAGCTCTTCTAGCGTGCATTGTACAACTAAAACTTGAAAGTGAAAATAAATTTTTAAATATAAAAAACAACACTGTAAACAAATGAACATATCTTAATTTTTAAGCCAGTCCTATGTTCCAGAGGCCTTATATATTTTTAAGGTGCTTGATTTTGACAGTGCAGTGAGTATGAAAAGAAAGACTAAAGTGTACTAGTTATATTAGTTCGGTATTATCAAAAATGTGAAAGAAATTACTGAGAAAACTGAATTTTTAGCTTTAAATGCTGAATGAGAAATAAATTAGAACAAAAATAAAATGGAAAGATTTCAGCTTGCAGAATCTCCTGCCTTACAACATTCTAAAAGTCTCAATATCTCAGAGAATTAGATTTATCTCCTCTGGTTGCTCATGGACAGCTCATTAATTTATAAATAAATATAGTAAAAAATCAAATACATGAGGGCTCCAAAGAGAGCTTTTAACAGCTGAGAGACAAACGACAAGGCCCAGGCTTCAGCTCAGATACTGCCATGTATCTCCCAACTGATTCTGGTGCACTAAAGACAGGGCAACTTTGCTGGCAGACATGTGCTGCTGACAGGTATTGCAGAAGGAAACCGGACTGAGGCGCAAGCAGCATGGACAGACATTTGCAGCAGCAGCAGCTGTGCATGAGCAGGCAAGGCTTCAGTCAGTTGCTCACTCATTTTCCCACAGTTAAAAGCTGATGTGCTTGAAACAGTTTGGGGCTGATAAGGCAAGCTATAGTTAAAAAGGAAGGAAAGGCTTTAAACACCTGGGGCCAAACATCTATCTGCTGTTGATCTCAACTGGAATAAAACAATATGTGCAAGCCCAAGATTTGAATCCCAGGCTCTCATATGCATTCTGAAACCCATAGAAATTGACCATGAGGTATTTTTTGCTTTCCTTAGAGACATCTAGACATCCCCACAAAAAGCACAGAAACATTGCTAACTTTATGGGCAAATAGTTCTGCGCTTGCAAGATATAACTCTACAGGTAAATAAAGCATTAGAGCACACATTGACACATAATTAGGGATATTACTCTAAACTGAAGAAGACAGAGACCATTTGCAAATAAAAGAGACCAATCCCAGGTTAAATTATAAACAGCTACCAAACGAAATGGAGGCAATGTACAGGACTTGACAAGCAGCTGAGAGTAAAACCTGCTGAACTAGTAAGACATCAAATGTCCTGTGGCACCGGAAAGTAAAAAATCTCGTATCTGATTTTTCTTTCTCTTGGAAGAAGCTCTTTATCATGCAAACCCAATTCTTTGTTTGGTGAGTGGGCCTAGACTGCCACACTTCATTATTACAGGAGTTGATGTAGAAATCAACATGGTAATGCCTTTCATCTCTCCTATTATAAGAATTCAAATTCAATTTTTATTTTACAGCACAGCCACACAATACCTCACAGTATGGTTCTTGGTTTCTTCTGTCCATTTAACAATAGCATTGAAAAGAGAGAATTTAAAGATAAAACCCTCTTTTCCCCCAGTAGATCGTTTCATCTTACAAACAATAGCAATTCACCATCTAAAACAGAGGGTAATAATAAATAGAGTCGATTGAACACTGTGCTCTTCCTAAAAGTTTTTCTTTTCTTTTGAGTACTGGCATAGTTAACTGTTCCATTAAATCTGGGGTCTACAAGTTTTGGCCAAGTTGCACCTTTGTCAATAAACATATTAATATGCTGAGAACATTTCTTAGCTGACATGCAGTGGACTGTGTATGTCACTTCCATTCTCCTTAGGAGTGCAGCATCAGACCACAGGGACCCTCAGCCCTGCTGTGTTTTACTGTCGGGCTGCATGGTTTGATAGTCACAATGCTCTAAGGGAGTGCTGGCTGACTTCTTAATTACCAAGCTTTGGCTTGTATGCCTGCATAGCGTTTTTCAATATTTTCAGTTTGAGTGCTTGAATATAGTGTATAAATGTGATTAAGTGTTAAAGTAATACCAATACAGGTACATTAACTTCATATACATGGGCTTTTAAAACTGAACAGTCATCATTCCTCTGCTTCTACGTATGCACCTGACTCAGCAACTGGTGGTTAGTTCTCTAGTCAAGAGACTGTTTCATAAAGTCCCTTAAGGAGGCAGGTGACCCACTGGATGCTCAATTTGGTTTAATAGCAACAAAATCCCATCAGTCTTAGGAGTGATCAGAGCAACAGAGGAAACAGCAATGCTTGAAGTGCAAGGATGGAAATTTCCAAAGTAAATCTGACTAGTTTATATTAAGAAAGGATTTGACAAACCTGCTGTGTTCCTACTTAATGCAAATCAAGCCTGAAAAGGATCACTTGAGCTCACATATTTATCTGAAACTCATTTGAATTATCCTCCTTTCTTGTTTTGGAGGGTCCAGAATAGAGTACCATGAAGAGAGTGTGTTGAAATTTCCTACATAAAACAAAATTAAGTGCATTCAAGTGAAGGAAATACACAGCTTAAGTAATAGGAGAATCAGGCCCTTTGAATTTGACAACAGAAATAGAGCTTCGTCAGGACTGTGTCTACCCAGAAAGGCCTTTGGGCAGTGAAAAATCCATGAATTCCTCTGCATTGTACCCTTCATTGCATTTAGAATCAACAAAATGCATACAGGGAATATCATACATATTATTCCTCTTTTTCTGCCCAGTCAATATAATCCTTATGTTTCTTTTGCAGACATGATGTTATTTAAAGAACAGCATTTGAGATCAAGTCTGGATTGTCCCATTAGGCTAATTCTGTGTATACCAAAATTTATTCAAAAGAAATTGTCTTCAGTTATTACCAGCACTTAAATGATCATTGCAGAAATCACAGGAAAGAAGGATAGTGCTTACCAAAACCTCAAGAAAGTACTTCACGTAGTTTTTCTTTCATAGTCAAGCAGAAAGGGTCAGGTGAACTGTGTTATTTGCAAATATCCAACTTCTCAGATTGTCAAGAGCAGCTGCAACATACCCACTATCAGCAATTTCCACTTGGCTCTATACAGAGGGGAGAAAAGTACCAGGAGTTTATAGTTTATAATTCCCTCAACCCAAAGGGTAATTCTGTTCACCAATTACTTGAAATTAAAGTTAGGTAATTTGACATGTCTGTTTGGTACTCAACCACAAACTACCTCTTAAGCAAACCAAGGAGTTGGATAGCTTACTTCCGCAATACTCTACAGAATTTCATTGTTGCAGCCATGATAGAAAAATAAAAAAGAGAAATTATACAGGCTTGTGAATAGCTGGGGCTTGGATGGGTTTTGGTCACCATTGCTACTGTTAAAGCATCCCAATATATCTAAGAGGGAGGAAGCTGGAAGGCAGTTTTCTTCCTGGGATGAGGGTTCCTAATCAAACACAGCAAATATAATAAGAATTGAACAGCAAGAAGCCTCCAAGTGCAGTGTTTGACAGCAGAAAACCTGCTCTCTGCAGTTAGACAATTTTATAACTTGTCTTTCCATACAGTTACAATGTTGCCTAGAAAAGGCAATGCACATGCAGAGAGAGAATTATCTACATTATCTATGGTATGCATTTTTTGATCTCTAAGGCCAGTCATTTAAATTTCATAACTGAATCCAGAGTTAGATTATATCTAGACTTGGAACTTTTTTAAAGTTGAGCAAACCTGTTAAACATTTTATTGGTGATGATGAGTTTGTGTACACACAACTTCCGTATCTCTTTGTGAGTAGCAAATTAGCTGCCAGGTATCGTGACTGAACTGCATGACTCACTCCATGGATTCATTTCACAGCAGTCTGGTGAAACCAGTAGCTGGTAACACTTATCCTTTGTAAGAACTTTTTACGTGTTGTAATTCTACAAATGAGCCTTCCTTTTTTTTTTTTTTTTCTTTTTTTTTCCACACAAAAGATTACACCGATGAAGTTTAAAAACCCCAACAAGATGACTCAAAATTCATTCATATTATACTGAGCTATATACCAAATTGTTCAAATAGCATGTGTGAAGAGGGCCTAGTTCTCATTTTCAGCAGTGTATGTCAGGAGTAATTTAAAAGACACTGTTACCTTTAAACATCGTAAAGCAAGTGAACAAGAAATGCAGAACCACTATCTTTTACTAAAAATCAGAAGGGCTGATTTTTAATTGTGTAATCTCATTCTTGTTAGCATAAATTCTTATTTGGAAACTTTAGCGCCAAATAAATAACAAGTTCTTTATTTTTTAACTCTGAATATGATTACCCTTTCAACAATATTCTGCATTTAATTTCTACTATCAAAAGTTGTTCGTTGTCCAATTTCAAGCTGAAAAACTATAAAAGTCCATTTTGACTTCACTATAGCAGAACTAAAAGATTTTTTTGAACTAAGATGAAATTGATATACCTTGAGCTTCTGTCATTGTAATATGACATTAGGAGCATAGTCAAATAGTAGTTTTGACTATAAGTGTCCTACTAAAGTAGTAGTCTACTGCAGAGTGCTTTTTGATGTATCAAAGAAAAGGTACTATCTTTCAAACTGCATTCATATTCTCCTATCATCAAGGTAAAGCAATAGCAGGACTAAAGCATGATCTTTTTTTAGCATTTCTAGAAGTCAGTGCTATGAGGGATTGCGTAGCCTTGCATTAGATACTCATGTTTAAATGAACCACAGATAGCCTTTCCAATCTACAAACTCCATTAATT
This sequence comes from Amazona ochrocephala, assembly GCA_039720435.1. NCBI lineage: Eukaryota > Metazoa > Chordata > Aves > Psittaciformes > Psittacidae > Amazona > Amazona ochrocephala. Next base: position 46,433,765 of record CM077882.1, read on the forward strand.
AGGTTTTATCCTTTTCTCTGTCTATTTTAGGATTCTTTACCCTCTCCCCTGCTGTTACTGCTGTAGCTTCACTAATGACAGGCCAAGTAATTTTATTTTTTTTTTTCCCCTAAAGCTGAGACACTCTCACTGGCACAATACACAAATGTTTCTGTGTAATCCTGATGGCCAATGACTCCACTACTCAGTGGGTATATCACGTTTTCTTTATTATCTTTCAGGCATGTCATCTCCCATGTAGAAGACCTTACCTTAAAAGACTGGATTTTGTTTTGCAAAAAGTCTTGGTTAGGGAAGAAAATGTCTTTGAACGACTCTTAATATTTATAGCTCTGTTAAGTCTAGGCTATATGTACAGACAGACAGTCAGAAGGGCAGCATATAATCATGCCAAACATGAAAAATGAAGAGCAGCACCAGCACTGAAGGGGCAGGGCTGCACAGTGCCATGAATCGTCAAAGGCAGGTGAGGGGTCTAGATAAGGCAAGAGCATTTTCATTTCTTTTTTCCTGTGATAATTTTCACCTTCTTTTTTTTTTTTTTTTTTTTTCTTTCCAGAAACAGCTAGTTTTCATCCTGGGAATGGTAGAATGAATCCTGACTTTTCAACTTTTCCTTTTGTACCAGCCCAGGACAAATTGTAGAACTCCACATTCAAAGATAACAGTGAAGAACGAAAAATATTTATTTATGACAACTGAAACAGTACATTTGTTTCAATAATATTGAATTATTTTGGTAGAGTCAATAAGTTTTTCTCTGAACAGTTTGAAATATTGAATATATATATGATACAAACATTAATACAGAATAAAATACAAACTTTAAGAGGAAATATTCAAAAGAGAAAAAAGCAAAAATTGACTGTTTTATTTTGATTTTAAATGTATGAAATGTTTCCATTAATATAGTGTTAAAATTAGCATATTCGTACGAAACACTTAAAAAAACACCCCTCTGAAAACAATTTTTTATCAACTCTATGCAGAAAAGAAGTTATTTCCATTATTTTTACCACAAATGCATGAAAGATATTGCTAATGACAGACTTGTTGCTAATGAAAAGAGACAGATTAACTCTATTGAGAAGCATTGGCCCTCCTCACAGAACAGATAACGAGTTGGTGTAGTCGTCTTCAAAAGTGTTCTTCTATATATGGCTGTGTTTTAAAATTGGACCAGAAAATAGTTCAAATTCCAGTCCCAATAATTAGGTACACATCTGTGTAATCCCAGTTTTTTCTCCTAAATGCAGTCTAAAAGAAATACAAGGATGGTCTAGTAAAAGTCTGTGTACGTTGTAAATGCTACATGGGCATTGGCTATATGGGCAACCCAAGACTAAATAACAAAATACCAAAAATAAGTAGGAAAATTAATAACTCTTTACAATACGTCAAAGGCAAAGGCTATTATGGTAAACTTTTCTCCCACTGAGAATCATCAAATGGTCAGACTTCATCTACAGAAATCTTTATGACCAAAATTTTACAGATTTGGGGTGGGAGTGAGAAAGCTGGCTCATCTCTGCTCATCTCTAAATCCACAATGTCCTGTTTTCTGAGGTGTACAACCAGTGCAGCATACAAGAGCGAGGTCTCAAATGCACTTCTTAGCGGGTTTATGTTCACTTTTTCCTTTCAGTGTTAGGTAATATTTGGTATCCATCAGCTCTGAGTCAGTTATGCATCATAAAGCACTTCCTTAGCTACCCAGCTTCTTCCACCCTCTTTTAGATGCACAGATCAAGTTTTCTGAAGTTCTTCCTTCTTGTTACAGTGAATCATGAGTATCAGAAGCAGAAGCTTGATCAGCCTATAATATGCACACAACAACAATGGTTCTAGATATTGTATTCAATATAATAATACTGGATGCTGATATTGGCTCAGTTGACACTGTTGCAAAATTCATTGTCACACCAGAAACAGAAAAAGAAATATCAGGAGGAAGTGTGAAGAAGGAACCTTCTGGCCAAATTCAAATCACAGTAATGCTATTATCAGTTGGGAATAACAGTGAAAGATTAAATGCAGCTACTGTGGATTGCTGCTGATACAAAAAAAAACAGAAAGGGATGTTGGGCAGCCTTGTACTTCTCTGAAGGGTGCTTCTTCTACAGCTCACATTCTCTAAGTCATGGCACATGACAGTGAACACATGGCAGCCTGGTTCCACTTTCCTGATTCACATTGTTCTTACATGTAGCCCTATTTTGCCTGCATAAATAGGGAAGAATTTCCAATTCCATGGAGATACTACAAGTTTAGTCACGAAGATAATTAAGTCCTTTGGGCTTGAAATACCCAAATATTTCATACTTGAAAGAAATTCAGATATGACTGAATGTCTGGACTACTGCCATCTAAATAATTTGGATTCATTTGAGGTTCAAGATTAGCTCCAAATTCCTCTTCACATCAATTAATCATTCAGATATTTACTATCCTTTTCATTAGTATTATCGAATAGCTAGAAATTCTAAGTAAGGTACTGTATGGCCTACTTCTATGAACATACAATAGCTAGCTTTAGTCTTTCAAAAACCTCAAATCTAAACAGCAAAGATTTAAAAAAAGGCAGGGTTAAAAAAAAAAAAAAAAAAAAAAAAGGAAGTTTTACTGTTAACATCCTTTTCCAAAGGATAAAAGAAGCATAAAGAAAGTCTGGTCACTTGCCCAAAATAACCCACAAATCAATATCAGAGCTAGGGAAGGGCTCTAAGACTGTTATCTCCCAAGGCAATAGGAGGCTTAGTCATTAGATCTCCTTACTCTAAATAGTTTGAAACAATAATTATTTCTAATTGTTATTGCACGTTGCAGTCAAATTAGATTATTTTTTAGGGCTTTCCAAATCTCTTAGAACTCCAGTATCCAAATAGTCTCTGTAAAATACGGACATTAGCAGAATGTTAAATATCAAAGAACTTGCAGAAATGTAGGCAACTTCTGACAGTGCTGTGGTGGCCAGATAAAAGGGGTTTTGTACAGAAATATGGACACTTCCTTAAAATCAAGCTCAGATGTTTAGTGATCATTCAAGTTAAAAAGAAAGGCAGATAAAGAGCTACATTTATCTCCAAGATTAGAGAGCCTCTGGGAGGTACCTGTCTCAGCCACCTTTTTAGCTGAAGTTTGTAATTTTACCTATATTTCACAGTAGAATTCCTGCAGCTCATTCTTAGGGCTTCTGTTGAATTTGTATGTTGATTTTTAAGTACCAAATATCGATCATTGGTATTTATGCCAAAAATTTACCTGACAATAACACTGTCTTACTTAAAGCTTACTTTCCATTGTGCTGTTTTGCCATTAAGGATTCTCAAAATCAAATGAGGAATTTGAAAGTAAAACTGTCACAATTGTAAACAGATTTTAAAACCCCATTTTCTTTCCTGAGGTGTACAGTTTGGGCATTTTATCTGTGTGTGTGTCTGCTTATAGGGGAGGTTGGAAAGGTTCAACATGACCTGTGGTAAATATTATAAAAAAAAAAAAATAATTAATTAATATCTCTAATGAGATAACATGAAAGATTGAAGCTCAACTCCCAAAACTGTGTTAGTTTGTTGCTGTTGTAAAAAAACCGTTTTGCTGACACCTCAGAAATAATTATGATGAGTAAAAAGATACTGTCATTGCAAGGGCTAATTTAGGGTAAATTTAATCTGTATTAAAGAGCTGAAGAAAATTAAGACAAAAAAGAATAAAATGGAGATTCTGCATGCAATTGAGCTTGTGTTGAAACTGTTAACACTGCAGTGCCTGAAATGGAGCACAAAGACCTACTTTTCTCAAGGCACTGCAGTAGTCAGGAAGCAATTTAAGAGGAGCTTAAATGCAACAAAACAGAGAAAAATACTCACTGTTGGGGTGGGGGGATAAAAATTAGCTGAAAAAAAATTGTGTAAACACCACTAGTAGAAGCTAACTGCCATGTGACAGGCACATTCCTGATGCTGGGCACAGGACACTCCCATCCTGCACTGGAAGATCTTTCCTATTGTAAAAGAAGAAGGGGTGAGAGATTTGTGTTTATATGCATTTAAGTACTGACAATAGAAGTTCTTCTAGCTCAATACATCAGAATGTTATTTCTCTGTTGATTTGTATTGCTTGCAATTAGAAGTATTTTATGTGCTAGCATGGTAATGTCTGATTAATTTTATCACTGACAGTAAATGTATATATTGGTATATATACACCTGTTGAAAGCACTATGCTTGCGTTCCTTCATGAAAAGGGCAAAATATTTCTTGGATGAATATAATTCAGGTCAATTGTAAGTCACGTCCACAACATAAACCAAGTGAAACTTGATTCAAATTTTATTGCAAACTTCAGGTTAAGTCTGAGCTGACTGCAGGCTGGAAAACTTTCAAACCTATCATCTTCATGTGGGGCACATAGATAATCCACATGTAGCTTTCTGGTACAAACGTTTTTACAGCCCTCAAAATACCTGATCTATTCAACCCCTACAAAAATCCTAAAGTAATTACAAAGAAATATGGATAAATTATTTGCCATCTTTCTTTCTTTTTTTTTTTTTCCATAGGATAAGTTTTAGACTCAAACTAGTACAAATCCATATTTTACTGTTATCAATGTAAATCCAGAATGAAAGAAAGCTAGAATTTGAATAAGTATCTTCCAAGTTTTCACACAGAAAAATATTCTGAAGCACGATGCAATTCAATTTTCTCTCTCTTTTTCAGAAAAAGAAAAAAAAAGCAAACTTATCAACACCTTAGAAACAGGTGAGGGCATGTCTCTGTCATAAGTAGTAAGGTTATTTACATGATTTGCTTATCCTGCTCGTCCAGACTGTTGCACCTTGCTTTAGACTGATACTTTTATAATTATTTCCTGCTTCTTTAATTTCTCTTTCAGCAGTGTTTACCCAATTCATTACAAAATTAAAATATCAGACAAAACCTCAAAGACCTTCGAAAGTACTGTCCGGTTGGTTAGGGACGAAGGAGATTCTCTTTCCTTACAAGTTTAAATATGCCCAGATGAGTCTTATGCCTAAAGGCTGAGTCTTGTTGTTTTTCAACTAATCATTTGCAAGACTGGAGGAGGGGGGGAGAGGAAAGGATGAGGTAAGACAGAAAAAAAATGGCTTCTGGTAGGTGAGCCACAGCAGGGCAATTAAGATGATACGGCAGAGGTAGACATCTGCTCCTAGACAGATACAGTTCCACTGATGCTATCTATAGTTACAATCCTTAAGAGAGATAAACAACGTGAGAGAGCAACGTGCAGAAGGAAATGCCACACTGAGAAAGTGGTGATCGTGTGGCCCCTGTGGTCTGAGAAAGAGAAAGAGGCAGCAAGAGAAAAAGGGAGGGGTGGCATCTGGGGCCTGAACCAAGCACACGCAGGTGACAGAAGCTGTAGGCCAGACACGCTTCAAGATGCAAAGCTGGGAGATATGTGAGAACTGACACTGGAGGGGATCAGCATTACAGCGAAGATGAAAGGCACAACATGACAAAGAAAGAGAGAGAGATGGAAACCCTGTCTATAAGTTCTGTGCATAAAGTTACAGTTAATCTACACTGAAATTAAAAGAAAAAAGAAGCTATTAGTGGATGATTTATTGTCTTAACTTTATAGGCTTGGATGATTTCTTATAGTTTCAAACTCACATTAATGTTCCTCACTAACAAACTTAATCGGAACTGTGCTCCCCAAAGTGGATGCTCTTTCATTTCACTTGTTGCTATTTCATACTACTGTTGCAGCAATGCTCAGACACAGCAGAAGTATTGCCTTTCTGTGAATGCCAGGTGCAGATCAAGCATTAAAGGAGGATGTATATACCACAGCCACAGAACTTTGAAGCCAAGGATTGACCCTGTATAATTCAGGCAGGACCTGAGGCAACAGTACGCTGCATAGCGAGCTCCATGACTCTGCAGATATAAATTTCTGAAGATAAGGCAGGTCCTTCTGACCACCACTGAAGATGCTGCTGGCTCCTCATGTCACTTGACCCTCAGTTCCTTGCAAGGAGAATTTGGTTGTTCTGCTCTGATGCCAGAGTTTCAAGAGTCCCACCAAAACCAAGGGAGCATACTTGCTCCCCCAGCTTTCCTACCAGCAAGAGGGCTTAACACTCATTCAACTTCACCTATCTCCCGATTTAAGAAACTCTCTCGAAAACACATAGAAAGAATTCGAGCCCAAGCAGCTTGGAGAGATCACTGGCCAGAAGTGAACAGAAGGAATACCCCACTGAGGGCAGGACCTCTGGATTGTTTGAGGTGCTGTCTTCCACTTCTGAGATGGACTTGGGATTTGAATGACATCAGCAGGAACTGGAGCTGAAACACCAAAGTGTCATCCTATCTTATGTTTGAATCTCAAACCAATAAGTATGAGTTTTCATAATGTATGTTATGGTAATCCTTCAGCTTGGTTGCCACGTGGTGTCCTTTGTAAAAAAAAAAAAAAAAAAAATTGTTTAATTTCTCTGTCTGGGAAGAAGACACAAATATCAAAATAAAGGCCTTAATGTGAAAACAAAGAATGGAGCAAATCTCAAGTCCTCATGCAACTCTGGTGATATTGTTTAAGTTGCTACTCCTTAGAGCTGCTTGCTAGAAAAACCTGTCTGAATTTTTCTGTTTGTATGAAGAAGGGAAAACTAGACTTAACATCTTTAACAATTCACCTGAGACCAGATTCTGAAATCCTGACTTAGTTAATACCCCAGAGAGGCTGCCAAATTTAGATACTGTTTCTGTCCACTGGATGCCCATAAACAGACTGCATCCATCTCCAATGTATTCATTACAGAAAACTGGGCAATAAGGCTTTCTGTTTATTTAACTTCACTTTTGTCTTCCTTATTAGACACAGAATAAGCATAAACATTTCAGTGATGCAGCTCCTGATTGTTCGTTACTTGTTTGGTTTTGGAGTTTTTTTGATGGTTCTGTTGTTGGTGTTTTTTTTCAGATTCTTCCATGTCCTTTTCATTCTTTGTGAAATCAGGTCATTGCTTTATTAAAATTCACCTAGATATACGTAAAAAAAAAAAAAAAAAAAAAAAAAAACCAAAAAAAAAAAAACATGAACACTGTCAACACAATCAGCACAGAACAATTTTTTTCTACTAATGTGTCTGTTATTAATATATAATTTCTGCTATCACAAAACAATTCATTCTGCATATCCAGTAAATAATTCAATTGTTTGGAGACAGTCCAAAAAGGTCTGATCATTTGAGTTGGTCAAATAAAGCTATCACTTTGGAGAATGGGGTTTTCCTCTTTTGGCGTATCTGCAACACCACATATTCACAGAGTATGTGAGTTCTTAAGTTAGCATCCATTATGGCCCTCAGAATGTAACAATTTCTGGCCAGTACAGGTGATAATATAGCTTTGTGATTCCCGTCTATTAACTCTTGGGGATCTGAAATCTGTTGAACACATTTTGTGTGCATAATCCTGCAATATATATTTGATCAATAACTATACTGATTTTATTACTCTATTAATGCTTTTCTCCCTCTTCTACCCTTCCCCCCCTTTTTTTTTTTCCAAGGGCAAACTGAAATAACTGGGTTTTGTGAAAAATTTGGAGGTTTAGAATAGCAAATAAGCACCTTTTTTCATCTCCTTTTGTATTTCTTGATGAAGAAATAGATTTGATTTAAAAAAATCAAATCACATGAACAACTTAAGAAAAATATTTCAAGAAGCATTTTTGGGTATTTTACATTATTTGATTCTAATGCATTCTGCTACTTCCAGGCATCAGATTGTCATTATGACTGTACTTTGTCTTTTCACTAGAATCTATCACTTGAAAGAGTGTCCCTCCCCCAAATCAGCTTTGCTTTTCAAGCTTTTTTATCTTTTCTACCTTGCTAGAGGCATTATTAGGGCAGTTCACCTTTGACCAAATGGGCAAATGAACATCCATCCTCTGCAGCCAGTTCTAGTGCTGTTTGGTAGATCAGCTCGCAAATGGTACTGAACTGTGACCTCTTCTTCTGTTCAAAGACTAAACACACAAACTTGAGTTTCCATTGGTGCCAAGCCTGGGAACCTGAGTTGCTCCTTAATCCCAGGTCTCGCAGCCAGCAGCACAATAAGCAGCTCACCATGCCAGCCGGCCAGCCTGAAAGAATGTCTTTATTCTCCCTTTCTCAACAAATTGCTTATTGTTTGCCCCACAGGCTGCTAGACCTTGTGAACTGTCCAAAACTTTATTGCTTTTCTGTTAAACTTTCTTCACTTTTCCCTTTTGATTTCATTTACAAATAAAATTATTTTCTAGTTTCATTTCTTAGTAATATAATTTCTAACGATGGCTTCTACTTTTAATCTCTTTTTCAGAATATATCTGCCTTTCGGAAACCTGCAGGAATCACAGAAATGTTACAAGCCCTGCAGATTTAGACTCCTTAGAAAGAAAAGTCTGTGGACATGTTGTGTTACTATAATGCAGTGCTCAATATTACCTAGAGAAGAATGGAGGCAAATGCTTAAAAGCATTCCTGAGTTTCCAAAGATAGAATCATAGAACAATAGAATAGTTAGGGTTGGAAAGGACCTTAAGATCATCTAGTTCCAACCCCCCTGCCATGGGAAGGGACACCTCCCACTAAACCATGAAACCCAAGGCTCTGTCCAACCTGGCCTTGAACACTGCCAGTGATGGAGCATTCACAACTTCCCTGGGCAACCCATTCCAGTGCCTCACCACCCTTACAGTAAAGAGTTTCTTCCTTATATCCAATCTAAACTTTCCCTGTTTCAGTTTGAACCTGTTACCCCTTGTCCTATCACTATGGTCCCTAATGAAGAGTCCCTCCTCAGTATTCCTATAGCCCCCCTTCAGATACTGGAAGGCTACTATGCGGTCTCCACACAGTCTTCTCTTCTGCAGGCTGAACAGCCCCAACTTCCTCAGCCTATCTTCATACGGGAGGTGCTCCAGTACCCTGATCATGCTTGTGGTCCTCCTCTGGACTTCTTCCAACAGTTCCATGTCCTTTTTATGTTGAGGACACCAGAACTGCACACAATACTCCAAGTGAGGTCTCACGAGAGCAGAGTAGAGGGGCAGGATCACCTCCTTCAACCTGCTGGTCACGCTCCTTTTCATGCAGCCCAGGATACGGTTGGCTTTCTGGGCTGCAAGTGCATACTGCTGGCTCATGTTCAGTTTCTCATCGACCAACACCCCCAAGTCCTTCTCCACAGGGCTGCTCTGAATCTCTTCTCTGCCCAACCTGTAGCTGTGCCTGGGATTGCTCTGACCCAGGTGTAGGACCTTGCACTTGGCATGGTTAAACTTCATCAGGTTGGCATCAGCCCACCCCACAAGGTTTGTACCATTTCTCTGCTCTTGGTCCTATCTTCACTGTGGCTACAGTCCACCCATTGCTTAAAGAGGGATTGTAGGACCGAATACTTATCTTGACGCCCTATGTTTTGGTGTTGCTCAGGGGTAGTTGTTTTCCGAGGAAGTTAAAGAAGATTGACTGCATTTGTCTGTTATTTGTCTTGAGCTATTTCTGGAAGCACTTTTTGTCATCAGCAGAAGCTTCTGGGAACGTGGTTGCAGGAGAATCATTGTGCCACTCAAAGCTAGGCAGAGTGCTGGCAAGGTGAGGCTGATGTTGCAATATTCAGCCAGATTTATCCTGGGAAAAGAAGACCTCCACGGGTGTGACCCCACCACATGAAGAGGGGAATTGTGCTCCATAAATATGGCCAAAACCAACACAGGACACAGGGCACCTCTGTTCTTCTCCCTTATCTCAGTAATCTAGTGTTGAGACATGTTCACATATTCAGTGGGGAGCCCTGTCCGGGTTTGGAGATAGGGAACAAGGAGAAGATTCTGTCGTGAACAGCAAGATAAGTCCTGATCACCTGGAGAGTGCTAGTTGAGATAAATTTGAACACTCATGCACATCTCAACCATTTTTTGCACACACGCTTTAGGAAAGATAAGTACACAGCTTTCTAGAGCCATACATGATCTAAGAGTCATGCAAATTTCTTAAAAGTGTATAAGTGTGCGTGTCTATGCATGTGTGTAATTCAACACCCTTTCAAGTATGTGAATGGCAGTACAAGAGTAGAATTGCAAACCCAAAATGCCCACATTAAGCTGATGCACGGTACATACCCGATGATATATATACTGCCTTATTGTTCAGTAGCGGCTCAGGAAGCTAAATGCATAATTTAAGATATATGTATAGTCTAAGGGTCAAATGCTGTCAGTTACACCAGCATAAATCAAGAGCAATTGAGCCAAAGTGACTGAAGTTGCAGTATCCTGGATTTACACAAGTGTTGCTGAAAGAATATGAGTCAATATATGCCATCAACACAGCTGAGTTAGTGGCACTGAGGGAATGCTATGCATGCACCTCACTCTTTCACTTTTTTTTTTTTTTTAATCTTTTATAATACTACCTTTTATGTTTCTATTTTTCTCTCTGTTTTTAAAGGAATGAGGGGCTCAAATCCTGATGAAATATCCACCTCCCACATCTACCAAACCTTCTCAACCTCAGTTCATAATGACATGCCAAACATCTCATAGCTGCAGAAGGCTACTTTATTTGTATCTAAGGCCAGTCTTAATTTATATAAAGGTATAATTCTGAACCTGCTGACTGCATGTGGAAATGCATTCTTTTTTGAATGGTTCCATTAGCAATTGTACAGGTCGCAGTGAAGGGTCAGGAAGCAAAGTTTCTTAGATATGTCAGCAAGATTTGGATACAGCAGGAAAAGTTGTGGAGCTGGATGAAGTGAGAGAGTATGGACACTTGGCAGATAAAAGGGAAATCAATTGTCTAAAAGGATCACAGGACAATTTTCTTAACCAGTGCTTCGTGGATTCATTATTGAAAGGTTAAAGGAAAAAAAAAAAAGGCTTTGCATGGGACACTGATTGCAAGATACAAATCTACAGCACAAAACAAAGAGGTATAAAACTTCATAATCTGTTGGGGACCTAGCAGAGTGCCTGTCAGATACACCTGGCCTTTAATGACCTTGTTTTGCATGGAGAAATAATATATATGATTTTCTGGGTTGAGAGGAGGCTTTTAATTCTGAAAGAAGGTTATGTGTTAAATATATGATAGCAGTCTATTCAGTAATAGAAGTCAAGTCACTTACTTGCGAAGGCAGAATCTGGTATTCTATCACATAAAATAATGCCATTATTTCTTAACATATTTTTAAATTGAATATATTATTTTTAAATCACTTCTTAATGATATTCTTGAATACCTAGAGAGATTAAAAAGCTCAGAAGTAAGTTCCTCAATATCCACTTAATCAAATTTGATGAATGAATTTGGGACACACTTAAAAAAAAACAAACCAAAAACATTCAAGATTATACTGATGAACTGTTGGGGGCTTACTGCTTCAAAAGAAACAGATCAAATGTGCCTGAAATAAAAAGTGCTAAACAGATCTCAAGACCATAGTGATAATTACATCATGATTTCTAAAAATAAAAAAAAGAAATACTATAATGAATTATGATTGGTTTCAGAATAGTAAAAGAAAAATTAAATATTGTGTACTGGATACATTTATTTAGAAATAAGTGCATAAAGACCTAAGATTTTTTTTAATAAAGACACATAGGTATATGTGCTCAATACACATGCATATGCTTAGCCAGTTGGAATACTGTGTAGGTATAGATCTGTCAGGATTGATTCCAAAAGGATTCGTATAAGAAAAACTTCTCTTTGAAAGAAATGATTTCTCTAGAGACTGATAGTGATGATACAATAGGCTGGAGTTGTTATCATTAAAAAAAAAAAAAAAAAAAAAAAATTAACAGTTTTCCTGACTATGTTTCTTTTTTCCCAGTGGGATTCTGATTCCAGACATTCTACCAGCCTGAAATCCACTGGGGAAGTGATGACACCATAAATTATTTAAAGGTTTGCAAACCACAAGAACTACTGTATATAACCAGATTGGATTGACTTTTTAACTCTTTTGATTAATAATACATAAAGCCATAGATATGTGAATTGGTCGAGTGCTAACCTGTTAACAAAAGGAGTAGAAGGGATGAATTCTAACGTTTCTCATAAGTTATTCTACTTAACACATTGGCCAAGCAAAACAAACAAATGGAATTCTCTGCCTTAGTCTTACACCTTCAGTGCACCATCAATATTTGATGACTATCTAATGTCTCTATATATCTGCCCATAGATGGTATTTTGATCATCTGGCTTCCCAGTTTCAAACTTCCTTGCTTTCTCCTGCATTTGTCAAAACACACAACTAGAAAGAAGAAACAGAGTTTCAATACCTTAGTTTCTTTTTTGACTTTTATTAAAACAGCACTAACTACTCAGAAGTGAAAACATGATATTTCTGTTTTCAGCAATAAAGAAGGGCTAGAATTTCCTCCGTTTATGACATCTTGTGCTCAGCAGCAGAATGGGAGTACATACGTATGTCACTTCAGAAAGATTTCATGTTCTACCCTTCCACTGCTGCTGGCTCTGTTTTAATTATCCCCTAGCTTCATAAGTTTTGGTCTCTTATATGCTGCTCTGGGTGGAGTTCAGAGAAAAGAAGTATTCTTTCTTTCCCCTGCAAGTACAGATGAAGATGCTTGGGACAGCCTGCATTTCTAGGCAACAAGAAATACTCTGCTCATGAGAGACCACTTTGCTTCTGGGTAGCCTGACTGGTGCTTCATGAGTCAGGCTGTCCAGGGTGACTTCAGTATGATATATTAGCTTACAATAATAACTGCTGTTTTTTTTTTTCTGTGCAATAGACAGGTATTATCCCTCCAGATTATTTTCTATTATCCTAACTGAAGCTTGACTCCCACAGATGTAGGAACAATAGGAAAACCACAGAATCATAGAATCATAGAATAGTTAGAGTTGGAAAGGACCTTAAGATCATCGAGTTCCAACCCCCCTGCCATGGGCAGGGACACCTCACACTAAACCACAACTTGGCCTTGAACATCGCCAGCAATGGAGCATTCACAACTTCCCTGGGCAACCCATTCCAGTGCCTCACCACCCTAACAGTAAAGAATTTCTTCCTCATATCCAATCTAGACTTCCCCTGTTTCAGTTTGAACCTGTTACCCCTTGTTCTCTCACTACAGTCCCTAATGAAGAGTCCCTCCCCAGCATCCCTATAGGCCCCCTTCAGATATGCTTCTCTTTAGTCATTCCTGCACACTTACTCTTTATCCATGTAATTCAATTCTCAACTTCCTTCTGCTCCAGACACGGAATCTCTACTCAACCTGCAAATTGTCCAGCCACAGAAACTCTGATCAATTATTTTTGCCTTTTACATGCCCATGAAGCTATCCTTTCTTAGTCACCTTGATGACAAACATATATGGCTGCCCATGGTCCACTTGTACATCTTTTAAAGCTTCTGTACTAGCAGGCTAACCTCCATCCATCCTCTGTTCAGGACCAAGTGGTGCTTCACCAATTATTTTTCAAATTCTAACATATTTGTGAGGTTAATCTATGCATAAAGCAAGGAATATTTAAATTCAAAGGCACACCCTTCAGTTTTTGTCAATCCATCTTCAATCGGATCATTTATTTTGGTATAGATTTCTATTAATTAACTTACAAAATTGAAATGAATTTGTTAAAATATGAGCAAAATCAGGATCACATCACAACTCTGAGAAAGAAATAAGGTTCAACTTCTCACTAAAATACAAACTTCAGAAAATTGTAACAAGCCACAAATTACACCTGAATTTGGTTTCACCAATAATAAATGTAAATCATTTATCAACATTTATTAAATGTTAATGAGTCCCATCACCCAAATTTCATACATAAATTACAATGCAGAATGTGTTGTCAGATTGTTTTCCTTTCTGACTCCAAGTATGACCCAATTCTTTCATAGCTCCCCAAAATATGACAAAAGTATATTCATATTCTATTAAAAATAAGAATGTTGACTATAGTTAATTTATATCCAGATCTTTTTTTCCTTATATCTTTCATATCAGTAAAAGTGTAGGTGCATTACTTTGTTAGCTTTTGTGGCTGTACACATCACTTGAACAATCTATTCCTGTCCTGAAATAAAATTCTAGCTACAGATTATTTTTACACATTTTCTTACTGCATCTTAAGGTCTAATCAGGGGACTGAGACCAGCATCTGACTTCACTGGAATAGCAAATATCTTTCCTATAGTATCTTTCTGCTGTCATTTAAAAAAATGAAATTAACATTTGTTTTCTTTTCCATCTGGGATTATGTGACAAAATGATCTCCTGCATCTACTCAATTATTTTTCTTCTATATCTTTTGCATTTTCCTGCAGAACTATTTGCAAGTATAACAGAAAGATCCTTTAGAGATAATCTGTTGATTATTACAAATTCAACCTTGGATGCTGCAGGCATTGAAAGATGAAAATTGCCTGAAGTCCACTGTTGTACAACAAATGTGTACCTCTGGACTCCTGTCCTGAGGTGAAAATGCAAACCAGAGAGATATTTAGAATCATTTTGACAGTTCATAAAATTAAGCAGGGATTACGAATTCTCTCAGAAATAAATAAATAAATAATATGATGCCACAGGGTCCAAACAATGTTAATGACATCTTCCTGCAACAGGTATTGCTGCAACACACTTTTCGAAAGGAAAAGAAGTCACTTAATTAATCCTGGCATGTATTTAGCACTGATGATACCAATTTAAAAATCTGAGTACGGGAGTTCAGCATGTTAATGAATATGTATATGCATACATACATATACATAAATAAGGTATAAACTCCCATTGAGTTTAAGTTTATACAGTTACAGGTTCCTATAGAAATGTTGTACATCTTGTGTATTCTATTTTCTTCTCAATTTTATGGATTAGTCCTGATAATGCAAACACTTGCTTAACTTTACATAATGAGAATGCCTTGCTGATTTTAGGATAATTCTCAATCTACATGAATTTAAACAAAAGTCTAAGAGTCTACTGGGAACATAATCAATAGTGCCAAGCATTTGAAACACACATTTAATAAGAAAAGAATTTAAATAACTGCAGTAGACATAGATGACTTTGATCCCTGCAGCATTTGCAGAAGGTAAACTATAAGCATGGCTAAAATTATTTCACAGCAAAAAAACAAGCAGCTGACCACAAAAATACATTTGAGGGAGCATCTAATTTTACAGCCACCCTCCCAAAATTCCCCACCCACTTCACAGACTCTTCAGTAAAGTTCAAAATGTTTCCTCTCCAAAACCAAGAGGCAGCATTGCAATTCTAAGCAACAGCACTTGTCCACTTACAAGAGTGCATATCCTTTCCTTTCTGGATGAGCAAACTTTAACACACTGCATTTACACAGTATATAAAAGCAAAGCTTCACTGAATTAGATTAACATCATGTTTCGATATCTTTGGAAAATGTTCAAGTTAATTTAACATGTTTCTAACAAACTGAAAAGTCCAAAATAGAACTAACTGAATTGGATTCAAAACTTTTTTTTCAATTAAAAAAAAAAAATCAAAACCTAGATATATTTTTCAAGTTTTACTTTATGCTTAAATTTTTATCACTTAAGCTCTGAATTTTAACCATATTATTTAATGAGGTAAATGCTGCTTTGTAACAGATGTTAACAAATTTCCTGATTCAAGAAAGAAACAAGTATTTTTCTTTGCATACTATAGTTTAGACATTTGAATTGTCATTAATTTCCATTTTTTAAAATTTCTTATGAAAATTGTTTCCATCCCACTGTAGTCTAGAGCGCTAACTGGAGCTGGAATAATACATCACATAAATGTTGATTTAAATATTTAAACAAACTCACTTTGGATTTACATCCCCTTTGGGCTCTGTATTCAATGAATGCTCTGACAAATAAACTTACTGTAGGAGTATTTGCTGGGAGGACAATTTATAAACAAAACTTGAAGAATACATGTGGCATATGATTTTTTGAATTCTAATCACCAATTGTTGCACCAGCAATTAAAGCTGACTGGAGTACAATAATTCCATATTACATTAATTTTCAAGACTTTGTGCCTTCATGTCTAGTTTTGTTTGTTTTGCTTTGTTTTGTTTTGTTTTGTTTTTTTCCTGGAAAAAACACAAACTCTTTAGGTCATTTTGGTGAATATACCCACATAGCACCTCTCGTATGAAGATAGGCTGAGAAAATTGGGGCTGTTCAGCCTGGAGAAGAGAAGGCTGCGTGGAGACCTCATAGCAGCCTTCCAGTGTCTGAAGGGGGCCTATAGGGATGCTGGGGAGGGACTCTTCATTAGGGACTGTGGTGAGAGGACAAGGGGTAATGGGTTTAAACTTAAACAGGGGAAGTTTAGATTGGATCTGAGGAAGAAATTCTTTACTGTGAGGGTGGTGGGGCCCTGGAATGGGTTGCCCAGGGAGGTTGTGGATGCTTCATCCCTGGCGGCGTTCAAGGTGGGGTTGGACATAGCCTTGGATGGCATGGTTTAGTGGGAGGTGTCCCTGCCCATGGCAGAGGGGTTGGAACTCGATGATCTTGAGGTCCTTTCCAACCCTTACTATTCTATGATTTTATGCTTCTATGATTCTATATCTGAGTGTATGTCTGTGTTCCACAGCCAAGGATACTGAACAGACTGTAGTTCTTTCTCAGCCTGAATCACATTTTTACTGATTTTGAGTGCAGATTTTTATCTGTGATTTCTCAGTTAGCTGGAGGAGACCCCTGGTCTTGGTCTTTCTATGCCCAAGGCCACTGTTAAACCACAGGGCTGTCAGCAAAACCAAAAAGTCTATTTCACTTCTCATTCTCAAAAAAATTTCTGTTCAAAGTATGAATGTGCCTTTCAGCACTGAGAGGGTTGACCAAAATGTCTCCTCGCCAATATATTAGTATAAAGTAACTACATCACTCAAGGTGAAACTGACTTCCTGTCCCCTCACAGGTGGGCAGGGCAAAACCGTGAAGCAGGGTTTGGTCACCACGAGCCTCTGTCATTGCCTGCACATCTGTGCCACAGTTCACCAATGGGCCTGAGCAGACATATGGACTCCCAGCCACACAAGGGCATGCCACACATGCAGTTACTTAGTCATCCCAAAGGGCCAAGGTTGACTTTTCATGTTGGAGTATTTCTTTGCTCTAGAGGAGATCAAGAGGAGATGCAGGAACTAAATGCTACAGGGGAAGTGAGACTGGCCTGAGCTACACTTTGCTGTCAGCCACCTCCCTTCACTATAGGAGACAGGGCTTGCACACAGCAACCTCAGGGTGAATCTGGAGGCTGACAAGCTTTAAGGACAGATAAAGCAAGAGAAGTTTCATCTCTTCTCCCCACAATTTCCTCTGTCTGGGCTGGGTTCCGAGAACAAAGAGCCTCTTCGCTGTAGCTTCACAATGAGACAATACACCATGATACAAATACTACTGCTGTCTGCCACTAACTGTACAGCCTTATCCAAGTCATGATCATGCCGTACAGTTTTAACCAAATCATTTGCTGAATTTCATGGAGCAAATATCTCATCTTAATGTCATACAAAACCTCATAGCTGTAATATAAAAGTCATGTTTACAAGCAAGCTTTTTAAAAGGGAATTAATAATGGGTAGATTTGTTCATGTGTCTATGTACAAATTTCTGTTGCGTCCCCACCTGCAAGGAGAGGCTTACACAAGGCCTCACTCTATTGAATTTTGTCCCTGGTTTGACAAATAGCCATAGTGCCTTCAGTAGGTAGATTCACACTTTTGACAGAGCAGCTGGCACATCCTTAAGTAATTTTAGCCAAAAATTACATTAATAGAAAGTTCTTTTTATAGACAGCTGGAAATTGAGCTTTGATTTATTTTTATTTTTAGTCCTCAAAATAATGGTTTCTTACTCAGTTATGTCAGTGGTCAATAACATAACAAATACTTCATCATGAGAATATGTGTATCACTTTTCAGCAAACCCTGGCCTTTTGAAGTGAAATGCTATACTGCCACTTATTTTCAAATTGATATCTCTCCTGGTTGCCAAGGCAAGTTAACTTGTAAAACAGCATTTTGCAATGAAGGTTTTAAGCCAATCCAGCTAGGCAATGGCTGCCACTGCTGTCTAATTAGTGACAAAAGCACTTAAAATCAGATTATTTAAAAAAATGTCCAGAAAGATCAGTGATTTTGCTCCTTACATGTCCAGAAACTATTTTTCTGTCTGAATAGAAGATCTGAATTTTGAAAATTAAAGCAAGGCCCCAATCTGATCAGAAAGGAATGAAGGATGTGCACACAATGGCACTGGCAGATTTGAAGTGAGAAATGTTAAGTTTCACTGTTCTTCAGAAAAATAAAATACACCCCCCCATAATTAATTCACAAACTGCATTACTTAGATACCACAAAACAGTAGCAAGTGACTGTTAGAGGAGGAGAAAGTAATCATTGCAATTGAGTTTGCATTCAGTTAAGACAGTTTTTTGAGCACAGAACTGAACTTGAAAATGGCCTACATTTCAGATTTTGACTTGAACACTGTTAAAGTCTTGCAGACTTTCTGGTAATTCAGTTTGTGATGAAGGCAGAGTCAGGAAACAAATTTATTTTGAGGGAAGTGTTCTTTTTTGGAGACATCTCCCAGTTGCAAGTTCATCCACCTTTCGAAAAAGTCTTTGCTTTTTGGACCTCTGGCTTCAAACCAGTTTGGTATTGATGAGAAAAAGGTGGATGTAGAATAAGAAAAGAGGACACGTTTTAGAAGATAGTCTGTTTAAAAGAGAGACAGATGGCTGGAGACAAAAAAAGTGAAAAATATTAAGAAAATTACCATAAGGTTTGTAATACGGTTTCTTTACATTGGCTTTTCTCAACCTTATTTAAACTTTTCCAGCCTTTTTCATAGCTTTCATTTGGTATTTTTTCTCATGTTGCCACAGAAATGGTTTTATATTCCAACTACGCTTACCACTAAGTGTCTATCAAAGATACATTACAAAGATTACAGGCTGGTTATTAAAGTGATAGGACTCATGTTGGGATCAAACACCATCCAGTACCTCAGCTTTCTATGAGTCTGATGGCCTCTCTATTTGCCTTTACTAACATATTGACTTGCATAATGAGAAACCTTGGATGAATGCAGGCTGTGTACAGATTCTGCAGCAGAATTCAGGGGGAAATTTCACCTTCTGTTGTTTTTTTGGCATTTGGAACAATTCCACGAGATAAGATAGATGGAGAACTTGTGTCACAAGTGTCATATGCATTTGCCCATTTATTCTCCAGTGAACATCTAGTAGTATTACACTGAAGTAGCAGTGTGGGCACAAGCAGTTACTGTAGAGTAGCTGCCCAACTGTACATTCATAGACTAACATACCTCTTGATAAGTAGCTCATTTGCCTAAGCATTTTGTCTCTGCCCATCCTCTCTTTGAAGTCTCATAAATTATTTTGTTTGCATTTTTGTTGTTTTGTTATTTTGGGGTTGGTTTGGTTGTTTTGGGTTTTTTTTTGTTTGTTTGGTTGGTTTTTTTTTTTTTTATTATTTGTTTGGTTTTGTTTTCATTTTTTTTTTTTTTTTTTTTTTTTTTTTTACTGCAGAATTATTTTTCAATCCTAAAGCCTCAACACAAGTGAGACATAGAACATCACTAAGAGTGACTTGAATAATATCCAGGAAAGCCAATTAATAAAAGTAATGTAAAAATAGGTAGAAGTGGGAGCGAAGTGGGAGCAAACTGGGGCAAACTAAGGCCAAGTTGATTTTTCACATAGACATTTTCCCTGTAACAAACATAATGATGGCTGGAAAAGGCAGGTTTTGACACTGTTGTTAGTCTGTGGGTACTCAGTAAATCATATTGATGCATATGGTTGACACATCAGGGGTATGCGGAAAATAAACTGCCCAATCTCTCTTGGCCTAACAACTTAACAGACCTCAATGATATACGGTAAGGTTGGTGTTCTTGACATCAAAAGGAGTAAATCAAAATGTCACCAGAAGGTGCTGACAAAATTAAGTAATCAAGATTGCACAGAGAACAAAAGCTGTTCTGCATAGATATTTGTTTCATATTCAGACCTGATAATATTTAATTTATACCCTTATTTGGATTTTATGAAATTGCTTTAATTCTGCATGGGCAGTCAGTTTATAAAGCAATTAACAGTACAATCCAAAGGATCTGTAGCAAGGGTATATAGTTCCAAAAACTAAGCATCACTAAGAAATATTGGCTTCAATACCATCAGGAAAAAATTATTTTATCAGTATCATAGAATCATAGAGAAGTCTGTGTTGGAAGAGACCTTGAACACCATCTAGTTCCAAACTCCATGCCACAGGAGTTTTCACTACATCAGATTGTTCAAAGCCTGTCAAACCTGACCTTGATCACTTCCAGGAATGGGGCAGTCACAGCTTCTCTGGGTAACCTGTGTCAGTGTTTCACTACCCTCATAGTAAAAAATTTCTTCCTAATGTCTAAACTAAATCTACACCCTTTCACTTTAAAACCTTTCATCTTGCCCTGTCACTGCATGTCTTTGTAAAAAGTCCCTCTCCACCCTTCTTGTAGGCCCCCTTTAGATTTTTAGAAAAATTCAAGAGATTGCTGAATAACAGCTGGTTCATATTAATTCATATATTTCATAGATAACATCTGAAAAGGCTCAAAATGAAATCAGTTTATTGGTCATATGTCTTTTAAATTCTGTGAAGCTAGAATTCTTTTTATTCACTCACAAGGTATGGTGTCTCTACCTGTCCTGAAGCTTGACATCTCCTCTGGTGGGTGCTAGTATGGGTCAAACCTAAAGGTATGAAACTGAAATGAAAACTCTAGGAAAGCCTAAATACAGATCTAGGTAGTGTGGCTTGATCTTGTTTCTTTTCAGTATTCAAGAAAAAAATACAAAAGACGAAAAAAAAAAAAAAAGTCAAACATCCGAGAGAAGAATTAATTTGTGTTTGGACCTAGATTTTATGGATTAAGAATATATGTATTTACTTTGTTCTAGAGAAACAGACAAGGCTTATTTGGTATTTTAAGGACTGCTTAAATATTCCTCAAGCAAGGAGTCCATAATTACCTCACATACATATCTTCATAGAGAAAATAATCTGAGATGATTTGTCACCTCTACTCTGCCAAAACCTACCTTGTCAACTGCAACTGTTACATGGAAATTAAAAATAAGACACAAACACCTCAGTGAAGTTCAACCCCTCACACTGTCTGGCGTGGTTGTTTCCAGTGACAATGTTAACTGTCACTAGTGACTCCTGATGTACAACATATCTGAAGGTAAGCATAAGGGCCAAGACCAGAACGCAAGAAACCTACTGCAGTAACAGTAACTGAATATCAGTACCTTCAAGCCAGGACTGGAAAGTAAAGTGATAGTAAATAAATCCTCAGAGTGCATTGTCAATTTAAGTTGCTAAAAATCTTTTAATTCTTCCTGAAGCCTTCTTTAAAGCACTAGAAGGAGAATCAAACTATGTCATCCATTGAACAAAAGAAGTCAACCTTGTAACCTCATACCAGCATCAATAGACCTGGCACAGGCAGATCCCACAGCTTCCACCTGTGTGTAGCATTTACTCTATTCTCCCAGTCTGCATTTTGAGGTGATGGTATGCAAAGACTTCAGAGAAATAGAAGGGACAAATTCTGCTCATCAGAGACAATGAAAGGAGGACACAAGATAGAATGATTTCTTCTAGTCACGATACAGGTATGTCAGTTCTCAACCTGATGCCACTACTTCTGTTCCAATACAATTTTGCCCCATAAGAAGAATAGTTGATCAAGTGAAAATAGAGCATGAGCAAAGCACTTGAAAGAAGCTTGTAATGTCATCTGTCTGCTTGCTACCATTTGACAATGAAAGTACCAGACTCAATTACCCTGGAGTTCCTAATGAGGAATAATAAAACAAAAAAGCCCAGTCAAAAATACCTCACACTTCCCAAAACCAGTTGAAGTCACACAGAATCACAGAATAGTAAGGGCTGGAAAGGACCTCAAGATCATCGAGTTCCAACCCCCCCGCAAGTCAAAGAACTTGAAAATGATACTTTACTTTTTTGATGTTCACAGTGTGCTTTTGTGCTCAGAGTCCAAGAAGTTAGCAAAAAAAACCCCTATATTAATGAGTGGCAGTGGTCCAGCAGAAACACACAGGTAGTTTCATCCTGTTACTCTTTCCCACCAAGAAGAAATGCCAATCACAAGATTCTAGCCCACCAAAGTTTCAGAGAAGGGGTTAGTGTGGGCCTAGTTCTCCTTCATATTCGATCAGTGACTTTCTTCTTGTATTGTTAGAAAGAATTATTTCCATTTGACCACTTCTCTAACCAACAGATCAAGTTACTTGAGATAAGAAATTGAGAACTGAATGAGTTTCCGCAAACAACATTGCCACCACAAATTGGCAGAACTAGAGGGCTGCAAAGGTGATTATTGCATTGCTAGGATAGACGCTGACACTCTGAATCCAAAACTGCCTGTCCTTTCTCAAGTCTGTCTAAGGTTTACGAGGTATAATACGATTCATTCTGACAAAATAGCAAGGTTTTAACAACACTAAAAAAATGTCTTAAGAACAGAAAAGTGTTCACTATGGGTCAAGGATGCCATGCCCTGGTGAAAACACGGACATAAAAGAAATCAATATCACACGTAGATCTTGTAGGAAGAAGAAATAATTGTCAATCACCATTAGCTAGACAATGCTCACCTCTTAAATGTTAGACATTTTTCTCTTTTTTGCCTCACTGTGTGCCTATGCTTTTCAGTGTGCCTCGTTGTCATCTTCTCCTAAGTTGTTTCGAGTGTGCTTTCATGACTGTTCCCGATTTCCCATGCTTTGCTGGCTTGGCTTTGAGTGGCAGCAAGGAATCTGTAAGCAGGTGTTGTGGAAGTGAAGCATGCCATTCGGCCAGTACATCAGGTGAAGTAATGTTCCCCTGGGATCTCTAATGCTTACAACTGTATCAGCCGCAACTGTTCCTGCAAGAAGAGGAAGAGGCCAGTCTTGACCTGCTCTGACCAGATGTTTTGGAAATATGCCCATTTTTAGCAGACATAATAGCTGTTAATTTATCAAAATCATAATAGGTATTAACAAAGCAGACTATTAATTTACAACCAAATAATAAAATGCAAGGAAGAAATTAGGGATATAGAAGAGGTCATGTTGAAAAAAATACATTGTTTCATTAGCCAATGCCAAAATTGTTCAGAAATCTGTAGAGACTAGACATAATAGCAACACACCTAACCTAAAAACTCGTACTGCAACAGAAGCAACAGAGTGAGACACATTTGGAAACCTTAAAGCTTGTGCTTTGAGCTCTGGAAGGAGGGAATCCACATTCCAAAACCAAGAGGAAACTGTGCTCATGTTCTTTTGCTAATATCCTTTACAATTGCTGAAATGAGGAAAAAACATTTAAAAAAACTTCTATAAAAAAAACTAAAATATTTTGCTTTCTTTCCTCCTCTTTCCCCAAATATATAGCCCAGCAATTTTCTTAAAGTTGTTTTTGGTTTTGTTTTTTCTGAGTACCTCTTCCCAGCATAAATATGTGAGAGCAGTCATCTGCATTACCATTTTGAAGTGCTGGGATTTCATTCTGTTTCCCATGTCCCAAAGGGGTAAAAGCTTCTTTTTTTTTTTCCTACGTGGATCAGTGGAATTACAGTGAGTTTGCACTGCAGGAAATGAGAGCACAATGGGTTGTTGAGGGGTTTTACAGGCTAAAATTTCTGGATTTCTGAAGCATTTACTTAGGCTGCAATTATTAACAATAGTTTGCTGATCATTGAGAAGCAAATCACCAGAAAGGTGTGCTTAAAATCAGAGTGTTTTTTTTCTAATTTGATGGTCTTGTTCCACAAACAGACTTTGAAACACAGTACAAACACTTCCGTAATAATAATGATTGCTGCTAATGCTAGTCATAAGGTAAAGGTGCCATTTAACAATATACTTTCTTCAGCAGTATGGTTTTGCATTTGTTTGTTCTTAAAGACTATGCAGTTTTTCATTTCATATTTTTAGCTGTGTTAATTGAAGGCGACATTTCTTCTCCAGCATAGGTTTTGCAGTGTACAGTGCTTCTCTCTGCGTACAAAGCACCCCATATGGTTGAAGTAGACTGGAGGGGTTGCTACTAACCATATTTTAAAAAGCAGATGTTACTAATCTTCCAAATATTACTCCAAAATGATGCCACTTGTGACTAACAATGCTTGGGCTCATCAATCCTTTCCACTGCCCTTTTGTATGTAGCATGTAAGGGAAAGTAAATTTTATTCAGGAAACATTCATCTAAAGAGGCAGATCACTTTATATTACTACTTAATCATTGAACAGAATGTCAATTCCTAGAGGGTGATGTAGGAGTGTGTTATAGGTGTCCTGGATTCAGCAGTAGCAGTTATTTTTTCTCCTCAGTAGCTGGTGCACTGCTGTTTTTTTGACTTTTGGCCTGGGAACAGTGCTGATAACACCGATGTTTTCAGTTGCTGCTCGGTAATGTTTAGTCTGACCAAGGACTTTCTGAATCTCATGTTCTGCCAGGGAGGAGGGGAAGCCTGGAGGAAGCAGAGACAGGACACCTGACCCAAACTAGCCAAAGACGTATTCCATACCATAGCACGCCATGCTCAGGATGTAAAAACGGAGGGCAGAGACCCGGAAGGGTGTAGAAGTTTGCGGCTGGGTCGGGCTTGGTATCAGGTGGTGAGCAATTGTATTCTCTTCCCCTGTATTTCTCTTATCATTATTATTATTGGTGGTAGCAGCAGTGGTTTGTGTTATACCTTAGTTACTGGACTGTTTTTATCTCAGCCCGTGGGAGTTACATTCTTTGGATTCTCCTCCCCATCCCCCCGGGAGTAGGGGGGAGGAAGGTGGGGGAGTGAGAGAGCAACTGCGTGAGTTACAGCTGGGTTTAAACGACGACAGTTACACACACAAAAATTTGGAGTAATATTTCCATCAGGAAGCAGTTCATGCACTCGTGATTTACAGAAATGATGCATCTCAAGCTCCCTCCCTTCTGCCTGTAATCATGTGCTTCTTCGTTCTACTCTAGCATGAACTTATTTCCCAAATTCTCTGTATTTCCTTGCAAGGCTCACTATAGGTCTTTCCCATTACATTTTTGCTGCTGCCATCATAATATTCTTCCTTACAGAATTGCAGTCTGCCAACTCTGCCTCCTTCCATACTGACTGACTTCACTTAGATATTTACATTGATAATATGCTGCAGAAATGATTCTCAGTTATTAAGAATGTTTTGATTGGTTTTAAACACACGGCCATTAAGTATGTGTATCACCATTTGGAGGAGAGTAAGTAAGAACACTTACCTTAACAATACTGTATAAAACTCTAATTCCAGACTGGATTTCCTTTTGATTTCATTATTATTTCTAACTTCTTGTTGAAAGATTATTTTTTTACCTGCTTATTTATAAAGACTGTACTAAGTTGTAGTCCTTTGAATAGAGAAAAATAGATACAGCTTCTTTGTTCCTAACTCTAGAGCCCTTTTTAGCTAAAATATGACTTAAAAGCTCTATTTCAGCAACTTTTGCATGCCCGTACAACCAATAATTCTTAGCTTTTCTTTACACACCTCTCTTCTACAATCACACAGTCTTACAAAGCAACATGAGTAAAGACATTTCACCATCTTATATCTTTTCATTGAATAAACCAGATATTTATATTTTGTTTGGAAGCAGCTGCCTGCTTCTACAACTGAGGATTGACTATTTCATATATTTATGCCTATAATTTTCAACAGAGTCTAATCTAATTTTTAACAGTGTAATGCAATTCTCTGCTCCATACTTACCTTGTAAATTTACATTTTTGTATTTCATAACACATATGAAACATATTTACACTTTGCTTAGTCTCTCCTTGTTGCCAGCATGGACTTTAACCACTCCAAGCAGAAAATGATAGAAGTTGGGGAGTGATTGGCAACAAGCACACATGGTTAAATGTCAGCATTTTGGTATGTCATTTAATGGTCAGACACTTCAGTGTATTGCCATCCAACAAACCTATGAGACATATTATCAAGGAATATATGCCAGCTTTTTTTCAGCAAACTGCTTGATGCTTGATGCCAAGTACTGGTGGGTGTATACCTTTTTACGCTGTCACTGCATCCAGCCTCCAGGGTGTTGCGTGAAAGGATCACTGGATGTTAATGAATAACAAAATGTGTCATTTCCCTTTAGAATTAGTCCATCTATCATAGACAGTGAAAAAGATGTGTTTGTTTTCTTCTGCCTGTATTTACATGTGTGTCAAAATACGTACTGCTAATCCTGGCCACATGCTTAGACAGTATGCTGTCTTGTTAGTCTTTTTTTCATTATTACTGTTGCACATGATCATACATCCGATTTCATATAAAAAGATAAGAGCCACAGAAAAATAAATTAGAACAAAAAGATCTGTTCCTTCCTGGAGCAGTATCTTGTGTTTGAAAGAGCACATTCCATAGAGAACGGATTTGTAAGAAAATCTCTTAACACATTTAAGTATGTTGCCACTCATATGTCACTAAAATATAATAGAAAATTAAAAAATCAGAGATCCACCATTACAGCTCAGAAACACAGATAAATAAATAATATGAAAAAACAATTTGTGAATACCTTGTAAAATAGGTACTAATGTAAGTTATGATCATATTCTTTTAATGACATATCACCATTGCCGAATTTATTTGTTGAGATAAAAAGTTCAGACCTGTAGATGAGTTTCAAATAGTCTTGTGAGAAAACACATTCATTTTGGTCACAGACCAAAGCAGCTCCTGAAGGTCGATCGAAAAGCCCTCAAGCCATCATCTGGCCATTGAAGTTTGACTGCACAAAACCATGGCAGGGCACTTTCTGGTCGGCTAACAAATAGATACAAAAGGCACATTTTGGAAAATAAGAGCTGGAAGCAGCTGATCATTATAAACTCTCCCTTCAGCTCTTCTCAGAGCTTTCTCAGAGTCTTCCTGACCTGCATTAAAGCATCTGCCCATAGGTTTCTCTCAGATGAAACCAAGTTCAAAGCATCAGGGTACAACAAAGCATTCTAAATAGGCACTCTAGTGCTACTACTAATATTGTTTAACAGCTGCACAAGAAAATCAGTATAACTTATATAGATGGGAAGAATTGTTGCAGGTGTTTAACTGCAATATATATAGGTAATATTATTAGACATTCTAGCAATTAGAAAACAGTATTTGTAATTTTCTTTGCAAATTCTGAAGACTATGTATGATACCTGTATTTTCACAGGTAATATGAGCCGTTTCCCAGAAAAAAAGATGTAGTTTTGTGTGTGTGTCCAGTTTTAACAAATACTAAAGTCACTGTGGGTCTTTAATTGTGTTTTTCAGAAAACTGATTTAAAGTTCCCTGGGGCACACGTACTGTAGGATCGTGACGTATCACACCAGGTTAAGTCAAACTCAAAATATTATGTGATATGACAGCATGTAAAATGCATGGTTAAAGCATCCACTGGGAAACTTGGCTTTATGAAAAATGGTGCAACAGGGAAACTTCAGGCACTCTGGTAAATTCTACTTTTAAAAAATGATATTACTCAAAAGTATAATACTATGTTAGTTTCTGTTTGATATCCACAGCTTTCTCTTTTGGATAAAATGTCACTGACAAAGATCAACAAATATTTATGGTGAATGCAAACAGCAAAAGTTGTACTTCTCTTGGAAGATAATTGATTTGTTGACAATTCAAAATATGATGAGTGGAGTGAAGAACCTGCAGGAGATCCATAAACATAGTTTCCCTCAGTAGTTCCTGAAATAATAGATACATACTGCATCTTTTCTACCAAAGGATGTAAAGATATCATTTACTAAAAGAGGGAGAACAGGTCTTTTTTGCCTGTGTAAGAGTAACTATATCATGTGTTTACATTTGCTGGACAGAGAGCATCCAGTATTTCAGTGGTATCAGGAAAAATGGCTATAAGCTACACCAGACAGACTTCAGACCCAGTTTTCCCTTTCCTGCTAAAGTAGCTCATAAAATTGCCTTTGTGATATGTCAACCCCGGTCTGATGATAGGCAGCACAACCATTGGCCACTCTTCAGGTTTTGTGGTCCTGCTCTGTTCTTATTAACAAAGAACAGATTTTTATTACTACTTATGCTTTATAACAATAAACTATGATGTCATTTGACAATTTTTAAAATTTACCTTTTATTAGAGTCTTCTAGTCCTTTCCCTGCTCTCCCCATCAGCTTTGAATTGAGTACTTAATTTGAAATAAATAAGATAAAGATAGAATTTCAGAAATATCAAGTTTCTCCAAGACTTGTCAAAATAGACAGCTGGCAGAGAACAGAGATCCTCTTTCTGTCCTTTCTCAAAGGAAAGCTTAAATGCTTCCCAATAATTATTGGGTAGAAGAGAATCCACACTGCCACTCAACTTCAGGACTCACCTGGATTTGAAAACACATACCACATTTTCGAAACTGCTTGGGTTTTATCACAAGAAGTCTGACTAAATTCTATCTGCCTAGTTTACTACATGATTACTTTCTGAAATGCAATAGAAAATGGAGATGCGAGAAGTCCGGAACACACAAACGAATCATAAACATGGGATCCTGTACATCATTACTAAGCAGCAGAGCACAGCCAAGCCATGAGTAAGTACAGACAGGTCATCTCCAGCAAGGAGGAACTGACAATCAAAGTCATTCTGCTTAGTTTTATAAACATTAGTTTCAGCTTGTGCTGACAGACTAGAAAAATTCTGCCAGTTGCTGAGGAACAGAGACATCTATCCTTAAAACAGAGTAAGGGTCCAGCTTGTGCCACAGCCCTGGTTCTGTGATTGTCCTCTGAATTCTGGCCCTGAAGGTGATACAGGATAAAATTTAGCAAGCTAGTACTCCATCTGAGCACAGCTAGCTGCAGACACTACAAGCACAGTGAGAGCCACAAGAAAAAGATCTGTGTTTACTGGAAGCAAGGCTAGATGGAGCAGGGCACTGAGGGACCCTGTGCGAGTCACTTGCCTGTGCCATGCCCCAGGGTGAGGTAAATCAAGCAGTTACTGGAAAGGTTGCAACACCCCTATCCACTCTGGTATATCTAGCAGTTGCAGTAAAGCCTTCTAATACTTAGGTGTTGATAAACCTTATCAGTCTACAGAGGAAAAAAGGGAAATATGTTAGACATATCTATTACCCAATCTGGTATACCTTAAAAATAATCCAGATTTCAATTCAGTGCTTTCTGAAATTCAGGATTCATTACAACATAGGATGCTGGCACTCACAATTTCCACTGTCTTCTCCTGTTTTGGCTAAATTCCAAAGTCTGAAACACTAACACATTCTAAGAGTGTTGTTTGAATATGGCAGTATTTACTAATGTGGTGAATTTTCTGCAATCTACAAAAACAGATTGTATAGACTAGATTAAGTGCAGTCCGAAGATGAAGGGTGAATATCCTTTCAGTGGGATCTCCAGGGATGGAGTGCCATAAAGAGAACTGTTTGTGCAGGTTTCCCACAGTTATTACAGCTTTACCATTCTGACCTGAAGCATCCCATTTTTTTGGACTGAAATTGCAAATCATGCTGGATTATGTAATGTTTAACATATTTGCAAATTAGTAAGGAAATATTTCCCTCTCTTCCTTCTTCTAGGAAAAATAAAACATATGCCCTGTTCCTACCCTCCCAGAAAAACAATGTGGATGACTTAGGAAAAATCAAGTGTTCTGAATGCTCAAACTGCTGACTGGGATGTGTAAAATTTAAAGGTTTTTATGCCTACTGTAGAGTTCGCAAAAAATCATATTTTGTCTTTAAAAAAAAAATTCTCCAATCCAAAGCAAAACATTTCAATCCTATTTTTTTTTTCTTTCAGAAATCTGAAACAATATCCCCTCTTCTTTTTTCCCTCCTTTTGAAATATTTCTTCTATAAGTACTTTAGCTAAGACAGTTTGGAAATTATTCTATTTCAGAGAAGCTCTTACTTGTGATTGTAAAAAAGTATTCCTGGTAAATTACTGACTCCTCTGGCAAACCATGGCAGACTCCTGTAAAGCAAACAGAAGAATTTTGAATCGATGGTGCACTTGAAGTGATGTTTTAAGCAGTTACTGAAATATATACATGCAGAATAAACATGCTATATTAATCTACTTCAAGTGAATATAGACATTCCTGAGGTCTGGACAGCTTTCTGCAGAATGGTACAGAAAGGTAGAGTGCCTGATACTTTTATGAGAACTCTGCCTAAAAAAGCATACTTAATGCTGAGACTGTCCACAAAGTTTATACCACATGCAGTCCAATAGCCTTTTCGTTCTGCAGGAAAAAGGCAAATGTTTCAAATGTTTTTGTCAGAGGTGGAGGTACTGAAGAGATCAAATCACTGTAATTAAAAACCCAGCCAGAAGGAGGATTTGTGATGACCGCGCAGGAACCTTGCTAGCCTGCTGCCCAGTGAAGCAGCAGCGACAGCAGCCCCTGCTCCCGGCTCAGGCTGCCAGTGGACTCAGGTTCCTTGCCCTGAGCCAGAGAAGCAGGGTGTGCCGCAGAGATCACACATGCTGTCTTGGGGAAGAGTAGGGGAAGAACAGGAGCTTTGGTCTGTGTATGGGTTGTGTATGTCTGTGTCTGTGTGTGTCTGTCCTTTCAATGGCCCATTAGGCAGGAGCTTCAGATGTTTTTAGGACATAGACACTGTTTTGCTGCGGCACCCTTACCCTTAATGGGGTTGAAGCCAACAGGATTATACCAAAATATAATATAGTTCTACAGAAATGAGCTGGGATATTTTTTTAAGGAAAAAAAAAATCAAAAACCAAAAAACACCTATAGAGTTTAATAGCAATGGTTGTCTTCTTATAATAGTTTAAAGCCAACATATTCGGTTTTAAGAGAACATTTTATTTCTGCTGTATATTCCTTTGGGTTGGATTAAAAATTATATAGACAAGTTATCATTCTCCATGCAGCTGCACTGGGTTTTCCTACAAGAGGTAGCTGAAGTGAATAAGTAGTAATAATTATGGATATCTCCATTAAAGAATAAGCAACCATGCTGCTGTGCTGCAGAACCAAAGCAGTGCTCTTGCTGGCCAGAACCTTTTTTAAAAGAGAAGAAAGAAATGCTGGCCAGGTCTTACTCAGTGTACTCTGAATATGCCTGTTCTTCCTTAGCTTTATGCTTTTGCTAGTTTCTTAAAGTTTGGTTGGTGCTAAGCAAACACATTAGAGGGAGAAAAGGGACTCTAGCCCCCACTGACTTTCTATCTGAAAGTGTTGATCACCAAAATGTGAACCATACATTACACAGAAAGATTAATAAGAAATGCCTTTGCATTTATTAGTATGTTTAAGTGGATTTTTGTGGAAGTGCAAGGTTCACATTTGCTTCCCTTACAGAGAGGTTTCTGCTACTGTGTATCACTCCTTCCTCTCCTGGTCTGCCAAGAGCTTCCGTGGAAGGAAAAAGGCTCACTACAGGATTTCAACAATTTATTACATGATAAGGGCTTATTTTTGCCCATTAATTCCAGGCCTCTTTCAAATGAAGACATAAAATTATGCCAAGTTACTGTGCAAGTTGTGATTTTGCCAGCTCCTAGCTGAGGTGAGAAAACCTTTCAAATTTTTTCTTTTTGGACTGAGACACAAAATTATGCTGTAAACTTATTCTCTTCCCTAGTCATCCACTCATTTTTCATGGCTTTCTTCTATTAGTCATCACCTTAACTGCTGAACTGTGGGGCCAACAATATTATTAAATATAGCTTTAAATACTGCTAATGTGAAAAATTTTCATTGAAGATGCAATTTATGGCCAAGAAATATAAAACGAATTTGCTTTATATATAAAACTGAGAGGGGATTTTGTAAGGGCAGTTTGTTAGCTAAAAACCACATTTTATGAAGTTCATAGATGTCTGAGAGGTTTCAGTGGAAGACTGCATTTTTCATAAAAACCTCTAAGTTACTCTTCTAGGTGGTCCAAGAGAGAAGACAGAGGACCATAGGCCATAAAGTAAATTAAAGTCAAATCTTATTATTCCTTATTAAAAGCAAAAAGGTCAGTTTCAATTTAAAAGGAATACTGATTGAATATATTTAAACCATGTACACATAACTGAGGGTGGTAACATCAAAACAAGCAACTTAGTACATGAATCACCAGAGGACAGAGGAGTTAACTGCCCTGTTAATGTGCAAATGATTCCAAAGTGAATAAGTAGGCCTGTGCATATCTGAAAGGAGAATGGAAACCCTGAAGAGGTATACAGCTGTTTAAGCAAATCAAACATGGACATGGAAATTCAGATCTCCATTCCAACTTTGCAAATCTGGTAAATAACAGATTCTGTCAACTGAATCTAGGCTAGAGAAATAGCCATTCTCATTATGCGCTCCTGAATCAAAGTTCTTCCTGCAAGTTGCTAAACTTTGGCCCATTTACCGTCTGACTCTTCCTGCTATGGGAGTTAATACTCCCACATCTCACCTTTAATTTTTTCTCCCTGCATTCAGTGTCATATACAGTACCCTTTATATCCACATCAAAGAAGGACTAGAAAAAACAAGGGAAAAACTGTTATCTACTTTCATTGTAGTACCTGAAATACTAGGTTCAGTTTAATAATAATAGCAAAATGTTCATATTAGGTGTACAAAAATGAAAACTTCAACGCATTGCTTTATTTTATTTTATTTTAATTTTATTTAATTTTATTTTATTTATTTTATTGTAATTTATTGTATTTTATTTTAATTTTTCAATTCTGATGTGCAGCAAGCTCTTTATTCTATCCATTTTTAATTTGCTTCTATTTCACATATGGCTGCTTTCTGCTTTACCATACATGAGTTTTCTCAGCTAAGTGTTTCTTTTCTGTGCCCAGAACATTCTTCAGGGGGATTTCTAGTGAGTGATTTTTTTTTTTCCAGACTTTTGAAAAGCTTGCCAGAACCAAGCCTTTGCTATTGTGGAACAAGTCACAGGAAGAGCTGGCCTAGCTGACACATCAGGCACACTGCAAAAGATCCCTCTTGCCCTCTTCCCTTCTCCACAGCCCATGGCTGAACCTTCTCACCAACCACTGTATGGTCTTTGTACCATGCCCCCCTGCGCTGGAAACACACAGCTCCTATAGACTAGTCTGAATCACCATTTTACAGTTGGTGCCCTGAAAGCTTCCTTTGGTACCTAAACCTGGGACTAGAATTAAGATAATCCTGCTGTATAGGATTATCCTGCCGTGGGCAGAGGATGCCTAGACAGCCTGAAGTCAGCTTCATTAGGAGATCCTGACCCTCCACCAGAAACATTGCCACAATGTGTGGTAAGCAGTGTTATTTTTGCATGGCATTTCATGACACTCACCAGTGACCGATTTTGGCTCTAAGATATGGAAGGCCACTATAGCCCAGTCAACAGGAGTTCAGATTTCCATTATAAGGTAATGTGATGCCTACTGCCCTGTTTGTGCAGGAGGAGAGATTTGATGTGGTTTAATTAGGCTCCAAATTCATCATATTGTTTGGAAAAAGTGTATCCATCATACATGGTAAGAAACTTTTCTCTCCTTAATGTTTCTCATTTTCCAACCTGCACTCAAACTGTTGCTGGGACTTCTGTAGCTTCCCTGCCTAAAAGGATGAAGATTGCTGATAAAAAGAAACATAATTTCCCTCAAGTAAGCAAACATTGTGCCAAGTCCCTCTTTTCTTTAGCCTTTCCAGGGACCTTTTCCCATGTTCATTTCCACCGCTGGTTTAATAATGAACTAGACCTTCTATGGAATTGTTATCCACATTGAACTCCTGCTAAATTATGACAATTTGAACTTAACCTCTTGACCTATCCAATATGTCCTTCACCTGCTGTGGGGAAGAAAAAAAAACATCTTAAAGGGGACATGGATTCAGTTTTCTCCTGCTGGTGAGACAAAGCTCTTTGGCACACATACTGCATGAGTGCATTGCTTTCATCTGGCCTTTGAAGAACAGTGGAGATTTGAAAGCTAAATGGGCTTAAGAAATATTTAATGATGAACTGTCATTTGCTAAAGGGAGAAGCAAACCAAAATGTACTAGGTTTTTAAATAGCACTTGTTATTGTTTAGATAAACATATATAAGTTAAGCTGGATCCTCCATCAAGAAGAGAGCTAAAATCATAACCATTTATAAACTGATGGTTCACACATTTTTGTTCTCTGTTCTTATGAGAGGATAACATGGCTTGCCTATGGAAATAGAAATAAAGGGTGTTTTTTTTAAGAGTAAGATAAAATATCAACACTTACTGCAGCAGATTCATAGCTAATTTTTGTAGTACTACTGACACATCCCATCAGATTTGTAGGTTTCCTAATATTATTTTAAAGGATTTTTGAATCTTATCAGTGGGTTTGCATGTATAGCATTCTTGAATTTGTTGTTTGTTAATATGATATGAGAAATTGTTACGGTATCAATTTTTCCAATAATATCTACAATTTAAATTCTTAGAGCATGTTCCTATTGTATCATAACCAGCAATAAGATGTATGTATTATTTTTAGTATTGATTTTGCACTGCAAAGCTATAAGGTTTCCTTACTATTTATTAATTTTAATTACCCCTAAGATCTCACTAAGTTAGTAGAATGTTTATTTTGAAATGCAGGGGGAGGAATATTTTATCAATTTACAGAGAGTTTCTGAGACTGGAAATTCTGGAGTCAGCACAAGAGCTTAGGGCAAAATCCTGCTGTTATGCAATATGGTTGCTAGGGACGGGGGGAGTGGAGGAGTGCTGGCAGGAGAACCAACCTACTTGCACAGAAGTGGGTAGAGCAAAGCAGTGAGGGAGAGAAAATGTTCATGGAAAGTATCCTCTGGTATATGCATCCTACATACTAGTCAGCACCTGGCAGACCATAGCTGCTATTGGTCTCATAGGTGCTGGGTGCAAGGGTAGCAGATCCCAGGGGAGGCAGCAGTCTGTGGGTGGAAGGACAGCCCGAGACCCTCCCAGCACCCAGCTGTATATCAGCCTACAGGCTTACTAGTGACAGTGGAAAAAGAGAATTATCTGTGTGATTTTATACTATTTTGAACAGCTTCTGAAATTCCTGTTCATTTGTTTAGAGCAAATAGTCACAGATAAACGCAGAGCAGTATTTTAGTACTAGGTTTATATTTTATCTTTAAATCACATTCAACACTATTTATGATATGCATTTTCTCAGGAGATACTGCTTATCCTTATTCTTACAGGAATTTTTTAACATTCACTTACTTCTATTTTAAATGATCTTATGCCACTAAACACTGATGTTTTCTGGGAGCTCAGATGAACTTTAGCAAAAGGCTTTGGACTGAATTGCTTTTCTTTCCCTGTAAGACTGAGATTATACACTACTATTCAGATATAAAAGCAAGCTATAGTGTAGAACCCGGCGAAGAATCCTATATTCTGCAAAGTAAGAGAACTCAGTGTAAACTATGTCTTCAGGAGAAGATAACATGTTACTCAGAAGTTCATTTTTTTTAATTACAAAATCACTTCAAACAGTTTCAAAATGTAATGGAAACAATATGGTGTGGCTCTTGATGTTGGTTTCTACAATTAGTGTGTTATTAATTAAACTCTCGAGTAATATAATAACTTGACTGTTGGAACCTCTCTTTGCATTTGAAATAAATGCAGGCTATGGCTCCAATTATAAATAGAACATAACTCTAAAGGCTTAAACCTGCAAATTAAATTATTCAGAGACAAATCATTAAATTTATGTTATATTCAAGAGAAATTATTTTTGTGTATTTTTATTTTGTTCCATGTACTATATCCAAGCATCTGGTTTCACCAACAAACTTTTGTTGCAGTGGACACTTGCATCTTTCTCCATTAATGTATGTGCATGCAAGCACACACAAGTGTGCACACAAACAAACACATACACACACACACATGCACATACACACATTTGCAAATGCTTTCAGTTAACTATGGGTTCCTGAGCAATTTTCTTCATGTGTCTAAGAAGGGATAAATTGGTCTAAGGTGGAACTAAGACCCCGTTGTCTCTGTTTATCTACTTTTGAAAAGCTATTTCACAGAACTTTAATTTAGACACGTGACATTGCAGAGGAGCTCCAATGCTCCTGCTTTTTTTGCATCACCAGTAAAATTTCTGCAGTCCCAATGGACTTAGGAGAAGTTTCATGATTTGGTAATAAATCTTTTAGTAACTCTCAAAAACCAGGTTGTTTTCTGGCGTGATTTAGCAGTTGGCATGGGAGTTGCAGCTCTATCACCCATCTCCAATAAAATCTATTAATGACGGTGTTTCATCATACTTACAAACAGACTTAACATCTGTTACCATCAGTAGAAATTTTCCCATGGGTTGATATAATTTTTAGTTTAAGAACACAGTTTAGACTTTGTCATCATTGGTCAGTGACCTGGGATCTCTGAATTAAAAGCAACCAAAGAAATTGGGCATGTCCAGCAATAAGTGTTACTGGATTATAAAACCTTGGCAGCCTTGTTTGAGAACATTTGTTCAATTAGCTCTAGAAGTTATGCCAACTAGATCTACATGGAAAATTTTAATACAGAACCTTTTGGGGTTATTTTTTGTGTTTGTGGGTTTGTTTTTTGGTTTATTTTTCCCAAGCTACATGGATATGATTAGGTTCCCTTTAAAAAGACAATTTTTTAAAATAAATTATTTTTAGTCTTTAGGGCAGATGATAGTACTCATTGAAACGTTCTGCCTGATACAAAACTTTGCAAGTTTGTGTTTTGTTACAAAAACAATGAAAAAGTGAAAAGCAATTGAACATTTTAACCAATGCCATATTATAATCTGTCAGTAGATTATGCATAGATATTTTTGGCATGTGTAGATAGACTATAAAAAGAACACAGGAACATAAAATTAGATTTGAAACAAAATTCCTACAC
The DNA here is from genome assembly GCA_039720435.1 of Amazona ochrocephala. Taxonomy (NCBI): domain Eukaryota; kingdom Metazoa; phylum Chordata; class Aves; order Psittaciformes; family Psittacidae; genus Amazona; species Amazona ochrocephala. The sequence continues at coordinate 46,470,814 of CM077882.1, forward strand.
TTGTCAGCATAAAGAAAGTTTTTAAAAAGGTGTTTATTTTTTGTTTGGGTTTTTGTTTTGGTTTTTTGTTTGTTTGGGTTGTTTTTTTCAGATTTTTTTTTTGCTTTTTAATAGAAATAGAATTTTAAATATTCTTATTTTCTCATAGATAAGAAATTTATAATTTTGGCTAGGCTAGAGTTTATCTAGCTCAATATTGCCATAGTTGCTATTACAAGCAGACAGAGGAGAGTTATGAACAAGGCAATCCCAATTCATTCCCAGTGTTTTATTCCACTGTTTTCACAAAGAAATAAAAGGAGTACTTCAAATCATGTTTTACAACTAAGGAAACTACTAACCTTACTTCAAAGCACCCTCCTCCCCCCACTTGAACAGAAAGCATAAACTAGCACTAAATCTCTATCAAGGTAAGGAAAAAGCTTCCTGATGTCAGTTCAAGTGCTAAACCCACTGAGGGGGAGGGTGTTAGCATTTCTGGATATTGGTTTTGTGTCTCCAACAACAACAAGCTTTCTAGTTAACTGAGTTGCCAATACAAAGCCATACAGCTATAAACCAGCTGCACACAGCTGTATGCATTCCTCCTGTGGAGCCATCTGCAGACTTTGCCACAAACCCAGTGTTGACCCCAGAGGTTTTGGTGCCTTGAGGAAAATGGGGAATTTCTGTGCCTCCAAGCACAAGTTTACTTACTCAGGCATAAAACACTGTTCTGTCACCAAAATATTGCTGCCTTCCATGGGTGCCTATTTTGCACACATCATTTGCTTTTCTTCAGCACCTCAGAGGGAATAATTTCTATTAAAAATTCAAAGCAATTTAGGACTATGCACATCTTCCGATCTATTCTTTCATTTGTCATTGAAATGCCTTCCCAATACTGCTAACATTTTGGAGAATATGGGATGTCAGAGGTAAGAAATCTGGGTCAAAAGCTTTCCGCTTCTCACTCAGTTGGAAACAAGATATTGAGAGTCTTAACCATTTACGCTGCTCTTATCATTTTGGCTAGACTTTTCAACAGTGCCCTCCCCCACAACTTGCTTTGCAGGAGATGCTAACATGGCTCCTCAAACATAATAGTTCTGTCAGCCAAAGATGACAAATCTGCACCAACCATGAGACATGGTGATAACAACAATAAAAACAACTTCCCATTACCTAGATCATGAATGGGTACCCTGTCTTGCAAATTGACCATGGATTTGTCAAACAAGATGGGAGAATCCACTCACCTGCCTTTTGCCACAAGAGCAATGCCTATGCATTTAATAGAATTGTAGAATCATAGAATAGTTATGGTTGGAAAGGACCTTAAGATCATCTAGTTCCAACCCCCCTGCCATGGGCAGGGACACCTCACACTAAACCATGAAACCCAAGGCTCTGTCCAACCCAGCCTTGAACACCGCCAGTGATGAAGCATTCACAACTTCCCTGGGCAACCCATTCCAGTGCCTCACCACCCTTACAGGAAAGAATTCCTTCCTCATATCCAATCTAAACTTCCCCTGTTTAAGTTTGAACCCATTATCCCTTGTCCTCTCACTACAAACCCTAATGAATAGTCACTCCCCAGCATCCCTATAGGCCCCCTTCAGGTATTGGAAGGCTGCTATGAGGTCTCCATGCAGCCTTCTCTTCTCCAGGCTGAACAGCCCCAACTTTCTCAGCCTGTCTTCATACGGGAGGTGCTCTAGTCCCCTGATCATCCTCGTGACTCTCCTCTGCACTTGTTTAAAAAGTTCCATGTCCTTTTTATGTTGAGGACACCAGAACTGCACACAATACTCCAAGTGCGGTCTCACAAGAGCAGAGTAGAGGGGCAGGATCACCTCCCTCAACCTGCTGGTCACGCTCCTTTTGATGCAGCCCAGGATACGGTTGGTTTCTGGGCTGCAAGCACACACTGCTGGCTCATGTTTATTTCTTCATCGACCAACACCCCCAAGTGCTTCTCCACAGGGCTGCTCTGAATCTCTTCTCTGCCCAACCTGTAGCTCTGCCTGGGATTGCTCCAATCCAGGCGCAGGACCTTGCACTTGGCGTGGTTAAACTTCATTAGGTTGTCATCAGCCCACCTCACGAGCGTGTCAAGGTCCCTCTGGATGGCATTCCTTTCCTCCAGCGTATCAACCAAACCACACAGCTTGGTGTCATTGGCAAACTTGCTGAGGGCGCACTCAATCCCACTGTCCATGTCACCGACAAAGATGTTGAACAAGACCGGTCCCAACACCGATCCCTGGGGGACACCACTCGTTACTGGTCTCCAGCTGGACATTGAGCCATTGAGCACTACTCCTTGTGTGCGGCCATCCAGCCAGTTCTTTATCCACCGAGTGGTCCACCTACCAAATTGATGTCTCTCCAACTTAGAGACAAGGATGTCATGTGAGACAGTGTCAAAGGCTTTACACAAGTCCAGGTAGATGACTCAACTGCTCTACCCCTGTCCATCAGTTCCGTATCCCCATCATAGAAGGCCACCAGATTGGTCAGGCAGAATTTCCCCTTAGTGAAGCCATGCTGGCTGTCACCAAGCACCTTGTTGGTTTTCATGTGCCTTAGTATGCCTTCCAGGAGAATCCGCTCCAAGATTTTGCCAGGCACAGAGGTGAGACTGACTGGTCTGTAGTTCTCCGGCTCATCCATTTTCCCCTTCTTAAAAATGGGGGTTATATTTCCCTTTTTCCAGTCATCAGGAACTTCACCTGACTGCCATGATTTCTCAAATATGATGGACAGTGGCTTAGCAACTTCATTTGCCAGCTCCTTCAGGACCCGTGGATGGATTTCATCAGGTCCCATGGGCTTGTATACATCCAGGTTCCTAAGATGGTCTCGAACCAGATCCTCTCCTACAGCGGGCCCAGGGTCTTCATTCTCACTGTCGATTGCTCACCTATCCCCAGACAGATTTCCGTATTTCTGGACTATCTCTAACATAAATAGCAACTCCCCCTTCCTGCCTACCCAGTCTGTCTTTCCTAAAGAGCCGGTAACCTTCCATTCCAACACTCCAGTCATAGGAGCCATCCCACCATGTTTCTGTGATGCTTATTACATCATATCCCCGTTGACAGGCACACATCTCTAATTCCTCTTGTTTGTTCCCCATACTACGGGCATTTGTATAGCGGCATCTGAGCCAAGATCCAATTGAAGCCGGCTCATTGGCTGGAGCAGCTGGAATATCTCTACATTGCTCTGCATGTTTACTATAGGTGCTGGGCAGTGATTGGGTGTGTTGGGATGGAATGATGCCCCCCTCCCCCAACACATCTAGTTTAAAGCATCCTTGACCACTCTGGCAAGCCTCCTACCAAATCCACTCTTCCCTTTCTTTGTCAGACCAGCTTCACCAGCCCCCAGTAGACCGGACTACTAAATTGAGTCCCATGTTCAAGGTACCCAAATCCCTGACTATAGCACCACTCTTCTAACCATTTATTAACCTGGCCAACCCTCCTAGCCTTTTTAAGGTCCTGCCCTGTATCCTGGAGAATTGACAAAAAGACAATCTGAGCTCCAGAGCTCTTAACCACCTCTCCCAGTGCTCTGCAGTCCTTCTTTATGTTCTCCGGTCTACTGCTATCTATATCAGTAGCATCCACATGGATCACTAGAAGTGGGTAATAGTCAGTGGGACTGACTAGAGCAGGCAGCTTCTCGGCAACATCCCTGATCCGAGCCCCTGGTAGGCAACACACCTCCCTTGAGCCTGGGTCAGGCCCGCAGATGGGTGCCTCTGTTCCTATCACAGTAGAGACCCCTACTACTATGGCCCGCCGCTTTTTCCTGGCAGCACCAGTAGTGATCTTCTTTTCCAGTGCATCAGCCGGTTGTTCCTGGTGGGAGTGTGTTTCCTCATCAGCCCCCCTGCAGGACAGCAAAGCGGTTCTGGGTGGGGACAACAGATTTAGGAGGAAGCCCCTTGCTTTTAATTGTCCTCTTTTTTTTTTTTTTTTTTTTTTTTTCCCCCCCAGCTTCCTGGGCTAGCGGCCTCCTTTCCTGCATGAGCGACAGTGGATGCTCTAGGCCCCTGCACAGTCTGGTCCTGGAGCATGCAGTGCTGCTTCCTCTCAGCTTCCCTGACACCTTTCAGCCTCTTGAGAGCATCCCGCAGCTCAGCCACCTGCTGTAGGAGGATCTCCCCCAGGGAGCACAGAGTGCAGCCCTGCCCATTGTGCACCCTCCTCCCAGGAGAGCGGTGCAGGCGCTCTCTACACGCCGAGCTCTGCACTGCAGCTTTCCTTCTCATCAGCTCTGGGTGTCTACGCTGGCCACCGCCGGGGCAGCCAAAGCAGAGCTCCCAGACCGAGCCCTGGTCATACAGCGAGTGCCCACCATCCCGCTCCCCTGCCCGTGCAAACAGCCTCGAACCCGCCCTGCTCGCCGCGCTCCCTGGGGCAGGTATTTACCCAGTCAGGGCTGGTGCCGCTCCTCCTGGCGCCGCCCCCTCTGAGTCAGTTCCCCGCGTCCGCTGAGCTGCCGACTCCTGGGCAAGCCCCGTCGAGGACTTGAGGCTCCCTCCGTGGCTGCTGCTCCTCGGAGTTGAAGCTCCTGGACGCCCAGCCTCCCCCCGATCAGGCGCTGCAGGCGTCATCTAATCTTGGAAAAGAAGAGTGGGAAGGATTTCCAAAAATCATGTAGCCTTTTCTCATGTCACAAGGCAGGAACAGTGCAGTGATATTTATCTCACAGGTGTTTGGTAAACCTTTTCTGAAAGACTTACAACAATGGCTGTTCCTGACTGCTCATTAGTTTGGAGCAGAAGGAAACATTATTTAGTTGATTTTGGATATTAATAATTTAACCTTTTTTCTTCCCCCCCCCTTTTTTTTTTTGTTTGTTTGTGTGTTTTGTTTTGTTTTGTCTGGGTGGTGGTGCAAACCATGTCTATTACTGATGGTTTTAAATTTCTTATGAATCCCTAATTAGGACCTAAATTCAATCTTGATTATCTGGCACTGAAGTATGGAGAATTTGCATTTATTTTCATCTGTTACTTATACATTATTATTGTTATTACTGGAAATGAGAGGAAAGGGTTAGGGTTATTTTATTATTATTATTATTATTATTATTCAATTAAGAATTTGAATTCTGTTTCAAATGCTGAGACAAGGAAGAGTCACAAGGAGCAGTTTTATTCATTAAAAGCATGGCCAAATACTTTATTCTCTGTTAATCAAAGTGACTTGGAGTAATCTTTATATTATCTTCAAAAACTTTTGATAGTCTTTATATCACCACAATCTTCATTTTTTCTTAAGCATCTTAAAGACCTTTTTGTGACCTGCTGAAACTGTCTATAACTTAGTTTCAAAAAATTGTAAAAAGTGGATACAATACTGTCCTGTGTTTGCACACAAGAATTTTTACAGAAAGAATAACATCATAGCCTTGAAAGAATATTTTCTCCCCACACAGATAAACTTCCCAACTACTCATTCTAAGCATTTATAGGGATTAAGTATTTTTGAGTGCATAGCCTACAATTTTCTGAAGTACATTTAAAAATATTCATAATGATTAGGACATAAATAGATATATTACTAACATTCATTGGTCCCTGGATCAACAACTCAGCAGGGAAACGAGTACAGAGACATGAAAGCTGATTCAAGAAAGTTGTTGGGGGAGGAAAAAACTTAATGAAGATCTAGTGCAGTTGAAGATATTATGAGGATAAAAATCACCTAATTAAGGGATAATCTCTCTTACTTAGTAGTATTGGAGCAATAAATGTCTGCAGAGATTGAGTAATCAACAAAGCTAAAATTTTTTTTTAAACAATCTTCAAACTTGTTTAGCATGCTTGTGACAAAGCAGGCAAGATTATTCCAAATTCTCTGGTGATGTAAATAAATACAAATCCATTGATCTCATCGGAATTGCACCCTCTATGTCAGCACATATTTTAACCTAGTTTTCTTTTCTCCCTTGTGAGGGAGCTTACTTATTTTGTAATGTAGTCTTGGTGATTGTATTCTGGCTGTTCAAAAGACTTGTGGAAGAGGAACTGAAGTGGTGCAGTTACCAGGTACTAAGTGAGATTCCAGCCCTGTCAAGTCCACAGAGAAACTAGAGGCCATATTCTTCCCCTCAGATGCATGGGATTGGTTAGCGTATTTGTGAAGGGATGAAGTTAATACCTAAGTGTTAACAGATACACTTCTAAGTTAGTAATAAAGGCCTGATATTCCAGCAGGCAGAAGCTCTCACATATTCTATTAAAATCCAAAATAGCTATGACAGTTTGAAAAGGAATGTCTTTATTTTAAGAAACATCTTCAAGGGATGCAAGATTCAAAATGCTGGCCTCTGCCTTCCTGGGTTAACTGGCTGTTGCAGACTGGTAGCATTGTGGTATCATACAGAAAATAGCTTACATTCAGTGAGAATGAAACAATGGATTTCCTCCTTTCCTTCCTTAATTGAGGTTGGTATATGCTAAAACATTAAATATCCCGCCAACTATCTCTCTGAATCCAAAGTTGGCAGCTTCAGTCTATTGCAGTTACCACAATTCAGAATTGCACGTGATTTTTTTCTTTTCCTAACTAAGCTAGATATTTTTCTTTACTCATCAAGGACTTGAGACCACTTAATTATGCTGAGCAGTGCCTCACTCTGGGTGTATTTCTATTGACATTTTACCCAGCTTATGTAGCCTGCCAGGTACGTGGTTAGAGACTATATGTGATTAGAAACTTATTCTGTCAGACTGTCATACCCTTTAAACAAGAGGTCACTTTTTAAATCATCTGTACTATATAAGGACATAGCCTTTGATTTAAATGATAGAAAAAGAACATTGTTTAAATATACATAATTCTGTTGTTGTAAAGAGTTCATAACGATGAATATTTGGGAACTAAAATTCTCTGTTTGTAAGCCAGAGAGTGGGAAGGTAAAACTTGTATTCTCTCTCCTGCTCAGTGTGTATTTACTTTAAACCCAACTTCAAGGTAGAAACCAACCTATCCTGGAAAGACTAAAGAAAATATCTCTGTGTATTGCTTTAAAGTTAGGCTTCCTTTAAGCAGGCACTGCTACAGGTGCCAAACGGTGTGTGTAACTGATGTTGAATAAGGTCTGTGTGAGTCTTAGCTGCGATCAGCAAATTCATTAAAGCACTCAGGTTAATACTAAACTCAGGCATTAAGAGATGAAAATGCACTCCCAGAGACTCATTTCTTTGAACAAATAAGTTATGCAAGTAAATAGCATTTGGCCACACAACTTTTACCTGGAAAAGGTAGCACATAAGGAGAGTCTAATTAAAAATCTAACTATTCCTTTTTCCTATGCCTGCATGCGTGGTAGGGTTAGATAAGTATTTGTCGGTTGTTAGTTTTTTTAATCATGCAGTATTGCTGTGCTGTTGTGCCAATAGCCACTACCTTTTACATTAGTCGAACACTTTCTGGTAATGCCACACATCAGGATGTTTCCAT